>LR738710.1:261576551-261696313 GCA_902687465.1 Secale cereale | reverse complement strand
GGGGGGGAGGTTGGTAGGAGTTAACCATCGCGCGCCCCTGACCTCCACACAAAGGTTGGCACTCTACAAATACCTCATGCTCTAACTTAGTCACACAACGTTTCACCATACGGGCATGCTACGGGAATCACTAACCTTAACACAAGTATTTCTCAATATCATAATGACTCCACTAGCATGACTCTAATATCACTATCGTCATATCTCAAAACAATTATCAAGCATCCAACATCTCTTTCTATTCAATGCACTTAGTGTGATTTTTTTTACTACATTGACATTGGATATCTATCATGTGAAGACTAGTTTCTTTAGCCTAAACACATTACCATGCTGTTTTAATATACTCTCAAATATATATAAGTGAAGCAGGAGAGTCAACAATTTCTACAAAATATTATCACCACCGTGCTCTAAAAGGTATAAGTGAAGCACTAGAGCAAAAACTATTCAACTCAAAAGATATAAGTGAAGCACATAGAGTGTTCTAATAATTTCTAGGCCACATTTAACTCTCTCAAATAGGTGTGTCCAGCAAGGATGATTGTGGCAAACTAACAAGCAAAGACTCAAATTATACAAGACGCTCCAAGCAAAACACATAACATGTTGCCAATAAAAATATAGCTCCAAGTATAGTTACCGATGGATGAAGACGAAAGAGGGGATGCCTTCCCGGGGCATCCCCAAGCTTAGGCTTTTGATTATCTTGAATTTACTTGGGGTGCCATGGGCATCCCCAAGCTTAGGCCTTTCCTACTCCTTGTTCCATACTCCATCAAAGCAATACTCAAAACTTGAAAACTTCACAACACAAAACTTAGACAAAAATTCTCATGAGCTTCGTTAGTATAAGAAAGCAAACCACTACCCAAAGGTACAGCAATGAATTAATTATTTGTTTATATTGGTGTTAAACCTACTGTACACCAACTTCTCTATGGTTCATATCCTCCAATACTCCTCATAGATGCATCGGAATAAGCAAACAACCACGGAAAACAGAATCTGTCAAAGACAGAACAGTCTGTAGTAATCTGCAGGTTTCGCCTACTTATCGAACTCCAAAAACTTCAAACTAAATTTTTAAATTTGAGGAATTTTTCTACCAATCAGCTGCAAAAAGAATCAACTAAAAACCATGCTCCAGTAAAATCCCACGACTACTTTAGCGGGCGCTAACGATTCTGTTTTTCACAGCGAGATCACATAAACTTCACACAAGTCTTCCCAAAGGTTCTACTTGGCACAAACACTAAACAAAACATGAAACCACATCTAATCAGAGGCTAGATGCAATATTTATTCCCTAACAGCAACAAAAACAAAAAAACAAAAAATTGGGTTGCCTCCCAACAAGCGCTATCGTTTTACGCCCCTAGCTAGGCACGATACAAGATAGATCTAGGTATTGCCATCTTTGATCTTCACCCTTTTGATGGTGTCAAGCTCGAATCGGGAGGTTCTTTAAATTTCCCTTCATATTCTGAAATCTTTAGATCTAAAGCATCCAACCGCTTGTTACAAAGGGTAATCAACATATTCATGCGGTGGAGATTCCCACTAACACTTTTAAGAAGTTCAAGAGATTTTTGTAATATTTTTGTTACTTCGCAAATTTTCTCAAGAACTTGCGTCCCTTCCAGGGTTGAATTTGACTCCTTTTGGGGAGGTAGTGTTCCCACTATTCCCTCTATGATTTCATGCACGAAACTAGGATCAACTTTGATAAAATTCCCTTTGGCAACGCAATCCAAGAGTTGTCTATGAGACATGTTCAATCCAACATAAAAATTGCGAAGCAAGATTCTAAGATTCACCTCTAAGGTGCACTTATGATAAGATTCCATCATCCTAAATCAAGCATCTTTTAAGTTTTCTCCTTGCTTTTTCTTGAAGTGAAGTACTTCAAACTCGGGAGACAAGGGAGCGGATAAAGGGCTAGCCATAATGACAAGCAAGCAAGCAAACACACACAAGCAAACAAGAAGCAAGCGAACGAAAAACACATGGTGGAAGAAGGGCAAATAAAACAGCAATGGCGAAGTGGGGGATAGGAAAACGAGAGGCAAATAAATGTAATGCGAAGGATAAGGGTTTGTGATAGGTACTTGGTATATGACTTTTTCATAAGCCTCCCCGGCAACGGTGCCAGAAATTCTTCTTGCTACCTCTTGAGCTTGCGTTGTATTCCCTCGAAGAGGAAAAGGAGATGCAGCACAGTAGCCTAAGTATTTCCCTCAGTTTTTGAGAACCAACGTATCAACCCAGTAGGAGACCACGCACGAGTCCCTCGCACCTACACAAACAAATAATAACTTCGCAGCCAACACGATAAGGGGTTGTCAATCCCTTTACGGTCACTTACGAAACTGAGATCTGATAGAGATGATAGTTTATATTTTTGGTATTTTTAGTTTACTAAAACAGCAAATAAAAGGGGTAAAAGTAAAGTAGATGAAGATTGATATGTTCAGAATAGACCCCGGGGCCATAGTTTTCTCTAGTGGCTTCTCTCATGATAGCGGTATTCTACGGCGGGTAAACAAATTACTGTCGAGCAATTGATAGAAAAGCGAATAATTATGGGACTATCTAGGCATGATCATTGTATATGGGCATCACATCCGAAACAAGTAGACCGAAACGATTCTGCATCTACTACTATTACTCCACACATTGACCGCTATCCAGCATGCATCTAGTGTATTGAGTTCATAAGAACAGAGTAACGCCTTAAGCAAGATGACATGATGTAGAGGGATAAACTCAAGCAATATGATATAAACCCCATCTTTTTATCCTCGATCGCAACAATACAATACGTGCCTTGCTGCCCCTACTGTCACTGGGAAAGGACACTGCAAGATTGAACCCAAAGCCAAGCACTTCTCCCATTGCAAGAACTATAGATCTAGTAGGACAAACCAAACCAATAATTCGAAGAGGCTTGCAAGGATATTATGAGCACATATAAAAAGTTCAGAGAAGAACCAATTATCTATCATAGATAACCTTGATCATAAACTCACAATTCATCGGATCTCGACAAACACACCGCAAAAAGAGATTACATCAAATAGATCTCCTCGAAGACCGAGGTGAACTTTGTATTGAGATCCAGAGAGAGAGAAGAAGCCATCTAGATACTAGCTATGGACCCGAAGGTCTGTGGTAAACTACTCACAACTCATTGTGAGGGCGATGATGATGATGATGAAGGCCTCTGTGATGGATCCCCCTCTAGTGGAGCTCCGGAACAGGCTCCAAGATGGGATCTCAATGGGAACAGAAGCTACGGTGGTGGAATTAGGGTTTTCTCTCTGTTCACGGAGTTTCCGGGGTACATAGACTTATATAGGAAGAAGGAGGGCACCCGGGGACGCTTGAGGGGCCCACGAGGTAGGGGGCGCGCCCTAGGAAGGGGGGCGCGACCCCACCCTCGTGGACGCCTCGATGCTCTCCTGACGTGGTTCTCAAGTTCCTCCGACGTGATTTTCTCCAAAAATATCTCTCGCGAAGGTTTCATTCCATTTGGACTCCGTTTGATATTCTTTTTCTGCGAAACCCTGAAATAGGCAAAAAAAACAGCAATCTGGACTGGGCATTTGGGTTAGTAGGTTAGTCCCAAAAAATGGTATAAAAGTGAATGATAAAGCCCATTAAACATCCAAGACTTCATAAATAATAGCATGGAACAATAAAAAATTATAAATACGTTGGAGACGTATCAGGCTCCTGAACCTACCCGCAGGGTCGATCTCCTCCTGGGGTGAGATGCACGAGCGTTTCCGCCAATGTCCAGGGAACCCGCGATCGCCTGCCGGCCGCAGGTGACCTGCGGCACATCAAGCAACAACCAGGAGAAACCCTGTAGAAGTTTATCTAGCGCTTCAACATCGTCCGCCTCAAGATCCCCAAGGTCACGGACGAGGCCATCATCTCAGCATTCTCTGATGGCGTCCGTGATGTCAAGATGAAGGAGGAGCTCGCCATCCACGAAGATCTATGCACGGCCTTGGAGTTGTTCAACCTCATGACTAAGTGCGTCAGAGCTGAGGAGGGGTGCCTTTCCCTCATCTTGCTCCCCACTGCTGACCCTGAAGACAAGAAGGCCAAGGCCTAGGACGTGAAACACAAGGGGGTGGCCGTGCTCGCGACCGAACCAGAAATGAAGCGTGGCCGTGACCACCCAGAGTCATGCAAGAGCAGGCGCCCATTCTGCGCCTTCCACAACGTGCACATCCACAACACCAACGACTGCCAAGAGCTCAGGGCCATCCGCAACGGGCGCATCGGCCAACGCCCCGAGCGCAGGGACTGGGGCTACGGTCGTGGAGGAAGCCGGACCAGTGTCAATGTTAAAACCGGCAGATCACGGGTAGGGGATCCCGAACTGTGCGTCTGAGGATCAAAGGTAACAGGAGGCAGGGGACACTTTGTTTACCCAGGTTCGGGCCCTATTGATGGAGGTAATACCCTACTTCCTGCTAGATTGACTTTGATGAGTATAGGGGTTACAAGAGTTGATCTACCTCGAGATCGTAATGACTAAACCCTAGATGTCTAGCCTGTATGATTATGAATGCCTCTACGGACTAAACCCTCTAGTTTATATAGACACCAAAGGGGCTAGGGTTTGTACAGAGTCGGTTTACAGAGAAAGGAATCTTCATATCCGCACACCAAGCTTGCCTTCCACGCAAAGGAGAGTCCCACCCGGACACGGGAGAAACTCTTCTGTCTTGTATCTTCACAGCCCATCAGTCCGGCCCACGTCATATAGCCCGGACGCCCGAGGACCCCATAATCCAGGACTCCCTCAGTAGCCCCCGAACCAGGGTTCAATGACGACATGTCCGGCGCACGGATTGTCTTCGGCATTGCAAGGAGGGTTCCTCCTCCGAATTCTTCAAAGTGCCTGAACCGAAGGGCTATATCCAGCCCTTATGTCTTTGGTCTTGGCAAGGCAATTTCTTCGAACAGCTCGGTCTTCACATTAAATGCCATGCCCTTCGGCTTCTGTGCTTCCGCTGCCTCAGCTTACACGTGGCAAACGAATTCAAAAGGTCCAAAACACTTTTACAAATAACCCCTCGACATCATACAGAAGATGTTTATTTAAGTAGATTAGATCTCAGATGTCATTCCATACACGAAAAGATCCTTCGAGCTTGCCTCGAGAAACCACGCAACCATGGCTAGTGCCCCGAGTTCTTCCTCCCGCCACCACGGCCCTCCAAAAGGCGATTGGGAGAGCTGCTCTGTATCTCAGGCCCAGCTGACCAAGCTCCAGGCATAGGGCTACCTTCCCCCTGAGGATCTAGTCCCTGTTCAGGCAGGATTAACTTCCTTTACTGGCGAAGCCTTGGCAGAGAATTTTCTGAACCCTTCAGAGGGAGAGCGGGTGTGCTTCATTTCTTTTCTGTTAACAGGCGTGGGATTTCCAATCCATCCCTTCCTCCAAGGTCTCCTGGAGTAATATGGCCTGCAACCACACAATCTCGCGTCGGGCTCTATCTTCCATATCGCGGGCTTCGTTGCTCTCTGCAAGTTGTTCCTAGGCTGTGAGGCCCATTCGAGCTATGGAAGAAACTCTTGTGCCTCGTGCCTCGCTCCCAAAAGGGATCCATATTCGAGGTGGGCGGTGCCGAAGTATGGCGCATAGCCGGGACAGGATACCTCTCTAGTACTCCGAAGAAGTCATCCGAAGAGTGGCCCTCGGAGTGGTTTTATATTGAAGACGTTCTCTTGAACCCCATCCGACGAGGCTTTCCCGAGTTTTCCGATGCTCCATTAATTAAGCGCCACAACTAGCAACCCAAAGCCTCAAGGAGGTGTATAACGCAGAGGTTAAGATACTAATGGACAAGATAAAAGTCCTCGCCCAATCCGAACTGTCCATAGTCGAGGTTATGGCAATTTTCGTAACGCGGTGAGTTCAACCACTCCAATCCAAGGGACTTCCCATGTGGAATTATAATGGGGAGGATGATGCATCCCGATGCGGTCGCAAGGGTCCGGACAACTTTGTTGCCATGTCCACCATGTTGGCCGATCTTTGTAAATGAGAGAAAGAGGAATTCACTTGCCTCAAGTGTCGGGAGGGTTTTTCCATGTACAACCCTCCTAGCTGGGTAAACTTTTTAATCCAGAACCCTTCCCAATCCTCTTCCTAAGCTGCAACCTGTTGGATTTAACCTGGCCATTTTTAAGGGGAATGGAGGAAGGCCACCGCGGCAATCCACAGTCCAGCTCCGCAACCGGAGGACCATATTCGGGACCTAGATCCCGGTTTTGAAGAGGATCCGAATATGTTCGTGGAGCTCAAGGAGGGGGTCTTCTATCTGGCGAGCTACGATGGCACAGAGGTGGCCATTGTGGCAGATTACCCCGGCCTTCTCCCCTCTTCGCATGTAAGTGCCCAGGGAGCATCTTCTCCAAAAGAGTTTCTCCATCGCGCCTCACCCATTGCACTGTCTCGTGCCTCAAAGGGGCGGCGCTCGTCTCGTCATGACGCATCGGGATCGTTTCTTAGGAAGGGAACGTCAACACAAGGCGGGCCTTCAAAAAGAAAAGCGGACGGTGACGCATCCCAGCCTCTACCTTCATCGAAAGGTAAGGCTTTTAATATGCCCTATGGCGAATCATATCAAACTATGATGTTTTTCTATTGTGCCATAATTCAGGAAGAGCGTCCACCTGACTATATCCGGAGACCCGGCCGGACACGCGTCCGCCAATCCGACCACGGACCTTGCCTCCACGGCTAGAGGCAATACGGGTGCAATGTCCGATTTTCCTCTCTCCGACTATTCGGATAAGGTGTCCGTCACCAACTCCGAAGTGGAGAGTGCAATGAACCAACGACGCTGAAGAGAAGTTATGCGCGATCCCTGCTTTACTGAAGAGGCATTCAATGCATTCAGCTCGGCGGATGCATATATCCAAGCTGCTCGGGATGGGCTTGTTGGAGCCACTTATCAGCTTTCAATGGATATGTGGGTAAGATCATTTTGTATAGATTTTAATAACCATATACGAGTAGCCCCCAAGACTTGAAAACAATTGAAGCAATTGATTTTCAGGAATGATGTATAATCAGGTACTCACGGATAAGAACAATATGTTATCCCGGGAGCTAAAACAGTGTCAGAACCAGCTGGCTGCCTCTACCGCCGAACTGGATAAATCCAAGGAGGCTCCGACTGGTAATGTCCCCTTTCATCCGGAAAGTATAATTAACTGCCGGTATCGTTTATGTAAATAAACGTTTGACTTATATTATACAATGGCAGGATCGTCGGATCAGCTGGAACAGAAATTAAAGGCCGCACTGGCGGATAAGGCGCATGCCGAAATGAAAGAAGCCGCTGGTGAACGTGTACTCACACGGGTCAGGACTGAGAAGAACAATCTACAGGATGCCAATACCTAGCTCGACCAGGAGCTAAAAGACGTGCGAGCCCATCTTGCAGACGCCTTAAAAGAAAACAGAAATGTGAGAGGCGGCATTTTCAGTATGCCTTTTGAACTTATTGTCGTATAGTTCGCTAATCTGAAACCCTGACAAGGTTGTTTCTGCAGAGTTGTTAACTAGGCGGCCTGAAGAAGACGTGTTCGGATTTCGAGGTGACATGCTACAAGAGCTGTCCAAGGTGCATGAGCGAGCATAGAAAGCAATGAGGAACATTGCTAAGGCTTTATGGCCAGCCGATTCTCCTCCAGGAAGTATGGAGGAACTCGTGAATTTGTTCAAGGGAGCTCGGCGTCGTTTTGGGCTTTGGAAGATATCGGCATGCCGAGAAGGTGCTCAGGAAGCTTGGGCCATGGTAAAAATACGATAT
Source organism: Secale cereale (assembly GCA_902687465.1). Lineage (NCBI taxonomy): Eukaryota > Viridiplantae > Streptophyta > Magnoliopsida > Poales > Poaceae > Secale > Secale cereale. The sequence goes on along the minus strand of LR738710.1, from coordinate 261,688,466 downwards.
ACCAGGCTTGATCCAAATCATATGGCGCGGGTCGGACCTCGACGATCGGATGGATAGGAAATTCCAGTCAGCCTGGTGTATGACCAAGTGAAGTTAGCCGCCAAGTTTTCCCAACAGGATTGTAAACTAGACAGCTTATTAGAAGGTCTAGAGGAAGAAGTTTTTGAATCTAAGTAGTAATGTACTTTTGTAAATAAACTTGTCTCCAGCCGAATTTGTAAAATGATTTTCATGGCGGACCTTATGCTTCAACCTCCGGAAACCCTAGGTTCGGAGTGTTTCCTAATACTGTACGCTGGGTAAACACCCAAGTTTGTTCAGAAACCAGGCAATCCAGTCATAGTTGCTTGAACTGACAAGTTGTATTTGGGGAGTTATGTTATATTACATTTGGTTGTAAGAAACATCTTCCAGATAGACTAGTTCTGTTAAGGATTCCTTTCCCTGGGTTAGTATGCAAATTTTTGTGCATACCGAAGTTGTGACGCTAAAAGATAACATTACAAATTGTCATCTGGGGTTTTGTATTGCAACAAGGGCAGATCGTCTTTTGCTCACCGACCGATCATTCCCTTAAGAATGCTAGCTTTCGGCTTCACCCGTCTGAGGTACACGTCTAGATAACCCAGCTGTAACAATCGCAGAGGTGCTCCCTTTATGCCCTAGCCGAACAAACGGGAACATAGGGCATAAGCACAGGAGCCAGGCAACCCAGCTTGGCAAAAACTTAAGTCAAAAGGTGCATATAATGGTGGGAAAAAGACATATGTGGGTAGACAACACATATATAGGGTGAGCTTGATGCTCACAAAATAATTATAATAAGCTTCTTGTAAAAAGAAGCCCCCAGGTATTGTGGGGTATGTACATTTAAGGACGAACACCCTTCAAGCGTGTGGTTTATCCAAACACACGCTGAAAAAAGTCATATAGAAACGAGAAAATAGTAAATAACGGAGAGGGGAAAGAGAAGGAGCGGGGAGAAAAAAAGTATGCGTGCGAACTGTTTAGGCGTAGAACCTTCGAGGGCTTGCTGCGTTCCATGGGTTTGGCTCCAAGCGATTGTCCGAAGCATTGCAAAGACGATAGGCTCCTCTAGTGAGAACTTTATATATGATAAACGGACTCTCCCATTTGGTCTTGACCTTGTCCTTTTCCTTCTCTAGTAGGCGTAGAATGAGTTCCCCGACATTGTAAGTCTTTGCCCATACTTCTCTGCTTTGGTACCGCCGAGCCTGCTGTTGATAGAATGTAGAACTGGCCTTTGTGACATCACGCTCCTCCTCCAGGCCGTCTAGGTCATCTTGACGATCAAGCTCGGCCTCTCTCTCTTCGTACATGCGCACTCGAGGTGCATCGTGAATAATGTCGCAAGGCAAGACTGCCTCCGCGCCGTACACCATGAAAAAATGTGTGTATCCAGTCGTGCGATTGGGCGTGGTCCGCAGCCCCTAGAGTATGGAATCGTGTTCCTCGGCCCAGTGTTTGTCTGATTCTCGTAGAGATTGCACTAGTCTGGGTTTGATGCCGCTCATTATCATGTCGTTAGCCCGCTCGACTTGACCGTTTGTCTGAGGGTGATATACAGAGGCGTAATCGAGTTTGATGCCCAAATTGGCGCACCAAGTTTTCACCTCATCGGCTGTAAAGTTAGAGCCGTTGTCAGTAATAATAGTGTGCGGGACACCGTAACGGTGTACTACGCCGGATATGAAGTCTATCACCGGTCCGGCTTCAACTGTTTTGACTGGCTTAGCTTCTATCCACTTAGTAAACTTATCGACCATGACCAATAGGTATTTCCTCTAATGGCTTCCCCCTTTAAGGGGTCCGACCATATCGAGCCCCCAGACTGCAAAGGGCCAAGTAATGGGGATTGTTCTTAGGGCGGTGGGCGGCATATGGCTTTGATTAGCTAAAACCTGGCATCCCACGTAGTGCTGTACGAGGTCCTGTGCATCTACCCGGGCTATGGGCCAAAGGAAGCCCGCGCGGAAGGCCTTACTTACAAGGGCCCGATCCGCGTCATGATGGCCGCCGAGGCCAGCGTGTATTTCAGCCAAGAGCTGCCGTCCCTCTTCTTCAGAGATACACCTTTGAAGGACTCCGATAGTACTTTTCTTGTACAGTTCCCCTTCGTTGAACGTCGCAGTATGCGGCGGGCCTCGGTATGATCCTCCGGGAGCTCATTCCTAATAAGGTAGGCGAGGAAAGGCTCAGTCCATGGGGCAATAATAGCCTTGATTTCGTGGGCCGATGGTGTTGTTTTGGTACCCGAGCCTCTGATGATATCAGAATTGTGTTCGGCATCGGAGGGTATGATCGGCTCCGGACTGGTGTTACCGCTCTCGTCCTGCCATACCACGGATGGCTTGAAGAGCCTCTCCACAAAGGTATTTGATGGGACTGGGTCTCGTTTAGCGCCCATGCGAGCAAGTATGTCTGCGGCCTGATTACTATCTCGAGCCACGTGATCGAACTCGAGGCCCTCGAACCGAGGTGATATTTTGAGTGTGGCGTTGTGATAAGCTGCCATCTTCGTGTCCTTTGCTTTGAATTTGCCATTTATTTGGTAATTGCAAGGTTTGAGTGCCCGTGTACCTCGAGGCGTTGTATGCCCATGGAGACGGCCATCCGGAGACAATGCAACAGGGCCTCGTATTCGGCTGCATTGTTCTATATACAGTATTGGTAGTACGTAACAGACTGTGTATCCTGTGGGGGAAATCAAGACGACACCAGCCCCAAGTCCGACTAGCATTTTAGAGCCATCGAAGTGCATCACCTAGTTGGAATACGTGTCGTACTCTTTAGGGAGTTTGGCCTCTATCCATTCGGCGACAAAGTCAGCCGACACCTGAGATTTAATTGCTTGGCGTGGTTTGTATGTTATCTCAAATGGTAAGAGCTCAATAGCCCATTTGGCAATGCGGTCGGTGGCATCTCGGTTGTTTATAATGTCATTGAGTGGTACCTCTGAGGCCACCATGATCGAGCACTCTTGAAAGTAGTGCTGCAGCCTGCGGGATGCCATAAAGACCGCATATGCTATCTTCTGATAATGCGGATATCAGGATTTGCATGGAGTGAGGATCATCGATACGTAGTATACCAGTTTCCGAGCTAAGAATTTACACCCTTCCTCTTATCGTTCAACGACGAGCACCGCACTCACCACTTGGTGAGTTGCCGATATATAGAGCAACATTGGTTCGCCGATGTTTGGTGCGACCAGGATGGGGTTGCTTGTGAGCAAAGTTTTTATTTCCTCCAGTCCGACTGTTGCCGCATCCGTCCACATGAAGTGGTCAATGCGTCGCAGCAAGTGGTATAATGGCAGTGCTTTTTCTCCCAACCTGGAGATAAAGCGGCTCAAAGCTGCCACGCACCCGGCTTGTTTTTGGACCTGCTTGAGGTCCATTGGTGTTGCCAATTGTAATAGGGCCTGCATTTTGGCTGGGTTTGCTTCAATTCCACTATTGGAAACAATGAACCCGAGCAGTTTGTCGGCGGGGACACCAAAAACGCACTTTTCTGGATTGAGCTTTATATCATATCTTCAGAGGTTATCGAATGTCAGGCATAAGTCGTCCACCAAGGATTCAACATGCTTGGTTTTCATGACTACGTCGTCTACATATGCCTCCATAGTTTTGCCGATTTGCTTCTCCAGGCATGTTTGAATCATGCGTTGGTAGGTTGCGCCAGTGTTCTTGAGCACGAAAGGCATGGTGTTGAAGCAGAAAGGCATGTACGGGGTGATGAATGCCGTTGCGGCTTGGTCGGATTCCTTCATCTTAATTTGATGGTATCCGGAGTATGCGTCAAGGAAACACAGTGAATCGTGCCCCGCGGTTGCATCAATAATCTGATTGATGCGAGGTAGTGGGAATGGGTCCTTAGGGAAGGCTTTGTTAAGATCTTTGATAACGACACACAGGCACCAGGACTTATCCATATTTGGTACCATGACCAGGTTTGCTAGCCAATCCAGATGTTTGATCTCTCTGATGAACCCGGCTTCGAGTAATTTGGCTAGCTCCTCCCCCATAGCATGTCGCTTGGGTTCGGAAAATCACCGGAGCATTTGCTTGACCGACTTGTATCCCTTCAGTATATTGAGACTATGTTTAGCCAGTGCGCGAGGGATTCCTGGCATGTCCGAGGGTGCCACACGAAGATGTCCCAGTTCTCGCGCAAGAATGCTCGTGGTGCGGCTACGACCGTGGGTTCCAGATGTGCCCTGATGGAAGCTATTTTCTTTGGATCTGTCGGGTGGACTTGAAATTTGACTATTTCATCTGTTGGTTTGAAGGAGGTGGATTTAGGCTTTTATCAAGGATTACGTCATCCCTATCCACTGTGGGACGCAGAGCGGTGAGTTCCTCGGCCGCTAGGGCTTCGGACAGTGCCTCAAGGGCCGGGGATGTGGTTTTATTTTCGGCGCGAAGTGGTATGTCCGGATCACTAGAGATCATGATAACACCGTTGGGCCCGGGCATTTTGAGCTTCATATACCCGTAATGAGGTATAGCTTGAAAGCGTGTGAATGCATCACGCCCTAACAGGGCATGATATCCACTGTTGAAAGGGCCACCTAGAAGATTATCTCTTCGGACATATAATTTTCTGGTGTGCCGAATACCACATCCATTTTAATTTTCCCTGAGCATCTTACTTCTGTGTTAGGGATGATCCCTTTGAAGGATGTATTGCTCTGCTCAATGTGACTCATGTCCATTTGCATTTTATTGAGGGTGTCATCGTAGATGAGGTTCAGCCCACTGTCTCCGTCCATTAGCACTTTAGTGAGCCAAAAACCATCCACAATTGGGTTTAGGACCAATGCGGCTGGTTCCCGGACTGACCTTGGTTCGTCATCGGCGTTGAAAGTGATTGCCGTGCCGCTCCAATGGTTTATTGCTGCTATTTGGCAGACTCCGGCGAGGTCACGTAGTGCCCTTTTGCGCCAATTATTAGATGAGAAGGTCTCGAAGACCGTGGGTACTTTGAAATCATCGTCCTCCGAAGAGTATCTCTTTGGGGTGTTGTTGGTGAGGATACCCTCGCTGCTCTTGGCCACCTGCCAGAGTATCCAACACGCCCGTAGGCTGTGCATTGGTTCGGTATCCGGTGTTGAGTGTATTTCATAGGGCCTATCGAGCCATTCTTCGAAGACAGTTCTATGTCCTGTAAAGGGCTTGGTTTCTTGTCCGCGGGATAATGAGTAGGTGCGCTGCTAGGGTGCATCCTTTTTGCCCGCCCGGGAGATGGCTTAAAGGCCTAAGGTTCCCAGCAGGCCGTCTGGCTTTTCCAAGCGCTTTCCACTGCGCAGTACTTCTGTACTATGTGTGCCAAATCTTCAGAGTGTAGTATGCGACGGTGACTGAGGGCGTTGAGGATCCCTTCATCTGTACAATTGTTGTGAAATACCAAAATTGTGTCATCGTCGTAGCAGTCTTTTATCTTGTTTTTAACAAGGAGGAATCTAGCCCAAAAGTGGTGGACTGTCTCCTGAGACTGCTGCCGCACATACATTAGGTCGCATATATCCGGAGGACCGGAATTCCCTGGAGAATATTGTTTGTGGTGGGTGGGCGGGATTAAATTCGCGCCCTGACCCGCAGCGGAGTCTGGAGTTTGAGGGATGTCCAGGTTTACCGGCCCAAGTTTCGGAGTGTCCGACGGAATATCAGGCTTAATGTATGATGTTGTGTCCACGGGATAGGGAGTGTCCTCCCGAACACGGGTATCCAGCTCTCCGAGTTCGGAAATCCGAACATACTTTGTTCTCAACGTAGGAGAAGAGTTATTGTCAGCTCGCTCCTCCACATTTTCTACCTGATGTGTGATCAGTGGAGTTTTAATCTCTTTCTGGTCGGGTTTAAGCCCGATCCAATCATAGTCAGTTGAGACCCCCAAGGCGGCGATGCGATCTAGAACTCGTTCAATGACGATAGATCTGCCAGATCCATCTTGTCGGAGTATTCGGGGCTGATATGAATAGGGTTTTCAGTGACAAGGGGGCTTGCCTTTGGCATAACGGCCGAACGGGCACCCATGGTGAAGTCGCCAAGCCGAAAGGTTTGCCCTGAAACTAGGGCTCCTCCGGAAGTAATACTGTCATTGATGACAAGTCAAGCCATCAAGCCTTTCGACGACAGCACAGTGGAACTCTCAACGAAAGCACCAATGTCGGTGTCAAAACCGGCAGATCTCGGGTAGGGCGTCCCAAACTGTACGTCTGAGGATCGAAGGTAACAGGAGGTAGGGGACAATTTTTTTACCCTGGTTCGGGCCCTCTTGATGGAGGTAATACCGTACTTCCTGCTAGATTGACTTTGATGAGTATATGGGTTACAAGAGTTGATCTACCTCAAGATCGAATGACTAAACCCTAGATGTCTAGCCTGTATGATTATGAATGCCTCTACGGACTAAACCCTCCAGTTTACATAGACACCGGAGGGGGTTAAGGTTTGTACAGAGTCGGTTTACAGATAAAGGAATCTTCATATCTGCATGCCAAGCTTGCCTTCCACGCAAAGGAGAGTCCCACCCGGACACGGGAGAAAGTCTTCTGTCTTGTATCTTCACAACCCATCAGTCTGGCCCACGTCATATAGCCCGGACGCCCGAGGAACCCATAATCCAAGACTCCCTCAACCGGGGGCGCTGGGACGACCACGACCCCCGTCAAGAGTGGCGTGATCAGCCTCGTGAGGACCGCTAGCACGATCAGCCTCGCGAGGGTGCCTAGAGGGACCAGCCTCATGAGGGTGCGTGGAGGGACCTGCCTTGTGAGGACCATCCTCAGGGCAAAGCCGGCCTCCCTCCGCTGCCACCACCAATAAGGAACGGCGACCAACACGAGGGGGCTGGGGGCTTCTAGGAGCCTCGCGCCATCGCTTGCATCTTGGGCGGTGCGCAGGCTCCTGCCTCTCAGCGCCTCTTCAAGCAGTTCGCCCGAGAAGTAAACACAGCTCTTCCCAGGATAGAAGCCACACGGCCGTTCAAGTGGTCCAAGTGCGCCATCACCTTCTGCTCTGCTGACCAGCATAAGTGTGCGGCAACCACCGGCGCTCTCCCAATGCTCTGCTCACCCATCATCAGCAATGTCCAAGTCACCAAGACCCTCATCGATGGCGGTGCAGGGCTCAACGTTCTCTCTGCCGACACATTTGACCGTCTCCAAGTACCTTATGACCAGCTGCAACCCACCAGGCCTTTCTCAGGAGCGATCGACAGCTCCACCATCCCAATCGGACAAATTCGGCTCCCCGTTACCTTCGGCACTCGCAACAACTACCATACCGAGCTCATCGACTTCGACATCGCTCACATCCAACTCCCGTACAATGTCATCCTTGGGTATCCAGCCCTAGCCAAGTTCATGGCCGTGACTCACCATGGCTAGAACATCCTCAAGATGCCAGGGAGCCGAGACATCATCACCGTCGCTTGCGAAGAAAAGGATGCAGTGTGCTCCCTCGAGCGCGCTTACCAAGCTGCGGCAGTCAAAGACCCGACAATGAAGACACTATCTACCCCCTGAAGCTATCCCTAAGAAGAAGAAGCAGTTGCTTGCCCTGGAGCCTCATGAAGATGCAGCAGCCGGCGGCCGCGCCTCAGGATCCGAGCCCATGAACGGGACACCTCCCTCCCTCGCATAGGAAGGCGCGCCCGGTGCCCCCCTCGGGCTGGGCTCGTGGGCTCTCCTCTAGAGGGCCTCTGACCTAGCCAATGTCTCGAGGGAGGCGCTCGGGCACCATGTGGAGGCATGCTTCACCACATGCTTCCCTCTGGAGGGCACAAGGCGTGAGGCACCAAGCACTCAGGAGTTCATCGACCGGGCCATCAAAGACTTGCAGGTGGCCGGTGCGAGGGTCCTCCTCATAGCTATGTTCGCATGCCCTTCGGCCTGCCGAACCAGGCGGCCCTGCACCAGCGCCACATGCGGGATGTCCTGGCAGCTCTCGAGGTCAGGCATCAGGAGATCTTGGCGGAAGTGGCATCGGTTCTTCGCGAGCTCTCAGAACCTCCGGAGCCTTGTGAGGCCCCGGAGTCAGGTGGCTCGTGAGGAGCGACATCTTCGGTGAGCATCTTCAGCTACATCAACACCACTCCAGCATCGGTGCCAGGTGACCTTGTTTCGGTTTGTTCAGTTGGGGCCGCCCCTCGGGTTGCATCATCCCTAAGTCGCATGGGCTTGCCCCTGCGACATGTATCCTTTTTGCATCTTTAGCTTACTCTGTTGGGGGCGCCCCTCGGGCTGCATCATCCCCAGGCCGCATGGGTCCGTCCCTGTGGCATGTATCGCATTTTACGTCACCTAGATTAGCTGATTTCCTCTTATGGATTACCTTATGATCCTCACCTGCTCACTCACCACCTCTTTTGGCCTCCCTCGCTGTCGAACAAACTTTTGCTCATCCCACAACGGGGGCTACACACGTTGGCACGGCGCTTGTGCTCGGGTCCGTCCCTGCAACACTGACAAATCCGAGAGATCGAGCTTTGACTCGCGGCCCGCCTCACGCACATCACCTCACCAGGTCCTCGGTGCCTTCATCTTCCTGCGGAAAGATCAGTGGCCTAGCTGTTGTCGCAATTTTAAGTTGTGTTGTTTCGTCAGACTAACCCGCAATAATCTCAGAAGCCCAGCGACAAGCGGCCTTGTTGGTTTCCCCTTCTCATGTAATTTGCTTGCGGATTAAATGGGGGACCTCTGAGCATCGCGTCTCAAGGGCTCCTACTGACTCTCTAGCCCTCACCCCTGGCCTTTACAACGACTCCGCGACCTGGCATACCAACGACAGCTGAGCTCCGGTCGAGGGTTGGGACCCGAGGACGCGGAGCACCAAGAAGAACGGGAGAAGGGGAGGCTGGCTCACAGAGCTAAGGTCAGTTCATACGTCAAGGGGGACCCCTAAGCATCGCGTCTCAGGGGCCTAACTGGCCACGTAGCCCCTCACTTCCTAGTCTCGTCTTGGCGATCCAGATGAGCCAGCGGAGGGTGAGGTATGTGCGGGGTCGGGCCCTGCTGACTCAGAACACCAAGGCCTAGTCCAGCATTTCCTTCCCGAGGGTTGTTCGTACGTCAAGGGGAACCCTGAGCATTGCATCTCAGGGTCCTAACTGGCCACGTAGCCCCTCACTCCCTGGTCTCGTCCTGGCGATCCGGACGAGCCAGTGGCGGCTGAGGTATGCGCAGGGTCGAGCTCTGCCGACGCGGAACTCTAAGGCAAGCGAGAAGGAAATCGTGAAATCTCAGTCACGCTGCATCGGGAGCGAACCAGGCGCACCACATGGAGAATCACCTCAAGCCCGTCAAGATAAGTCATGCATCCAACCGGCATGCCGCCATCACTCGACAAGTTTGGTTTATATAGTCATGCTCCGGCAATGCCACCCCCCTTTTTAGCCTCCGGAAGCTGCTTGCACGCCAAGGGGGACCTCTTGAACATTGCGTCTCAGGAGCTCTTACCGGAACCCGAACCACTCACATCCTTGCCTTGACCACGGCATCGTGACCTGGCATACCAGCGATGGCTGAAGCTTGCCTTGGGACTGGGACCTGCCAGCGTTGAGCACAAAGCTACTGAAAGGATAACAAGGAGGGACACTGCCGAAGCAAAACTAGCTAACATGGTTTCATAGAGAAAATAATAGACATTGAAGAAAAAGCATTACAGGTTCTTTACATGCCCCCACGGGGTTGGCTTTGATTCCTCACAGGGAGCAAAATAAAGAGATTTTGGCACACCCTAACTATGACTGCCACCGCCAACGCCATCATCAACAGTGGGCCACGGGAGGCCATCTCCAACCCCGCTCAAGTCACCATCGGCGACGAGCTCGTGCAGCTACCGCACTCTGGGCACGACGTGAGCGTGGAGGCGTGTAGCTATCATTTCTCGTCTATGGAGACTCGTCAGCCTCGGGAGAGCCACTGGACTCCCAAGGGCCATCGCTGCTGCTAGGAGAGCTGACGACGGGACCAAGGGCAGGCATGGCGCCCATCTCTATGCCTCCTTGGCGGCTCCCACTAGGCCAGCACTCCTGGCGGCATCCTTCCTCGTCGAAGACCTTGAAGAACAACGTGGAGGCGTTGTCGAACTCAAAGTGGACGCCGGAGACTCCATCACGGTGGCATACGCGGGCGACTTCGCCCCATCCTCGAGTCATGAAGACACCAGCCGGGGGGACGACCTCAACCTCCGCCTCTGAAGCTTGGCTGCGGCACCCAGCGTGCTGCAATCACATCTTGACAGGCCCCCTCGCCGGCATCGACTCGGCGAAGAACCTCGGGAACCGAATCGAAGAGGGCGGCGATATCGCTGTCCATACCATAAGCTCGCGTGAGGAGCCCTCGACGTGAGTTCGGGGACCAGCAGCCCCAGCAGGACGACCTCGACCATGATGCAAGCGGCACGGAGCACGGCCCCCTTACCCCTAGGCATACAAGGGCAGCGGGTAGCCAGGAGGAGGTCGCTCGCACCAAGGCCTCGTCACATCTTGCATCTCTCCAGCACTTCGGGGGCGGCTGAACCTCTTCTTTGGCGGGAGCGCTTCCCGCTCCTCACCTGGAGTATTTCCTTTCTCAGCAGCAGAGAATATCCTTATCGGCGCCATGGGCGTCATAGTAAGCAAACGCGGCAAGGAGGAAGAAGAAAAGGAGGGCGACAAGAGGAAGGAGATAGGCAACGCGGGCTTCACCCCCTACCCATTTATAGCTTGGAGGAGGCCAACCGTCAGCCTCCACAATTTCACGTAATGATGTTTCTTCTGTGCATGCAGCAGGGTCTCGTCAAGTCGGGCAGTTGCCGACGCAGCGTGGGGAAGCGGAGATGCCCACGTCCAATCAAGTCGCCACGCGTCGACCAAGGCCGCAGGCGTTTGGGGCCCGGGGCGCTTCGCCCATGCCCCTTTGGCTTCACCTTGAAGCCAAGTCCGTGCGCACCATGGGCCCGGGGGCTACTATCGGCGTCCTAGGAATGGGGGTACCCAGACTTGCCTGCCTGCGGCCCGTGACGTCGGTCCATTAGCGGCCTGGTACGGCCCAGCTTCGGCAACCGCAACTCAAGACCCTCACGAGGGGCCAAGCCTTGCGAGGCGGGCAACAGCAAGACCTCCCTGGGGTACGTCTCCCTAGGCTGGCTCTCGAGGAGCAGAGATATCTATGCAATGTGCACCTCGTGAGGTTCACGTGACGTGAGCCATGACGACCAAGGCCAGGCGGGCACCAGCGGGCGTAGTTTACCAGTTTCCTCTTTAGTGCTAAGAGGGCAAGCGTAGGCGCGGAGTCCCGAGGGATCATGCAAAGATTTCCATATCGATGCAACAAGACCAAGGACCGTCAAGGCTGCATAACGGAGGTCATCATGGAACCCGGCGCGGCGTCACCACCAGAGCCTTTGGCAGGCGAAGACTACTTTTGTCAGGATAACATGTTCTAGTTGTTCCGCTTCAATTTGGCCATTGTGGGATCCCTTCCCACCAATATTTGGGAAGAGGACCAAGGCCACAATAAATAGGACCTAGCCACCACCATGGAAGGGGATGGGATCATCTCATCTTTATCTGAGAGAGAACTCGCCTAGTAGAAGAGACACCATAAGCTCATCCGAGCCCAAGAACACCTCTCCTCCGGAGGCTGTTCATCCCTTGTACAAGTGCATCCTCATCCATACAAGGCAATCCACCACACACACTGGAGTAGGGTATTACACCACAGGGTGGCCTGAACCAGTATAATCCTCTGGGTCCCTTGTTCTTTAAGTTTGTCAAGCTAGGCCGTGGAATCGCAGGGTGAGCGCGCTGGGAGAGAGTGTTCTTCGTGCACACCCCTGAGTTCGAACCTCTCAAGGGTTTGCGGAACCCAAAATCCGACAAATGTTGTCGTCCTCATGCATTGTGTATAGTCAATGTTTGTTGTTAGCATGACTGGATCTTCTCTACCATGAATTACAATGTTTTATTGCTGCTTGAACTTTGGAGGTGCTCTACATTTATGTTTTGCGGTCTCAGAAAGGGCTAGCGAGATACCACTGTTATCATATTATATCATGGTTGTTTTGACAAAGTGTTGTCATTTGAGATATCTTATTATTGCTTTCTAGTTGTTTATGCTATTGATATGAGTTAATATAATTTCTAAGAGTTATTGTTGACATGGTTAGTCTTGATCTTCGTTGAAAACCTGGGTGCCATTGAAGCTTATTTATGTAAACAAGAGCGAAAGAGTTGGTAAAAGTTATTCTTTTTCACTTTCAGTTTATCAACTGAATTGCTTCAGGACAAGCAAAGGTTTAAGCTTGGGGGAGTTGATACGTATCCATCGTACCTACTTTTCCTAATGCTTTTCCTCTTGTTTTGGACTCTAATTTGCATGATTTGAATGAAACTGACCTGGACTGACGTTGTTTTCAGTAGAACTACCATGGTGTTGTTTTTGTGCAGAAATAAAAGTTCTCGGAATGGAACGAAACTTTTCGGAGAATTATTTCAGAATAAAAGAAAAATACCGGAGCCAAGATCCACCGGAGGGGGGCCCTGGGTGAGCACAACCCACCAGGGCGCCCCCCTCCAGGCGCGCCCAGGTGGGTTGTGCCCACCTGGTGGCCCCGCTGACCCTATCTGCGATGCTATAAAATCCTATTTTTCCAGAAGACATAGGAGAGGAAAAATTATCTTGTTTCGCGATACGGAGCCACCGTCACCTCTTGTTCTTCATTGGGAGGCCAGATCTGGAGTCCATTTGGGGATCCGGAGAGGGGAATCTTCGGTCTTCATCATCACCAACCCTCCTCCATCACCAATTCCATGATGCTCTCCATCGGCGTGAGTAATTCCTTCGTAGGCTCGCTGGTCGGTGAGGAGTTGGATGAGATTCATCATGTAATCGAGTTAGTTTTGTTAGGGTTTGATCCCTAGTATCCACTACGTTCTGAGATTGGTGCTGTTATGACTTTGCTATGCATAATGCTTGACACTTTGGGCCTGGGTGCCATGATTTCAGATCTGAACCGTTTTTGTTTATCACTTTTATATCTATGTTCTAAGATCCGATATTGCCACTCATAGTCACCTACTATGTGTGATGATCCGTAAACCCCGTAGTGATAATATTTGAGATATTTTCTGGTGATGAGCGTAGTTTGAGGAGTTCATGTATTCACCATGTGTTAATGCTTTGTTCCAGTACTCTATTGAAAGGAGGCCTTAATATCTCTTTGTTTCCTTATGGACCCCACTGCCATGAGAGGGTAGGATAAAAGATGTCATACAAGTTTTTTCCATAAGCACGTATGACTATTTATGGAATACATGCCTACATTATATTTATGAACTGGAGCGATTGTTGCACGCAGATTGGAGCAGAACACTAGTAGCAGTTATTTTTATGGTGGGATTTATGCCTCGCGTTTAGCAAGGGAGCTGCGTGTTTCTCTTTGGACTAATGATCCTATTTTACCTACTCAGTACTTAGACTTTGAGGCCATAAAGCGCCATAAGTTCCTTAAGGGTAAAATTAATAATTATACTTATAACTTGAGGTTTAATAAAGAATAAATTGTGCATACCTTCTTGCATGTGCCTGTTCTCTTTGATTTTCACAACAAAGGAAGATATTATGTTTCTGAGAGCGAGGCTTGCGCACACAACATGGAGGTCGTGGCTGCTCGGTGGGCTGAGGTGGTTGCACCAAGAGCCTCCGTGAGCTACCACGCTGACTACTATGCAGGCCGCTGATGATGATTGCCAAGCTAGGCCAAAAGCCTAAGCTTGGGGGGGGTACGTGTTTCCGCCGACATTATATTCATGTTCACACTTTTTCATTGTATTATCCATGCTGGGTTTTCTTTCTTTTTTTGTGTTTGAAAAACCTTGATAAAAACCCAAAAGTATTTCATGTTTCTTTTCGGTCTTTCTTTCTGGTTTAATTAGCCATCGTACTAAAAGAAAACCCGAAATGATTTCTCACTTCTTCTTTTTATTTGTTGGGAGCTCTCCCGTGTAAATAGTTTTCTCATTTTTTTCTTTAATTTGCCTTTTCAAGAAAAATACTAAGAACTCCAAGTATATTTCAATGTGTTTCTCTGAATTTCTCTTCTAGTTTTTGAGTAGTACCTATGAGAAGACCATGATGAAAATGTTCGATGGCTCTCATATGCATTATTGTTTATCTAACAAAGAGCTCAAATTGCCTTGTCTTCCCCTTTTTTGAATAAAAGGTTTGCAGGTTCCAGCTTAGTCCACGACACTATTGCACTATTATCACTCTTGTATCATTCAGTCGTGCAAGTGAAAGGCAATAATGACGATATTTGATGAACTGGTTGTGGCAGAGAGAAACAGGTATGCACTCAACTTGTTCTGTTTTTGTAAATATGTTTAACCTAATATCCATGATTCAGCCTATTATGATCAAACATGTTTGCAATGACAATTAAAGATTATAGTTTCTCATGCCATACTTAAGTATCTAGGAGTGGATAATGATTTATCTTGGAGCTCAACATTGCATTAAAATGATTGTGATGTAGTATGATGATATGGTACCCTCCTCTGAATGTTTCAAGTGGCCTGACTTGGCGCATGCTCATGCATGTAGTTAAATCAAAACCAACTTAGCCTCTATCATATTTATGTTCATGGTGTCCATATCCTACTCATGCTAGAATTCAATGTTTATTATGCATAATGCATGTTCATGACCGTATTCACTCTCTAGTTGTCCGCTTCTCAACTTATTTGCTAGCCTTCGCCTGTAGTAAGCGGAAATACTGCTTGTGCATCTCCATCTTGAAACCCAAGTTATTCCAGATGAGTCCACCATACCTACATTTATGCGTTATTACCCTGTCGTCCTAAGTAAATTTGCATGTGCCACCTCTAAAAACTTCAAATAAATATCCTTTTTGTGTGCCTAGATAGTTCATAGGGTGATAGGAGGTAGTCGGTATCTTCCATGCTAAGCGGGTTATTATCATGATGAGTGTTTATTCACTTGTCCTTACACGAATAGGGCGGTAATAGGGATTCCCAATCCCAAATTCAAAAAGAAAATACTTACAAATAATCAAAGAAAAACTCCTACAGAGTAAAACATTTACTTTACCGCTTGGGAACCACCGGTAATGTGTTTAGGATGGAAGATATTGATTACTAATGGTCACAAAGTGAATATGAAGGGTGCATCTCTCAAAATTACATTTATCTCTGTTTTAAAATTATGAGTTCTGGCACCTCTGCAAATCACTACTTCCCGCTGCGAAGGGACTATCTATTTACTTTTATGTTTAGTCATCACCTTCTCAAATAAGCGCCAGATCTGATAGCACTAGTGTCATCCTCATGCATTGTGTATAGTTAATGTTGAGTGTTAGCATGACTGGATCTTTTCTACCATGAATTACAATGTTTAGTCGATGCTTGAACTTTGGAGGTGCTCTGCATTTATGTTTTGCGGTCTTAGAAAGGGCTAGCGAGATACCACTGTTGTCATATTATATCATGGTTGTCTTGACAAAGTGTTGTCATTGGAGATATCTTATTATTGCTCTCTAGTTGTTTATGCTATTGATATGAGTTCATATAGTTTCTAAGAGTTATTGTTGACATGGTTAGTCATGATCTTTTCTGAAAACTTTGGTGCTACTTAAGCTTATTTATGTAAACAAGAGCAAAAGAGTTCGTAAAAGTTTTCTTCTTCACTTTCAGTTTGTCAACTGAATTGCTTGAGGACAAGCAAAGGTTTAAGCTTGCTAGAGTTGACACATCTCCGTCGTATCTACTTTTCCTAACGCCTTTCCTCTTGTTTTGGACTCTAATTCGCATGATTTGAATGAAACTAACCCGGATTGACACTGTTTTCAGCAGAACTACCATGGTGTTGTTCTTGTGCAGAAATAAATGTTCTCGAAATGGAATGAAACTTTTTGGAGAATTATTTCAGAATAAAAGAAAAATACTTGAGCCAAGAACCACCAGAGAGGGCCCCCTGGTGAGCATAACCCACCAGGGCGCCCCCCTCCAAGCGCGTCCATGTGGGTTGTGTTGTGCCCACCTAGTGGCCCCGCAGACCCTGAGTCCAACTCCATAAATACATATTTTTCCAGAAAAAATCAAGGAGGAAGAATTATCTTGTTTCGTGATACGAAGACGCCGCCACCTCATGTTCTTCATTGGGAGGCCAGATCTGGAGTCCGTTTGGGGCTCCGGAGAGGGGAATCTTCGGTTTTTATCATCACCAGCCCTCCTTCATTGCCAATTTCATGATGCTCTCCATCGGGAGTGAGTAATTCCTTCATAGGCTCGCTGGTCGGTGAGGAGTTGGATGAGATTCATCATGTAATCGAGTTAGTTTTTTTTAGGGCTTGATCCCTAGTATCCATTTAGTTCAGAGATTGATGTTGTTATGACTTTGCTATGCTTAATGCTTGCCACTTTGAGCCCTGGTGCCATGAACTCAGATCTGAACCCTTTATGTTTACACCTACATATCTATGATCTATATCCGATCTTGCAAGTCATATTCACCTACTATGTGTTATGATCCGCAAACCCCGGAGTGATAGTATTAGGGATACTTTCCGCTGATGACCTTAGTTTGAGGAGCTCATGTATTCACCGTGTGTTAATGCTTTGTTCTGGTACTCTATTAAAAAGAGGCCTTAATATCCCATAGTTCCCTTATGGATCCCACTACCACGGGAGGGTGGGACAAAAGATGCCATACAAGTTCTTTCCATAAGCACGTATGACTATTTACAGAATACATGCCTACATTATATCTATGAACTGGAGCTAGTTTTGTATCGCCCTAGGTTATGACTGTCACATGATGAATATCATCCAACAAATTGTTGATCCAGTGCCTACAAATTTCCTACATATTGATCTTGCTAAGTTACTACTGTTGTCGTTATTGTTACAACTGCTACAAAATCATTGCTATCACAATTACCATTACTATTGCTGTTAACACTACTATCAAAACTATCATACTACCGTGCTACTAAACACTTTGCTGCAGATAATTAATCTCCAGGTGTGGCTGAATTGACCACTTGGTTGCTAATACTTGCAAATATTCTTTGGCTCCCCTTGGGTCAAATCTACAAATTTGGGTTGAATACTCTACCCTCGAAAATTGTTGCGATCTCCTATACTTGTGGCTTATCAGTCATCTCAGAAGTAATGTCTTAAATCATAAAAAAAAATCTTTTGTTGGTATGTGAAACTAGGTGGTATAAATTTAGCAACAATATAATTAGCATAGTCTGTATACCAAGGAGTACTACGAGAAGTGTTTATGACCGCTAATTTTTCATCGGGAAAGCTATCATCAATGGGTAGTGGGTCATCAAGAATATTTTCTAACCTAGACAAGTTATCTTCTACTGGGTTCTTGGCTCCTTTCCTATCAGTGATATGTAAATCATATTCTTGTTGCAAAAGAACCCACCTAATAAGTCTAGGTTTAGCATCTTTCTTTTCCATAATATATTTGATAGAAGCATGATCAGTGTGGACAGTTACTTTAGAATCAACAATATAGGATCTAAATTTATCACAAGCAAACACGACTGCTAAGAATTCTTTTTCAATAGTAGCATAATTTCTTTGAGCATTGTCTAGAGTTTTACTAGCATAATGGATAACATTTAATTTCTTATTAACTCTTTGTCCTAGAACAACACCAACTGCATAATCACTAGCATCACACATGATTTCAAAAGGTATGTTCCAATTAGGTGGTTGAACAATAGGTGCAGAGACTAAGGCTTTCTTAAGTGTTTCAAAGGCTTCTACACAATCATCATAAAAAACAAATGGAACATATTTTTGCAAAATATTAGTAAGAGGCCTAGAAATTTAAGACAAGTCTTTAACAAATCTCCTATAGAAACTAGCATGACCAATGAAACTTCGTATACCTTTGATATCTTTACAACATGACATTTTTCAATAGCATCAACTTTAGCTTTATCAACTTCAATACCTCTTTTGGAGATTTTGTGCCCCAAGACAATACATTTTCTAACCATAAACTGGCACTTCTCCCAACTCAAGCTAAGATTAGTTTCTTCACATCTCTGCAAAACTCGATCAAGGTTGCTTAGCAATCATCAAAATAAGTTCCATGAACGGAAAAGTCATCCATGAAAACCTAAACAATCTTTTCACAAAAATTAGAGAATATAGCTTTCAGACATCTTTGAAAGGTAACAGGTGCATTACATAAACAAAAAGGCATATGTCTATAGGCAAAGGTAACAAAAAGGGCATGTAAAAGTAGTCTTTTCTTGATCCTCTTGTGACAACAAATATTTTGAAAAAATCATAATATCCATCTAGAAAGTAGAAGTGAGTATGTTTTGATAGCCTTTCTAGCATTTGATCAATGAATGGTAGAGGATAATGATCTTTCCTAGTAGCATTGTTCAATTTCCTAAAATTAATTACCATCCTATAACTTGTAATAATTCTTTTTCTAATCAGTTCATTTTTATCATTAGGAATAATGGTAATACCTCCTTTCTTAGAGACACAATGAACATGACTTACCCATTTGCTATCAGCTATGGGATAGATTATACCTGCTTCTAGAAGTTTTAATATTTCATTTCTTACCACTTCCTTCATCCTAGGATTTAATTGTCGCAGATGGTCAACAACTGGTTTAGCGTCGGGTTCCACCTTAATTTTGTGTTGGCATAGAGTGGGACTAATGCCCTTCAGATCATCAAGAGTATATCCAATAGCGGAATGGTGCTTCCTCGGAGTTTTTAATAATCTCTTTTCTTCATGCTCTGAAAGGTTAGCACTAATAATAACATGATATATCTTCTTTTCATCAAGATAAGCATATTTTAGAGTATCGGGTAATTGTTCAAGATCAAACACGGGATCACTCTTCGGTGGTAGAGGATCTCCAAGAGTTTCAACAAGTAAATTGGGTATCAAAACAGGCATTTGTTTAAAGAATAGCTAATCTATTTCGTTTCTTTCATTCATGAACATATCATTTTCATGATCTAGCAAATATTATTCTAAAGGATCGGTAGGAGGTACATCAATAGAAGCAAGACCAATAATTTCTTCCTTACCAGATGGTTCCATATCACGAGGTTATCTACGGAATTTATAAAAATTAAACTCATGAGACACATCACCAAAATTAACACCGATCGTTAGTTTAGTGCAATCAATTTTAGCATTCACCGTATTCAAGAAATGTTTACCAAATATAATGTGACAAAAGTTATCTTGTGGGGAGCCAAGAACTAGAAAATCCATAGGGTATTTTATTTTCCCACACAAGACCTTGACATCTCTAACAATCCCGAGTGGTGTGATAGTATCTATATTATCAAGTTTAATAGTAACATCGATATATTCTATCTCAGCAGGTGCAATAGCATTCATACAAACTTGAAAAAGAGTAAATGGGATAGCACTCACACTAGCACCCAAATCACTTACACCATGATAACAATGATATCTAATTTTAATTGAGACAACATGCATGCCAACAACATGTCTATGTTTATCTTTCTCATCGGGTTTGGCAATTCTGGCAGCTTCACCAACGAAGTAAATAACATGCCCATCAATATTATCGAACAAGAAATCCTTAACCATAGCGACATTAGGTTCTACTTTAATTTGTTCTGGGGTGTAGGTGTTCTAACATAACTCTTACGAACCACAGCTGAAGCTTTAGCATGTTCCTTCCTAACAGGGAAAGGCGGTTTCTCAATAAAAGCAGTAGGAACAACTGGATTATCATTATAAATGAT
Organism: Secale cereale; assembly: GCA_902687465.1. Classification (NCBI taxonomy): domain Eukaryota; kingdom Viridiplantae; phylum Streptophyta; class Magnoliopsida; order Poales; family Poaceae; genus Secale; species Secale cereale. The sequence goes on along the minus strand of LR738710.1, from coordinate 261,668,655 downwards.
GGTTTCTTCTTCAGCTTTAGTGGGTTCTACTACTTTTACTTCAATTGGAGGATGATATTTAAACCACTTCTCCTTAGCGAGATCAACATGAGTAGCAAATGATTCACAGAAAGAAGCTACTATCTCAAAGTCAAGTCCATATTTAGTGCTAAACTCATGAAAATTGTCGGTATTCATATAAGATTAAACACAATCAAACTCAAGGTTTATACATGACGCCTTACCTTCGTCGAGCTCACAATCTTCAGAGTTGTGCTTAATTCTTTCCAAAAGATCACTTCGAAATTCAATAGTATTCTTTATAAAAGAACCGGTTCAAGATGTATCGAGCATGGATTGATCATTACGAGAAAGCTGAGCATAAAAATTATGAATAATTGTTTCTCTTGGAAGCTCATGATTGGGGCATGAATATAATATTGACTTAAGCCTCCCCCAAGCTTAACTGGTACATTCTCCTTCACGAGGCCAAAAATATAAATATAATTCCGATCATGATGAACTAGATGCATAGGATAAAACTTCTGACAAAATTCCAATTTCAATCGGTTGTAATTCCAAGCTCCAATATAATCACATAGCCTATACCATGTCAATGACTTTCCCTTGAAAGATAAAGGGAAGACCTTATTCTTGACCTAATCCTCGGACAAACCTGCAAGCTTAAATAATCCACAAACTGCATCCACATAGATTAGATGCATAATAGGATTTAGCTAGCAGTTTCTCTATCATACCTGAAGATATTTCATAATAAATATTTTCAGTAGGCTCAGTAGGTTGAGGAGCAAATCTTTGTTCTTCCGGTCGAGATGAAGATACACCGAACAAACCCCTCAAAGGATGATTTTCCATTGTGACAAGTGACAAAATTTCAGCATGTAATATAATTTTTTCCTTACCAAATTCCACTCACCAAAGGCGCTTGACTCCCCGACACAGCACCAGAAAAGAGTCTTGATGACCCACAAGTATAGGGGATCTATCGTATCCTTTCGCTAAGAGTGTCGAACCCAACGAGGAGCAAAAGGAAATGCCAAGCGGTTTTCAGCAAGGCATTTTCTGCAAGCACTGAAATTATCGGGAACAGATAGTTTTGTGATAAGATAATTCATAATGGGTAACAAGTAACAAGTGTAAAAATGGTGCATAAAGGTGGCCCAATCCTTTTTGTAGAAAAGGATAAGCCTGGACAAACTCTTATATAAAGCAAAGCACTCCTGAGGACGCATGGGAGTTATTGTCAAGTTAGTTTTCATCATGCCCATATGATTCACGTTCGTTATTTTGATAATTTGATATGTGGGTGGACCGGTGCTTGGGTGTTGTCCTTACCTGCACAAACCTCCCACTTATATTTAACCCCTCTCTCAAGCATCCGCAAATACGAAAGAAGTAAGAGAAATCTAACCATAACATTAAACATGTGGATCCAAATCATCCCCTTACGAAGCAACGCATAACCTGGGGTTTAAGCTTCTTTCACTCTAGCAACCCATCATCTGCTTATTACTTCCCAATGCCTTCCCCTAGGCCCAAATAATGGTGAAGTTTCATGTAGTCGACGTTCACATAGCACCACTAGAGGAAAGACAACATACATCTCATCAAAATATCAAACGAATACCAAATTCACATGATTACATATAACAAGACTTCTCCCATGTCCTCAGGAACAAACGTAACTACTCACAAAGCATATTCATGTTCCAAATCAGAGGGGCATTGAGTAGCATCAAGGATCTGAACATATGATCTTCCAACAAATAAACCAACTAGCATCAACTACAAGGAGTAATCAACACTACTAGCAACCCATAGGTACCAATATGAGGTTTTGAGACGAAGATTGAATACAATATATGAACTAGGGTTTGAGAGGAGATGGTGTTGGTGAATATGTTGATGAATATTGACCCTTCCTCGATGAGAGGATTGTTGGTGATGACAAATGCTTCGATTTCCCCCTCCTGGAAGGAAGTTTCCCCGACAGAACAGCTTCGCCGGAGCCCTAGATTGCTTCTGCCCAGGTTCCGCCTCGAGACGGCAGCGCTTTGTCCCGAAAGTTCCCTTCTAATATTTTCCCGGTCAAAACCCTCCATATAGTAGAAGATGGACATCGGAGGATGGCCAGGGGGCTTACAAGCCCTGGGGGCGTGTCCTGGGGGGTAGGGCGCACTTGTGGCCACCTGGTGGGTCCACTTCTGGTTTTTCTCCACCCAGTATATTTTATATATTCCAAAATAATTCTCCATAAAATTTCAGGACATTTGGAGTTGTGTAGAATAGGTATCTCAGATTTGCTCCTTTCCGGTCTAGAATTCCAGCTACCAGCATTCTCCCTCTTCATGTAAATCTTGTAAAATAAGAGAGAAAAGGCATAAATATTGTACTATAATGTGAAATAACAGTCCATAATGCAATAAATATCGACATTAAAGTATGATGCAAAATGGACGTATCAAATGCCTTCCGGGGCACTCCCAAGCTTAGACGCTTGAGTCTCCTTGAATATTTACTTAGGGTGCCTTGGGCATCCCCAAGATTGAACTCTTGCCTCTCCTCCTTCTTTTCATATCGATACCTCCTCGATCTTCGAACACTTCATCCACACAAAACTTAATCGAACTTTTTATTAGAGGGGTTAGTACATATAACATGAAATCCAATTGGTCATAAGCTGTTCGGGGGGGGGGGGCTCCAACGCTAAACCATAACGACCATTTTGGTAAGAATGGTCGTATTTTCCTTACACGAAATGGTCATCAAGCAGACAACACTAGTGTGATGCCTTATTTCTAGCTGATCATGACCAATACAGATGCTCATAGCCTCGTAAGTTGTGGTGCATTGCTATGACTAGGTGCCACCTCAACATTTTTTCCTATCTGTCATGTCCATGCGTCAATTTTTGCCTATGTGTCAATTTTTTCCCTAGGTTGTGGAGGATCCTACAATAATGTCATTCCCAGAATTCCAACGAAATCTCATACATTATTTGGACCGTATCTTCCTCAAATATGTCAAAAATATTCCTTGCCTAGTTCAAAAATAATTCAGGAATATTCATTCTCCTATTCTGTTCAGAACAACACTTTGTGAAGGAAGTGATATTTCTATTTTGTTGATTGACCTCAAAAAATTTGGGAACTCTTTCCTATTCAAATCATTGCCTCACGAAAAAATTCAACTACATTTGCCTAGTAAATCTTCCTTAGAAAATTTCCGAAGTTTCTGTTCAGCTAGGAGCTTTGTGAAGGAAGTACTAGCTAGGCATATCCTAATGATTGGAATTTTTGCCACATCTTCTATATGCCCAAATCATAGCTAATCACAAAATTTTAGCCCCATCTAAAAATCTATGTGAGCTCACGGTCCAATTTTTTTTTCTGGTATTATTTTCAGTTTGTGAAGCAACTATATTTTATTTTGCTTTATAATTACTGAAAATTTACCAGGACATGACCCTGCACATAGAACCTCCCTCCACCAAATTTTTGCTCATTTAATTTAGCCAATTTCCCTCAACGTTTTTCCTATTGTCTGTTCAGTGGAGAGCATTGTCAAGCAAGTAACATTTTTATTTATCCAAATGGTATGAAATTTATACATTGCCTTCATATGCCAAAATTACCATCGTCCTCCACATTTCAGCTCAATCCAATCATCTATGTGAGCCCACTTTCAATTTCTATTTTCTGCTAGATTCGCACATTGCAAAGCAAGTGCTATCTACACCCCTCCTATTGCCCTAAAACTTTCTGGGCACTCTTACATATTCAAATCATTGCCACATGTCAACATTCAGCTCCATTTGCCTAGTGAATCTTCCTCAGCAAATTTCCAAAGTTTCTATCTATAGAGAAGCTTTATGATGGAAGTACTAGCTAGGATTATCCAAATGGTGTTAGATTTTTCCAAATATTTCATATGCTCATATAATCACTCTTCACAAAATCTGAGCTTTATCAGCAATCCATGTGAGCTCATCATCCAATCTTTTATTCTGGTCATATTTTAAGTTTGTGAAGCAAATATATTTTATATTGCTTAATTATTGTTGAAACTTTACCAGCACATGTTTCTACATAGGTAACTTCACTCCACCAAATTTGAGCTCATTTAATTTATCCAATTTCTCTCAATATTTTCCTAAGTTTCTATCCAGAGAAGAGCATTGTGAAGGAAGTACCACTTTGGCATGTCAAAATGGTATAGAAGTTTTGCAGTGCTTTCCTATGCCCAAATGACCATCCTCCACCAAATTTCAGCTTAATCCATTCATTCATTTCAGCCCAGCTTCAACATCCATATTTTTGTCCAATGTGGTACTTTGCAAAGCAAGTGCCACCTAGGCTCCTCCATTTGAGCTGCAAATTTGCCAAAACATTCTCCTTAGTAGATGATCATCCTCAACCAATAGTTATACCCATTGTCCATGTGCATTTCCTACACCTCTAATCAAACACCTGGCTGCTAATTCTCGTTTGAGCTTAGTTCAGTCTCCTCGTGAGATTATTCTATTATATTGTTCTTCCTAATACCTACTGACGGAGTTCCCAACCCACCAGACATGCCTAGGCCGCCCAGAACACGTGGCAACGCCATGGTCACAGGGTGACCACGAGGCTGGCACGACAGTTTATGCGCTCTAAAGTTGGGGCCCTCAATCATTGTCCAAACCTTAACGTATCTCCACGATACCATGTATATCTGATTAAATAGAAACTTATGTACGTTGAAATGATTTTTGGAAAAAAACTCATGAGCAAACTATAAGGCAGTTGCAGTTCAAACTCGAGCCACTTCCACCTGAATTGGTGAAAATTTATCCTTCTCATGAGCGGTGGTTCAAAGCTTTTGACACCCAACCATTTGTAAATTGTACATTAAATATGTCCTAACATTTTAAATAATTGATTCGGTCCAATTTTGCAACAAATATATGGTAGGTACTTCACAAAAAACTCATTTTGGGAACTCAAAAAATAGAAAATGTAATTTCTCTCCAAAGAAAATGAAAACTTCCTTAGGCAACATTGTTTGCCATTCCAAGATGCACCCTTGTGCATAATATGAGATCATTTGAACAAACTATGCCATGAATGTGGCCATAAGATTGATCATTTGGATTTAAAGCCATGAATCTTCACACATGATAGCTCATTTTAGAGACAACTTTTTAAAAATAATTGTCGTATTATAAGTTTATTATTTTTCCTGGTAACTCGGTCACATATAATGATACAATGCGAAGGTTTTCCATTTTTTTTATTTTTTGAGTTTTCCATACCCATTTCAAAATGAGGTCAAAACGACGAGCATGGTCATTTCTAGCTAGTGGTTGGATCTTGGAAAAATTTGTGTTTCTTTGATGAAATAGATACTTTTGCACCTATAAAATTAATTTTGGATAAAATCATCAGCAAACTCTGAGGTGGTTGTAGTTCAAACTTGACCCCCTTCCAACTGAATCGACTGAAATTTGTGTTTTTCATGAGAAGTGGGTCAAAGCTTTTGACACACCACCATTTCCTCAATGTACATTAAATATGGCCTAATATTTTATAAAATTGATTTGGTCAAATTTCGCAACAAATATATGGTAGGTCCTTCACAAAAAAAACTCATTTTGGGCACTCGAAAAATGGAATGAAATTTTCCTCCAAAGAAAATGAAAACTTCCATAGGAAACATTGTTTGCCATTCCAAGATGCACCTTCGTGCACAATATGAGATCATTTGAACAAACTATGCCATGAATGCGGCCATAAGATTGATCATTTGGCTTGAAAGCCATGAATCTTCATACATGATAGCTCATTTCTGAGAAAACATTTTAAAAATAATTGTCGTATTATAGGTTTATTAATTTTCCTGGAAACTTGGTCACATATAATGACACAATGCGAATGTTTTCCAATTTTTTGATATTTTTGAATTTTTTCATGCCCGTTTCAAAATGCGGTCAAAACGGCGGGCATGACCGCTCCTAGCTAGTTGTTGAATCTTGGTAAACTTTTGGTGTTTCTCTAATGAAATAAATATTTGTGTACCTAAAAATGTTTTTTTGAAAAAATAATGAGCAAACTATGAGGCTGTTGTAGTTCAAATTTGACCGAGTTTATATTGAATCGACAGAAAATTGTCTTTTTGATGAGAGGTGGATCGAAAGCATTTTACATGTCAAGATTTGGTAAACTCTACATAAAATGTTGTCTTATAGTTTTGGAAAAAGGAGTGGTGCCATTTTGAAACAAATATTTGGTAGATTCTTCACAAAAAATATATTTTTGGCACTACAAAAATAGAAAATGGTTTTTTTTTGCTAAAAACTAATTTCTTATAACACTTTTTGAAAGATATTTTTCTTATTCCAATTCCAAGTTTGTTAGTTTGGGTAAAAATTTAGGTCATATTTGGTGACATAATGAGAATGCTTTCTATTTTTAAAGTTTTTTGAATTTCTCATATCATAAAACTGTTTATATGATTTGACACCGAACCTTATTTTAGTCGATTACGACCAATTTAGATGGTCATAACATGTACTGGGTTCTAATTGTTCCATGGGCATATCACGCGGATCATGCATCATACACCATTGGATGCTCCCAGATCCGACGACAGCCCTTACTCCCTCACCCTCTCACCCCACGAAGCCCGACCCACAGATCCACAGCCCCGCACTCCTCCCTCGTCCCCATATATCCCCCACACGAATCACCTCGCCGCCGGCACTAACAACACTTGATCCCAGCGACCTCCGACGGGAATCGACGGCGCCCATCACACCAACGTGACCCCCACGCACCGCCCTTCCCTCATGTTCGGTGAGATCCGGCCCGCGCGTCCTCCAGCGGCCAAGCGCGGTCGTCTCCCATCGTTAGGGTTTCGTTTGCAAGAATTTCTCCGGTGATAGGTGCGACCCTCCACTCCTCCCTCATCCTCCTCGCAGCCCTCCCTTACTTCATCTTCTCTCCATCCTTCCAGATCCAACACGTCATTGCCACTACATCGAGCTGGCCGACCCACGGTGGCACATGACCTAGTGTAACATCCCAAAATTCCAAATTTTGGAATGTTATAATAAATAGATAGATTTGATTGATGTTTGATGTGTTGAGTGAAATTGAGTGAAATTTGAAACTTTTGAAAGTTAAATGAGAGGGAATAAAATGACTTTCCCAAAACTTTCACTTTGCTTTTGATCTCCGAGGGACTTCAAATTCTTTTCAAATACAAAACCCTAGAGTGAAGATAATATGACTTCTTCCATTTAATTAAATGAAAGGGTATTTGAAAATATTTGAATTTCATTTGGAACTATTTTCAATTCAGAGACTTTAAGCAACTCAATGATTTTCCCGAGAGAAGATAAAATGACTTCTTCAAATTATAGGAAATATGGGTTGGAAGTTTTTCTGAAATTTTCTGCAACTCAATTTCAAATATTGAGTTATTTGGGTTTTATTCAAATTATTTTTCTCCAAAAAGAAATTACATGGAAAATAGGGTAACCGGATTCCCTACAACAGAAAATTGGGGAGAAATAAATTTGAAGTCCTTTTGGTATTTTAGTATGATTTTTATTGGTTTTTATTTGTATCAGTAGCACCTTTTGAATTGTTAGAATTTGTGGGCATTTTATTTGACAGTAGTAAAATGTTCATGTTGTAGGGCTTATTTTTTTTTGCAAATTTTGATATAAAATATGCCTATAGTATATTATATATTAAGTATCTTTATTTTATTTTTCTTGTCTGTGTAAAAAAAAATGTTCTTCTTCCCCGACTGGGCCGGCCCCGCAAAGCGTCAGGCCTCGGCCTAGCTCGCCTTCGCCTTCGTCCCCGTGCGGACGACGGACACCGCCGCCGCCTCGGCGTGTGTGCCACGCCCGGACTCCTCCGAGCCCCCTCCTCCAAGAAACCGAGCCCCTCCCCTCCATAAAAGCCGCCCCGCCGCCCCATTCTCTCCTCCACCCGCATCTCGCACCGCCGCCGCCTCGCAATTCTACCGCCGCCGCTGCTACTTGCTGCTGCTGTTTCGCCGCTGCCTCGCTGCTCCTCGCCTGCCCCGCTGCTCCTCGCCTGCCTCGCCGCTACCGCGCCCCGCCCCTCGCCCCGCAACCGCACGCCCACCGCCACCCGCCGCAGGCCTCGCCGGAGTTCACCGCCGGCGTGATCCGATCCAAACCGCCGATCTGGTTCATAACCGCCAAACCCACGGTTTTTCTTCAAAAACCGCCTAGGTAAAACCCCGGTTTTCTGTTAGTTGGTTTATTTCTTTTAGATCGCTTTTAATTTTTTTTAGGTTTTGATATCTAGTGAACGTTCACCCGTTAGGACTAGAAAACGAGCGTTCGCTCGTTAACCTTTTCTTTTTCTGTTTAGTTCTAGCCAGGGACCTGTCTGTAATTATTATTTTTACAGATTAGCCCCTAAACTTCAAACGGCCTTTACTTTTTGCTCGTTGGTCCAAATCCAACGAAACCAACGCCCACGTCTTCGTTACGATCCCCACTTTCCAGTAATACAACTCAAACATGTTTTTGAAAATTTTAAATTTTGAATTCAACTAGTTTTAGATTTGAACTTCGTTTGATCATAACTTGAGTTTCGTAACTCCGTTTCAGTTGATTCTTTTTGCAAATCGAAGCTCTTGACATAAACTTTCTGATAAGGCCAAATTCACATAATTTTGGTACTGTTGGAAATTGTTTTGTGTTTCAAGAGTCATTCGTGTGTTTTCGAAGTTTTCCGAAGTGTTTATTCGTCATGTCCGATCTTTCTGAGTGATTGCTTATGTGTGGTTACTATTGCTTGCTTACGATAGATTGACCGGAGTGTGACGAGTAGAGATATCAAGAGTTTTGAGTGTCAATAATCTTCATCAACATTGCAGGCAAGTAACACTTTGATCATACCTTCTAGTTACCCAGTTTTCATTGCATTAGTCAAACCCTCACACATTGCATGAGTAGGATCAATTGACTTGTGGGACTGGGAAGTAGATTGAGGTAGTACCTATTACCTGCATTACATTCAAACCTTTGGGAGTTACTCCTGTGTTTGCTGTTAGGACATGCTATGCTCGTAGACGTGGATTGGGTGAGTGAAATTTATAACGGATGTGAGTTTGTTAATTAATGGTTCAACTTAAGGTGGCAACATTAATACACATCTGGGTGGATTGAGGCATCTGGGTATTCCAGGGATGGCCTGTTTTTCTTCGGACCGCCACCCAGGCTCAAAGGGATCATGAGATTATTCATACTAGAAACTTCCATGTGCAGCCACAATGCTATTATGGGCTCTAGCATAGTATGAGTAAGTCGTGCGAACATCTACAGTGGTGAACTAGCAGATGTAGGGGATGTAGGTTGGTACGGTTCACCCGGACGTAGGTGCTAGTGCTTCTGAAAGACTGTGTCTCGGTCATCCGTTTGTCAAACATCATGCAGTGCGAGAAATCGAACGGAGGAGATCGAGTCTTGTGGGAAAAGTGCACAAACCTCTGCAGAGTGTACAAACTGATCATGATTAGCCGTGTCCCCGGTTACGGACGTCTTGAGTATCTAGTACTTGGATATCATGTGCATCTCAACATGATACTCTAATTTAATATTGTTGGGTTTAATGATGAACTTTAATTGGGGTTGAGAGGATGTCTATCTTCTCAACGATGTTTCAACTACCATGATAGTTAAATAAAATATATTCCTTTGAAGTTGGGAAAAAATGGCTTTACGCAAAAACTTAACCATAGAGCTTTCCACCAGCCAAATATGCATATAGTATAGCCATTATTCTGTTACTTGCATTCTCTTGTGTTACCTTGCCAGCATATTCCATGTGCTGACCCGTTTTCGGGCTGCAACGTTTCATGTTGCAGGATTATCTTACGACGAGTAAGTGATACGTTAGGGTTACGATTTCTACACTGAACTTTGCCGTTGGTGTTGATGGGAATCCACAACCTTGTAACTTCTGCTATGATCGATTGAGGTAATAGTATTTACGTTACTATATTCATGTGATTTACCTCTGTTATAAATCCTCGAGTACTGTGTGTGTCAGCATACCGATCCAGGGATGACACAGAACACAGAGACTTCGGTCCATTCGGATCGTGGTCGCTACAAGATGGTAGCAGAGCACATGTTGACTTTAGGACGTGACCCTAGAAACTAGCCAGACCATAGGAAAGGATTTCTCTAAAACTATCTTTTCAAAAAGATTCTTATCTCTCTTCTTTTCTGAGCTTTGTCAAATCTTCCCTCTGACCTTAAATAGTTAGACAATACCCTTTACCATTTGGACCACTTTGGAGTAAAGATGATTTCACCATGCCTTGGAAGTGTTGAAGCTACAACAATGGATACTCCGAAGATGTGAAGAGTTGACAACTTTGAAGAGATGATGACCTTGAGAAGACCAAACCCCTGATATATACTTACGTTAGATACGACGATTGTGAGCCGTCATTTGTTTGATGTTTTCTGACGACCACAAACTAAAACCGTCTTTTCAAAAACTATTGTTTGTATTGAGTGTACCTCTCTATCTCTTCTGAATATCATCCCAAAACCCTTGGACTCAATAGAGGATGATTGAAGATAGCCTTGAAGTCTCTGGACCAATGACCCAGTCGAAGGCAGAGTTGTGGATACAAAACATGGAGGACCACTTTAGGAAAAATTTGGTTGCATGGAAGAATGAAGTTCAATACACTCTTCGGTACTTTACAAAAAGTGCTGCCACCTGGTGGAAGACGCATCAAGCCGTACAAGGAGGTAATGAAGGAGGAAGTTGGGAGGAATTCAAGAAGATTCTGTTAAAATCCCGTCTCATCCGAGAGCGTGGTGACAACCCGAAGAAGAAACTTTGTGCCTGTAGGATTTGTGGAGAAATAGGACACAGCCAGGAGGAGCACAAGGATGAATGCCCTAATTGTGAAGGAAGTCACCTAGCTGAAGAATGCCCAACTAGGCAGATTACTTGTTTCTTGTGTGAAGGGACTACCCACTACCCTGCTCAGTGCCACATTTCCCCATGGTGCAACGAACAATCCAGCAGAAGAAAGAAGCAATGAAAGAAGTCCTCGAGGAAACCTTAAGGGAATCCGCGATGGAGGAAGATATTGACGACCCTGATGGAGAAGGACTAGACAGATATTACTCACGTGCTTGCTACTCATGTGGAAAAGAAGGACACCTTTCACAGTATTGCACAAAGGAAAGCCATGAGTATCTGGGAGACTTCCCGACAGAAGAAGTGGAGTTTGATCCACAGAAGATAGAAGAATTGATAGGATCGAAGAAGTCGAAGAAGAGAAAGAGCATGTGTCCCCAGAACAACCCAATTTCTATGGAAAAGGACCTGAGTTACATCACATGTTACCGGTGCAAGGATTTAGGTCATTATGCTATCAAATGCCCAACCAGGAAGCGAAGAACCCAGTGAACCAGGACAGCCACCATGAAGTTCCTAGATTTGTCTTATGGCATTAGATTATGCTGCAAGGAAGTAGGGCTTTTTGCCAGAGAAGTTTCAGACCATAGGAAGGATGATCAGAGTAGTTGAGATCTTCATATTGGAATGAAGCATGTAGATTAATAAGGAATACACCTTTATTACAATGATGAGTTGAGTATGGAAATAACATTGTAATAGTTCGTGAAGCAATGAAAGTTGAGATGTTTGGAATCTCATTGCTATGAGTTGTTGGATGATTGTGAGTGCCTCTCTTGTGATCTCATCCACACCAAAACCTAGAACCCATGGAGAAGCTGACCCAAACCCTTCTCGGACAAACGACCCTGTTCTACCCAAGGATATATGTATGTTGTCCTGAGAACCCCTTCTGTCTTATACCACAGATGACAACCCTTTACGAGTCTTTTCTCAAAGGCCCGGAAACCATCATGACCCTGACTAGCGATCAAGATTATCCAAATATCCTGAAGGACATGATGAAGCATATTCAACTGGAAGGAGATGCAGTTTACCAAGGGTTATCCCTTCATGGAGAATGGAGTTGAACTTTGGTACGTGGAGGTACACCTCCACTGTGTGAAAGGAGTTTGCCCAAAAACTATGGGTCAATACTTTTTCATCTCTCGAGTACCACGAACAACGTTCTTCGACTCTGTTCGTGAAGCTGCTTTGGAGGCCATACGTCAGATTGGAGAAATACTTGAAGCAAGACTTCGTTATACCCAGGAATGCATGAGTAAGGTGCAGGCAGAGATGATGGAGATGAAGCACACCGCCAATAGTATGAAGCAAAAGATTGATGATTTTAAGAATCACGTTGCACAATTCCAGTGGGATTGAAGCACCCTTAGCTAGGACAAAGGAATAAAGATGGGAGGAATGTTTGACCATACCCCACTAGGTGGATGGCAACATTTGTAGTGAAGCACCTTGTAACTGGAATGTTGAGTACTGGTTCAAGATATAATAAGAGATTTGATATGAGGAGAATATGGATTATGGATGAACCAGTGCATTTTGTTTAGTTGAACCTTACTGAGTGAACCCTGGACCAATAGAAAGGAAAGTGTTGCTCCAAGGAGTAGAGTTTGCACAAATAAGTTGGAGTTTATTTATGAAGTTTACCCCAAGGTTATGAAGGAAAGAAGTACAATTGGATTTAAAGAGGGGGTAATGCTGGAATATGGAGCAATAGTGACTCCAAGGATGAATTAAGGATATACAAGTTCTGAAGTGGACCCATAAGCCAAGGACCTAAGGAGGCTACATAATCACAAGGGAACCACGAGACTTGTCTATAGTTATGTGTATCTACTGTAGTAAAGCAGTGCATTTTGCTATAGATTGTACCAAGGAGAAGGAGTTTTGTGTTAAGTATTGGAGTTGAAGCAGGCAATGGAAGTGCAGTAGATCGTGGTAAGTTGGGAATCAATACAGTTGGCATCATGGTATTGATTTTGGATTTTATGAGTTGTTACTCTATAGTGATGAGTGAAGACATGATGCATGGAATAAGATTTTGAGGAAACTAGTGTTATTCATCTTAAGTGTGGTAGAATCCAACATCGTTACCCGAATACACTAGTTAGTGGTTGGTTACGTCAGACTTGGAATGGACAGTCCAAAGATGAGTCTGAGTAATTACATCGTAGTTTTACCCACAGAGAAGTAAGGTATAATTGGATGGATGCAAGAAAGCCAAGGAAGTTGGATGTCGGAAGAATGATCAGTTGCAACCCGATGATGAGATCAAGTGTTGCTAGTGATGAGATGAGCCATAACCCACAGGCCCCAGGACCTGTCAAGGAAGCAAGCACACTCTTGCGAAAGGAAAACCCCTGGAAGAAGTTACGACTTTGCCAACAGACGATTTTATAGGTGGTTACGTTAAACCCGAGGGTTGACAAGAAACGTTAGATGTTTTGCTTGGCTTGCAGAATCAATGGATTTCTCCGAACTCAGTTCGTTGACAAGGGAAAATTCTGCAATGCCTGTGAGGATGACCGAGTGTTAGAATTCGAGATTCACTGAACCATATACAGGGTAATGATTTGGGTGCGGGATGGATTGATCACCATACCGACTTACTCTTATTATTCGCCTCTGTTATACGGGATGGTAAATCTGTGTGACTTACCTATAGTAGAGAGACGACAATGTCAAAACTTTGTTTAAACCTTAGAATGGTATAGAAATTTTTCCCTTGTACACGGCATGATGTTGCCAACCGTAGGATATACGGTGAGGTTGAAGCCCAGACCGTTTTCTGCAGGGACCCGGTTAATTTGCTTGACGACCACCATGAGATATCGACATTTGTTAGTATTGGCGCCAGACCTGTCAGTCAAAAAGAACCAATCCCGAAAGAGCCCTACCAAGATGAAAGGACATAAGAATTGAGGACAAAGGTTAGACCCCCTACCGAAAGAGCCCCAGAGAAGGAGTTACCCTGAAGATTTGAGAAGACCTACGCCGTCAACCCAAAGGAAGGAGTACTTGAGTTTTGAAGGAACCGTAACCATCATTCTAAGTGTGGTAGCACACTAGGCCACACCAAACAGTGGATTTGTTAGGAGACCCCAACCCTAACCTATTTCTTGCTAGCCTCTCCGAATCTCGAGGACGAGATTCATTTTAAGTGTGGTAGGTTTGTAACATCCCAAAATTCTAAATCATGGAATGTTATAATAAATAGATAGATTTGATTGTTATTTGATGTGCTGAGTGAAATTGAGTGAAATTTGAAACTTTTGAAAGTTAAATGAGAGGGAATAAAACGACTTTCCCAAAACTTTCACTTTGCTTTTGATCTTCGAGGGACTTGAAATTCTTTTCAAATACAAAACCCTAGAGTGAAGATAATATGACTTCTTCCATTTAATTAAATGAAAGGGTATTTGAAAATATTTGAATTTCATTTGGAACTATTTTCAATTCAGAGACTTTAAGCAACTCAATGATTTTTCCGAGAGAAGATAAAATGACTTCTTCAAATTATAGGAAATATGAGCTGGAAGTTTTTCTGAAATTTTCTACAACTCAATTTCAAATATAGAGTTATTTGGGTTTTATTCAAATTATTTTTCTCCAAAAAGAAATTACATGGAAAATAGGGTAACATGATTCCCTACAACAGAAACTTGGGGAGAAATAAATTTGAAGTCCTTTTGGTATTTTAGTATGATTTTTATTGGTTTTTATTTGTATCAGTAGCACCTTTTGAATTGTTAGAATTTGTGGGCATTTTATTTGACAGTAGTAAAATGTTCATGTTGTAGGGCTTATTTTTCTGCAAATTTTGATATATAATATGCCTATAGTATATTATATATTATTTGTCTTTATTTTATTTTTCTTGTGTGTGTAAAAAAAAGTTCTTCTTCCCCGACTGGGCCGGCCCAGCAAAGCGCTAGGCCTCAGCCCAGCTCGCCTTCGCCTTCGTCCCCGTGCGGCGACGGACACCGTCGCCGCCTCGGCGTGCGTGCCATGCCCGGACTCCTCCGAGCCCCCTCCTCCAAGAAACCGAGCCCCTCCCCTCCATAAAAGCCGCCCCGCCGCCCCATTCTCTCCTCCTCCCGCATCTCGCGCCGCCGCCGCGCAATTCTGCCGCCGCCGCTGCTACGTGTTGTTGCTGTTTCGCCGCTGCCCCGCTGCTCCTCGCCTGCCTCGCCGCTGCCGCGCCCCGCCCCTCGCCCCGCAGCCGCACGCACACCGCCGCCTGCCGCAGGCTTCACCAGAGTCCACCGCCGGCGAGATCCAATCCAAACCGCCGATCCGGTTCATAACCGCCGAACCCACGGGTTTTCTTCAAAAACCGCCTAGGTAAAACCCCGGTTTTCTGTTAGTTGGTTTATTTCTTTTAGATCGGTTTTAATTTTTTTTAGGTTTTGCTATCTAGTGAACGTTCACCCGTTAGGACTAGAAAACGAACGTTCGTTCGTTAACCTTTTCTTTTTCTGTTTAGTTCCGGCCAGGGACCTGTCTGTAATTATTATTTTTACAGATTAGCCCCTAAACTTCAAACGGCCTTAACTTTTTGCTTGTTGGTCCAAATCCAACGAAACCAATGCCCACGTTTTCGTTACGATCCCCTCTTTCCAATAATACAACTCAAACATGTTTTTGAAAATTTTAAAATTTGAATTCAACTAGTTTTAGATTTGAACTTCGTTTGATCATAACTTGAGTTTCGTAACTCCGTTTCAGGTGATTCTTTTTTGCAAATTGAAGCTCTTGACATAAAATTTCTGATAAGGCCAAATTCATATAATTTTGGTACTGTTGGAAATTGTTTTGTGTTTCAAGAGTCATTCGTGTGTTTTCGAAGTTTTCCGAAGTGTTTATTCGTCATGTCCGATCTTTCTGAGTGATTGCTTATGTGTGGTTACTATTGCTTGCTTACGATAGATTGACCTGAGTGTGACGAGTAGAGATATCAAGAGTTTTGAGTGTCAATCATCTTCATCAACATTGCAGGCAAGTAACACTTTGATCATACCTTCCAGTTACCCAGTTTTCATTGCATTAGTCAAACCCTCACACATTGCATGAGTAGGATTAATTGACTTGTGGGACTGGGAAGTAGATTGAGGTAGTACCTATTACCTGCATTACATTTAAACCTTTGGGAGTTACCTCTACGTTTGCTGTTAGGACATGCTATGCTCGTAGACGTGGATTGGGTGAGTGAAATCTATAACAGATGTGAGTTTGTTAATTAATGGTTCAACTTAAGGTGGCAACATTAATACACATCTGGGTGGATTGAGGCATCTGGGTATTCCAGGGATTGCCTGTTTTTCTTCGGACCGCCACCTAGGCTCAAAGGGATCATGAGATTATTCATACTAGAAACTTCCGTGTGCAGCCACAATGCTATTATGGGCTCTAGCATAGTATGAGTAAGTCGTGCGAACATCTACAGTGGTGAACTAGCAGATGTAGGGGATGTAGGTTGGTAAGGTTCACCCGGACGTAGGTGCTAGTGCTTCTGAAGGACTGTGTCTCGGTCATCCGTTTCTCAAACATCATGCAGTGCGAGAAATCGAACGGAGGAGATCGAGTCTTGTGAGAAAAGTGCACAAACCTCTGCAGAGTGTACAAACTGATCATGATTAGCCGTGTCCCCGGTTACGGACGTCTTGAGTATCTAGTACTTGGATATCATGTGCATCTCAACATGTTACTCTAATTTAATATTTTTAGGTTTAATGATGAACTTTAATTGGGGTTGAGAGGATGTCTATCTTCTCAACGATGTTTCAACTACCATGATAGTTAATTAAAATCTATTCCGTTGAAGTAGGGAAAAATTGGCTTTACGCAAAAACTTAACCATAGAGCTTTCCACCAGCCAAATATGCATATAGTATAGCCATTATTCTGTTACTTGCATTCTCTTGTGTTACCTTGCCAGCATATTCCATGTGCTGACCCGTTTTCGGGCTGCAACGTTTCATGTTGCAGGATTATCTTACGACGAGTAAGTGATACGTTAGGGTTACGATTTCTACACTCAACTTTGCCGTTGGTGTTGATGGGAATCCACAACCTTGTTGCTTCCGCTATGATCGATTGAGGTAATAGTATTTACGTTACTATATACATGTGATTTACCTCTATTATAAATCCTCGAGTACTGTGTGTGTCAGCATACCGATCCAGGGATGACACAGAACGCAGAGACTTCGGTCCATTCGGATCGTGGTCGCTACACCTAGCATTTGTGGTGGCTTTGACCAACGCTGGCCACTCCCCTTGCTCTACCCCTGCCCGGGGTATGCTGTTCGAATGATCGAGCACACCCGGAGCACAATGGTGATACTTCTCCAACGTATCTATAATTTTTTCTTGTTCCACGCTGGCCAATCTTGGATGTTTTACATTCATTTTATGGCAACTTTATATCATTTTTTGCAACTAACCTATTTACATAGTGCCAAGTGCCAGCTGCTGTTTTTGCCTGCTTTTTTCCTTCGCAGAAAATCCTTATCAAACAGAGTCCAGATGCCACGAAATTTTTTGGTGATTTTTTTTGAACCAGAAGAAAGCGTATGGGCCAAGGAAGCAGCAAAGGGGAGGCCCGTGGGGACCACAAGACATCAGGGCACGCCCAGGAGCCCAGGCGCGCCCTGAGGGTTGTGGGGGGCCCACGGGGGTTTCCTACGCCGACTATCAGCTCTATAATTACACAAATATTCCATAAACCCTAGGGGGTCAACAAAAATGGTTCCAGGCGCCGCAAGTTCCAGAACGACGAGATCGAATCTAGAGCGCTTCTCCGGCACTCTGTCGGAGGAGAACACAATCACAGAGGGGTTCATCATCCTCATTGGTGCTCCTCCGATGATGCGTGAGTATTGCACCTCAGACCTACGAGTCGATAGGTTGTAGCTAGATGGCTTCTCATCTCTTTGTTTTTCAATACAAAGTTTTCTAGGAGATCTATTTGATGTAATGAGTTTGTGCGGTGTGTTTGTTGGGATCCGATGAATTGTGAATTTATGATTATATTTATTTTGCCTTAATATACATACTGGATTATTATAGCCTCGTATTTATTCTCCGATATTTGGTTTTTTGGCCAACTTGATCTATTTATATAGCAATGGGAAGAGGTGCTTTGTGATGGGTTCGATCTTGTGGTGTCCTTTCCTTCTGACAGAAGTGGCAACAAGGCACGCACATATCGTTGCTACCAAGAATAAAAAGATGGGGTCTTGAAAAGATCTTGTATACATCATGCCATCGTTCTTATTGCATTACTCCACTTCTCCATGAACTTAATACACTAGATGCTTGCTGGATAGCGGTCGATGTGTGGAGTAATAATAGTAGATGCGGGCAGGAGTCGGTCTACTAATCTTGGACGTGATACCTATATACATGATCATTGTCTTGGATATCGTCATGATTATTCGCTTTTCTATCAATTGCCCAACAGTAATTTGTATACCCACCGTATGCTATTTTTCGAGAGAAGCCACTAGTGAAATCTACGGCCCACAGGTCTATTTTCCTATCATATACTTTCAGATCTACATTGCTATTTGCCTTTTCCTTTATTTGCTTCTTTTATTTTCATATCTATATTATCAAAAACCCAAAAATACATCGCTGAATTTTATTTTCCGTTGTTCCATTTGCTTTTACCCTTATATGTATTTACCAATCTTTTACCAAAGAGGGGTTGACAACCCCTCTTATGCATCGGGTTGCAAGTATTTGTTCTTTGTGTGTAGGTACCGTTATATAGCGTTGTGTGGTTCTCCTACTGGTTCGATAACCTTGGTTTCATAACTGAGGGAAATACTTACTGTCGCTGTGCTGCATCATCCCTTCCTCTTTGGGGAAATACCGACACAGTCTGAAGCCATGTCAAAGGAATTTTGGCGCCGTTGCCGGGGAGACATAATCAACATCTATCAGGTTCCTAATCAAAATCTCATCTCCTTGCAATTTACATTATTTGCCTTTTGTATCTTGTGGTCATCTCCACCACTTCTAAAACGTTTTTGTGAAAAGCACAAAAATGTTTGCCTTCTTCCTGTTTGCCTTTTTCGTTTGCTCTGATGTCTTACTTGGTTGTTTTGCTTGGTTGTTTGATATAATTCTGTGTTTATTGGAAATCATAAGGAAAGCATTTATGGATCCTCATCCACTTGGTAATCTTTTTTAAGGATCCAATTGTGATGAACCAATTGCTAGTGAGTTAAGTGCACTAGATTACCTTTATGAAGTTATGTTTGAGATCTGTGAATCTGAAAAGTGTGATGAAGTGCTAAAAGAAGATATGTATGAAGTGATTCACGATAGCTCCTTGAATGAAAAGTATGATTGCAATGGTGTTATAATAAATTCTATTAATTTAAATTATGCTAATAATATGCAAAACCCCAAGCTTGGGGATGCTAATTTTGATATGTCCTCTACTTATTGCAATGATCATGATTGGGTTGATTCTTCTTATGATCTTGAAAATTTATTTAAGCCTCATGATGAATATGTTCGCAATAATATCGAAAGTGGGTTTGGAAGAGTTTCAATTTTAGGTAATAATGATCCCACTTCTTTGGAGAATGATCAATCTTACAACTTTTTTGATAAAAATGGGTTTGGAGAGGTCATGACTTTAGTTTTTGTTAATCCCACTATCTTGGAAGATTATAAGACTTTTATGCATATGGATCATGAAGAGAATATGTTATGTGACAGCTATATTGTTGAGTTTGATTATGATATTACATACTATTATTATGAGAGAGGAAAATATGGTTGTAGAAATCTTCATGTTATTAAATTACCTCTCTTGATGCTTAAATTTTCAAAGTTTTATTCTTCTTCCTTACATATGCTAGTCTTTGCTTGCCTTGATAATTCGTTTTCTGATGAAATGCCTATGCATAGGAAGTATGTTAGACTTAGATGTGTTTGTCACGTGTTTTATGATGCTCTCTCTGTGCTTCAATTCTTATCTTTCATGTGAGCATCATTGAAATCTCAAACCTATCTTAATGGCTATAAAGAAAGAGCTTGTTGGGAGGCAACCCAACGAATAAAATAATTGTTTGCTTTTTATTTCTATTATTGTGTGTTTACACAATTATGCTTCTCTTATGATAGTGTTTTTTATGTTTTAATTAGTGTTTGTGCCAAGCAAAGCCTTTGGGATGATTTGGTTGATAGTTGATTTGATCTTGTTGGAAAACAAAAATGTTTACGCCTAGTACAGAAAATCCTAAAAATCACCAAAGCGTGATAATTTTCTAAAATTTTAAACAAGATTGATATACAAATTTCCCATGTTTTCCTATTTTTTTAGAATTTTTAGAGTTGCATAAGTATGGTAAATTTTCAGATTTCTACAGACCGTTTTGTTTTTGACAGATTTTGTTTTCATTGCATTGTGTGCTTGTTTTGATGAATCCATGGTTTGTATTGAAGGGTATAAGCCATGCTATAGTTGGAATACCGTAGGTACAATACAATAATAAAATATGAATGGGTTTGCAACAATACTTAGAGTGGTGATTTGCTTTATTATACTAACGGATCTCACGAAGGTTTTGTTAAGTTTTGTGTGTTTGAAGTTTTCAAGTTTTGGGTGAGATCATGATGGATGAAGGAATAAGGAGTGAAAAGAGCCTAATATTGGGGATACCCATGGCACCCCAAGATAATGTTCAAGAAGTATCAAGCAAACAAGTTTGGGGATGCCCCGAAAGGCATCCCCTCTTTCTTCTAACGACCATCGGCATTTTACTTGGAGCTATATTTTTATTCGTCACATATCATGAGTTTTGCTTGGAGCATCTTGTATTATATGATTATTTTCTTTGTTTTTGCTTTTTAGTTTGTCACAATCATCCTTGCTGGACACACCTATTTGAGAGAGGCAAAATTATTCTATGATTTGTTAGAATTGCTCTTATTCTTCACTTAATTTTTTTGAGAGCCACAGAATTGCTCCAGTGCTTCACTTATATCTTTTTTAGTACGGTGGTGTTGTTATTTTGAAGAAATATACTGTCGGTGTACTAAGGTAGGGGTACCTCAGTACCCCCAACTTGTGCACGGACAGTAGCAGCTTCCCGCGGCAGGGCTTACCACGTGCTCGCCGGAGACCTTCCTGCTCCATACAAAACCATTCAAAAACAAAGTATACAAGACAGAAGATCGAGACCCCGGCAAGTGGAGCTTGCCGGGAAGGCCGTTCCAGGCTCAAGGTTACCTCACTCACGCAAGGCCCTGGCAAGAGGAGCTTGCCAGGAAGACTAGAAGATTCCATTACAGAAGACATGCCTCGGCGCAACATGCGCCCCGGCAGGGCCCGGGGAGCGACAAGCTTCAGAACCCGACAAGTTCCCGGGCCCGGCAAGGTCAAGACCCCGGCAAGGTGCTTGCCGGGGAGAGTTGTGCTGCGTGCCCGCGCTCCAGCTCATCGAACCACGCGTCGTCCTGGGGCCATTCCTGGGACGCGTGGCGGATGGCTGTGCAGCCTGGGGGACACGGTGGCACTCCACGGTGGTGAAGCCATCGCCGTGGCAAACGGAGACGCAAGGGCGGGCGCTTTTGGGGTCGACGGCGACGGGCATTAAATGCTCTTGTCCCCCACTGTCAAAGTAGGTAGCGACCACTGTTCATCCACTGTAGCTCCACTATTCCCACACTGTTACAACTACCACCTCTTTTACATTTTTACCCTTTTCTCCTACGTTGACACCTGTCGGTGACCCCTTGCACTATAAAAGGAGGCCCATGCACAACGTAGAAGGGGTTGGGAACCTAGATCGCTCATACGCTCGGGGTAGCTAGTTTTTCAAGCTCCCGAGCTCTCCAACTCAATACAAACTAAGCAGGAGTAGGGTTTTACGCGTCCATCGCGGCCCGAACCTGGGTAAACTGCCCGCGTGTTCACTACGATATGCTCTTCGTGCTCCCTCCGCCCTCTTACCGCACGAACAAGGGGCTCTGGTCCCATAGGTGTTCGTGGTGGACAGTTTCCCCCGACATCTTTGGCGCGCCAGGTAGGGGGCGTCGAGGTTGTGCGAACCTGATCCGGCGTTCACGCGGGCGCATCCTTCATCAACCTCTCCGAATTCGCCAACCATCAACAACAGCACCATGGCCCCGAAGAAGAAGGCTTCGGAGGTTGGAGGCCCGTCTGCGTCTCATCCGCCGCCACCAGAGCCAACGGTGGGCGGGGGAGACGCCGTCGGAAGGGTGGTCGCCGGCGAGGACACTCGCGGCGCCACCAAATCCAAGGATAGAACGGACGACCGAGCCTCGGTCTCCGTGGACGCGCCACGTCCGTCTCAGCAAACGACGACCCAGCAACGCCATGTCACAGGAGGTGGCATCTGCTTGCTGGGCCAAGGGCAAACCGGAGGCTCGCGGGATGCTCCGGACCACCGTCCGGGCACAAGCAAGGCGCGGACGCCGGGGCAGGACCCTGCTCCTTCTAACGCTGTTAGGAGTCCGAGCATATCCCGCTCCTCGCACCGCTCGCCCCCGCTCCCCTCCACTCCAGCAGAAGCGCTCGCAAGGGCGCAACTGCTCCTCGACTTCCCTCCAGCGGCAGACAAGGCCGAAGACTGGAGGGCCACCATCCAGAGCCTGATCGCCTTCGCCAACAACGATACGCCGCAGCAGCCGGCGACCTCGCGGCCGCGGCAAGTCGAGAAGACGAAGGCCGACGGCGACAAGACCGCCGGGGGTGCAACCACCGTGCACTCCCCGCCGCAGAAGCAGAAGACGCCGCCCCGCCGGAACAACGCCGACAACGGCTCCACGGCATCGTCGGATCCGCGGGCACGTCGGGACCAGCGCCAAGTCCTTGACGACCGGCGACAAGAAGACGCTCGAACAACGATCGAGCGCCGCCGAGAAGCTCGGCGGCAATCATACCAGAGAGCTGGGAATGCTGTCGACGCGCGCGCGCCCGGTGAACCAGGCGACTTGCCGTACGCGGCAGGTTGCCCTGCGTTCACCCGCGAGCTGCGGCGCGTCCAGTGGCCCAGCATGAAGAACTTCAAGCCCGACGTACCGGAGAAGTACGACGGCAAGACGCACCCCTCAGAATTCCTCAGCATCTACACAATCGCCGTGCAAGCTGCCGGGGGGCGCGACGAGAAGATTTTGGCAAACTACTTCCCGCTCGTGCTTAAGCCGAACATTCGTTCGTGGCTTATGCACTTGCTGGAAGGTTCCATTTCTTCTTGGGCAGATCTTTGCCACCAATTTGTTGGCGCCTTCACGGGCGGCCACAAACCCCACGGTCAGGAGAGTGATCTCCACATTCTGGCCCAGAAGGAAGGAGAATCCCTGCGCAAGTACATCCAACGCTTCAGTCGAGTGCAGCACAACATCCCCGACGTCCACCCTGCCGCGGTTATCAGCGCGTTCCACCAGAACGTGCGTAACCGCCGCATGCATGAAGAAATGGCCATGACCAAGATTCGGGATGTCAGCGAGCTCTATGCTCTGGCTGATAAGTGCGCACGCGCAGAAGAGGGGAGGAAACTCCCCGGGGAGGATGCTGGCGCAGGAGGAAGCGACAGCAACGACGCCGCCCCGGCAAAGAAGAGCCGGCGGCGGAATAACAGAAGGAAGAACAAGAAGGAAGTGCTTGCCGTCGAGAAGTCCGGCAAGGAGGCTCCCGCCAAGCAAGCACAGGCTGGCGGCTCCGGCAAGGAGCCTGCCCCTGTAGCGGCAGCCGACAAGCAGGACGGCTCCGACAAGCAATACTGTAAGATCCACCGCACCAAGGGCCACGACCTCTCCAACTGCAAACGCGTCGAGTACCTCGTCGAGCAGCAGAAAGCTGAGTACGAGAGGCGCGACAAGGAGAAGGCCCAAGGCGGTGGTGGAGAACCAAGCAAGAAGCGGCCATTCAACGGCCGGGGAGGACGCCGCGGCAAGGCCAAGCAGCGGCAAGGTGACCGACCTCCCCGGGGCCGCGACAAGGATGAAGAGGACGACGACGAAGACATGGAGGATGAGGATAACAGCGAGCAGGAGTTCCAGAAGGCCACGGAGGTCCTGTGCGTCGACGGTGGCGCCTCTCTGCACACCTCCCACCGCCAGCTCAAGCAGTGGGTGCGCGAGGTGAACGCAGCAGAGCCGCCCGTGGAGTCGCGCAGGCTCCTCAAATGGTCCAGCACGCCCATCATTTTTGATCTTGAGGATCACCCTGACCGCACCGCTGCGGTCGGGTGCTTGCCGATGCTGGTTTCCCCCACCATCCGCAACCTCAAGGTCACCAAAATGTTGGTTGACGGCGGGGCCGGGCTGAACTTGATCTCCTCTGCTGTGATCAAGAAACTCCAAATCCCAGATGGCGAGCTCGAAGAGACCGGTTCTTTCCAAGGAATCAACCCGGGAAGGAGCAAGCCCAAGGGGAAGATCACTCTGCCGGTGACCTTTGGCGGGGAGCTCAACTTCAGAACTGAGCGCATTACTTTCGACGTCGCTGATATTCCATTGCCACACAATGGAATACTCGGCCGTCCCGCCCTCGCCAAGTTCATGGCAGCTTCCCACCATGCTTACAACATACTCAAGATGCCGGGGCCGATAAGCGTCATCACTGTCCATGGCGACAAGAAGGATGCGCTTGTCTGCGCCGACAAGATCTACCGGGATGCAGCAGCTGCGGCAGAGAAGGACACACTTGCCACTGAAGCTCCCGGGGGGAAGAAGACGAAGACCAAGTCTGGCAAGTGCTCTGGGGCCCACTCCGGCAACCGCACCTCTTCGGAGTGCTGCGCTGCCGTCGAGGACGTTCCATCGAGCTCCACCGGCAAGTGTAAGAAAGGGATGGCTGCCCCTCCGGCAACCAAGAAGGTGTCCGCCAACGAGGACGGCACTGGTGGTACATTCACCATCAGTGCCACACTTGACAGCAAATAGGAAAGCGCGCTCGTTGCCTTCCTGCGGGCGAATGTCGATGTGTTTGCATGGCAACCATCTGACATCCCCGGTGTTCCCAGGAAGGTGATTGAGCACAAGCTTGCTGTTTGTCCTCATGTGCGGCCCGTCAAGCAGAAGGTGAGGAAGCAAGCCGTGGAGCGCCAAGAATTCATCAACGAAGAAATCAAGAAGCTAGAGGCAGCAGGCCTAGTTAGAGGTGTGATCCATCCGACGTGGTTGGCAAACCCAGTCGTCGTGCGCAAGGCCAATGGGAAGTGGAGACTGTGTATAGACTTCACCGATGTGAATAAAGCATGTCCCAAGGATCCATTCCCCTTGCCGCGCATTGACCAGATCGTTGACTCCACTGCCGGGTGTGAGCTACTCTCTTTTCTTGATGCATAATCAGGCTACCATCAGATTTTTATGGCCAAAGAAGATGAAGAGAAGACTGCATTTATCACTCCATGTGGCACTTATTGCTTCATACGCATGCCATTTGGACTGAAGAATGCAGGATCAACATTTGCAAGGGTAGTACACACTGCTTTCGAGCCACAGATCCACAGAAATGTAGAGGCTTACATGGATGACATCGTGGTGAAGAGCAAGAGCAAGGAAACCCTGGTCGAAGATTTGGAAGAGACATTTCAGAACCTGCGCAAGATACAGCTCAAGTTGAACCCCGAGAAGTGCGTCTTTGGAGTCCCCTCCGGCAAGCTTCTCGGGTTCTTTGTGTCACAGAGGGGGATTGAAGCTAACCCCGACAAGATTAAAGCCATTGAGCAGATCGAAGCCCCGAAGCGCGTCAAGGATGTCAGAAGACTTGCAGGTTGTGTGGCTGCCCTCAGCAGGTTCATTTCGAAGTCTGCAGAACGCGCCCTACCTTTCTTCAAAATCCTGAAGAAGGCAGGTCCTATGAAATGGACTCCGGAAGCGGAGGCGGCGCTGCAAGACTTGAAATGGTACCTATCCTCCACTCCAATACTTGTCGCACCTAGACCACAGGAAAAGTTGTTGCTATACCTAGCGGCAACCAACCAGGTGGTTAGTGCTGCGTTAGTAGCGGAGAGGGAGGCCGACGAGGAATCTACACCACCGGCAAGCGAATCCAGCGGCAAGCAGGGGGCTGCTCCGACAAACTCTGGCCCCGACAAGGACAACTCTACGCAGGAACAGGAAGAAGTGCGGAAGAGGATGGTGCAGCGCCCAGTGTATTTTGTAAGTTCCCTTCTCCAGGGGGCTAGATCAAGATACTCTGGTGTGCAAAAGTTTCTTTTCGGCCTCCTTATGGCCTCGAGAAAGCTGCGCCATTACTTCCAGGCACATGAGATAACAGTGGTCACTCGCTTTCCGCTGAAGAGGATATTGCACAACCCAGAAGCAACAGGCAGGATCGTTGAGTGGGCACTGGAGCTGTCGAGCTTTGGACTCAAGTTTGAAAGTACTTCAACCATACAGAGCCGAGCTTTGGCAGAATTCATAGCTGAGTGGACCCCAACTCCCGATGAAGAAGTTCAAGAAACAAGCGCGCCCGTACAAGAAGCGACAAGTGAATGGGTAATGTACTTTGACGGTGCCTTCTCGCTGAAAGGCGCCGGTGCTGGCGTGGTACTCATCGCGCCCACCGGAGAGCACCTCAAGTATGTTATCCAGATGCACTTTCCCAGGGAGCAAGTGACAAACAACACTGCTGAATATGAAGGTTTGCTTGCCGGCCTCAGGATTGCGGCCGAACTTGGGATCAGGAAGCTGATTGTGCGGGGAGATTCTCAGTTGGTGGTCCGGCAAGTTAACAAGAGTTACCAGAGCCCTTTGATGGAAGCTTATGTAGATGAAGTGAGGAAGCTTGAGGAGCACTTTGAAGGTCTGCAAATGGAGCACGTCCCGAGGGCTCAGAATGAAATAGCAGATGGCCTTTCAAAGTGTGCTTCGATGAAGTTACCTGTGGAACCAGGGACCTTTTTGCTCAAGCTGACTCAACCATCCGTTACACCATCAATTGGGCAGTCCAAGAAAAGAAAGTTGGTCTCCGGCGACTACTTGCCGGCGGATCTTCCCGCAACCGCCGCCAAGGTCCCCAAGATCAACAACCAGAACGCTGAGGAACAGTCTGCTCCTGCAGATCCAAGGATCTGTGCAATTGAAGCAAGTGTTCCCGACAAGCCCCGCCCCGGCGAGCTTGCCGGGGGACCATCAGCTCCGGCGGAACCAGAGGTTCTTGCCGTAGAAGCTGAGGTCCCCGCAGCGGCCCTCA
This sequence comes from Secale cereale, assembly GCA_902687465.1. Lineage (NCBI taxonomy): Eukaryota > Viridiplantae > Streptophyta > Magnoliopsida > Poales > Poaceae > Secale > Secale cereale. The sequence continues at coordinate 261,641,490 of LR738710.1, read as the reverse complement.
TGCCTTTAGTCCTTGCCGTTGAGCCTCGGGCTCCGGCATGGGCGCAGCAGATCGTCCGTTTTCTGCAAACTGGAGAACTTCCCGATGACCCAGAAGAAATAGAGAAGATAACTAGGCAGTCAAGTATGTACCAGTTCGTGGATAACGAGCTGTACAGAAGGAGACTCAATGGTGTCAGGTTGAAGTGCATCTCCAGGGAAGATGGTCAGAAGCTGTTGGCAGAAATACACGGAGGCATATGCGGCCATCACATTGGCGCAAGGGCGCTTGCCGGAAAAGCTTTCCGGCAAGGGTTCTTCTGGCAAGAAGCCCTCCAAGATGCAACTGCACTAGTAACCAAGTGTGAAGCGTGCCAGTTCCATGCAAAGCAGATTCATCAGCCAGCTCAAGCTCTCCAAACAATTCCTTTGTCCTGGCCCTTCTCGGTCTGGGGGCTCGATATCCTCGGCCCCTTCCCCCGAGCCGTCGGGGGCTTTGAGTACTTGTACGTTGCAATCGACAAGTTCACAAAGTGGCCAGAAGTGGAACCAGTGAGAAAGGTGACAGCACAGTCAGCGGTCAGGTTCTTCAGATCGGTTGTTCGCCGTTTCGGAATCCCTAACAGGATCATCACCGACAACGGTACACAATTTACTAGTCGCACCTTCATGCAGTACGTCCAAGACCTTGGCGCCAAGGTCTGTTTCGCTTCTGTTGCTCACCCGAGGAGCAACGGTCAAGCGGAGAGGGCCAATGCTGAAGTGCTGCGCGGACTCAAGACAAGGACCTTTGACAGGCTGCGCAAGTGCGGAAGAAATTGGATAGAGGAGCTACCGGCGGCTCTTTGGTCAATCAGAACGACACCAAGTCGAGCCACCAGACAGACACCCTTTGCTCTAGTCTATGGAGCAGAGGCAGTTCTCCCCACGGAACTCGTATACGGATCTCCTCGAGTGCTCGCTTATGATGAGCTCGAGCAAGAGCAACTGCGGCAAGATGATGCATTGCTCCTCGAGGAGGAACGTCTCCAGGCTGCTGTACGAGCTGCTCGATACCAGCAAGCCTTGCGTCGCTACCATAGCCGCAAGGTCAAGGCCAGGAGTCTCGAGGAAGGCGACCTTGTTCTTCGGCGTGTTCAGTCCGCCAAGAATTCCAACAAGTTGACGCCGAAGTGGGAAGGCCCTTATCGGGTGAGACAAGTCACGAGGCCCGGCGCTGTCCGCCTCGAGACCGAAGAAGGCTTACCGGTGAGCAACTCCTGGAACATAGAGCATCTTCGCAAGTTTCACCCATAAGGCGCGGTTGCCGTGACCCGTTCCGGCAACCACCTTTTGTACAAGCTTTGCCGCTGTTGCATGTAACCCTTTGTACAAAGCCGGGCGCAGATCCCGTGCATCAGTAAAGCTTTTGTGTTTTGCGCCTTTTGCCTTTTGCATGCTTTTCTTCGCTATTTGCATGTGTTATTTGGCATCTTGTGCAACGTACATATCCGGTAAGCATTAGCACGCCGACAAGCCATATACTTGTTTCCCTCTTTCTTTTTCCTTACCTCTTAAGCAGAAGGAATGTTCCTCGGGCACAAGTTTGCCGGGGGGGAAGGAGATGGAAAGAGGAACCAAGTGCTGTTCAAGAAAAGGAAGCCTTACCAAGAAGCAAGCATTATATATAAGCTAAGTTATTAGAATTTGAGCAGTTCAAATTTTTAATTTTTAGTTGTCTTCCTTGAACGATCACACCTTGTATGGAAAACCTGTGCGCGAAGGAACCTACCCGTAGCTAGCCGCACCCTTGTCTTGTTTTCGAGTACGCTCAACGACCTAAGTGAGCCGTGACAAGTGTCGCGCCCTTGTTTCGTTTTCGAGTTCACTCAACAAGCTGAGTGCGTTGCGACTAGCTGCGGCAAGGTTGCTTGCCGGTAAGACCTTGGCCAGCAGGCTGCTCAGAGTCCAGCACTCAGCGCTCGCGGCAAAGGCCCCTTGCCGGCAAGCTCCCCGGGAGCGTAGGGTGAAAAACGTACAAAGCGGTTGACCAAGACAAGGAAGATAACATTGCGCTGATTGATTAAAATAAGATAAATATCTTACAAAGGATAACTGGTCGCAATGATTAATGAGTTCATAACACCCTATGCAGCAACAAAAAGAGATAAAGATAAAGGAGGCCTAATCTACGCGGTCGCCCTCAATCCTGGAGATCTTGTTCACTTTGGCGATGATGTGGGCGACCTGCTCCTTCAGCGCCTCCATGTTCGCGTCGGCCGGCAAGCTGCGGAGGACGTTGGTGAGGTTTATGCCGGGATTGCGGTATACAATCTTCGTCAGCACACGCTCCAAGGTTCTCGTGCAGAGCCGGCGCGACTCCTCGGCCAGTGCGCGGGGATCTTCTTCCGAAGATCTGCAAGAGCCGGCGCGATCCCCCTGAAGAAGAGGCCGAGCTTGGCGCTGTGAGGGAGGTTTGGGTCCGGAGAGTAGATGAGGTGCTCCAACTTCAGCGCCAGCAGCTCCTGGTCGATGTTGGATGCAGAAGACACCAGGTCCACGGTCCACACCTCGACGGTCCGGCGGAAGTTCTCGGCCGCAGTGTTGGCGCTCTCCACCAAGCTTCGCTCCTTGCGGAGCTCCTCCTTCAGCTTGGTTTCCCGGTCCCGGACGGCGTCGAGCGAGTCCTTCAACGTGGAAACCTTCAGCTCCAGGTCCTCGATGGAGTCCTTGGCGGCCTTCAGCTCGTCGCCCTGCTTGGAGAGGCGCACCTGGAGTTCGGAGTTGGTGTGGGCGTCCTTCTCGCGCTCCGTGTTGAGCGCGGTGACCCTCTCCACGCTCGCCTTCAATGACTCCTCCAGCTGCGCGACCTTGGCGGCAAGCTCTTCCTTGGCGGTCTCCGCGGCAGCCGCGGCGGCTTTCACCTCCTTCAGCTCTCCGCCAAGGGCCTGCTCCCGAGCGGCAAGGTCTTCCTCGTGGGAGTCGAGGTTGACCTTCCGCTGGGCGAGCTCTCCTTCTCGCCGGGACAGCTCCACCCCGGCAAGTCGCTGCTGCTCTTCAGCTTCAGCCCTCTCCAGCAACCATTCCTGGTACTCCCCGGCGAGCCTTTCGCGCTCCTCCACCACGTCGCGGAGGGCAGCCTGGTTGGCGGCGCGGAGCTCCGCGGCGCGTTTCTCCATCTCGACGACGGCCTTGGCGGCAAGGGCCTCCCGAGAAGCAAGCTTCGCCTGCCTGGCCCGGTAAAGGGCCAGGAGCTGGTGAAGCAGCTTCTCCTCCTCGGGCCCATCGCTTCCGCCGGGCGCCTCGACGATCTTCAAACCCGCGGAGGCGAGGACCTCTCCATCAAAGGCCTCGCCTTCCGCGGGGGCTCGCGAAGAAGAACCCCACGGCACCTGGATGAAGACGCCGTTGGGAGCTTCAAGATAGTAGCCCGCCTGCTCCTTTTCGGCGGAGGGGTCGGCGGCCGGTGCAGCACTTGATGCTCCTGCCGCCTCCGGGCCGGCAGTGCGGTCGCCGTCCCCCTCCCCGGCCGCTGCGTCTGCAGCCGGAGCAGTCTCCTCCGCAGCCGGCTCGGCGGCTCCGGCCGTGTCCTCAGCGACAGGGGCATCACCGCCGCCGCCCTGCGCGCCCTCCTCCTCGATGATGATGACTTCTGTCTCCATCTGCTCGGGGGGAGGAGGATCTAGAAGAAGAAGAAAAAGCAAAAGAAGTTCAAGCAAATATCCAAAAAGAGACGAATCCAAGAAGACAAAGTTACGGAACTTACCTTGGCGAACGTCCTCAGCGGCGGGCTCCCTCGCCGGGGAGCTCTGCCTTGGCGGAGTGGCCGCCCTCGCCGGGCTACCCGCCCTTGGCGGGGTACTCGCCCTTGGCGGAGTACCCGCCCTTGGCGGAATGCTCTCCCTTGCCGGGGAGTTCGGCCTTGGCGGGGACGGCGGGGCCTGCGGCTCCTCGGGAGCGACATCCGGACGCTCCTGTGGTTGTGGCTCCACCTCTGCACAAGACAATCAAAACAAGGCACAAACATCAGGATGTTAGCACAAGACAAAATCTTCAAGCGCGCCCGACGAGCGGGGGTATGGAACCCAGACTTACGCTGGGGGCTGCGCTGGGGGCTGCTCCTCGGAGCAGCGCTCGGGTCCGGCAGGCTCGGCTCCGGCACGCCCCCTGTCGCCGCGGCGGGCGAGTCGTCCGCAACCTCAACTACGGGCACCTTGGCCTTCTTTGCCACTCGCTCCGCCAAGGTCCTGAAGTTAAAACAAGAAGCAAGATCAGAATCTACAATAATCAAGACGAAATTTAAGAAGATGCAAGATCTCAAGTTCTTACTCCTGTTCATCCTCGTCGTCGTCGTCGCTCAAGGCGGAGAAGTCAAACTCCACCTGGGGCGCGTCCGCGCGGGGAGCAGGAGGCGAAGACTCCCTGGGGCGCTTGGCGGTCCCTGGGGCTGGGGGCTGCGAAGACCCAGCCCCTGTGGTAGCCGGGGCCCGGGGAGCGGGCGGAGCCGCCGCTCCGCTCTGTGAAGACTCCCTTTCGCTCGGCGCTGACTTGCGGGGCGCCTCTGCCGTGGCCTGCGTGCGGGCCGCCTCCGCCATGGTTGGTGCGCCGGGCGCCCCCGTTGCAGCTTGGCTCCCCCGGGTAGCTCGCGCCGCCCGGCGAGCTGGTTGTTGCCGGGGCGCCTGCGCCCTCGTCCCTGTCGCCGTCTTGCGGAGACGCTTCAACGGAGAACGCCTAGGGCTTGCCCGGGGCGGGGAGGTCTCCGACGACGAGGAGAGGTCGTCGGCGTAGAGCCCCAGGGATCCGTCGGAGTCTTCGTCGGCCCCGGCGTCCTCCTCCTCCTCCTCCTCCCCGGCAGGCTTGCTGGGCCCAGCGCCCTGCACTGTGGCCTCTTTCCCTCCGGCGCCTCCGCTCCCTCCGGCGCCTCCGCTCCCTGCGGCGCCTCTGTTTCCTCCGGCGGCGTTGCCTCTCGCCGCGGCCTCGGTCAGAATCCCGGGGATCCCGGAGTGCCTCAGGGAAGGGACCCCGGCGAGCTCGTCAGGAGGAAGCTTCAACAGTCTGCGGATCTCCGCCTTCTCCGCTTGGCAGGACGCTTCCGCAGCCTCTGCCTCCTCGGGCGAGAAGCCGAATTCTCCCGCCGCTGCGGCTGCAGAGGCCTCTTCAACCCGAGAAGCTATGTACGCTATCTCCTGGTCGGTGGTGTCCCGTGTCAGCTCCCGGACCTCGTTCTTGTTCTTCGCCACCTCCACCAGGTTGTCGAAGAAGTTCAAGACGACGTCTGGCTTGGGCGGAATCCACGTGCGGTCGACGCCGTGCGAGTCACACGCGGGCATCATGGCACGAAGGGAATCCCGGGCCGTGCTGTTGCTGAGAGGCACCACTCCCCGGGGGCCCCTAAACCACTCTGGGTGGGCCGGGTCATGCTTAAATAGTTCCCGGACCATCCCCTTCAGCTCCAGCGACGTGAAGTTGAAGTTGAGCCCGGGGCGCAGCCTCATTATGTCCGCCGAGTTGCCGTAATCCCAGGCTGGCCTCTTCCTATCTTGAAGGGGGGCGATGCGGCGGCGGAGGAAATCTGTGCCCACTTCTCCGACAGACAACCTTGCTACCCGGAGACGAAGAATCCTGATGAGGGCGACGTCGAGCTTGCTATCGTCCGAATCCAGCTCGCTCTAGTCCCTGCCGCGCACGATAGGTGTTGTGCGCGGCGCGGTGAAAGATTGCGGCTGGTCCTCGACAATCCAACACCAGTCTGCACGCCACTCCTCCCACTTGCCGTGGAGCTCCCCCGACAAGTAGGACTCCTTCTTGTTCAGACGAAAAACCCAAGATATCCCTCCGGAGAGGGGAGCGCCGGCTTCTACTCTAGGGGTGAAGAAGTGCCTAAACAACGCTACGTTCGGATATATCCCAATATAGTTTTCGCACATGTGTGCGAAAACCGCCATCGTGAGGATGGCGTTGGGGGTGAAGTCGAGAAGATGGAGGCCGTAGGTGTGCATTATGTCGCAGAAGAAATCAGAAAAAGGATGACAGAGACCGCAGTGGAAGAAAGCTGCGAAGAAATAGTACCCGCCGGGGTAGTTGTCCTTGGCGGCGGCCGGATAGGCTCGGGTGCGGGGATGCGCCTTGGTCTTCTTGGCCCAGAACAAGTAATACTTGTTCCAGATCTCCCGCGCGCTGAGCCTCGGCGAGAAGACGAGGTTCCGCTTCCGCAACAAGGTAAGCCTCGCCGCTTGCTCCGATTTCTCCTTCTTGGTCTTCTCCACCTTCGCCTTCTCGGTCTTCGGGGCCATGGCGGAGGCGGCGAGGAAAGGGGGACGAAGGGTCCGGCGGCGCCGCAGATGCGGACGGCGGCGGAGGAGGTGTGGAGGCGGAGCACAAGAGGGGATCTCTGGAGATGGAAGAAGAGGCAATGAAGGCGTAGGAGGGGAACCGCTCCTGCTTCCTCTACTTTTATGGGGCAGAGGGGGGCGTTTCGCCCTTTCCATTAAAAGAACGTGGCCACGTCCCATCCCACGACGCTGCAATCGACGCGTGCCGTTACGGGGGGACGCGGCGGATGCGGAAGTGGATTCGGCACGCCGTGGGCTGCGTGTGTCCGTGTACTGTTTTGGGCCTGGCCCAACAGCGCTCGGCACCGTGTGTGGCCCAGGCCCGGGGGCTCCTGTCGGTGTACTAAGGTAGGGGTACCTCAGTACCCCAACTTGTGCACGGACAGTAGCAGCTTCCCGCGGCAGGGCTTACCACGTGCTCGCCAGAGACCTTCCTGCTCCATACAAAACCATTCAAAAACAAAGTATACAAGACAGAAGATCGAGACCCCGGCAAGTGGAGCTTGCCGGGAAGGCCGTTCCAGGCTCAAGGTTACCTCACTCACGCAAGGCCCTGGCAAGAGGAGCTTGCCAGGAAGACTAGATGATTCCATTACAGAAGACATGCCTCGGCGCAACATGCGCCCCGGCAGGGGCCGGGGAGCGACAAGCTTCAGAACCCGACAAGATCCCGGGCCCGGCAAGGTCAAGACCCCGGCAAGGTGCTTGCCGGGGAGAGTTGTGCTGCGTGCCCGCGCTCCAGCTCATCGAACCACGCGTCGTCCTGGGGCCATTCCTGGGACGCGTGGCGGATGGCTGTGCAGCCTGGGGGACACGGTGGCACTCCACGGTGGTGAAGCCATCGCCGTGGCAAACGGAGACGCAAGGGCGGGCGCTTTTGGGGTCGACGGCGACGGGCATTAAATGCTCTTGTCCCCCACTGTCAAAGTAGGTAGCGACCACTGTTCATCCACTGTAGCTCCACTATTCCCGCACTGTTACAACTACCACCTCTTTTACATTTTTACCCTTTTCTCCTACGTTGACACCTGTCGGTGACCCCTTGCACTATAAAAGGAGGCCCATGCACAACGTAGAAGGGGTTGGGAACCTAGATCGCTCATACGCTCGGGGTAGCTAGTTTTTCAAGCTCCCGAGCTCTCCAACTCAATACAAACTAAGCAGGAGTAGGGTTTTACGCGTCCATCGCGACCCGAACCTGGGTAAACTGCCCGCGTGTTCACTACGATCTGCTCTTCGTGCTCCCTCCGCCCTCTTACCGCACGAACAAGGGGCTCCGGTCCCATAGGTGTTCGTGGTGGACAGTTTCCCCCGACATATACTCTCATGCTTCACTTAGATTTATTTAAGAGTTAGTAAATTTTTGAAGAAATTCTCTCATGCTTCACTTATATTATTTTGAGAGATGAAATTTTATGATCATGTTCTTCACTTAAATTGAGCTTGTCAAGAGAAATTGCAACATATGAAAGATATCCAAGAAGGATATAATAAAACTTTTATGAAGATCATTGGGCAAAATGAACTTGATTCCTTGTAATAGTTTTGATATATGATGATAGTGCTATGTGAGTCATGTTGATGAGTAATTATGCTTTAGTAAGAATATTGGTGTTATGGTTTGTGATTCCCTATGCAAGCACAAAACTCAATAGTTATGCAATGAAATTACATCCTACTTGTGTTGGATTATTCGGTGTTAGTTATGTTTAATGTTCTTTTATGATGGTTTTTGTTCCTTGGTTGTTCGCTTCTTAATCTATTTGCTAGCCTTCACCTTGTACTAAGTAGAAATTCTACTTGTGCATCCAAATCCTAAAGCCAAGTTGTGCTAAATGAGTCCACCATACCTACCTATATGCGGTATTTCCATGCCGTCCTAAGAAAATTTGTATGTGCCAACTCTAACTTCAAAATAAACTTATCTTTTGTGTGCCCGTACTGCTCATGAAGCGGCAAGGGGTGGACGATATTTTTCCATGCTAGATGTGTTATTCTCAAGATGAGTGTTTATTCACTTGTCATTGCACGAGAGTGTGGCAGTAATAGGGATGCCAAGTCCCGAAATGAAAAAGGAATTTACTTTATGTTGTCAAATAATAAATTCCTTGGAAACTGTTGGTATGGACAGCACCCGTGGATACGGCTAGCCGTGGAGTGTGAAAGTAAGGTGGGAAAAGGAATAAACTTTACTTTATGTTTGGGAACCGCCTATGATGTATCTAGCATGGAAAGTGTTGGGAACTCTTAGTCGTTTTCGCTGACGAGAAAAGCATGCCACCCAAAATAATTTTATCTATCAATTTAAGCTTTGATCTCTGGCACCTCTACAAATCCCTACTTTCCTTTGCGAAGGGCCTATCTATTTACTTTATGCAATTTTTTTATTTTTATGTGTGTCTCATCTTCTCTTATAAAGCACCAACTGTGGAACACTATTATCATACTTGAGAATTGGACGAAGCTAATATCTGTATGTGTTGCATGAATAGATCAATGATTGATCATAATGGGCTAGGGATAACTTTCTTTAGTGTTGATATTTTGAATGACATGGTTGCTTGTTGATATGCTTGAATATTGAAATCTTCATGTCAAAACTAGACTATTACTTTGAATCATGTAAAAGACCAAATGTCCATGCTACAAAGAAAAGAATATGAGATGAACATGATAGGCAACATTCCACATAAAAAATTCTATTTTATCATTTATCTACTCGAGGACGAGTAGGAATTAAGATTGGGCATGCTGATACGTCTCCAACGTATCTATAACTTTTACTTGTTCCATACTGTTATATTATCAATAGTGGATGTTTTACATTCATTTTATAGCAACTTTATATCATTTTTGGGTACTAATCTATTGACATAGTGCCAAGTGCCCGTTGCTGTTTTTGATTGTTTTTTTCCTTCGCAAATAATCATTATCAAATAGAGCCCAAATGCCATGAAACTTTTTGGTGATTTTTCTGGACCAGAAGAAAGTGTATGGGCCAAGGAAGCAACAAGGGGGAGGCCCGTGGGGACCACAAGACATCAGGGCGTGCCCTGGTGGGTTGTGGGGCCCATGGGGGTCTCCTGCACCGACTATCAGCTCTATAAATACCCAAATATTCCAGAAACCCTAGGGGAGTCGACAAAAAATTATTCTAGTCGCCGCAAGTTCCAGAACCACAAGATCCAATCTAGAGCCCTTCTCCGGTACTCCGCCAGAGGGGAACACGATCACGGAGGGGTTCATCATCATCATCATTGGTGCTCCTCCGATGATGCATGAGTAGTTCACCTCAGACCTACGGTTCGGTAGGAAGTAGCTAGATGGCTTCTTCTCTCTTTGTTCTTCAATACAAAGTTCTCTTGGAGATCTATTTGATGTAATGACTTTGTGCGGTGTGTTTGTTGGGATCCAATGAATTGTGAGTTTATGATCAAATTCGTCTTGATTTTATATCCATACTTGATTATTATAGCCTCATATTTCATCTCCAATATTTGGGTTTTGTTTGACCAACTTGATCTATTTATCTTGCAATGGGAAGAGGTGCTTTTTGATGGGTTCGATCTTACGGTGTCCTTTCCCAATGACGGAAAGGGCAGCAAGGCACACATGTATCATTGCTATTAAGGATAAAAAGATGGGGTCTATTCCTACATGAATAGATCTTGTCTACATCATGTCATCGTTCTTATTGCATTACTCCGTTTCTCCATGAACTTAGTACACTAGATGCATGCTAGATAGTGGTCGATGTGTGGAGTAATAGTAGTAGATGCAGGCGGGATTCGGTCTACTAATCTTGCACGTGATGCCTATATACATGATCATTGTCTTGGATATCGTCATGATTATTTGCTTTTCTATCAATTGCCCAATAGTAATTTGTTTACCCATCGTATGCTATTTTTCGAGAGAAGCCACTAGTGAAATATACGGCCCCGGGGTCTATTTTCCTATCATATACTTTCAAGTCTACATTGATATTTGCCTTTTCCTTTATTTGCATATTTATTTTCAGAACTATATTATCGAAACCCAAAAGTACCTCGCTGAATATTATTTGTCGTTGTTCCATTTGCTTTTACCCTTCTGCCTATTTACCAATCTTTTACCCAAGAGGGATTGACAACCCCTCTTACGCGTCGGGTTGCAAGTATTTGTTCTTTGTGTGCAGGTACTATTTACATAGTGTTGCGTGGTTCTCCTACTAGTTCGATAACCTTGTTTTCATAACTGATGGAAATACTTACCGTCACTATGTTGCATCATCCCTTCCTTTTTGGGCGAATACTGGTGCGCTCTCAAGCCACATCAGGCAGCTGTTCGACGAAGTGGCACACCCGGACCGCGGCGGCTGCTGTCTCCAAGAATTGCGCCAGCATTGGATCCAACCCTCTCCTCCTTGGCCACGCACGCTCAGCTCGCTAGCTACGCATGGTACACCACCGGCCCATCACATCCATAGTCCTGCCAATCCCCTCCTCGCTCTCTTTCCCAAGATTTAGTATAGTCTCTCATTATCCTATAATACTTTCATTCCCTTTCAGTTACCATGGATTTTAATAGCGGATCTAATGCACTATGTGTGCTTTGGTCACCAACAGGTGAGCTGAGGCAGTCTGCAGCTTGAAGAAATTAAACAATGTGGTGAAGCAAGTTGTTGTCGGCCTCTCACTGCCTCGTTTTCAGACTCTGGAGTGGGTGGCAGTTCAGCTTGCAACAAATCTTAGTGATTAGTTACGTTGAGTCAGTGATTCGGTTTTGGTGCCTGACCCTATGCTTTGCCCCGGCCTCATCCGCCATGGCTGCTTACCTCAAATTGCCCTGAACATCGGTGGGATGCTGACGATGCTCACGTGTGTCGGAACCATCGCCTCGATGTTCTTGGTTCCAGTCTATGAGGAGGTTTGTCTCGCCTTCTTCTCCTAACCTTGATAACTTGGTTACTGCCCACATGGGTAGAAATTCACAAGAAGTTGTCGTCTTGGAAATGCCATGACATGGTTCACTGAATTTGTTGATTTCTATCTCTTTGTGAACAGAGGAAGATGTTTGGGCTGCTCATGGGTGCAACCCTCCTATAGGGGGCTTTGGTTGTATCTCTGATTGAGCTCACCATAGACTTCGACCCAAGGTAATCATGAATTTTCTTTTGTTGTTGTTGCAAATGTCCCTGCCCTATTGAGAAAAGATTATGAGTAAACCCATGGTAACAAAACCATATGTCATGGGAGTGTGACATGTACTACTTGTGAATGCCTATTATTGGATTATTGGATATCTACTGATTATATGTCCTTATCAATCGTTGTCTGGTTGTTCTTGCAAGCATTGTTAGTTAGGTTGTGTAGATGCCACATTCTGCTTCTGGATTAGTCTATTGTTCTCCTGAGACCCTCATTTTTCCTAGATTGTCTGCTATTTGGATGGGCCACTATCATTATAGTCTTTTAATGGATGCTATCTAGATCGATAGTTTGTACCTGGGCCCTTCCCGGTGGGGTTTGGATCCTGCGTCTGGGTTATTGTTATTGAACTTTGGGCCCGGTCATGGACTTTTCGGGCCATCATTTTTGTTGGTGGTTCTGAATATGTGTACCTACAGTCCTAAAAAATTGGACAACCATATGTGCTGGTGTTTTAGCAGAGCTTTGCTTCTAGTTTGTTGCTGCTCAATGCTCACGTTCGTTTATCATCCATGTTATTTATGTTGGCTCACATAACTTTCTTGTAGATCTTGCGCGACCAGCATCCTCGTGAGAGGGTTTGTCAGAACTGCCATCGCCTTTGGGTGCTTCTCTAGCGTCTCCATCATCGCCAAGCGCAGGGAGTACCTGTACCTCGGTAGCATGCTCTCTTCTGGCCTGTCAATCCTGCTCTGACTGTAATTTGCCACATCCATCTATGGCCACTCCTCTGGCAGCTTCATGTTTGAGGTGGGACACTACAGCTAAGAAACTACCACCCAACCGCAACCGACATCATTCGTCTTTTGGCCGAATAAACATGATACAAATATGGTTTACGTGCCCTGCGGGTTTACTTTGCCCTGCTAATCTTCCTGGGGTACATAGTGTACTACATGTAGGAGATCATCGATAGGGCACACCACAGAGACATTGACTACATCAAACACATGCTCACCCTCTTCGTCGACTTTGTTGCCATCCTTGTCCATGTCCGCATCACCGTGGTGAGCATACCTTCAACTACCTACTCATCCTCCACCCACTTGGTGCCAAAAAAATATTCGTGTCAATATGGTCTGATCAAATGTGCTTAACGGTGTTGTGTCCTCTCGCAGCTCAAGAATGTAGGTGACAAGTCAGAGTACAAGAAGAAGAGGAGGTCCTGAACATTTCTCCCGCACATCGTAGATACATGGAGTAGGAATTAAGTTGGCATCATGCCACCCTTCTGTATTTGTTTTTGATTGTATTTGCACTTGTTGGACGTGCAGATGTGTATGTGCTCTTGTGAGTATTTGACAGGATGAGTTCTGGATTTAATCGGTTAATTCAGAGATTTATTGTTGTTTTTTGCTGTTTAAATGTGTAAATTGAAATCTTTGAATGAAAAATACCAAATGTTGTACTTGACAAAATAATATTTGGGCTCTAAAAAGGGTGCGGCCCAAACTATGGATCAGAACATTGTGCATTTCTGAAAAAAACAGAAAAAACTGGCTTAATGAAATGGTCCACAAAAGGGCCACGACCCAGAAAATAAAAAGCCAAATTGTTGGGCTTGGCCCATGTGGCTGACCAAAATTAATAGGGAAAATACATTAAATGGGCTGAATTACTAGGCTTAGCACATATAAACGGTCAAACTGGACCGGGCTGATTCTAATCTAAGACCAGTTCATTTGGTCGTAATTTTGCCACGTTGGATGTGATGTGGCCTGGACAGACTACGAATGACCAAAACAATTGGTGATAGAACCCGCGACCTAATATTTGGTTGTAACCTTCTACGACCATTTCACAAAAAGGTCGTTAAATTTCATTAGAGACGACCAACTTTTGACCAACTGTTTTTTGTCAAAGAAAGGTTGCAAACAATGACCATTCAATGAGCAATATTGATGGTCGCAAGATGCCATATTTCTTGCAGTGTGTCTTGCTATAACATTATTGTAAAATTATAATCAAACATTACCCATTGTATTCTATCACAATTCTATGTCTCCAAAGTTAACATGGCTCGACAAGATTTCAAACATAAGCAAGTAAAGAAACTCTAACATCAATCTGTGAAAACAGGACAATCTGTAAGGATGCAGATGGTACATGTACTTCTGTAACTCAAACAAATCTTAAAAATTAGGAAAAAATAAAAAAAGTGCATAGAAGTATAGTGTAGAAATTTCAGAAACTTTCGACATTCCGGTAAAAAAGTGAAAAAGTCATGCACTACAGCCAAAGTTTATGTTTTTGCACTGCACACACCAAACAATCAATTGAAACATCCTAAAGGTAAATTTTGGCACATTATTTTTATGATACAATGGATTTGTACAACGGGGTAATTACTTTGGTTGAATAGTTTCTATAATCAAGGTTCACAAAGTTTTCATGGGCATGAACAAAGTTCAAGGCTAGCTCCCACTTCAACGATGTTCGTCTTTATCACTTTCACTTTTCTTTTTGAAAAAGTTTTAGTTTCCCCTCTATATTTTTTAAAACCTTTTTTAAAAGCACACAAATAGTAAAATTACTCTCTAAAACCTTTGGGTTGTCTCCCAGTCAACGCTTTCTTTAAAGCCATTAAGCCAGGCATATAGTGCTCAAGTAATTGATCCACCCGAATCCCAAGGTATTTCAAAGCCAATTTTAATTAACAATTATTTTTAATTTAGTAGCGAACACAAAGTAACATATATAAAATAACAACAGAGTCTAACTCTCTTCCTATGCATCGACATGTCATAAAAGAACAATTCATGCACACAAAGTAAATGTCGGTACATAGCATAAACAATTTCTTCAATATTATTCTGTTTGAAACATAGAGGTGGATATGTACTTCCTCTCTCATAATAATTGCAAGTAGGAGCAGCAAGCACATGCATATTATATTCATCAAAATTATCATGTGCAATAGTAAAACGCAACCCATCAATATAATCCTTAATAAGAGCAAACTTCTTCGATGTAGTGTAGTTGAGAGAATTCAAAAGGGTAGTAGGACTTTCATGTGTGGGTGCAATAGCAACAATTTCATGTTTAACATAAGGAACTATAGCAAGCTCATCTCCATAAGCATAATTCAAATTGGCATCATGGCCACGAGCAAAGCAAGCATCAATTTCATCAGCAAGGGATACTTCAAATGAATCAAAGGGGTCATATCAACTATCATAGCATTCATCCTTTGGTAAGGACGAAAGGAAATTAAACAATGTATGAGTTGAAGAGTTACTCCCATTAGAAGGTGGGCACGGGTAGGTAATCCGCTCTTCCTCCTTTTGTTCTTCGCTCTTCTCGTCATCTTTTTCATCCAATGAGCTCACAATTTCAGCAATTTCTTCTTCCATAGATACCTGCAAAATATTAGTCTCTTCTTGGACAGCGGAGGTGTACTCAATATATTCTTTAATATAAGCATTAGAAGCATAGTTTTTGTAGCAACACTGAAGTATGGCAAAATTTTCAAATTTGTAAAGAGCAGAATCACACTTTTCAATCAAACAAGCAATTTCATAGGCACCCATAAAGGAAAAAATCTTAAATTTGTTCAATATCATAGTAATTATAAACACCTTTAGCATAATAAGACAGATTCCATTATCACTAAACTCACAATGGTAGGGAAGGTGTTTTTAGGGTCCTCAGAACAACAAGTAAACTCATATATTTCGCACAAATTCTAAGCATAACAATGCAAACTATTAATATGATGCCACACTAGTTTCCCTTTTTGAGATAAGTGGTGTCACACAAAATAAGCATGCTCAACTAATGGTTTTAACTCAAATAAGCTAGTAGGGTTTCAGCGCGAGCACAAATGGCTCGAAGATCATCCAAGTAGAAAGCTTTAGCAGTATGATAGATTTTGGGTGGTTCTTCAACCATTTGATTAGCAAGTACAACTATTTTTTTGGTATTTTACATTTTTGACCCATTTACAAAGATAGAAAACAAGAATGAAACAAGAAGTAGTTAGCTAGAATAAAACTAGGAGTAATTTGACAGATAATAAAGTTAGCTGTTTAGTAGAAATTTTTTGTAACACAAAGAGAAAGATTGTCCATAGGCAATTGAATATAACATGATAGACACTTACCATATGCAATAAGGGAGAGGCATACGCTAACACACTTTCCATACTTGGATCATGTGCACTTATGGATGGAACTCTACCAAGCATCTGCAACTACTAATGATCATTAATGTAAAACCCAACTATAGCATTAAGTAACAAGTCCTCTTTGCTCCCATACGCAACAACCCCCTTACCTGGGTATAAGATTTTGTCACTCTTGCCACCCACTATAAGCGACCCTCCTGCGGTAACCCCACTCGCTTGCGTGACACAGAGGGCACCATAGGACAACGCAAATTTAACATATAACTCATATCAATCACACCATACCACAATTAACCCGTACGGAAAAATAAATCTACTCAAACATCACAGGATAACCACACATCATTGGGTAACATGATAGACACTTACCATATGCAATAAGGGAGAGGCATACGCTAACACACTTTCCATACTTGGATCATGTGCACTTATGGATGGAACTCTACCAAGCATCTGCAACTACTAATGATCATTAATGTAAAACCCAACTATAGCATTAAGTAACAAGTCCTCTTTGCTCCCATACGCAACAACCCCCTTACCTGGGTATAAGATTTTGTCACTCTTGCCACCCACTATAAGCGACCCTCCTGCGGTAACCCCACACGCTTGCGCGACACAGAGGGCACCATAGGACAACGCAAATTTAACATATAACTCATATCAATCACACCATACCACAATTAACCCGTAGGGAAAAATAAATCTACTCAAACATCATAGGATAACCACACATAATTGGGTAATAATATATAGCATAAAGCACCATGTTTAAGTAGAGATTACAATGGGAATAGAGAGGTTACGCCGCTGCATAGAGGGGAGAGAGTTGGTGTTGACGATGACAAAGTTGTTGGTGTAGATCATTGTCACAATGATTGCCCCGGCGGCGTTCCAACGCCACCGGGAAAGAAGGGGGAGCCCCTTCCTTATTATTCCTCCTTGGTCTCTCCCTAGATGGGAGGAGAGTTTGCCCTATGGTCCATGGCTGACATGGCTCCCGCAGGGCAGGATTCCCTTCGATATTGGATATCTTTCTCTCTCTCTGTGTGCGTTCTCTTCTATCTCGTGTTCCTATTTTCTAACCCTTCACCATTTCTTATATTCCCAGAGATCCAAAACTCCGATTGGGCTGAAATTTTGAGGGGAATTTTTACGGGAAATTTTCTTTCTTGCTGCGAAAGAAAGGCTTCAACCGGCTTATGAGGGAGTCACAAGGCAATACGACATGGCCACCCTTGGCTGCACCCTGTTGCCTTGTGTCCACCACGAGCACCGCCTGGCATTGATTCTTCTTTCAAAAAATGGCAAATATACCAAAATAAATCTCCATAAATTTGTATCATGTTTGGAATTCGTTTGATATGGATATTTTGCAAAAAACATGCAAAAAAACATGAACTGGCACTAGGCACTGGATCAATATGTTAGTCCCAAAATAAGTATATGAAAGTTGTAGAATATTGGTATGAAACAATCAAAACTTATAGATACGACAGAGACGTATCACTTCTCAAGGTTACACATGAACAACTTTATGATTGGAATCATTATGAATTCCAAGCAATCCAATATGCTCTTGTTCATGTTTGAGTTAGTATTCTCACGAGTGTTGAGAGGAGGCCTAGCTCGCACTATTGTCATGATTGGTCGTGGAGGAACTATTTTCATTGTACGGGTTAGGATGTTGAGGTAATTTGAGTTGACAGAAAAACCTGAATTCCTAGTCTTTGGAAGTTGAGAGGGGAGAACATGTAAACCCACATCTGGTTGCGTCCACGGAAAACCCTTAATTAGTTGTATGTGATAACTGGCATCTGGAAGCTACAGTTGATGTGTATGTGGCATGAATTCTACGTTAGAGTAGAACATGCTCTGTACCGGGAACCGCCCACTTACGCATATGATGAGTGAATAGAGGATACGATAGAGAGGGGTTGAGTCACACTTGATGTGTAGGTCATATTTGTGGTAATGACTTTCAAGTCCTAGAGAACACTTCACTACTCAAGCACCGTCTCTACTAACTTAGTATATTTTATTCTTGTTTTTACCTTGTTGTTCTTAGTGTACTAAACACACATTTATTTAGTTTCCCTAGCAATTTATAGAGTAGACTATTTTTGAACTCTGGTTTCGGTGCACATGTAGCTGCATGAAGTGACAACGTAGCAATGACCCACAAGTATAGGGGATCTATCGTAGTCCTTTCGATAATTAAGAGTGTCAAACCCAACAAGGAGCAGAAGGAAATGGCAAGCGATTTTCAGCAAGGATTTTCTGCAAGCACTAAAATTATTGGTAACAGATACTTTTGTGATAAGATAATTCGTAACTGGTAACAAGTAATAAGTTTAACAAAGGTGCAGCAAGGTGGCCCAATCCTTTTTGTAGCAAAGGATAAGCCTAGACGAACTCTTATATAAAGCAAAGAGCTCCCGAGGACACATGGGAATTATTGTCAAGTTAATTTAGATCATGCTCATATGATTTGCGTTTGCTACTTTGATAATTTGATATGTGGGTCGACCGGTGCTTGGGTGTTGTCCTTACTTGGAAAAGCCTCCCACTATTGATTAACCCCTCTCGCAAGCATTTGCAACTATGAAAGAAGAATTAACATAAATCTAACCATAGCATGAAACATGTGGATCCAAATCAGCCCCTTACGAAGCAACGCATAAACTAGGGTTTAAGCTTCTGTCACTCTAGCAACCCATCACCTACTTATTACTTTCCACGGCCTTCCCCTAGGCCCAAATAATGGTGAAGTGTCATGTAGTCAATGTTCACATAACACCACTAGAGGAAAGACAACATACATCTCAATAAAATATCGAACCAACACCAAATTCACATGATTACTTATAACAAGACTTCTCCCATGTCCTCGGGAACAAACGTAACTACTCATAAAGCATATTCATTTTCATAATCAGAGGGGAATTTAATGCCATCAAGGATCTGAACATATGATCTTCCATTAAATAAACCAACTAGCATCAACTAAAAGGAGTAATCAACACTACTAGTAACCCACATGTACCAATCTGAGGTTTTGAGGCAAAGATTGAATACAAGAGATGAACTAGGTTTGAGAGGAGATGGTGTTGGTGAAGATGTTGATGAAGATTGACCCTCCCTCGATGAGAGGGTCGATAGTGATGACGATGGCTTCGATTTTCCCCTGTCGGAGGGAAGTTTCCCTGGCAGAACAGCTTCGCCGGAGCCCTAGATTGCTTCTGCCCAGGTTCCACCTTGAGACGATGGTGCTTTGTCCTGAAAGCTCTCTCTTGATTTTTTTTTCCAGGTCAAAACCCTCCATATAGCAGAAGATGGGCGTCGGAGACCTGCCAGGGGGCGCGCCCCCCAAGCTTGTGCCACCTGGTGGGTCCCCCTCTGGAGTTTCTTTGCACAATATTTTTTATATATTCCAAAATAATTTTCCATAAATTTTCAGGACTTTTGGAGTTGTGTCGAATAGGTCTCTCAGATTTGCTACTTTCCGATCCAGAATTCTAGCTGCCGGCATTATCCCTCTTCATGTAAATCTTGTAAAATTAGAGAGAAAAGGCATACATTTTGTACCATAATGTGAAATAACAATCCATAATGCAACAAATATCGACATAAAAGCATGATGCAAAATGGACGTATCAACTCCCCCAAGCTTAGACCTCGCTTGTCCTCAAGCGAAATCCGATATCAATAATCATGGCCACATGTTTAGAGATAGACGTGTCGATAAAATAAAATATGGACATGAATGCATCATGATCATCTTTAGAACATTGTCATATAATTTCTTATATCAAAGTGATAATTCATTCACAATGTGAAGTATGCATCACAAACCTTACTGAAAACTAACAAACTATGATCTTAGTCATTGAAGCAATTGCAATTTATGATAACATCGGAAAGAGTCAATGTAAGAGCTTTTATAGAGCAAGTTCACATACTTAACCATCTCTTAATCTTTCATAATTGCTAACACTCACGCGATACTTAGGAGATCAGGGTTTTAATCAGACACATAGGAAGATAGGTCTTATAGTTTTGCATCCCGACGATTTACCTCAAGGATAATGTCAACAATAATAGTTTAGGATCTTCCACATCCGTATGGATATATGTATCTAGATTTTTCTCCAACATATAGTGCTTGCCAAAAGAGAAAAGTAAAATGAAGGGTGAAGATCACCACGACTCTAGTATTAAGAAACATATTAAAATAAAGATAGGCCCTTCGCAGAGGGAAGTAGAGGTTGTCATGCGCTTTTTGGTTGGATGCCTGAAATCTTAATGCAAAGGAACATCACTTTGTATTGACACTTGTGATGGAGACCTTTATTATGCAGTTCGTTGCTTTTATTTCTTCCCAATCACAAGATCGTACAAAGCTTATATTTCTCACACTAAAAGATAGTACATATTTAGAGAGCAATTTTTATTGCTTGCACTGATGACAACATACATGAAGGATCTTACTCAATCTATAGGTAGGTATAGTGGACTCTCATGGAAAAGCTAAATTGAAGGTTTTTGGATGCACAAGTAGTATATCTACTTGGTGAAGAATATTTTTGGCTAGCATAAGAGGGAAAGCAAGCCCAACATGTTGGAGGATCTACGATAATATAACTTCTATTCGGATATAAAGGAACATAACACATTATGTTGTCTTACTTGTCCAACATCAACCCTTTAGCATATAATATTTTAATGAGTGCTCACAATCACAAAATATGTCCAAGATAGTATATTTATATGTGAAACCTCTTTTTCTTTAGTATTTCCTTTTAATTGTAACAATGACGAAAACTATGTTTTCCAACTCTCAACAAGTTTCATGTAGCACACTCCTTATATGTGAAGTCATCACTCCCCATAAGATTATTATATAATCTCATTTTTATTTTATTTTCAGATCAAAGCAAGAAAGCAAACACCTTAACTCAAAACTAAACTTTTTTATATAACTCTCACACTCGATTACATAGATAGATCACTAAACAAAACTAAAAGACTAGATCATGCTAAAACTTTTATTCTACTAGATCCAGATATAACCAAAAGGATCGAACTAAGATAAACGATAAACGTAAAGGTGTGATGGTGATACGATACCGGGGCACCTCCCCCAAGGTTAGCACAAGCCAAGGGGAGTGCCCATACCAATGTATTCAAGTCTCCTTTGGTGGTGGTGATGATGGCGGTGAGGAAGGGGGAGCTCTCCTCTCTAGTTTGAACCTTAGAATAAAATTAGCCTCCCTCAAGTCATTGTTCTCTCGCTCTAGCTTCAATGTCCTTTTACATAAGGCACTTTTGCTTTCCTGCAGAAAAAGAGATGGGATAAATTTATCTTTAGATTGATTTGCCCTGGTTGGGAGACTTGATTTCTTGAACTCCACATGCATATCCACGTGTTGCGGTAGAGGGGCATCATCTTCATCTGAGCTCACAGCCTTTGTTTCCTCCAGATCGGCGTCTTCTTCCTCCTATGAATTCCTAGCATAAGGAGAGATATCTCCATAGGTCCTCGGGTTGGCAACATAGTGCGAAACATAGCTCTCTCTCCGTCTGAATCTTGAGAAGACATATCTTCAGATCTGACCAGAAAACAGGTCGAAACAAGAATAGAGGATATTGTCGTGATATGGTGGTCAAAACCTTCAGGGGATTATATAATGAATTTTGGGAGAAAATGGAGTCCGAATGGCACACGAGGTGGCCACAAGCCAAGGAGGCGCGCCCAGGGGGTAGGGCGCGCCCCCATGGCTTGCCGCCTCCTCGTGCGCTTTTCATACTACTTCTTATTTTTCTAAAAAAAATTAACATTCCTAAACGGATAAAATTGACTTTGGAAAGTGTTTGGAGTCGGTTTACTTATCGTACCTCATACCTATTCTTTTTTCAGAGTTCTGGAACATGCTGGAAGGTTTCCCTTATGTACTCCTCTGGTGTTATGGTATTAATAACATTGGTTTCAATATTTATGGGAGTACCTGAGATACAATGCTTGATTATTTGCCTGTTTACCACTCAACGGGTTATTGCCTTCGGCGTTGTAGATCTTGATGGCATCGGAATGATATACTTCCTTGATAATGTAAGGTCCTTCCCATTTAGAGAGAAGTTTTCCTGCAAAAAAACCTTAAACGAGAATGGTATAGCAAAACTTGGTCACCTACATTAAATTCCCACTTTTGTATTCTTTTGTCAAGCCACCTTTTAAATTTTTCTTTCAATAATTTGGCATTTTCGTAGGCTTGGGTTCTCCACTCGTCAAGTGAGCTAATGTCAAATAGCTTCTTTTCACTAGCAAGTTTAAAATCATAGTTGAGCTCTTTAATTGCCCAATAAGCTTTGTGTTCTAGTTCAAGAGGTAAGTGACATGCTTTTCCATAAACCATTTTATACGGAGACATACCCATACGATTTTTGTAAGCAGTTCTATAAGCCCATTACGCATCATCAAGTTTCTGAGACCAATTCTTCCTAGATCTATTGACAATCTTTTGCAAGATCAAGTTTATTTCTCTATTGCTTAGTTCTACTAGACCACTAGACTGGGGGTGATATGGAGATGCAATTCTATGGTTAACATCATATTTAGCAAGCAATTTACAAAAAGCACCATGAATAAAGTGTGAACCACCATCAGTCATTAAATATCTAGGGACACCAAACCTCAGGAAAATAACTTCTTTAAGCATTTTAATAGAGGTGTTATGACCAGGACTACTAGTTTGAATAACTTCTACCCACTTAGCAACATAATCAACAACAACTAAAATATGTGTATAGCCATTAGAGGATGGAAAAGATCCCATGAAATCAAAACCCCAAACATCAAATGGTTCAATAACAAGTGACTAATTCATAGGCATTTCCTAACATCTACTAATGTTACCAATTCTTTGACATTCATCACAAGACAAGACAAATTTATAGGCATCTTTAAAAAGAGTAGGCCAATAAAAACCAGATTGTAGTACCAGTACCTTGTGTGTAGTTCTGTCTCCCACATGGTGTCCTCTGTAGGCCTCGGAGTGACACTTGTGTAGGATTTGTTCCTATTCATGCTCAGGTACACAACGACTAATAACACCATCTACTCCTTGTTCATAAAGGTGTGGGCTATCCCAGAAGTAATGTCTTAAATCATAGAATTTTTCTTCTTTTGTTGCTATGTGA
Source organism: Secale cereale (assembly GCA_902687465.1). Taxonomy (NCBI): domain Eukaryota; kingdom Viridiplantae; phylum Streptophyta; class Magnoliopsida; order Poales; family Poaceae; genus Secale; species Secale cereale. Next base: position 261,618,686 of record LR738710.1, on the reverse strand, counting down.
AACTAGGTGGCATAAATTTAGCAACAATATAATTAGCATAGTCTGTATACCATGGAGTGCTATGAGAAGTGTTTATGACCACTAATTTTTCATTGGGAAAGCTATCATCAATAGGTAGTGGGTCATCAAGAATATTTTCTAACCTAGACAAATTGTCTGCTACTGGATTCTCAGCTCCTTTCCTATCAGTGATATGTAAATCAAATTCTTGTAGCAAAAGAACCCACCTAATAAGTCTAGGTTTAGTATCTTTATTTTCCATAAGATAATTAATAGTAGCATGATCAATGTGAATTGTTACTTTAGAATCAACAATATAGGATCTGAATTTATCACAAGAAAACACGACTACTAAAATTTCCTTTTCAGTAGTAGCATAATTTCTTTGAGCGTTATCTAGAGGTTAACTAGCATAATGGAAAACATTTAATCTCTTATCAACTCTTTGTCCTAGAACGGCACCAACAGCATAATCACTAGCATCACACGTGATTTCAAAGGGTAGGTTACATTCAGGTGGTTGAACAATAGGTCCATAGATTAAGGCTTTCTTAAGTATTTCAAAGGCTTCTATGCAATCATCAACAAAAACAAATGAAACATCTTTTTGCAAAATATTAGTAAGAGTCCTAGAAATTCTAGAGAAGTCGTTTATGAATCTTCTATAGAAACCAGCATGACCAAGGAAACTTTGTATACCTTTGATATCTTTAGGACACATCATTTTCTCAATAGCATCTACCTTAGCTTTATCAACTCCAATACCTCTTTGGGAGATTTTATGCCCCAAGACAATACCTTCATTAACCATAAAGTGGCACTTCTCCCGATTCAAGAAAAGATTAGTTTCTTCACATCTCTGCAAAACCCGATCAAGGTTGCGTAAGCAGTCATCGAAAGAAGTTCCGTAAATAGAAAAGTCATCCATGAAGACCTCAACAATCTTTCCACAGAAATTGGAGAATATAGCTGGCATACATCTTTGAAAGGTAGTAGGTGCATTGCATAAACCGAAAGGCATATGTCTATAACCAAAGGTACCAAAAGGGCATGTAAAAGTAGTTTTTTCTTGATCCTCTTATGACGCATGTATTTGGGAAAAACCATAATATCCATCTAAAAAGCAGAAGTGTGTATGTTTTGATAGTCTTTCTAGCATTTGATCATTAAATGGTAGGGGATAATGATCTTTCCTAGTAGCTTTATTTAATTTTCTGAAATCAATTACCATCATATATCCTGTAATAATTCTTTGTGGAATCAATTCATTTTTATCATTAGGAACAACAGTAATACCTCCCTTCTTAAGGACACAATGAATAGGGCTTACCCATTTACTATCAGCTATAGGGTAGATTATACCTGCTCCTAGAAGTTTTAATATTTCATTTCTTACCACTTCCTTCATCCTAGGATTTAACCGTCGCTGATGGACAATAACTGGTTTAGCGTCGGGTTCCGTCTTAATTTTGTGCTGGCATAAAGTGGGACTACTGCCCTTAAGATCATCAAGAGTATATCCAATAGCGGCACGGAGCTTCCTCGGAGTCTTTAATAATCTCCTTTCTTCATGCTCTAAAAGGTTAGCACTAATAATAACAGGATATATCTTATTTTCATCAAGATAAGCATATTTCAGAGTATCGTGTAATTGTTTACGATCAAACACAGGATCAATCTTTCGTGGTAGAGGATCTCCAAGAGTTTCAAGAGGTAAATTGCGTTTCAATACAGGCATTTGCTTAAAAAATATCTCATCTATTTCGTTTCTTTCATTCATGAACATATCATTTTCATGGTCTAGCAAATATTGTTCTAAAGGATCGGTAGGAGGTACAGCAATTGAAGCAAGACCAATAATTTCGTCCTTACCAGATGGTTCTCTATCACGATGTTGTCTACGAAATTTGGAGAAATTAAACTCATGAGACACATCACCAAAATTAAGTCTGGCCATTTCTCTAGTGCAGTCAATTTTAGCATTCACCATGTTCAAGAAAGGTCTACCAAATATAATGGGACAAAAATCATCTTGTAGGGAACCAGGAACTAGGAAATCAGTAGGGTATTTTATTTTCCCACTCAAGACGTCGTCATCTCTAACAATCTCAAGTGGTGTGATAGTATCTCTATTAGCAAGTTAAATAGTAACATCGATATCTTCTATCTCAGCAGGTGCAATATCATTCATAATTTCTTGATAAAGAGTAAACGGGATAACACTCACACTAGCACGCAAATCACATAAACCATGATAACAATGATCTCCAATTTTAACTGAGACAACAGGCATGCCAACAACGGGTCTATGTTTATCTTTCTCATCAGGTTTGGCAATTCTAGCAGCTTCACCAACAAAGTAAATAACATGCCCATAAACATTATCGAACAAGAGATCCTTAACCATAGCAACATTAGGTTCTACTTTAATTTGTTCTAGGGGTGTATGTGTTCTTACATAAGTCTTACGAACCACGTCTGCAGATTTAGCATGTTCCTTTATCCTAACAGGGAAAGGTGGTTTCTCAATATAAGTAGTAGGAACAGCTGGATTATCATTATAAGTGATGGTTTCTTCTTTAGCTTTAATAGGTTTTACTACTTTTAATTCAATGGGAGGATGATATTTAAACCACTTCTCCTTAGGAAGGTCAACATGAGTAGCAAATGATTCACAGAAAGAAGCTACTATCTCAGAGTCAAGTCCACATTTAGTGCTAAATTCACGAAAAGCATCGGTATTCATAAAAGATTTAACACAATCATACTCATGGTTTATACCTGACTCCTTAGCTTCGTCGAGTTCCTGATCTTCAGAGTTGCGTTTAATTCTTTCCAAAAGGTCCCATCAAAATTCAACAGTATTCTTCATAAAAGAAACGGCACAAGAAGTATCGAGCATGGATCGATCATTATGAGAAAGCCGAGCATACAAATTCGGAATCATAATTTCTCTTGAGAGCTCATGATTGGGGCATGCATATAACATTGACTTAAGCCTCCCCCAAGCTTTAGCGATACTTTCTCCTTCACGAGGCCAAAAATTATATATATAATTCCGATCATGATGAACTAGATGCATAGGATAAAACATCTGATGAAATTCCAATTTCAATCGGTTGAAATTCCAAGCTCCAATATCATCACATAGCCTATACCATGTCAATGCCAAATATAAAGGGAACACCTACTTATTGACCTCATCCTCGGGCAAACCAGCAAGGTATTTTCTGCAAGCACTGAAATTATCGGTAACGGATAGTTTTGTGATAAGATAATTCGTAACGGGTAACAAGTAAGAAGTGTAACAAAGGTGCAGCAAGGTGGTCCAATCCTTTTTGTAGCAAAGGATAAGCCTTGATGAACTCTTATATAAAGCAAAGCGCTCTCGAGGACACTTGGGAATTATTATCAAGCTAGGTTTCATCATGCTCATACGATTCGCGTTCGCTACTTTGATAATTTGATATGTGGGTGGACCGGTGCTTGGGTGTTGTCCTTACTTGAACAAGCCTCCCACTTATGATTAACCCCTCTTGCAAGCATCTGCAACTATGCAAGAAGAACTAAGATAAATCTAACCATAGCATGAAACAAATGGATCCAAATCAGCCCCTTACGAAGCAACGCATAAACTAGGGTTTAAGCTTCCGTCACTCTAGCAACCCATCATCTACTTATTACTTCCCAATGCCTTCCCCTAGGCCCAAATAATGTTGAAATATCATGTAGTCGACGTTCACATAACACCACTAGACGAAACACAACATCCATCTCATCAAAATATCAAATGAATACAAAATTCACATGATTACTTATAACAAGACTTCTCCCCTGTCCTCGGGAACAAACGTAACTACTCACAAAGCATATTCATGTTCATAATCAGAGGGGTATTTAATGGCATCAAGGATCTTAACATATGATCTTCCACCAAATAAACCAACTAGCATCAACTACAAGGAGTAATCAATACTACTAGAAACCCATAGGTACCAATCTGAGGTTTTGAGGCAAAGATTGAATACAAGAGATGAACTAAGGTTTGAGAGGAGATGGTGCTGGTGAAGATGTTGATGAAGATTGACCCTCCCTCGATGAGAGGGTCGACAGTGATAATGTTGGCTTCGATTACCCCCTCCCGAATGGAAGTTTCCCCGACAGAACAGCTCCGCCACAGCCCTAGATTGCTTCTGCCCAGGTTCCGCCTCCAGACGGCGATGCTTCATCCCTAAAGCTCTCTCTTGTTTTTTTCAAGTCAAAGCCCTCTATATAACAGAAGATGGGCGTCGAAGACCTGCCAAGGGGCCAACAAGCACTGGGGGCGCCCTGGGGGTAGAGCATGCCCCCAGGCTTGTGGCCACCTGGTGGGTCCCCCTCTGGAGTTTCTTCGCCCAATATTTTTTTTATATTCCAAAATAATTCTTCATAAATTTTCAGGACTTTTGGAGTTGTGTAGAATAGGTCTCTCAGATTTCCTCCTTCCCGGTCCAGAATTCCAGCCGCCAGCATTCTCCCTCGTCATGTAAGTCCTGTAAAATAAGAGAGAAAAGGCATAAGTATTGTACCATAATGTGAAATAATAGTCCATAATGCAATAAATATCGACATAAGAGCATGATGAAAAATGGAAGTATCACGTAGTTGCGGGGTTTGTGCTACCTTCCTATCAGCTCCCTCTAGGTTCGACACTTACTTATCATGAAAGTGCTACAACTGCCCTCTGCACTTGCAGGACATCAATATGCCCAGTGTTGGCGTTATCGCATGCATTCTGGTCCCCAGCACCGTCTGGAGTAGCACCATTGTTGGTGGCGTCATTGTTGGCATCTCCATTGCCCATGTTTTTACCATGACGCCTTGTATGTCAGCGTTTCGGGGGCTCTTTATCTCCTTCATCATCCTTGGGAGTATATACCATGTAGACATAGTAGGTGGAGGTAGCCGCCCACATGCTGGTATTAGAGCCTGACAACATATTCAGTTAAAATTTGGACAAATAAAATTACAGGGGAGCTGAAGGCAAAATTGTGAAAAGTCTTAGAAATCAATGCAAAACTTTTGCTCTTAGTACCAACGTCGATGCTTCTTCGAGGAAACATTTGGTTCATATTCAATTGTGTGATAAAATTGCACCAACGTAAACGACTCCTGCAAGATGAACTTATGAAGGATATCGTCTTTGTGGTAAGGCGCAAAGAGCACTAATGGAAGACATCCCTTTCTTCATTGAACATCGATCAGCTTCACCAGCGCATGCAACCATGAGACGCAACCATGAGCATCGATAGGTCGTCGTGGTGATGTATCATCGACGTTGGCATAAAGTTTGGGTCAGGCAGCAATGAAGTTTGATAATCCTCATTGTGGTTTGTTTCTTCCCGCTAATCAAGATCGAGAAAGGAAGAACCACTTGGCAGAAGACGGTGAGGAGAAACAACAGTGGACATCCAATTTTGTGCAGTTCCACTAGAATTGAGGAAGACACGCCCGGGTATGGAGATACGCATCGTTATTTGCAAAAAAAAATATAAAAGGGATATTTACTAAGTGTCGTTACTTTGTTTTGGCAGTGGAACAAGATTAACAGCGGTGTCTGAATTGTCAATAAGAATTAATGGAATGTACACAAAAAAATAGAAGAATCATGATTATCTTGATGTGAACTAAAGCGGAAAAGATAAACTAAAGCAGGACAAGCATTTGTCGACGCCTCTAGATTGGCAACAACATTACTTCAAAGGGGCATCACTTTAACATGGGCATTGCTTTATTTTACTAGTGATAGTTTTATATATGAGTAGAAGCAACAGGAGCATATGGACAATGACCGCACAACCACCATGTACTGTTGTCGAAAAAAACATGTATACCAACACCGAGGCATAAACCAGGACAACTTTTAGAGTAGGTGATGTTGAACCAGCCGACGAACCCTAGCTCTAGTACATGGGGAGCTGGGGAGTAGTGGTATAAAACAAAACATGCATGGAGCGACCTGGGGAGTTGGACCAGTACAATGAAACATGAAATCCAAAAGAAGTTATACCTCAGGTGGGCGAGACGTGGCTTAGGCGGGCGGGCGGGCGGTATCTGCCCACACAAAGGCAGCGAACAAGGGCGTGGAGGACTTTCGTCAACGCCGGCGCCGGTTCCGAGAGGACGGTGCGCATCGGCTTCCTCCATTGCCGACGGCGACAACGTCAACGCTGGACCTCCTCACCTCCCGCAGCGGACGGGGTCCGGCTGGATCTGTGACTACCGGTGAGGAGAGATATAGAGAGGATAGAGAGAGAGCAAGATGCGAGAAATCCTATCAAAGAAGAGGCTATATATACAATGGAGTAAAAACATCTCTCTATAACAATTGTTTTAAATAAAATACGCAAGTTCCCGAAAAAAAAACGAAAACTGGCGGACAAATCTTTTTTAACGTACCAAGAAAGAAAACTCGAATTTTTCTTCAAAAAATAAATAAATAAAACTTGATCAATAACATGCCCCCGCTTCCAGGTTGCACTTTGTATCGCTCTCGTGTGTTCCCCAGCCTTCCATTATTAAGTGAACAAATTAAAGGGTCAAATTATTACGTATGTAATGCCTCTTTGTGGGACATGGAGTATTTGATCCCGAGCTCATATGCTCCCGCATGAACAGTAAATTCGAAAAAAAATAGCAAAAAAGTTCAAAAAATTCTGATTTTTTTTGTGATGAACATTGACAAAATTTCTAACTACGTGCAAAGTTTCAGGCTGAAATGACATTCGTGGAGGTCTGGGCAAAAATAACAAATCAAAAATAACAAAATCGATGTTCCAAAAAGACTATTGTTGGAAGCATTTTGGAGCATCGATTTTGTTAGTTTTGCCCAGACCTCCACGAATGTCATTTCGGTCTGAAATTTTGCACGCAGTTAGAACATTCATCAATGTTCATCATAAAAAATCAGATTTTTTCTAAATTTTTTACTATTTTTTTCGATTTTACTGTTCATCCGAGAGCATATGAGCTCGGGATCAAAAGAGCACTTTCACTCTTTGTGTACAAATGTGCTCCATCGTGTACTCGCGGGTATGTTAGAGGCAGAGTGAGTGCGTGTACATTTTTTCTTGTACGTACTACTCCATTTATCTCACTTCATATTGTTTCCCACTCTTATAATATTCCTATCCTTGGAACAAACTAAGTTTGTGTGTGTAGGGAGAGCGAGACACCGATTATGTGTACGAGTAGTCGCGAGAGTCGTCACTATGTGTGTGTGCGCGCACACACACATAGACATGCATATCCATGTTTACGTAAAATTCTTAGTAGTACTTCCATCTCCATCTCCATCTCCATCTCCAATCATATTTGTTCAACTGGCACATTATTTACGTTATTAATAATTATGTAGACTAGCCACAGTGGATGTAACTTCAGCAGTAACATCGAGTCATGGTTTATGGTTTATTAGTCCCCATTGTAGTTTGTGCCCAACTTTGACCAATGATTTAACTAAAAATATGTTAATGCATGTTAACAAAAATTATATCGTTTGATTTGTACTTGATCATATTTTTCAATGATATAATTTTTTGTAACATGCACAAACATTTTGTTAGTTAAATTTATGGTCAATATATGGCACAAAATACAATAGGGACCAATAAACCAGGACGGAGATAGTATGAAGCTAGTAACATAATCTAGGGATATGTTTATGTTACTAGTGTATGTCACTCTCCATTGTGGCTAGTCGTAGTACGTCCAGCACCTCCTGTTTGCGGCCTTCTGGACTGCTGCTACGCCCGCTCCTGACCGCCCTGGCCAACCCGAACCCTCATCATCACCCGTGCACACTTCCCGCCTGGAAGGTCAGTGTCGCATTCATACCCGGCCAGAGCGGACGCGACCTCTCACTGGTGCCGACATTGAAGGGGCGCGCTGCCCGCGCCGCTTCCCGGTGCACATGATTGCTCGGCATTCAAACGTCACCATGGGCAGCCACAATATATAATGGAGTAAAAAAATCTTGGGAGTCCATGCTACAGCTAGCTGTCATCCCCCTCCTCATCCTCTTCCAGTCGTGCTACTACTCCGTGGCACGATCCATCGACAAGCAGGCGGTGAAGTTTGACTATACTCGGTTTGTAGTGAGTGGCATGCCGAGCGACGGAGCGTGTGGGTGGAGGAGGGTGAGACACGAACGCGGTAGACGTGATTTAAATGTTGGGTTTGCTCGATGGCGCGATCCAATGAAATGAAATGTTGGTTTCCAAAAGAATATTGTACTGCATGAGGGAGAAGCGGATTCAATAAATAGTGATGGTCTGCTTCTTCCGTCCAAAAGAATATTGTACTGCATGCATCTATCTCTCTCTCTTCGGTTTTGCATGCATGCGACGCGACTCTCTCTCTGTGTGTGTGCAATCATGGCTTAAGCATGGTTAATAATATAGCCGGTTGATGGCTAACATGTTGTCGTGTCGTCTATAGCCGATGTAATAGTCAACATGTATAGGCTACAAGAATGTACTATTCCCTCCATTCCCTTATACAAGAAAGTACTAGTGCCTCGATTACTGTTAATGGCCTTGCATATATATACATGCAAAATGTATTTTTCATACAGTACTACTAGTAGTAATAGTCAACATGTATAGGAATGGGCTACAAGAAAGTACTCCCTCCATCTTAGTTTACAAGTCGTGCACGTGTTCCTAGGTCATTAATTTGGGAATAGCAAACGCGCTGATGTGGCAGAGAATTAAAAAAGAAAAAGAGGGAGTAACATAGGTAGATACCGTATCGTGCTAAATGTTATGCTACTCGTATCATGCATGGCAATAAATAGGATCATCTATGATACTACATACTCTATGATATTATGCACTATGAAGGTAGTATCATACACTAGTATCATATGCATGATACTTGTCTATGATACTACTCCCCACTATACGCATACAAAAAAGGTCCGAAGGGAGTACGAAGATTTTAGATTTTGTTTCATGTATATGTATCCTGACTCTAAGGTCGCCCCGTTACAACATTCCATCAAATACAAAGGAAAACTAACACACAAGCTGATGCATCTCGATGATTGACGTATCATAGCCAATATTTACTTCACAACTAAAGACAAAAGTTGTGAGTGTGTGTACAATTTTTTTTACCGATGGAGTCCCTATGCCTTAAACCCTAAACCCTAAATAGGATTTAAATTCCTGGCTAGGTCGAACCTATCGAAGGAAAGAAGCCTGACACCCTTGGATCATAGGATTCTTTTGTGTAGTTCCACTAAAATCGAGCTGAGCATCCCTGTTGGCAAAGATATTGCATAAGTGTGATTAGAATAATAGTAGTGGCACTAGTTCATGAGACATAAACTCATCACAAATAGAAGCCGATAGAAGTAGAGAAAGATCTCCCCCGCAAAAAAAAGTGCTCAACCTGGGACGTCGGGTTGTAGCTAGAAGGCCGGTGGGAGGCGGCATTAGCCCATACCGCAGGGACCCCCAACCGAGATGCACCGACAGTGGGTTTTCTCCCTCGCCGCTGCCGACCATGTCTACGCAGAACATCCTCTCGTTCCCCCGGCGGTGGGATCAGGTCGGTTGCGGTGTGGCGACCATCGTTCTATGCGAGAGAGTGTGAAGAGAGCAACCCAAGCAAGAAGGCTTGTAGCTAGGCTTCTACTAGTGTATATATAGAGGACCGGTTTTCCTTTTCTCTCCATATCAACCTTTTTATATTGTGTATGTGTCATTCAATCGAAGAGTGAAATGTTGGTTGCTTCGGCAGAGCAACTTACTGTGTGATTTGACTGCTCATTTAGTCATATTACCGCAACCCCTGCACGTACTCCCCCTACGTGTATGGTCGTTCCCGAGTCTCACTTGTACGTATCTCTATTTTCTTGCATGACATGTGGACCCGGATGCTGGATGTCCCGCAAGACATGATAGCATTGCAGAGTATTAATATCGGCAATAATGCATGTGTGAACAACGAAAGAGCATACCTTGCATGAAATGTTTTGACAAAGCTTTGAAATATGAACATGTGAATGTGAGGCACTACAACCTCGTGCGTGCATGCAACAGTCACAAATACACATGCACACAAAAACATGCGTGACACCCTAATGCATGCATGCCCGAGCACGCGACGGAACACACACTCTCACGGTCAAGTGCTCAACCTACACGTGCATGCACACACGTACTCAGCCACGGTGAGCTAGTGACGGTATAAACACCGAAAAACATATTATATTGACTGCAATGAGCATATTATGAAGTCCACTAGCCGTATTTTTACAAATATACAGTTATCGCGATTGTATTTATCTCGTTTCAAATTAAGCCATGTTAACCCAAAAAGGAGGCAGTATGGACTAGCATTACTTTGTTTTCTCCCGTCAAATTACAGAACGAGGAGAAGCTTGCAGGACAAGGCGAAGCTTTTAACTAATTCAAGCTCTCCATCACGTAGGCGGTAGACGTGCAACAGTTAATTCGGTGTCAGAATGCCAGAAGCATACACAATAGTACCATCATTTTTCGACTTCCCGAAGACACGAAGAGCCAAGTGAAATTTTTACTACAAGTACTACTACAAGGAACCGCATGGTGGAGCGTCTGCACTCTTATTTTATTTTAATCTGTGATCAAGCAATCTTCAACACATTTGCTTCTCTTCGAGAGGGTTCTCGTATGTGATAATGGAAGTTGATGGCATGGAGTTGGTGACACTCTAGAATAGTCACGACAATACTCGCTTAATTCTGGCTCCTATCATGTTGGAAATACGAGAGCTGATAAGTAATAATTTATCTTCTTTTGTTATTCATGATGTAAACAGGTCAGCAAACCTTCCGGCGCATCTTTGTGTGAAGCGTGCATGCACTTTGAATGTGACCGAGAGATGGCTTGATGAAACACCTAGCTTCATAGTGACCAGTCTCTTAGCTGATTGCCCTAAGAATGCTTTTATATGAATAAAGCTCTCTCATTTACCCACTAAAAATAATAAGCCATATCACGGACTAGCACTACTTTGTTGTGTCCCGTCAACTCGCAGGAGGAGATGCTTGCAGGACGAGGTGACCTTGCTTTATACAGTACTACGCCCTCTCCGTCTACCACAAGCATGGTGACTCGTAGGACGAGGAGAAGCTTTTGACTAATGCCACCTCACCCTCGCCCAGGCGGTGGACGTGCAGCAGTTCATTCGGTGTCAGATTGCCAGAGTCATACATTGTAGTACCATCATTGTTCGACTTCCCGAAGAGGCGAAGAGCCAAGCGGAAGGTTTTAGTAGTACGAGTAGTACAACTTACTAGTAGTATTAGTATCCAGGTACTAGGAACCCCATGGTGGAGCGTCTGCAGTCTTATTTTAATTTAATCTATGATAAAGTACCAAGTGGTACTACCTCCGTCTCGGTATATAAGGCATTCGCGTAGTTCTAGGTGTACAATTTAACTATCTAAATAGGTATTATATGTGACAAAAAATATATATTTAGAAACTACATCAGTGTAGAAGTCTAGTGATATACTTTTCATGATATATAACACATATTTAATTCCTCAAATCAATGACCTAGAACTACGCGAATGGCTTATACACCGAGACAAAGGGAGTACAATTATTCAAAAAGCACTGAACATGTAATGATGTCATCGATCATGCTCTAATATTTCTTGGCCTTCATGCGACACCTAGCCCGTCCGTGTTCTCACTCCACGTGTCTCTCAAGGAGCAGCTAGTTGGCCATTTTGCGGTCAATTGAGATCGGTTTGCTCACACTCCGGCCCCACATGTTAGTGATATGCTAAGAGGAAGCGCGTTTACCGACATGCCATACGCGCACTTGGTTAGTACTAGTAGGAGCAGATTCAAAGAAGAGTGTATTGGTGGTTGCTTCGTCCAAGCAACTTACTATGGGAAAGGTCGGGCTTATGATTTGACTGCTCATTACTACTGCTCACTATTGATGCGGCGCGAAGATCGGGCTATTTGGTGCATGGCACATGGACCCGGACCAGCATTTCTCTACTTATCTACTTATCTCTACTCTTATAAAAACAAAGTTGGTGATGATGGTGTGCCTGCCATCCTACAATATAGGCCGTCCGATCTATATCCGATGGATTGGAAGGAAAACTATGACAATTTTGCAAAAAGATACCCGCACTCCTCTCCACATTTGCAGATAAGGCCTTCCCTCGTTCATCCTTATCTCCCACAGGATAAACTACTTGTATAAATGCATCTTGATTTCCGTACAATGCACGGGCATCTTAATGTTCCGTGCAATGCACGGGCATCTTGCTAGTGTTTACATAATTGACGTACACATAATATGCTAGCAACATGAAATTGTACAATGCATTCAAGCTTTCAGCTTTTGTTTCATGAGTCTTCCCAACTGGAAGGTTGTCTCATTACAACATCAATCAAATACGGAAACTAACATCCAAGCTCTTTCGCAAAAAAAACTAACTACCTGCTAATGCATCTCAATGATTAGCAGATCAGAGCTAATATTTACATCACAACTGAAGAAAAAGTTGTGAGAAGGTGTTATAAAGAAAAACATAAAATTGATCCATGCTTTCATTGGCGGCAACTTTCTCGCAGCTCTGTCTAAATCAACAAGACATGTTGGGGAAAAAGTAGAAGCCAGGAGCATGGAACATTCCGATCATTTCGTGCAGATCCACTAAAATAGAGATGACCATCCCTGTTTCAAATATATTGAGTAAGTGTGATTACAGTAATATAGGACTGTTGATGAAACAATAAACACATAAATATAAGTCGGTCACCTTTGTAGTCTCTCTTAAGACTAACTAGTTGGAGAAGATTAAGTAAATAGTTGGAGAAGATTAGCCTCAGAGTTGGATCAGGAGGATAGAGCAAAACCAATCTCCCTTTGTGCAATCCCACTGAAATATAGAAACGTTGCTCGTGTGACATTTTAGCAAAACTGCACAAAACATTCTTAAGAAAAAATTGATTTGTTCAGTTCACCAAAAGATCGCAATAGCAACGAGGTGAAATGGATAGCCCTGTTTGCAAAAGAGGTAGAAAGGAAACAATTACTGGCCAATAACATTTGAAGACACATACGCCGACAAAAAAGAAGCATATTTCTTGTCCTAAGGGAAGATATAAGCACTGTTGTTTATCTAAAAAGGGTGTGAGGACGGGATTGCAACATGGAAAGTAGGTCAGCCGAGCTACGATTTGGGCGAATAACTAGGGAAGATCCACATGCAGCGACGTGGGGAAATGCCAAGATGGGCTGTGGAGCAAGGCCAGGGGGTGGAAGATGTACCTGGGGGTAGTCTAGATGTAACTAGGAGGGCGCTGGCGGGCGGGGTCTGCACTGCCACGCCGGAGCTTGGTCAAAGAGAATGATCGGTACCACATATCAGGACGTGCTGCCTCGATGCCCTCAAACGGAGCAACGATGCACGTCCTCCCTTTCCGCCGCCGGATGAGATCGAGCTGGATTCTGTGACCAGCGGTGTGAGAAATAAAGAGGCCACGGCCATCTTGTGTGAGTGTATGTGAATACAGACCAACCCCAGCAGGCAAGCTCCATTGTATATCGTGGAGCGGATTACCTTTTTCTTCATAACAATTGTTTTATATTCTGTACGTGCCACTGAGCAATGTAACTTTGTTTAAAAACAGCACACTAATGCGTCTATTCGAACTTTGTTTCGTGCACGCATGGTAGACGACCCTCCTTCAAGTAAACAAACGCTACACGAGTCAAATTAGCACGTGGGATGCCTTTTCGTACAGAAATGAGCTCCACCATGTGTACCCGCACGGGTGTTGCTGGGAATGAGATGTGAGTACATGCATCGAGTGTGCACCTCTCCTCTTCATGTACATACCCCGCCTACGTGGGTGTGTGCGAGAGAGATGGTGTGTGGGTTCATGCATGAGAGAGACAAGGAATATGTGTCGATGATATCTCAAACAACAAATGTAACATATGCAATGTGTGTGAAACAGAGGCATGGATATATCATATCTAGAGGCGGCGATCCACCAGAAGAGAGTGGAGGGATCACCGCCGTGAGATATCAATAGAATCGACAAGAGGGATGAAGTGTATGGGTACACTAACGACAAAGAAAGCCAGTGAGATTGTGTGTGCCCACGTCAAAGATATAGGGCGGCTGGCCTACTAGAATGTTAGAGGGGAGAGCTACAGTTTGTTTGTGTGGCATGCATACCTACCTACAACGTTCGACGGTCCGTGTGTGTGTTTGAGAGAGAAGGGTGGGGGCAGAGACCTAACTATATAGAGGTAGATTGGTATATGTGCGGAGAAGGAGAGAGACTCGGCTATGTATTGAGGGAGATCGATCGACATCCATGCATATATGTATAAAAGGAACAAGGTTGGGAGAGAGATAGAGCTAGTGCCGGAGAGCTGGTGGTGGAGTTGCTTCTCGAAGAGGGTGGGACAGGCCTACTAGACAAACAGAGGGGACGACTGCAACAACAATAAGAGAGGGGATGTGTCTCTGTATGTGCACGTGCATGTGAGAGATGGGTCAGGAGGCATGCATGGATGATGAGGGTGGACGATGTGTGTGTGGTAAGTAGACCTAGCTATATAGTTAAATCAATTGATGTGTGTCGGAGAAAGTGAGAGACATAACTAGTGAGTAGTGAGGTACACCGGCCGGTGCGTTGGGAAAAAGAGTTATAGTCGACCTAGCTATATGTAGGGAGATCAATCGGTATACATGCATATGTTAGAGGCAAACAAGGCCCACAGAGATGGACATAGAGAGAGGTATGCGGCTAGAAGGTGGCCGGTGTGAGAGACCTACTATGTCGACAAGGGAAGGCGTGTGCGAGTGCAAGATCGATGAAAAGAGGGGCGAGAGTGTGCATTTGTGTGAGGCCATATTAGACACATGGAGTCAAGGACGCCAAGAAGAGAAGAGGGAAAACATGTGTTTGTGGTACCCATACCTATCTAGAGAGGTATAACGATCGGTGTGTGGGTGCTGAAAAGAAGGGGGTGGGAAGACGTGCATACACCATGGGAGAACGACATAAGAAAAATAACGAACGTGCACAACGAAGAGGATGCTGAGGGAGGATTCGAGTATCTAATTTGAATAAGAGATCATAGTGTTTTTAACCCACGCATGCATGAATATAATGGTGATACGAATGGTGTGGTTATGAGCATGTTATACTACATAAACATTTTTTTTTTAATTTGTGATAATGTGTGGCTTTTAAAGCTGAAGGCTAAATACTTGTCATAATGTAGGGGGCGGGGCACTGTACTTTGTGTGATGAACACAGTGTACGAATGAAACATGGTTTAGATTATGAAGATCTAGTTAGTACATCAAATGTACTATTATTTGGAGTCGACATCAAGTGTATTCAAATATTTGAATTCAAGTTCATATAGTGCACATAGTTCATATCTATCTCTATAACAACCATGTGGTGTGTTGTTTAGATAATATACAAATGTTGTTTAACTTGGCAACAATCATGATTGTAGATTCTTATTCAAATTGAAAAACGAATTCAAATTTAGTTTGAATTTCAGCGGTAGTATAGACATTTGGAATGCACTAAAATGTTCGTATGAGTAGGTTACATGCATTATATAGCCAGCGAAAAAAATTAATTGGACATAACATGGATTCAAAGTTTTGAATAGCATTTGTAACAACCCATACATTCAAACGGGACAAGACTCTCTCTTTGTGTGGTGCGAATTATTTTATTTTATTTTCTCGTAGAGGGAAGTGCAATTCGATTTGGTACTCTCCGAAAACTCGCTCCCCGCACCTTGCTATCCTGAAATTACAACGCGCGCGAAAACTCCCTCCTGGTGCCAAATCCCAACATGCGAAATCCCCGTTCTAACCCTGAGCCGAAAGGAGAACTAGTTCAAATCGGTGGGGGTACTTTTCTAATACACCCTATATTTCGGACAAGCTCATCCCTGAGTCATGATTCCCCACCCCCTCCCGTCACCTCCTTTTCGCCATTCGAAAACCCAGGCCGTCATAACTGTAATGCCCCGGATGTAATACTTTCCCTTTTGGGCAATATATGATATCTCTGGCTTCATCACTTCCATTCTGGGTTCTTTGCCTTTCCGGGTTTCGATCTTTTGTCGTGTGTGTGTGTGGCATTCATTCATAGCATGTAGTCATGTGCATCGCATTGCATTTGTGTTGTCGTTGCATCCGGTCCCACTCGCTTCTGTCGGTTGTCCGTTTTGCGTTCCGGAGATCCCTCACGTGTCCGTGGCATCCCCGAGGCCTACTTTGGTGTTTGGCCGTGTAACGTTACCGGTTTGGCGCGAGACTTGTCGTGCGTTGTTGTTTTGGTGTGTGTAACCCGCCTGTCAAATCTCGTCGCGTTTGGAGTTCGTTTGGTGCCCCAACAGTTATTCTCGTGGGCCAGAAGTACCTCCACTTTGAGGCCCAAGACACCCCTCCAACAGCCCACCAAACCAGTCCAAACCCCTCCCTTCATCTAGGCCATCCAATTCTGATCGCGTGGCCTAAAACCACACCTCATTTGGACAACCCTAGCTCCTTGTGCCTATATATTTGTCCACCTTCCTCAAATTTTGCCCCAAAACAAGGAAACCCTAGCCCCCATCTCCTTCCTCCAACTTCTTCCTCCACTCCGGCGGAGCTCGCCGGAGGAGCTGATAACCCTCAACCGTAAGGGATCGAGATAGTCTTCGCGGGTAAGAATAACCCAATTTATTGATTCGACACACGGGGAGCCAAAGAGTATTTATAAGCTTTGACAGTTGAGTTGTCAATTCAACCGCACCTGAAATATACTTACTTGCAACAAAAGATAAATGGTAACAGTGATATGATAGCGATGATGGTGATAGTAAAAGTAAACAGCAAAAGTAGATAGTAAAGGTAAATGGCAAAAGTAGCAACTAGTGACAAGCAGGATTTAAAACACTGTAGGCTAGGGAGATGGATGGTTGGGCGCTGCATGGATGAGATATATCATGATTCTAACTTGGGGCACGGCACACGGAAAAGTAATGATCATCTAGGCAAATATCAAACATTAGGCATGTATCCCGTAGGTAGTTGTGTGTGCTTGCAATAAGAACTTGCACAACATCTTTTGTCCTACCATCCCGCTACGAACGGGTCCAAAAGGAACTTATGGAGATTAAGGTGCTCCTGTCAAATAGCACCGGAACAAAGCAATGAACTCAATGGATACATGTAATCCTCAAACTACGGACCATCCCCTTTGGTGTCCCAAGCTGTCACTTTTGGGATCGCCGGTTCCGAACCGTAACAGGTGCAAACAACTCATAGATAGGATCAAGAACACAAATATATTCATGCAAACACATATGGTTCAGATCTGAAATCATGGCACTCGGGCCCTAAGTGTCAAGCATTAAGAATAAAAAGTTGAAGCAAAGATGATAAACACCATAGTAGATGATAGGCAACATGCCCCCAACGATCTGACAAACTATTACATGATCTAACTCATCCAATCCCTACCATCCCCTTCGCCTACAGCAGGGGATTACTCACACATGGAAGGAGAAGTCATGGAGGGACGATGGAGTGGTGATGGTGATGACGATGGCGACGATCTCCCCTCTCCGGAGGCCAATTCAGCCTCCAGATTAGCCCTCCCGAAGAAGAACAGAGGGTGGTGGCGGCTCCGCGACAAAAACTGCGAAAAGAACTTCTGATCTGGGGTTTTTCTGTCACGGGTAAAAATACGAGTCAAAGTAGGGCACCAGGGGGCATGGGGCCCACCCAGGCGACCCCCCGGCACGGCCGGGGGCTGGGCCGCGCCACCAGGGCGCCTGGGCCCCCCTGGTCCCCCTCTGGTCCCCCTTCTGGCTACTGGTTCCTTCGGGTGCGTGGATTTTCTATGATTTTTCATGGATTTTTCTGAGATACCTAAAAATCTGTTTTCCTGCACACAATAAAACCATACAGGCAGCTCTGCTAAAAACAGCAATAGTCCGGGTTAGTTTAGTTCAAATCATGCAAGAATGAGATCAAAACAATATCAAAAGTGTTTGGAAAAGTAGATACGTTTGAGACGTATCAACTCCCCCAAGCTTAGCATATTGCTTGTCCTCAAGCAATTTAGTTCAACGAACTGGACGCGACAAAGAAAACTTTGACAAACTCTTTTGCTTCATTAGATGTATATAAGCATGTACTACGAAAAGAGTCTAGTAAGTATTGAAACAGTACTATGAGGATAATGCAAGGAGCAATCCTTCTTTCAAGTGATCAATCACAAATACCTAAAAGTAAATAATATATTACTGAAAATCAAGACAAGATCACATTGCACATAGCTTGAGCATATTAGGGTGGTATCTCGCTAGCCTCCATGAGTGAAGCAAAACATAAATGCAGAAACTCTTCCAAAGTTTTAAAGGAGACTAGAACTAAGAATTTCATAATAAATCATATCACAAGCATGCAGAAGACAATGTAATACTTTGGGACAATGCACATTACACTCAGAATGACAAATATGCTCTCCTAGTTAGTGCTTTGAAGAAAGAAGGTGGAGACTCTCGAACCGTGGCTTTTGTTGGCAAGGTTGAAAACCCGTGGTCGGAAACAAAAACTAAACATGTACCAGAGCTCTTGGTTTTAAAAACA
Source organism: Secale cereale (assembly GCA_902687465.1). NCBI lineage: Eukaryota > Viridiplantae > Streptophyta > Magnoliopsida > Poales > Poaceae > Secale > Secale cereale. The sequence continues at coordinate 261,599,995 of LR738710.1, read as the reverse complement.
GAGGTAAAAACGTTTTTTGAGAGGTGCATATTTCGTCAACGAATGCTAGCAGATAACTCAATCACTTCTTGAGCTGGACAAGTCTCGAGGAACGGCTCCCGCATGAGGACGATCACTTCCTCTTAATCTCCTTTGTTTATCACTGCCAAAGTTTTCTGATTTCTCATGAACAAAGCGTGAAGGAGGGTTTGTTTGTTATATTATCTTTTTGAGCCGGGCGCACTCTATGCCAGTTCCTTCTCGTATTAAGGGTTTGCACATTAGACATGCAATCCAGGGGTGAAACTTGTCCAACTTAAAAATAATCATGAATTAACTACTACTTCCTCATGAGCTAAAACATGGGCACAAAAAGAGAAATGCTTTTGATTAATTTCGAGGTGGTACACGAAAGTCTTCGTTAGGAATGGCAGGTAAATACCATGTATAGGAAGGTATGGTGGACTCATATGGCATAACATGTTTTAAGGATTTTGGATGCACAAGCAGTCAGTCCGCTTAGTACAGGTGGAGGTTAGCAAAATACTGGGAAGCGACCAACTAGAGAGCAATAACGGTCATAACATTGCAGAGCGACAAAGCAACATTGAATCGGGCATGAAAGTGATATAACTATTCTAAAACTCAAAGATCATCAAGGCAGAGCAGATTTTTTAGTCTCAAACATGTGTAAGCATGTGCCAAGTCAATCCAGAAATTCTCTAAAGGGAAATACCACCTTAGTATACCGAACTATGAACAATGCAATGCATGTAGATCATTTCGATAACACATTATATACTCTAGTTATTCGAGACTAGCCACAAGGAAAGCATGAACCACTGGAAGAGCATTATAAACATAGCACTATGTCGCTACAAGCTGGTCTCTAGATCATAAGTACAGGCATATATACAAAAGTAGAAACAAGAAGAGTTCATACTGGTCTTCCTTGTTGCTTCCCTTTAGTCGATCTTCGTCATTACTGCTTGTCACTTGCACGACCGAACGTAGGAAATATAATTAAATGCCATCACGGACTCGAGCTGAACTCTGAAAACAAAGCAAACTAAAGAGAAAAGGAAATCTTTTTGGATTATTTCAAAGGGTTAACGAAAGCAAAAGAAAGAGAAAATCTTTTTGTTGTTTTTGCAAAGAGAGAAATAAAGAAGAACGGGCAAAAGCTTCGAAAAGATCAAAGCGAACAAAACGGATAATACAATGGAAAAGTGAGAGGGGCACGTACTCCCCCAAGCTTAGGCTTTTGGCCTAAGTTGGTAGCAGCTACTGCCCCCAGGAGCCTCCTGCTCCGGGGGTATGATGGTGAGACCAAGGGTCGTAGAAGGACGCTGGCGCGTATACCGAACTCCTCGGAGTCTCCCACGAGGAAGGGTCCGTACGCCAAGCAGAGGAAGACCCTTCACCAAACTCGGTGGCGGTATCTCCCTGGAAAGGTGGTAACTCACCGTGCTCCTCCTCGTCGGGCACAACCCCCTCCATGGGGTTATGAAACTGATACTGGACCATGAATTCATCGAACTGGACAACATCAAAGGACCATCTGTTCCTGCGAGAAAAATCAAACAAAAGAGGTGCAGGTAGACGGATCTCGCGTTCCACGGTAGTTCCGAAACGCAAGATATAAACAAGATTATCCGGCTCAGAAGCCATGGTAACAAACTTATGCCTTTTCATAGCAGCAAGATCAAAGCTTAAATAAGTAAAAGGATTATCATCAGGGTGTGGGGTGCCTCCAAGATGTTCTAAGATAAGTGTGGCATAAACGCCACCATATAAGTCCCCCTTGTTACCGTTCATAGCAAGGCGTCGAGCAATTAAGGCACCCAGATTATAATCAGACCTCCCTGAGAGGGCTGCTGCCAGGATAGCAATATCCGGAGCAGAAATGATGCTCGTGTTGTCACGAGCTAACACCCCTCTAGCGACATAATATGCAAAATACCTGAGGTGAGGAAATAAGATGCTGGAGATCTTCGACCGATGAATATCCCTCGTACCCATGCTGCAGAGAGAGTTAATGACGGTTTTCAGCTCGGAGGGCTGAGTGGCCATCCTAGCCGTCCTCCCAACGTTTGGCACACCTATTATTTCACAAAACCTTCCCAAAGTCATGGTGATAAGATCATAGTAAATTTTAGACTCAATAGCACCTGAATCAGGATTATATCTAAAACTGTTAATAAAACTGGAGGTGAGTTTTTGATATTGAGTAACACGGAACGTGACGAGCCGTGTCAAACTTGCATTAGCACAAAGACTATAAAACCCATCCTTAATTCCCGCAGCTTCAAGGAATTCATCACATGGAAACGTCATTGCATGTGCTGGAGTTGTGTCTTCCAACAACTCCAGGGGCACATGATCTTCATTATAGCTCACCCTAGCAGTCGAGGGTGAAGCTGCGGCTCTAGTAACTCGATCGGAGTGTGCAGGCCTCCTCTTCTCAAGCCACACTTTTGCCCTTCCTAACAAACTCATTTCTGAAATTTTTGGCAATTTACAAAAACGAGGATTAAAACAAGGTGAGCTAAGGCAAACTACTCAACTCACTTGCCCAAGGCATAAACTTTCATCAAAACTTGGAAAATAACTTTCTACACATGCATGCAAGCTCATCTATACAGCACCAAGAACTACTAAATACTCACAAATGAAGCCACCAATCAAATATCTAATTGGAGGGGTGGAGGAGTCACATACCAGGGAGTATTTGTTCAAAATCTCAGCTCAAATGATGGGCTGTAGAGAGAGATCGAAGAATCGCCTCCAAGAACAGCAAGAACACAAGAACAAGTGCAGAACTCGCGTTTTTGGAGAAAAAGAGAGAGGAAGGAAGAAGACATACCTGGAGGGGGGCCATGTGGGCCCCAGGCGCCCTATGGGCGCGGCCAGGGGCTGGGCCGCGCCAGCTGGCCGCCTGGGCCACTGGTGGGTCCCCCTGGCTGGCCCCAGGTCCCTCTGGGTCTCTCCCGTCGTGGAAATTTTTATTTAAATTTTTCTGGAATTTTTCTGAAAACTTCACTGTTGAAATTTTTTCGAAGTTCAAAAAGCTGCGAAACTCTCTGAAAACTTGAAGTAGTGAGTAGTATTGTGAAGCTCCAAAACATAAATACTCGGTACAGCAAGTAGGACAAAAACTAAAAATAAATGAAAACATAACAAGCTCAACTTTTTATCTATATAAAACATGTTTACTAGTAAGGTTGATCAAGTCTTACCAACAAACAAGCGATATATAGAGCAAAAAGTCTCACCTCTCACGAAGTAATCACTGAACCTTTACCTTGATGGACATTGTCCCCACCATGATAGTTTTGTATTTGTGAGGCACATGTAGTGGACAATCCCATTCTCCAATATTCACGGTCTCGATATTTTCTATAGAGTTGAGGCCATGCCTCCTATCGATCTTCTTTGGAAAATATACCGTGTGTTCTTTATCATTCACATGGAAGGTAACTTTCCCTTTATTGCAATCAATAATAGCACCTGCGGTGTTAAGAAAAGGTCTACCAAGAATAATGGACATCCTTCCATCCTCGGGCATGTCAAGCACAACAAAATCAGTAAGAATCAAACAATTAGCAACTTCTACAGGAACATCCTCACAGATACCTATCGGGATGGCGGTTGACTTGTCAGCCATCTGAAGGGAGATATCTGTAGGAATTAGTTTCTCTAAACAAAGCCTCTCGTAAAGAGAGAGAGGCATAACACTCACTCCTGCTCCAAGATCACATAAAGCAGTTTTGACATAATTATTCATTATGGAGCAAGGAATGGTGGGTATACCTGGATCACCGAGCTTCTCAAGAATCTTGCCACTGAAAGAGTAGTTAGCAAGCATAGTAGATATTGCTTCATTAGGAACTTTTCTTTTATTAGTGACAATATCTTTCATATATTTTGAATAAGGAGGTAACTTAATAGCTTCAGTCAAAGGAATTTGAAGAAAAAGAGGTTTAATCCACTCACAAAACTTATTGTAATGCTTTTCTTCTTTGGATTTGATGGACTTACCTGGAAAGGGCATGGGTTTCTGCACCCATGGTTCTCTTTCCTTCCCATGTTTTCTTGCGATGAAGTCTTCTTTAGTGTATATCTTACGTTTGTCAGGTGCTTCTTCTTCTTGAACTTCAGGCGGATCATTCTTCTCAGTATCCTTACCTTCAGGTTCACCACCGTCTTCAGTCTCAGCATCGGAGATAGATACACTGTTTGAATCAATAGTTGGCTCTTCTTCTGCAATAGGATCGTTAGAATTGTCAGCCTCCTTATGTTTCTTCTTTTTCTTTGGAGAGCCAACAATTTCTTCTTCCTGCATTTGAGAATCTTGCTCGATTCTCTTCGGATGCCCCTCTGGATAGAGAGGATCTTGAGTGCTTGTTCCTCCTCGGGTATTAATCCCAAAAGCCTGCAAATTATCTTGTTTGGCATTGTTAGCAAGCAAATCTTTTTGCACATTAGAAATTTGGTCAAGCTGAGTTTTAACCATATGAAAATGCTTCACAAGACATTGAACATCATTAACTGTTCTACCTAGAACATCAAGCAAACTTTTGATAGCAAGGGAATTATCATGCAACTGACTTTGTATCCTCTCATTAAAATGATTTTGTTTCATAATAAAATTATCAAACTCATCTAAACATTGATCAGGAGGCTTACCATGAGGGATGTCACTTGCGTTGAAATCTAAAAGAGAGTGTACCTCTACCATCGGAGGGTGAGTGGTAGGCTCACACAGCTTCTCAATAGGGGGTAGATTCTTCACATCTTCAGCTTTAATACCTTTTTCTTTAATAGACTTCTTTGCTTCTCGCATATCTTCGGGGCTTAGAACAAACATGCCCCTCTTCTTTGGTGGTGGAGGTGGTTCACGGACGGACCAATCTTCATGATTTTTGGCAATCCTGCCCATCAAATCTTCTGCATCTTCCGGCGTCCTTTTCGTGAAAACACAACCAGCACAACTGTCCAAATAGGACCTGGATTCATCAGTTAAACCAGCATAGAATATATCGATTAATTCGTTCTTAGGGACTTCATGTCCTGGTCTAGCCCGAATCAGACCGCAGTACCTCCCCCAAGCTTTAGGGAGGGACTCATCCTGCAACTGTTTAAAGTTATAAATTCTTTGTAAAGCAGCATGTTGCATGTGAGAAGGAAAGTTGTTATCAACAAAAGAGTGAGCTAAGTCTTGAGGACTCTTAATGGAACCGCATGGAAGCGAATCATACCATGCTTTAGCACCTTCCTTCAAGGAGAAAGGAAGAAGCTTGGTGATATAAAAGTATCGTATCTTCTCATCTGTGGTAAACAGGCCACCCAACTCACCGAGTTTTGTTAGGTGTGCAATAGCATCATCATTTTCTCTGCCATAAAAGGGGTCAGCTTCAACCATAGGTATAAGTGAAAGATCAACAGAGAAATCATAATCAGGATCATCAATGCATATAGGAGATGTAGCAAATTCAGGATCAGGAACGGTTTTGTTCTTCAAAGAGTGTTTTTCAAATAGTTTCTTAATAACTTCAGGGTCAGAGCCAGAAAACTCTGTCAGTTCCCTGCATAAATCTTCATCAAGCATATAGTAATCATCATCAAGGAGTCTCTCCTTGAGTTTACTCAAATCAGGATAATCATAAGTTTCACCAATAGGATAGCGAGTAACAGGAATTTCAATTCCAGACTTTTTAGCAGCAGCAACAATTTGTTTTTCAAGAGCATAACCAAGTGAGCTAATATCATCAACAGTAGTAGAAGCATCATCAAGAGTATCGGACATAGTAACTGATTCAGTAGGAGCATCATGTGGTGGTGGTGAGGCAAACTTACTCATAACAGAAGGCGAATCAAGTGTAGCACTAGTGCTCAGAACAGTACCTCTTCTTGTAGTAGATAGTAAGATCGGAACCTTGGGGTCTCCTTTCTTACCAATAGTGGATGAAGTGCAGCAGGTAGGATACTTCAAGTAGACTTGTAAATATTGCTATGCTCCCCGGCAACGGCGCCAGAAAACGGTACTTGATAACCCTCAACCGTAAGGGATCGAGATAGTCTTCGCGGGTAAGAATAACCCAATTTATTGATTCGACACACGGGGAGCCAAAGAGTATTTATAAGCTTTGACAGTTGAGTTGTCAATTCAACCGCACCTAAAATATACTTACTTGCAACAAAAGATAAATGGTAACAGTGATATGATAGCGATGATGGTGATAGTAAAAGTAAACAGCAAAAGTAGATAGTAAAAGTAAATGGCAAAAGTAGCAACTAGTGACAAGCAGGATTTAAAACACTGTAGGCTAGGGAGATGGATGGTTGGGCGCTGCATGGATGAGATATATCATGATTCTAACTTGGGGCACGACACACGGAAAAGTAATGATCATCTAGGCAAATATCAAACATTAGGCATGTATCCCGTAGGTAGTTGTGCGTGCTTGCAATAAGAACTTGCACAACATCTTTTGTCCTACCATCCCGCTACGAACGGGGCCAAAAGGAACTTATGGAGATTAAGGTGCTCCTGTCAAAGAGCACCGGAACAAAGCAATGAACTCAATGGATACATGTAATCCTCAAACTACGGACCATCCCCTTTGGTGTCCCAAGCTGTCACTTTTGGGATCGCCGGTTCCGAACCGTAACAGGTGCAAACAACTCATAGATAGGATCAAGAACACAAATATATTCATGCAAACACATATGGTTCAGATCTGAAATCATGGCACTTGGGCCCTAAGTGTCAAGCATTAAGAATAACAAGTTGAAGCAAAGATGATAAACACCATAGTAGATGATAGGCAACATGCCCCCAACGATCTGACAAACTATTACATGATCTAACTCATCCAATCCCTACCATCCCCTTCGCCTACAGCAGGGGATTACTCACACATGGAAGGAGAAGTCATGGAGGGACGATGGAGTGGTGATGGTGATGACGATGGCGATGATCTCCCCTCTCCGGAGGCCAATTCAGCCTCCAGATTAGCCCTCCCTAAGAAGAACAGAGGGTGGTGGCGGCTCCGCAACGAAAACTACGAAAAGAACTTCTGATCTGGGGTTTTTCCGTCACGGGTAAAAATACGAGTCAAAGTAGGGCACCAGGGGGCGTGGGGCCCACCCAGGCGACCCCCCGGCACGGCTAGGGGCTGGGCCGCGCCACCAGGGCGCCTGGGCCCCCCTGGTCCCCCTTCTGGCTCCTGGTTCCTTCGGGTGCATGGATTTTCTGTGATTTTTCGTGGATTTTTCTGAGATACCTAAAAATCCGTTTTCCTGCACACAATAAAACCATACAGGCAGCTCTGCTGAAAACAGCGTCAGTCCGGGTTAGTTTAGTTCAAATCATGCAAGAATGAGGTCAAAACAATATCAAAAGTGTTTGGAAAAGTAGATACGTTTGAGACGTATCAGGAGCTCGCCGGAGCGCCACGCCACCTCGCCGGAGATCCCGCCGGCCACCTCACCATCTCGCCGGAATCCACCCCGCCGCCCTTCTCCTCACAGTCGCCTCGCCTCCGGCCACCGCACCGCCGCCGGGGTCAGGCCGCCTCCACCGCCGGTCGGCCAGGTCGCCACCCCGCCGTCGGGCGCCACTCCCGCCGGCCCCGTCGAGCACACCGCCGCCGCCGCTTCGCAGGGTCGGGAGATCGATCCCGATCGGATCGGATCGGTCACCTCCTGCTGGGCCGTGCCCTAGCGCCCTGGGCCGGCCTCGGCCCCAGCCTCCCCGGCCAGCTCCCGCACCCTTCCTGGGCCCGAGGCGCCCCGCGGGCCGCCTACTACCTCCGCCCGCCAGCCGACCAGCTGGGCTGGGATCGTCTCCCGATCCATAGCGCCCTGCTTCGAGGGCAGCCGCCACCGCATCGGATCGGGAGGAGCTCCCCGATCGCCTCCCGCTACAGGAACCCTAACGGGCCCCAGCCGCCGGCCCGTTAGCGCCGTTTGCCCGATCCACCGCCGGATCCGATCCACCTCGGGCCCGATCCGCACCGCCCCCGGCCCGATCCGCTTCTTCCAGCCGCTGTTGACTTTTGTTGACCGCGAGGTTGTCTAAATTCCACTAAGTCCCTAATTTGTTAATGTCTGATGCAGTTTTAGAATGATGATAACTTTTTGTGCGTAGCTCCGATTCGAGCGAATGATATGTCAAATTGTTCGTGGAGACATGTACTATATTTCATTCCATTGTGCCATGCATGTTTTAGTTCATCTAGATGCTTAAGAATCTGTTGCAAGAGTGCATCTTGATAAAAACTGCTGTTAGTTGTTGTTTTCATGCCATCTTTGCAAGGTGATAACTTTTTGCATGTTTATCCAAATGATGCAAATGAGATGTCCACGTGTTCGTCTTGTCATGCTCTACATGATGATTGCTTAGACTCGCATGATAGAATTAGTCTTGCCATGTTTATCTCCGTTGCAAAGTGCTATGTGGCTGTTTAGTTGTTAAACTTGTTATGAGATTTCATTTTGAGGAGCTCATTGCTATCATTGTGATTGTCCACTTGATGCATGCTTAGGTGTTTTGGGTGCACCATCATGTGTACTTTGCTGTAGTGATTACCACTTGCCATGTTTAGTTTTGAGGTGACTTAAAGTTGCTCTCAAAGATGCCATGATGAAACTGCTGTTTCAACACTCAGTCAAATTTCACTAAGTCTGGAATCTGTAATTTCCAGATGCCATGTTTGCTTGTTGTTCTAGGCCAATCCATGATAGTTTTGGGGTGACTCTTGATGATTCCTTGTAGTATATATTGTTGGCTATCCATTCATGCTCTCACATGCTTATTTGAGTGGCTGTAGCATATTTAACTTTTGCTCCCAAGTTGCAATAAAATAATGCTGTCAGGATTTTGTTGTCAAGTTCAATATGTCATAGCTTGTTGCTATTGATCCGTGACTCCTTTGGGGTTGCTCCAATGGACTTATTTGCTGTAGGATATGTCTAGTTTATGTCCATGCTCATTGCCATGATGTTTGAGTGCTGTAGCTTAATTATTTATTGCTCCGAAGTTGCTATGTGGCTGTAATTTTCAGCTTTCGCATGTTTATTGTTTTGTGTGTAACTTTTAGCCCGTAGCTCCGATTTGAGCAAGTCCTATATGAAACTTGGGTGATTTTTCATGTAGATTCATATTATCCTATTGTTAACATGTTTTGAAGTATTTTGCTTGATCGCATATTATCATGCTCCTTGTGCTCCCATAGTGCATCAGTCAGGCATCCAGCATATTTTGTGTGCGCATTGCATCTTGTTGATTTCGTGCCTTGTGTGTTTGTGTTGAGTAGAGCCGGAAGCTGAGTACGAGTACGAGAACGAGGTTACTACCGAGGTTGAGAACGAGGAGCTTTCTTACGATCCCATCGACAACTCTTCAGGCAAGATGACCGAACCCCGATAACATTACTATCTTTGCCTATTGCTAGAAGTCTCGATCTATAGTTTTGCCTCGATGCCCATGTTTTTCCTGTCAGCCTCCTATTGTAACCATGAACCTGTTTAACCACCCTACCTATGCAAACCCTTGTTTGGCTAAGTACGCTTCGCTCAGCCCCTCTTATAGCATTGCTAGTTGCAGGTGAAGTTGAAGATGCTTGCTTCATGTTGAAGTTTGTTGGGTTATATCACACTATATTAATTATTAAATGAAATCATCTATATATTGGCAATGGGTGGAAGGCTAAGCCTTTTGCTTGGTGTTTTGTTCCACTCATGCCGCTAGGAACCGTATAAACCGGTGTTATGTTCCTTGATTATGCGTTCCTCACACGGTTGGGGTTATGGGACCCCCTCGATAAACCGCTAAGTGCTAATTCTTTTCCAGCAAGTCCCAACATTGGTACTATTTGCCTAAACAACTAAAACTTACCGAGGGAGTAATTAACCCGAGGATTAATTAATTCAACCCCACTGGGCCAGTGTTCGATTTGAGTGTTGGTCCAAACTAGAGTCGTGTGCGGGGGCCCCTTGGCAACTTGGGTTTTTGGTCACTGTACGCTGTGCTCATCCGGTCGTGGCTTGAGACTAGATACGCGCGGCTACTATCAGGGTGTCGGCACGCCAGGAGAATTTAAGGGATTAGCCTTACCTTAGTCCGGAGTATCTTGAGCACGGGATTCCGAGAATACTCGGGTCTTCCCACCTTGGAGTTGCGACTCCGCGGATCGTGGGCTTGTCATGGGCGAAGTTGGAACACCCCTGCAGGGTTATGAACTTTCGAAAGCCTTGCCCGCGGTTATGTAGCAGATGGGAGCTTGTTAATATCCGGTTGTAGAAAACTTGACACCATGTTCCAATACACTACCAGCGTGAGTACCGTGACTGTCATTTTCCAAAAGGGGTTTTGGAGATGAACACGGTGGGGTTATGTTTGTCTTGATTAGTTTAGGATCACTTAGTGATCATCTCTCGACCGAGGCACCTTCTCTTCTCGCTCTCTTTTACGTAAGCTAGGCTAGTGCTGCTGCAACCACTTATTCTTTCTTCAACCTTGTTCCACACCCAAGGCTTAAATAGCCATGTTACCCGGGAACGGGATTGTTGAGTCCTCTGTGGCTCACAGTTACTTCAACACACCAGATGCAGGTACGATGGTGAGTTACACTGGTGATGGCATTGAGCTAGACTGGGAGTACGACGAGGAGCGTAGCCGTTACTACGTGAACTATCCGTCTGATCAGTAGAGCTTCTACTAGGATTCGATCTAGACCTGTGGTTTTAATATTATGTTTGGTATCTTGTCATTTGGATTTTACCCTTAGATGGGCAGTGATGTCTCTCTGAATGATGTTTGAACATGTAATGTATTTGGGTGATGTGGCGAGTGTAACCCAACTATTTTTATGTTTTCCATCCCCGTTTTTACATGAGTTGTGCAAAGATACTAAACATGCGATCATTCCAGAATGGGATTATGTCTTTAAGTCGTGCCTCGACACGTAGGAGATATAGTCCCATCCTGGGCATTACAAGTTGGTATTCAGAGCCTTCTCCGACCTAGAAGCCCCCACTGATTGATCGAATCGTTGACGGTCGAGTCTAGGCACACACTGAAAATATTTTGGGTCCTATGTTTATATCGGAGAGTAGGATTTCTTTGCTTCTCATCCCCTTTCCCTCTGGTGAGGACTCCTGACGACTACTCTTGTCTCTTCTATTTTCAAAAATTGCACCAAATTTTTTTTAGGAATATCGCGAGTATTGTGGGATTGTTTCGATGTTCTGTGACGAGAATATTGTTCTCGATGCCTCCTGACATTAGGGGTTGTGGCAGTGTCCAGGGGAGTTGAGCTTCGGGGTATTGTCGTCACAAGCATATCGCGACAGTACTAAATACTTAAGACGGCCGACATCAAAAATCTCTCCTATACGGTTAGTGGCAAGATAACCCCAACATCACCCAGTACTGGGGAGGTAGTTCGGGAGTATTGCCATAGCTTGGTATAGTGGATGCTTTTCGAAGGTCCGAGGTAGACGGTTTCCGAGAAAGACTGGTTATGTGTTGAAGGATGGATACAGCTGGATGTAGGTTTAGAGTTGATTGTGCGGTGCTTCCCCTGTATCCCCAACACCTGATTGCATAACTGGAAACTTTCGGAAATTAATAGGTGGGTTTATCCAGTAGATCGTAGGCATTCTTCCAACGAATGCAGGTTAGCGAGTTCGGGGTTCTACATTGAGTGAAGTGGTTTTATGGCCGATGTTCCGATCGGGAGTTGCATCTTAAAGGGTCCTTGGCTATGCTGATCTGGGGATTGCAAAACCCTTTCGTAACGCGTTCATAAGCTTTCAGCACAAAGATGTTAGAACGAAGCTCCTATCTTGTGTTTGTTTTCGTCTGTACCTTGTTGTTTTTCTTATTTACCTTTTGTCTCCCAGTGGCTTCTCGCGAAGATTGATGTTATCATTTAAACTGAGAATTTCATTCGTTCCTCTTGTTCGAATGATTATTGTGAAGACTATGTTGCATTTCAATCCGTTGATTCAGCTTATACCTTCTTTCAATCAAATTGCTGATTCGTGGTCATCTCTTTCAGGATGGCTCCGAAACAAGTTCCCAACGCTAACCCACAGGGTGAAGAGGTCCCAGATCGTCCTCCTTCCCCTCCTCCTCCGTCTGAGGCTTGGAGAGCGATTATGCAGACTACAAATCAGAACACCCAGATGTTGATGTAGATGATGCAGCAGATGCAAGCTAATCAAGATAATCAGGGTGTTCCGGGGAATCAAGGCAATTTCTTCAACCAACAGCACCATGCTACTCTCAACCAGTTCTTGGCCAATCAACCAAAAGCTTTCAGTTACTGTGTCGACCCTCTTGATGCTGAAGATTGGATAACCGATATCAAAAAGCATTTTGAGTGCAGTAACGTAAGAGAAGAGGACTATGTGAAGTTTGCAGCCTTCCAACTCAAGGACCAAGCAGCTGACTGGTGGCAGCAGTACAAAGACTCCAGGCCAGGGCGTGTGATCTCTTGGGATGATTTCTGCAAGGACTTTCGCTCTCACCACATTCCAACAAGTGTCATCGAGGGTATGCGTGAGCAATTCCGCAATCTGAAACAAGGCTCTATGACTGTCTACCAGTATAATGTCAAGTTCCAAAATCTCGCCCGCTATGCTAAGCAAGACATACCAGATGCCAAGAGCAAGATCTATCAGTTCCGCAGAGGTCTGAAAGATAAACTTCAACTTGCTCTCACCTTGTTCGAGCCCGATGAGTTTGACAAATTCTATAACATGGCGCTTAAGCAAGAGGCAGCCCAGCTCAAGATGGAGGCTTCCAAAAAGAGGATTCGAGATGCCGTTCACTCCTCCTCATCTTCTCAAGTGGTCGCGAAACAACAGAAATTTTGGCTTCCTCCTCCTCCTGTGATCCGAGCTCCCTACAACAACAACAACTCCAACAACAACAAGAATGCTGGTGGTCATGGTTTCTCCCACCCACCCAACCCGAGCAACCAGTCGAAGAATCAGTTTCAGTCTCAAGGTTCCAAGTCAAGTGGTTCTCATTTCCGTCCTCTCTCAGAAGTGGTCTGCAACAAGTGCTCTCAGAAAGGTCACTATGCTAACAGATCTCCGAACCCAAGGCGCCTTCCGCCTCCTCCACCTGTCAGAACAGCTATTGTCAAGCATAATCCAAAGTCTGCAAGGGTGAATCTGATGAAAGCAGCGCAAGCGGAGAATTCTTCTGATGTGATTTTGGGTAACCTCTCAGTTAACTCTTTTCCTACAAAAGTCTTGTTCGATTCAGGTGCTTCACATTCTTTCATGTCAAGACCTTTTTCATTGTCACATGATATGCCATTGCAAGCTTTGCCTAGACCGATGTCTGTGCTTTATGAACTCCAACAACTTTGCTCCGAATGTATCTATTCGCATGGGTGATTATCGCTTTCTGGCTAATCCGGTGGTTCTTGGTAATTCTGACATTGACATTATCCTCGGAATGGACTGGCTTTCTCAGCATGATGCTCAAATTGACTGTGCACAGAAGGAAGTCAAGATTACTCATTCCGATGATGATGTGATTATCTTCACCTCAAGGGATAACACTATCAGGCTTTTCTCTCTCGATGACAAGGGTGAAATGAATGCCATCTCTCAAATTCCGGTGGTTAACGAATACGAAGACGTCTTTCCTGAAGAACTTCCAGGCATGCCTCCACACCGTAAGGTGGAATTCGTCATTGAACTCGAGCCGGGTACTGAGCCAGCATGCCGGCGTCCGTACAAGCTCTCTCCTGAAGAGTTGAAGGAATTGAAGAAGCAGCTTGATGAACAGGAGCGTATGGGTCTCATCAGGCCTAGTACGTCTTCTTGGGGTTGTGGTGTCTTATTTGTCAAGAAGAAGGATGGCAAGGAGCGCCTCTGCGTGGATTACCGGCCATTGAACAAGAGGAAAATAAAGAACAAGTATCCGCTCCCCAACATCAATGAACTGTTCGAGCAGCTCAAAGGAGCTAAAGTGTTCTCTAAGCTCGATCTCCGAATGGGCTATCACCAAATTCGCATTCGCGAGGAAGACATCCCCAAGACTGCCTTCAGAACGAGCTACGGCTCATATGAGTATACAGTCATGTCCTTTGGTCTCGCCAATGCTCCACCTACCTTCTCGAGAATGATGCACTACATTTTCAACCCCTACACCGGCGAGTTTGTGCTTGTGTATCTGGATGACATTTTGGTATTTTCCAAGAATGAAGAAGATCACGAAAAGCACCTCCGTCTCGTTCTTGATAGACTCCGTGAACATAAGTTCTATGCCAAGTTCTCCAAGTGCGAATTTTGGCTCGATAAGGTCTTGTACCTGGGCCATATCATCTCCGCTGACGGTATTGCGGTAAACCCCGAGAAAGTTGAAGCAATTGTCAATTGGGAAGCTCCTCAGAACGTCAAGCAACTCCGAAGCTTTCTTGGTCTTGCTAGCTATTGCAGAAGGTTCGTTGAGAACTTCTCCAAGATTGCCAAGCCTCTTTCCAACTTGCTGCAGAAGAATGTCAAGTACTACTGGTCTCCAGATTGTGAAGTGGCATTCAAAACTCTCAAAGAAAAGCTCGTCTCTGCTCCAGTTCTTACTCCTCCAGATGAGTCCAAGCCCTACGAAGTATTCTGTGATGCTTCTCTTCAAGGTCTTGGTGGTGTGCTTATGCAGGACAAGAGAATTGTGGCATACACTTCTCGTCAGCTGAAGCCAAGTGAGAAGAACTACCCCACACATGATCTTGAACTAGCAGCTGTGGTACATGCTTTGATTACGTGGAGACATCTGTTGTTGGGCAGAAAAGTCGACATCTTCACCGATCACAAGAGCTTGAAGTACATCTTCACACAGCCGAATCTGAACCTCCGCCAGACTCGTTGGGCTGAAATGATCCAAGAGTATGATCCCAGCATTGAATACACACCTGGCAAGGAGAATGTGATTGCAGATGCTTTGAGCAGAAAGGCATATTGCAACAGCCTTCTTATCAAGCCGTTCCAGCCTGAGCTTTGTGAAGCATTCAGGAAGCTCAACCTCCAAGTTGTTCCGCAGGGTTTTCTTGCAAATCTTCAAGTTGCTCCTACGTTGGAAGATCAGGTCCGTGAGGCCCAACTTAGTGATGCTATGGTGCAGAAAGTGAAACATGGTATTGCAAAGGGTACTCCTAAATACAAGTGCTGTCGCGTTGATGAGAGATACCTTGTTCTTTGAGGACAGACTTGTTGTTCCCAAAGGTGATCTCAGGAAGCTCTTATGGAAGAAGCACATGATTCCCTCCTTTCCATTCATCCTGGTAGCTCCAAGATGTATCAAGATCTCAAGCAATCTTACTGGTGGACACGCATGAAAAGGGAGATTGCCCAATTCGTGAATGAATGTGATGTCTGCAGAAGAGTGAAGGCAGAGCATCAACGTCCAGCCGGTCTTCTCCAACCTCTTCCTATTCCCGACTGGAAATTCGACCACATTGAAATGGATTTCGTCACTGGCTTTCCTAAGTCCAAGAGAGGGAATGATTCTATCTTCGTGGTGATTGACAAGCTTACCAAAGTCGCTCACTTCCTTCCAGTCAAAGAATCCATCAATGCAGCTCAACTTGCAGAGTTGTACACTTCCAAAATTGTGTCTTTACATGGCATCCCTCAAGTTATCTCCTCAGACCGTGGAAGTTTGTTCACTTCAAAGTTCTGGGACTCCTTTCAGTCTGCCATGGGCACTAAGATCAGGTTCAGCACTGCTTTTCACCCTCAGACTAGTGGTCAAGTCGAGAGAGTGAATCAGATTCTAGAAGACATGCTCAGAGCCTGTGTCATATCTTTTGGCATGAAATGGGAAGATTGCCTTCCGTTTGCCGAGTTCTCTTACAACAACAGCTTCCAAGCAAGTGCAGGCAAAGCTCCATTTGAAATCATCTATGGCAGAAAGTGCCGTACCCCTCTCAACTGGTCCGAGACAGGCGAACGTCAACTTCTTGGCAATGACTTGGTCTCAGAAGCCGAAGAAATGTGCAAAGTCATACGTGAGAATCTCAAGGCCGCTCAATCGCGTCAGAAGAGCTACTATGACGGCAAGCATCGTGATTTGGCCTTCAACATTGGTGATCATGTCTATCTCCGTGTTTCTCCTACGAAACAAACCCAAAGATTCAGTATCAAAGGGAAGCTTCCTCCTAGATACGTCGGGCCTTTCAAGATCCTTGACAAAAGAGGCGATCTAGCCTATCAACTTGAGCTCCCTTCCAACTTCGCTAATGTTCATGATGTGTTCCATGTGTCTCAACTCCGCAAGTGCTTCAAGACTCCTGAACGCATGATTCCGTTTGAAGAGATTGATCTTCAACAAGACTTGTCTTACCGAGAGCATCCAGTTGCTATTCTCGAACAAACCGAGCGCAAGACCCGCAACAAGTCCATCAAATTCTTGAAAGTCAAGTGGTCACACCATACCGACCGAGAAGCTACGTGGGAACGAGAAGATCATCTTCGTTCCGAGTACCCTTCCTTTTTCCAGTCCTAGATCTCGGGACGAGATCTTTTTGTAGTAGAGGAGAGTTTGTAATGCCCCGGATGTAATACTTTCCCTTTTGGGCAATATATGATATCTCTGGCTTCATCACTTCCATTCCGGGTTCTTTGCCTTTCGGGGTTTCGATATTTTGTCGTGTGCGTGTGTGGCATTCATTCATAGCATGTAGTCATGTGCATTGCATTGCATTTGTGTTGTCGTTGCATCCGGTCCCACTCGCTTCTGTCCGTTGTCCGTTTCGCGTTCCGGAGGTCCCTCACGTGTCTGTGGCATCCCCGAGGCCTACTTTGGTGTTTGGCCGTGTAACGTTACCGGTTTGGCGCGAGACTTGTCGTGTGTTGTTGTTTTTGTGTGTGTAACCCGCCTGTCAAATCTCGTCGCGTTTGGAGTTCGTTTGGTGCCCCGACAGTTATTCTCGTGGGCCAGAAGTACCTCCACTTTGAGGCCCAAGACACCCCTCCAACAGCCCACCAAACCAGTCCAAACCCCTCCCTTCATCTAGGCCATCCAATTCTGATCGCGTGGCCGAAAACCACACCTCATTTGGACAACCCTAGCTCCTTGTGCCTATATATTTGTCCACCTTCCTCAAATTTTGCCCCAAAACAAGGAAACCCTAGCCCCCATCTCCTTCCTCCAGCTTCTTCCTCCACTCCGGCGGAGCTCGCCGGAGCGCCACGCCACCTCGCCAGAGATCCCGCCGGCCACCTCACCATATCGCCGAAATCCACCCCGCCGCCCTTCTCCTCACAGTCGCCTCGCCTCCGGCCACCGCACCGCCGCCGGGGTCAGGCCGCCTCCACCGCCAGCCGGCCAGGTCGCCACCCCGCCGCCGGGCGCCACTCCCGCCGGCCCCGTCGAGAAAAACCACCGCCGCCGCTTCGCAGGGTCAGGACATCGATCCCGATCGGATCGGATCGGTCGCCTCCTGCTGGGCCGTGCCCTAGCGCCCTGGGCCAGCCTCGGCCCCAGCCTCCCCGGCCATCTCCCGCGCCCTTCCTGGGCCCGAGGCGCCCTGCGGGCCGCCTACTTCCTCCGCCCGCCAGCCGACCAGCTGGGCTGGGCCCGTCTCCCGATCCACAGCGCCCTGCTTCGAGGGCAGCCGCCGCCGCATCGGATCGGGAGGAGCTCCCCGATCGCCTCCCGCTATAGGAACCCTAACGGGCCCCAGCCGCCGGCCCGTTAGCGCCGTTTGCCCGATCCGCCGCCGGATCCGATCCACCTCGGGCCCGATCTGCACCGCCCCTGGCCCGATCCGCTTCTTCCAGCCGCTATTGACTTTTGTTGACCGCGAGGTTGTCTAAATTCCACCAAGTCCCTAATTTGTCAATGTCTGATGCAGTTTTAGAATGATGATAACTTTTTGTGCGTAGCTCCGTTTCGAGCGAATGATATGTCAAATTGTTCGTGGAGACATGTACTACATTTCATCCCATTGTGCCATGCATGTTTGAGTTCATCAAGATGCTTACGAATCTGTTGCAAGAGTGCATCTTGATAAAAACTGCTGTTAGTTGATGTTTTCATGCCATCTTTGCAAGGTGATAACTTTTTGCATGTTTATCCAAATGATGCAAATGAGATGTCCACGTGTTCGTCTTGTCATGCTCTACATGATGATTGCTTAGACTCGCATGATAGAATTAATCTTGCCATGTTTATCTCCGTTGCAAAGTGCTATGAGGCTGTTTAGTTGTTAAACTTGTTATGAGATGTCATTTTGAGGAGCTCATTGCTATCATTGTGATTGTCCACTTGATGCATGCTTAGGTGTTTTGGCTGCACCATCATGCGTACTATGCTGTAGTGCTTACCACTTGCCATGTTTAGTTTTGAGGTGACTTAAACTTGCTCTCAAAGATGCCATGATGAAACTGCTGTTTCAACACCTTGTGAAATTTCACAAAGTCTGGAATCTGTAATTTCCAGATGCCATGTTTGCTTGTTGTTCTAGGCCAATCCATGATAGTTTTGGGGTGAATCTTGATGATTCCTTGTAGTATATATTGTTGGCTATCCATTCATGCTCTCACATGCTTATTTGAGTGGCTGTAGCATTTTTAACTTTTGCTCCCAAGTTGCAATAAAATACTGCTGTCAGGATTTTGTTGTCAAGTTCAATATGTCATACCTTGTTTCTATTGATCAGTGGCTCCTTTGGGGTTGCTCCAATGGACTTATTTGTTGTAGGATATGTATAGTTTATGTCCATGCTCATTGCCATGATGTTTGATTGCTGTAGCTTAATTATTTCTTGCTCCGAAGTTGCTATGTGGCTGTAATTTTCAGCTTTCGCATGTTTATTGTTTTGTGTGTAACTTTTAGCCCGTAGCTCCGATTTGAGCAAGTCCTATATGAAACTTGGGTGATTTTTCATGTAGATTCATATTATCCTATTTTTAACATGTTTTGAAGCATTTTGCTCGATCGCATATTATCATGCTCCTTGTGCTCCCATAGTGCATCAGTCATGCATCCAGCATATTTTGTGTGCGCATTGCATCTTGTTGATTTCGTGCCTTGTGTGTTTGTGTTGAGTAGAGCCGGAAGCTGAGTACGAGTACGAGAACGAGGTTACTACCGAGGTTGAGAACGAGGAGCTTTCTTACGATCCCATCGACAACTCTTCAGGCAAGATGACCGAACCCCGATAACATTACTATCTTTGCATATTGCTAGAAGTCTCGATCTATAGTTTTGCCTCGATGCCCATGATTTTCCTGTCAGCCTCCTATTGTAACCATGAACCTGTTTAACCACCCTACCTATGCAAACCCTTGTTTGGCTAAGTACGCTTCGCTCAGCCCCTCTTATAGCATTGCTAGTTGCAGGTGAAGTTGAAGATGCTTGCTTCATGTTGAAGTTTGTTGGGTTATATCACACTATATTAATTATTAAATGAAATCATCTATATATTGGCAATGGGTGGAAGGCTAAGCCTTTTGCTTGGTGTTTTGTTCCACTCATGGCGCTAGGAACCGTATAAACCGGTGTTATGTTCCTTGATTATGCGTTCCTCACACGGTTGGGGTTATGGGACCCCCTCGATAAACCGCTAAGTGCTAAGTCTTTTCCAGCAAGTCCCAACATTGGTACTATTCGCCTAAACAACTAAAACTTACCGAGGGAGTAATTAACCCGAGGATTAATTAATTCAACCCCCCTGGGCCAGTGCTCGATTTGAGTGTTGGTCCAAACTAGAGTCGTGTGCGGGGCCCCCCTTGGCAACTTGGGTTTTTTGTCACTGTACGCTGTGCTCATCCGGTCGTGGCCTGAGACTAGATACGCGCGGCTACTATCAGGGTGTCGGCACGCCGGGAGGATTTGCTGGATTAGCCTTACCTTAGTCCGGAGTATCTTGAGCACGGGATTCCGAGAATACTCGGGTCTTCCCACCTTGGAGTTGCGACTCCACGGATCGTGGGCTTGTCATGGGCCAAGTTGGAACACCCCTGCAGGGTTATGAACTTTCGAAAGCCGTGCCCGCAGTTATGTGGCAGATGGGAGCTTGTTAATATCCGGTTGTAGAAAACTTGACACCATGTTCCAATACACTACCAGCGTGAGTACCGTGACTGTCATTTTCCGAAAGGGGTTTCGGGAGATGAACACGGTGGGGTTATGTTTGGCTTGATTAGTTTAGGATCACTTAGTGATCATCTCTCGACCGAGGCACCTTCTCTTCTCGCTCTCTTTTACGTAAGCTAGGCTAGTGCTGCTGCAACCACTAATTCTTATTCTTTGTTCAGCCTTGTTCCACACCCAAGGCTTAAATAGTCATGTTACCCGGGAACGGGATTGCTGAGTCCTCTGTGGCTCACAGTTACTTCAACACACCAGATGCAGGTACGATGGTGAGTTACACTCGTGATGGCACTGAGCTAGACTGGGAGTACGACGAGGAGCGTAGCCGTTACTACGTGAACTATCCGACTGATCAGTAGAGCTTCTACTAGGATTCGATCTAAACCTGTGGTTTTAATATTATGTTTGGTATCTTGTCATTTGGATTTTACCCTTAGATGGGCATTGATGTTTCTCTGAATGATGTTTGAACATGTAATGTATTTGGGTGACGTGGCGAGTGTAAGCCAACTATTTTTATGTTTTCCATCCCCGTTTTTACATGAGTTGTGCAAAGATACTAAACTTGCGATCATTCCAGAATGAGATTATGTCTTTAAGTCGTGCCTCGACACGTAGGAGATATAGTCCCATCCTGGGCATTACAATAACCTCTCTGCTCCAGCCACGAAACCCCACCCTCCGCCATCCACCACCCCACTGCCCCCTAGCCGGAGCCTCTTCCCCGACGACGTTGTCCACCGCAACAACTAGACGGCCCTCATTCACCTCCCCGGATGAGGATCAGTCGTCGATCTCATTGTCCCGCCGGTTCAGCCGCCCCGTCCTCCTCCTCCAAGGAGCTGCTCCGACGATCGCCTCATCTATCGCGGCTGATCCATCCCCACAGCGCCGTCTTAACCTGCTCCACCGGAACCGCATCATCGTCATCGACTCCTCGGACGAACCCGAGGCCTAATCTGCGCCACCAAAGAGGTTGTACACTCATCGCATCACACCTTCTCGTTAACTCGACCTCCCGGCGCCGACGGAGCTCGATCCCGCACCCCCATGGCGCGGATACCTTGAAGCCAGCGCCACCAGTGACATCTCCACAGTGGCCCTCCTAGTGCGAGGCTCCCTCGGCGGTGTCATCCATACTAGCCGAATCTGCTACTGCTGCTCCGGCTCTCACTCGCTCCCTCACGTTGCTGCTGCTGCTCTACTCTTCCCCTCGCTTGCGCTGCTATTCTGCTCTTGCTCTCGCTCATGCTGCTGATGCTGGTACACAGGCTGCTGTAGCTACACAAGTTGCTGCTCTGGCTCTAGTTCGCGTTGCTCCTCCAGGCGCAGCTGCTCCGGCTGCTATCTGCTACTATATTCCCTGTCGATCGCCTGCTGATTTAGATCACTGTTTCTCCACTACTAGTGCTCTAGTGGCCTAAACTACATGTGAAGTGCCTCTATGCTACCAGTGTGTTCAGTTTCAACAGTAACATTCAGTAACCACGGTAAATTTTAGTTTTGACAGTTAAGTTTAGAGTCAACAGTTTTTACCTCATCTGTTTTAGTCAGGTGTTTCTTGGTGATGTAAATTTTACATCTGTCACTTTTTGGTAATGTTTTTAGATCATCTATTGGAGATACTATTAGAATCCCACTTGAGATTAACAATGTCTGTCTTGTACTACTTCAGCCTCGACGTCTTACGGCTCGCCGGAGCTACTCCAACGACGGAACCATCCATCACAACAGAGCAGTACCATGGACGCCGTCTACAGACACCTCGGATCTTCCTCCATAGCTCTGACAGCCACCTCTGCCGCAACTTCTTCAGCGACTAACCCAATGATGCAGAGGTCGACACAGCTACGCCAAAGAGGTTGTACATTTGCTGCATCACTTATTACTCTATATTCATGTCGATCCACTAGGGCTATTTTGGTTCAAAGAAAAAAGTGAAGGAAAAACATAGCAATAGGAAATTTTCCTATTGCACTCTACTATTCAATTATTCATGCATTTCATTGAAAGGAATGGAGCAAACCATCCACATGGACCTACTTTTCAAAATCATATGCATGAAAACAGGACTAGGGCCCTCTTTGATTCATTGATTCGTAGGATTTTGCAAACGTAGTAATAGGAAAAGTATAGGGTTGGAGTGGCATGCCCACTTGAATCCTGTAGGATTAGCAATGAGTGTTTGATGCCACGGAAAAAATAAAGGAATTGTAAAAAGAGGTTGGAGTGGATGTTAGATTTCCTATGAAATGTAGTACAAAATATTCCACAGGAAAAATTCCTATGGAATCCAATCCTATGAATCAAAGGACCAACATGGGAAAAAATCCTAAGGATTTCAGTCCTTTAGAAATCCTATAAAATCCCTTTGAATCAAAGGAGCCCTAAGTGCATAAGTGGCAGAATAACATTCTACTTGTACACGCTTTCCTTTGGTTTCACTTTAATTTGGCCATGTTCCTTTGCATTCCTCTTCCAATTCCTGTGAACCAAACACCCAAGTTGACAGAAATCCTGTGTTTACAAATGCTTTGTTTCCCATGTGCATTCCTATCCTATTCCGGTGTTTTTCCTATCCCTGTGTTTTTAGAATCATGCAAGCCAAAGGAGCCCTTACAAAATTATTTCAGTAAAAGATAGGTATCGAAGAAAACTTTGTGTGGTTTGTCCTGCTCCTATCGCGACGTTGTCCACCTCACCTAAGTTGCTCCATCGATAGAAGCATCCACCATACAAGACATCACGACTCCTGACCATCTTTCCCCGCCTTAGATCTACTTCCCTGCTGCCGACACCCACCACAACTACATCACCATGATCGACTCAGCAGATTAACCGAAGGAGTGCACGGGTCCGCAAGAGAGGTCACACTCTTTTTTTCTGCTTATGTTATGCATTGCTTAATATTACCTACTACTTTATCGTCATGTTCACCTCTTAGACTCCAAGTCAGGTCCAAATTAATGTTCAAACTTGAGTTTTAAAATGCTTGTGGCCTTGTGGGGCAGATATCGAGGCAACAATGAATAGTATCTCTGTCTATTATTTGGTTGTTCATCTTGGGTGGGAAACAAACAGTAAAGCAATCATCACGTGTCTTTTTATTAAATTAAAGCTATCATGAGCCTGTTATCATTATTTTTGGATCTATCCACTGGTTGTTACCATCACTCTAGATTCTACCTGCTCTCTTTACATAATTTCACTATATTTTTTTGTATGCATGTCAGATATTATACACAGTCATGCTGAACATGTAGAGAAAAAGAGAAGAGTTTTGTGCGGCATTACATTATCATGCAGACATCGCTCAATGGTGGGTCCAATGGCAAAC
>LR738710.1:261430293-261576506 GCA_902687465.1 Secale cereale | reverse complement strand
CCCCCCCGAGGTGTTTGCTCTAACTTGGCTTGATGATGTTGGTCATATCATGCATATGTTGCCTTGCAATGCCTACTTTCGACATCATGTATGTCATCTGCTTAGTTTAGACATATTCTGTAATGCCACATGTTTAGTATCTATATCATATATGTGAATTATACAATCTCATCTCTTTTAGGAAGACATAATTTATGTGAAATATGCAATGCCATCCTGTTTGACCAGGCATCATATATTTGAATGATATCTTGCCAATCCTTTTCTTCATTACATTTTTGTTTGTCGACAATGTTTGTACATTCAACTACTTTTCCTGTGAATCGGCCATTTGAGTGGGTGATGGAAAAATCTAGAGTGAAAACAAGGTCTTCAGAGCAGAAAGTGCTACCTGTAGAAGCAGATCTCTTGTTGGGTCCCGATAGCTCCTTAGAGATGGATTCAGAGACAGATGACCAATCCTATTCCCCCACTGAGGTGTATGCTCTAACTTGGCACGGTAATATTGCTCATATCATGCATATGGTGTCTTGCATTGCATAGTTTAGACATCATATACACAATAGTCAACACCATGTTCTTAGTTCAGATTTCGTATATGTGAATGCCCTTTGCTAAGTATATAAATCAAATATGTGAATTATATCATGCGATCATGATTACTTAGATAACATGTATGTGAATTATGTTGTGCGAACATGTTTACTAAAGACATCATATAATTATCTCATGCCATCCTATTTAGTTAATTATCATATCTTTGAATTATGTCGTGTTATGCTATCCACTTTAGATACACATAATATATGTGAAATTATGTCATGCTATCCTTTGTAGTTAAACAATATACATGTGAACTATTTCATGCCCTCTTATTTCCAGACTATCTATCGCATATGTCTCTCATACAAGGTCCGTATGTTCAACTATGTTTCTTGTTTATCAGCCATTTAAATTGGAGCGGGTGATGGCAGTATCTAGCGGTGTAAAAACACGGTCTTCAAATAAAATAGTGCTACCTCTCGGTGGAGATAGCACCCTAGTTGTACATGCACGAGAACCATCCCTACAACACATAACCCAGACTCTCGCAGATTGTACCCCTACTGCGATGGACAGAGAACCAGCTTCACCCAATCTAACCCCAACCCGAGAAGATTGTAACCCAGTTCCAGTTGACACAGCACCATCTCCACCACAGAGCTCCCAAACAAGAGCAGTTGGTAAGGTAGCTCCAGTGCCCAAAGCGCCAGTACTACCACGGTGAATCCCAACTCCACCAGTTAGCACACCTATTCCTTTGGACGAAGCACAACCAGCCATTCGTAGTTTAGCATCTATCGCTTTTGATGTTGTTAAATCCTATGTGTGTATCTTCCCACCATGGAAATATTATACTGAAGATGAAGGAAAATGCCAGTTGCAGGTGTTCGTCCAGGAGTTATGTGTAAGTAATGTTATTCATGGCAATTACTTTGCTTTGTCCCATATATTCTACCACCATGTTGGTTATAATACAACAAATGTTCCCATTTTTCTCTATAGAGAAGGATTGATTTGGAAACTCAAGATGAGGTAATAACATGTGCTAATACCTCTACTATCTTCAAGAATGCTTGGTGTCCGTATTGGAATTACCTAAAGAAAATGTACTTCACTGTCAAAGAAACTCATCAAATTCCTTTACGTTCTCCCAAGACACATTACGGGACAATGACTGGGAACGCCTTGTTCTGTACTGGTCCCGAACCAAGAATGTGGTAAGGTCTATGAGCTCATTTTTATTTTGAAGTATTGTATCCTCCGTCTTACTGTACTATGTTCGTGTAGAACAAGTGCTTAAGACTGAAGAATAAATGTTCTCATTTAAGATTCCATTACTATGGTGCATACTGCCTTGCTCTTGTATCACTGTATTCACTCATACAAACTTATTTTTAAATTGAAGGATCCAATGGAAACTCCAATGGCACAATAGGTATGTTTAAGCATGTTTGCTCTTCTAAATTGCTCTGTTGATTTCAATTTCAATTGTGTATACAGTTGACTTCTCATATCATGGACATTACTAGCATCACAACAGAGTCAATAGTTCTGTTGTACATGTTCACCCGTGGTACCCATCTGAAATCTTGGTACGTCGTGTAGTTTCCCACACTTGTATTCTTTCAATGCTGCTTTGTCTTGAACTGATATGATTTGAACTATTTTGATTTTTCAAGATAATGTAGTGATCATAGGACATAC
This sequence comes from Secale cereale, assembly GCA_902687465.1. Classification (NCBI taxonomy): domain Eukaryota; kingdom Viridiplantae; phylum Streptophyta; class Magnoliopsida; order Poales; family Poaceae; genus Secale; species Secale cereale. The sequence continues at coordinate 261,574,259 of LR738710.1, read as the reverse complement.
ATATATGTTTGTTTGATGCTTTTATTATGTACTACTTGGCAATAGAAGACTTGGTAGTTTAATCATGTCCACTATACTACTGAACTGGTTCAAAGAAATGAGTTTCATATACTACATGCTAAACCTGTTATGTGTCTGCTTGTTTCTTCTTCTAGAATGCTGGCAGAATATTGGAGAAGAGTACCTTATTAAGCAATGGTAAAGGAAGTGATGCAGATAAGGTTCAAGATAGTGAGACATCCTTGTTGGTCCCCATAAAAGCTGATAAAATAGCTAAGGAAAACTATCTTGAAGATAGTGAGACAACCCCAAAGTCCTGTCTTGGTGTAGTGTTCGAGTTACTGGCCACTACCGCTGGCATAAGCTGTCAGGCCCAAGATGCGATTCTATCCCGATAACGTGATACACTCGTGATTGGGACACAATCTCATTTCAGGCGCTTAGCAAGATGGAGATCATTACATCGTACCATTACATACATACATGGGGGATACAACAATTCATACAAGTCACAAGAATATAACATCATCAATACAAGGCATCCGACTACGGATGCAAACATCAAAAAAACACAATGACATCCATCTGCTATCCCAGGCTGCCGACCAGGATCCTAACCCAAGACCGACGAGGAAGAAGAAGAAAGAACTCCAACACAAAGAACATCGCTCTCACGTCAAGTCATCGCTCTCACGAGGAATCGGCAATCCCATAACCATGGGTATCAAGACTAGCAAAGTTGTATTGGGTATGGAAAGGATAGTGGTGAGGTTGCAGCAGCGACTAAGCATATGTATGGTGGCTAACTTACGAGTACAAGAATAAGATGAGCATCTACGCAAACGGTCGCAAACTAGAAATGATCGCTAAAGATCCCGATCTACCTACGAGTCAAACATAACCCCGCCGTGTTCTCTTCTCAAAGTGAAAAGAGCCGGTCACGGTTACTCACGCGGTTCGTGTATTTTATTTCGGATCCTCTGTCAAGTTTTCTACAAGCGGACATTAACAAATTCCAATCTGCCACATAACCGCGGGCACGGCTTTCGAAAGATCATAACCCTACAGGGGTGTCCCAACTTAGCCCATCACAAGCTCTCACGATCAGCAGAGATAATGATAATATTAGCCCTTATCTTAGGGACAATCCGGTCAGACTCGGAATCCCGGTGCACAAGACATTTCGACATTGGTAAAACAAGTACAGCAAGACCTCCTGGCGTGCCGACACCCTGATAGTAGCCGCGCATATCTCGTCTCGGGCCACGTCCGGATGGGTCAAGCTACATGAGCCAATCCTCGAGTTTCCCCATGGTGGACCCGCAGGCTGCCCGTTTGGGACCAACACCATCAACACTCGCCCCCCTGTATGTAGAAGAATCCTCGGGTAGCACTAACTCCCTATGCAATTAATTAATTAAATAAGTTTTTATTATGTTGCAAATTAAAACCAATGTTGGGCCTTGCTGGAGGAGTTTTATTCAAAGACGAACTGTCAAGGGGTCCCCATATACCCAACCGCGTTAGGAACGCAAAATCAAGGAACATAACGCCGGTTTATCGGATCCTAAGGTGGCATGAGTGGAACAAAACACCGAGAAAAAGGCCAAGCCTTCCGCCCATTGCCAAGTATATAGGTGTGTTAAAATATATATAAGATATATTGTGATATTCCAACAACAAGTTCCAACATGGAGCAATCTTCATCTTCACCTGCAACTAACAACGCTATAAGAGGGGCTGAGCAAGCGGGTAACATAGCCAAACAATGGTTTGCTTGGATGGTGTCAAGGTTAGAGGTTTCATGGCAACAAGGAGAGGCTGACAAATAGATAGGTAGCGCGACGTATAGCGATAGCATCGAGACAACTAGCATAGCAATGACAGTAAAGGTATCCAAGGAGATGGTCATCTTGCCTGAGATCCCGCAAGGAAGAAGAACGAGTCCATCAAGAAGATGAAGAAGAAGGCAAGAAGATGAACCAAGTGTAGTCGAACGAATCCTCGCGATCGCAACGGAAAATGAACTAGCGAGAAGAAGCACACAACATGGTAAACACACCACTCAAGAACATGACAAGATGCTCAACCAAGTATGATTCAAGACAAGTCTATATGATGCAAAACATGCCAAGGGATGATGCATACAAGATCAACACAAACCAACAAGTTTAAATGAGGCCGGAAACAACATATAACAATTCCGGTAAGTCCTCATATGCACATTTCGAAATTGGTTCAGATCTGAACAAATCTTAAGTTCAAGTTGTTAAACAACAAGTAAACATGCACCATGATGATCTACTCAAAATTCTAGTCAAATTTCATATAAAGTTTGTTTAATTCTGAGCTACGGCCTAGAAGATATGAGCAAAACAAGAGAAGCATGGCATTCATGCAAAACGCATCCAAACATCAAGCAAACACACTCCAAACAGGTTTACAACAAGTTATTATGCATCTACATGCAAAAAACACACAAGTTTCATATAGGACACGCTCAAAACGGAGCAATGGTTTATCACATACACATGAAACAAGATATGACAACAAGCTGTCCAAAAACATCAACATAGCAACTTTGGAGCAAGGTATATTTATGCTACAGCACCCAAACATGATAACAAAATGCATGGATGTGAAATAGACATGATTCTCAACAAGCATGAACTTAGAGCACACACAAAAACTTGATGGAACACACTTAAACTAGCATGGCAAGATTCAAAAAGTTTACTAGTTTCTCAAACTTAGTGAAAAAAAACAGAGCATGGCAGAAACAACGACAAGTAGGCATGTTTGCAAGCTTGTGCAACTCAACTCAGAGCATAACATGGAAAACAAGACATGATCATTGGGCATCCCAAAACATGCATGGATTTGAGTGGGGCATCAAGCAAACATGGCATCAGGTTATAACAGTTTCAGACTTAGCAGTTTTCAACAAGTCTCAGAAAATAACAACAGCGAGTAGGCCACTTTGCAAGCTTGTTGCAAACACCACAAGGCATATCATGAAAAGTGGATTGCACCACAGCAAAGATGGCATGATTGTGCTTCTAAAACATATTGACATGTAGCTCAAACAAAAATCACACATAAAGATACAAAAATGCCAAATCAGCATTCGTAACAAGTTTCAGCACTTAACAGCCACATGCACCTTTGCAACAGAGATAAACATGGCAAAATGAACTCAAACAAGCATGCATCAGCAACCATCATGTAGAGCACTTCACAATGAACATTTTTTCATATCATACACTCAATTTGGACCAACATGCAAAAAGATATCATCACCACAAGCATGCAACAAAATAACAGTTATCAGCAGTTTATAACATATAGCACTTTTGCAACGATGATTAGGGCACCAAGATGAACTCAAACAAGCATGCCTCAGTACAACAATATGAAGAACATCACAAGACAAATTTTTGACATATTATATGCTTCATTTGGATCACCATGCAAAAAGTTATCACCATGCGAACATGCACACATAATTACAAATCGCAGGGACTTAACAGTTTTTTTGACTTAGGGAAAAAACAGAACGAGCGGAGGCAACTAAACGTCTCCCGGGCGGGGTTTAGGTGGGCTCACCTAGCGGGTCTGGCCCAATTGAAGCAGAGGAGGCCGGAGGGGCTGGGCTCGTGGATCTGGGCCACTGGGAGGAGGGAGCTGGGCCGGGCAGAGTTACGGGTCCACGAGGGGAAGGCTGGGCGCACTTGTCGTCCTCGCTCCCGACGGACGAGACAGACCGGCGGCACTGGGTGGTCGGGGGGAGGAGCTTCGGCGGTGGGGCAGCTAGGGAGGAGGCCGGCGGCTGCGGAACGGGCAGATCCGGGCGCGGGACCCCCGGATCCGATGATGGCGGGGCCGAGCGGGGAGGTGCGGAGGCCGACGGGGCCGATCCGCTCGGGACCGAATCCGGCAACGGTGCTGTGCTCGGCGGCGGCTCGCCGGCCGGCGCCGAGGGCGGCGGTGCTCAGAGGAGCGGGCGGCGGGGACGCAGAGGGGCGCGGGGCCCGGCGCGGCCTGGGCGCAGGCCCGCCGTGGGCCGTGCGGGCCGCGACGGTGCGGGGATGTGGGCGCGGGCGGTGGCCAGTGAGGAGCTGCCACGTGGCGGCACGAGGTGGAGTGGGCACGTCCGATGGCGGGGTGGACATGTCCGGCGCGCGGAGGAGGAAGAAGTTAGGGTTTCGTCCGCAAATATCGGGGGTGGGTGCTCTTTTATAGGTAGAGGGGGCTAGGAGTGTCCAAACGAGGTGTGGTTTTCGGCCACGTGATCACGATCCAATAACCGAGAGCATGGAGGTGATTGGGATGGGCTAGTGGGCTGTTGTGCAGGGGTGCTGGCCCAAAAGACAAAGGGCTTCCGACGATGAACACGGTTAACCGTTGGGCTATCAAACGGACTCCGAATGCGACGAAATTTGACACGCGGCCTTCCTATGCTATAATAAGACCGCACGTCAAGTTTCAAACCATTCCGAGAACATTTTCTGGCCACTTATAAAATAAATATTCGGAGGTGCCGCGGGCGCGTGCAAGTGTGTCTGGTCTCAGAACGGACAACGGAAGGACGGGCGGCTCGAACGGATGCAAGTTTTGAAAACATGCTGATGACAATGCACATGATGACATGGCAAAATGCAACACACGAGCAGATGACATGGCAACGGCGATGAATAACTGGCTGACACCTGGCGCATCGGTCTCGGGGTGTCACAACACTCCCCTACTAACAAGAGATCTCGCCTCGAGATCTAAGGAATGAGGCAGAAGTGAAAAAGGAAGAACAAGGTGAAACCAAAGAATGTTGAGAGGTTGAACAACTCGAAAGAAATAACACAACGGAGATAAACGAAGTTGCAAAGACTTCGTTAAACAAGAGGAACAAGGAATACGACGAGAATCAAGGAGGTTGAAAGGCAGGAAACAAGAGCTGAATGAACAAGAATAAATTCGAAACCACTCCGGTTAATAAGAGATAGAAAGGAATTTGAACGAAGGAATTCGGGCAGCACTCCGGCTGAAAATGAAAGAATAGCACACCGGTTGAACACGAATGGACTGGAACAAGAACTTGAAAAGATGAAATGATACTCGACGAGAGCAACAACACAATGCCTCCGGAAGAATTAAAAGAGTGGAGTGAAAAGAACGAATAAGAGAAGAACAACTTCGAGCGCGAATGAATTTGAAAGAGCATCCTTAGGATAAGGTTTGAACGGATTTGTTGAGAAAAACAACAACAAAATGATTCGCTCGATGTGAGCTTATGGAAACATCTCACACTTGAGGTGAATTATGCCACGACCAAAAGATTGAATAGCTGAGGATGAAGAAATGCAAAACTCCACTTCAAAAGAATACGGAGAACTAATTGCGCTTCGAGATGGAAGAAGAATAATGCTTGAGCTGCTCAACAAGAATTTGATGAACACTTGAAGAATGAATTAACGCGCGATGAACCACCATGAAGAACTCCGGTAACAAAAAGGATGATGAAGGATGAAAAGAATAAGGATAAAGCCTTGCGATGATTAGTCGGGGTTCCGACGAGATAGCCGAGAAACTCTGAGCTCCGGAAAGAAAAGATGTAACACTTGGGACTAGAATTTATTCAATAGGAACAAATTCCGAAGGAAGGGATTAAATCAACTTGACAAAGAAGAATAAGAATTATGTTATGATTCTCCTTCATCAATTAAATTGATGAGAAATAATGGATTTGCATATCACTTATTCGCGATGAATTGATTAAAGAGGAATATAGCTCAATTTGAGAAAGACTTCATCAAGCACCGGAAAAATAATTATGAACGAGCCACCATATGAATTGAAACCGAGTGAAGAAAAGGAACGAACCACCGAGAAGAATTAAAATCAAGTGAATACAAGAGAATGAATCACCGAGAAGAATAAGCACTTGGAGAATTTAGATACAAGAGAATGAAGAGATCGCGAACTGTTTAAAGAATACTTCAACGAAGCACCGGACAAATGTGAGACGAACGAAGAGGCATCAATAAATAATATTAGGAGGACGAAGTTGAAAACTTGGAACGAAGAAATTGTAACATCCCAAATTTTCAATTTGGAATGTTTTAAAATTATTAGCTAAGCATCTATGCATTTTTTTTATTTGAGAGTCATTTGGAAATTTCAGAGGCATTTGAATTTTATCTGACTTTGAATTCTACTTGGCAATTGAAATTTATTTCAAAAATCCCTGACAAGATACTTGTTCAAAAGTATGAGAGGAGCTAACATGACACTCCAAAAAGTCAGAAGAAAACAATGCCGAAAGTTTTAAATTCAAATGTGAGTTTCATTTGGATTTTTTAGAAAAATGTTTTTCTATAAAGTTTTTATTTAGCCTCTGAAAAATAGTTCATCTTGTAGGATTTATTTTTCTGAATTTTTTGATATATATATGTCCTATATAAAAATATTTTTATTTTCTATCTATATATATTTTTCTGTCTTAAAAAAAATGTTTTCTGTTTTGGCTAAGGCCATTTGTTTTTCCTTTACGGCGCAGCTGCAGCTCAGCCCAATAGATTTTTTTTCCTACCTTTTCACTTCGGGCCAATTTCTGCCACTAAGGCCCATGTAAATTTTTTCCCTTAGCCCATCTCCACGCAACCCCTTCTTCTTCCTCTGTTCATCTGGAGCACGAACAGAACAAGAGGAACAGCCATGGCACCACCTCTTCCTCTCCTCCTCCGACTCAATTCATTCCCCGTTACGACTTGCCACCAACACGAAACTTTTAGAGGAATGTCAGGAGAACTCATTCAGGGAATTAAAACCCAACATTATTGCTTTAATTGGACGCACGAAGCCGTGAAACGTACACGTACAAAACACCCATTAATGGCGACATTGAGCTCCCTTGATCTCCCCGTACCGACTCCCTCGGCCACTATAAATTGACCCCGAGAAACCCCTCTCCACCCCGCACCTCCCAATCCACGAGCCCCTGTCCAAAGCCCTTCAACTCCCGACCAATTTCTCGCCGGAGCCGAGCTTTCCCTTCTTCTTCTGTTGAAACTTGTGACCTCTCCAGGCAGAGCCGCCGTGTTGATCCTCGAGCCCGCCCCAGCCTACTCTTCCCCGTCTGCTGCTTGAGCGACGCCGGAGCCCTCTCCATCGCTGGGTCCGAGCACCAGGGAGCACCGCCGCCATCCTCTCTCCGGTGAGCACTCTCCCTCCGATATGCTCTCGATCCAACAGGTTGCTCTCTCTCTCCGTTCTGAAAAAAAAACGAAGGGGTATCTTCCTATAGCAGCGCGACACGTGGCAACTCATATTAAATCCCGTAATTGATTTCGAGAAAAATGCGCAATTTTGAAAATTCATATCTTTTAAGCTATAGATCGGAATTAGTTGATTCTTTTTCCTACGATTTCATAAAAATCCCCTCTATCCAGAGAACCAAACGAAAAATATTTTTGAAAATTTTAAAATTTGAATTCAAACAGATCTGAATTCAAACTTCGTTAGGCCATAACTTGAGTTTCGTAACTCCGTTTTGGGTGATTCTTTTTGCAAATCGAAGCTTGTGACATGTACTTTCTGTTAAAATCAAAATCATTTATTTTTGTTGTCGTAAAAATTATGCTCTGTACAGAAACTTTATTTGGGTGTTTTTGGAGTTTTCCTAAGTCTTTTATTCGTTTTCTTTTGATTCTTTGCTTGTATGCTTATGTATGTTATTGCTTGCTTACGCTAGATCATCCGGAGTGCGAAGCTTGCTACTACGAATCTTTAGAGTTCAACGAACGTCAGCAAGGCAAGTTCACACTTTGATCATAAATTTTCAATACCCAGTTTTTACTATGCATTAGTTTCACCCTCAAATATTGCATTAGTAGGATTGGGAACATGTGGTTATGCTATGTAGTTCATTTGGTAGGAACCTATGACCTTTGATCACCCCGGGAATATTCTTTATGTCATATATTGCTTAGCCATGCTCGTAGACGGGGATTGGTATGTGAGATACATGCAAGTTGCGAGAGATAATAATTTATCGGGACAACATAAGATGGCAACTTTAATACACATCTGGGTGGATTGTTTGGGGCACCTGGAGAAACCAGTTCTTGCCCAAGGGGAATCCCGGAGTACCCGTGTGATTACCCTAGGTCCGCCACCCAGGCTCAAAGGGATCATAAGATATTTCATGCCTAGAAACTTCCGTGTGCAGCCACAAGCCATTATGGGCTCTGGCATAGTTGAGTAAGTTGTGTGACCTCTTTCCGTGGTAGACTAGCTGATATAGGGGAAAGTAGGTGTACCGGTCTACCCAGGGTTTGGAGGAAATACTTCAGAAAGACTATGTCTTGATCTTCCGATCATGGAGGTGGTCGAGTCTTGTGGGGAAAAGTGCGCAAACCTCTGCAGAGTGTACAAACTAATCATGATTAGCCGTGTCCCCGGTTATGGACAACTTGAGTATCTAGAAGTGAATTGTTGGTTGATCTCATCACTTTATTTAATGAAATCATTGGGTTACTAATAACTTGGGAATTTTGGGATTGAGTTGGAGGAACCTTCTCAATAATGGCATTTTAATTTTGTAGTAAATAAAAATTTATTCCTTTGTTGTAGGGTAAAATTGGCTTTATGCAAACATTAAACTTAGAGCCTCCACCAGCTAAATTTGCATATAGAGATAGTATTTTTCATTATTATTATTCTATGGTGTGACATTGCCAGCATATTCCATGTGCTGACATACACGGCTGCAACGTCTCATGTTGCAGAGTTTTCCGACGAGGATTAAAGGTGCGATAGGTCGTTGTTCTGCACTCAGTTTGCCGTGGAGTTGATGGACTCATTTTACTTTTGATGCTTCCGCAGTTATTTTATCCAGATGGCCTTTGGCCATATTATTGTAATAAATACTCTTTTGAGGACCTCGATGTAATAAAGTGTGTGATTGAACTCTATTATAATTCATCGAGTACTGTGTGTGTCAGCATACCGATCCAGGGATGACACTTAAGCACAGAGACTTCGATCCATTTGGGTCGGGTCGCTACAAGATGGTATCAGAGCACACGCTGACTGTAGGACGCGACCACTAGGAAATGGAAAACCATAGGAAGAAAACTCTATTTTACCACTTCCTTATATATCCGTTGGTCTGTAGTCTTCTCTATTCATTTATATCTCTTCTCTACTTCAATTCAATAGTTGTTGAACCCCATGACCAAGTTGCCCAGCTGATGAGACCAAGACCCATGAAGACATCATTGACGAAGAAGAAGAAGTAGAGTTGACTTTGATTTGAGAAGATTTAGTTCAGACCACCACAACCAAATGTAGTCCAACGAATGATTGCGGTAGTATGAAGAGATCATATCTCTTGTGGATATGACCTTACCTGTAGGTTTTGCTTGTGTGGTATGAATTGTGTGAATTGCTTGATTTGAAGCTTTATTGCTATCATAAGCATATGGGTAGTGATTTCTCTCATTAGGCCCTTATTCTATTCTAATTTCTCATCCACTCTAAACCTAACAGATGCCTCCGAGACGTGAATCAGAATTTCCGCCGGAACTTACCCAGTTGATCCAGAATCAGAATGCCCTCATGCAGCTACTCATCCAGAATCAGAACCAGAACAACAACAACAACCCACCGCCGCCACCCCCGGTCGACAACCTTACCCGTTTCCTGAGGTTGAACCCACCCGTGTTCTCTAGCAGCACGGAGCCGATTGTCGCAGATGACTGGCTTCGCAAGATCGGAAGGGAGCTGACCACCGCAGGATGTACTGACGCAGAGAAGGTGCGCTTTGCCGCACATCAATTGGATGGACCAGCAGCTTCGTGGTGGGAGAATTACACCACCACATTCCCCATAGCAAATATGACTTGGGATCAGTTCCAGCAGGCGTTTCATACTGCACATGTTTCAGCCGGAGCTATGAGTCTGAAGAAGCGTGAGTTCCGCAACTTATGCCAGGGTAATCGTTCTGTTGGTGATTATGTGGAGGAATTCAGCAAGTTATCCAGGTATGCTCCCGGAGACGTGGCCGATGATGCCGCTAAGCAGGAGAAATTTCTTGAGGGACTAAATGATGATCTGGGACTTCAGTTGACTGTGGCTACCTTTAACAATTATCAAGAGTTGGTTGACAAGGCTCTCATTCTGGAAGGCAAGCAGCAGCAGGTGGAAAACCGCAAGAGGAAGTACGGACAGGGAAAGTACAACTCTGGAGTTCAGCAGAAGCCCCGCTATACCCCGTACTCGGGAAATAATGGATCAGGATCTGGAAAGTATGGTGGACACACTCACCATAACCATGGAGGACATTCACATCATGGGGGGAATGGACGCAACGATAGCCATAGGAATGGCAATGGAAACGGAGGAAACAACAATCAGCATCACTCCAACCCCGCTACACCGACAAACAAGGATCTGAGCCACATTACCTGTTTCAAGTGCGGAAAGACCGGACACTACGCCACCGAATGTCCCGAGGCGAAGAACGGGAATGGCAATGGAAGCTCTGGAAAGAAGCCAAATCCTTTTACCAGAGGTCAGGTGAACCATGTCAATGTGGAGGAAGTTTATGACCAGCCTGACGCCGTTGTTGGTAAGTTCTTGATTAATTCATTTACAGCCCTTGTTCTTTTTGACACTGGTGCATCGCATTCATTCATATCAAGGGGGTTTGTGGATAAGTTTAAGTTGCCAATCGTAGCCCTTAAAACACCAATGTTAGTGAGTTCCCCAGGAGCAGAGAACATGGCTAGTCGGGGATGTTTTCGGTTGCCATTGACCATAGGGAGACACGTTTTTCCCACAGACCTCATCATCCTAGAATCACAAGGATTGGACGTAATTCTAGGCATGGACTGGCTATCCAAGTATGAAGGGAATATTGATTGTGCTAGTAAGTCGATTCTTCTCACCACCCCAGAGGGGAAACGGATCAAGTATGTGTCGAGGCATACGCCAAGGAGGACTCAAGTGAATTCTCTTTCGGGAGTTGTTCAGGAAGAAGTTCCAGTTGTGAAGGATTATCCCGATGTTTTTCCGGAGGAACTACCAGGCATGCCACCGGATCGGGACATAGAGTTTTTGAGTGAATTGTTACCAGGCACTGGACCAATATCCAAGAGACCGTACCGGATGCCCGCAAATGACCTGGAGGAAATTAAGAAGCGGATTAAGGAATTATTGGAGAAAGGTTATATTCGACCGAGTTCATCACCTTGGGGAGCCCCAGTGCTTCTAGTTGAGAAGAAGGATGGATCCTTGAGAATGGTTGTGGATTACCGTGCGTTGAATGAGGTGACGATCAAGAACAAGTACCCTCTGCCGATGATCAATGATTTGTTTGACCAGTTACAAGGAGCAAAAGTTTTCTCAAAAATCGATCTTCGATCTGGATATCACCAGCTGAAGATTCGAGAACAGGATATACCCAAGACAGCCTTTACCATGAGATATGGGCTTTATGAGTATACGGTCATGTCTTTTGGTTTGACTAATGCCCCTGCACATTTTATGAATATGATGAATAAGGTATTCATGGAGTTCTTGGATAAGTTTGTTGTGGTATTCATTGATGACATATTGATTTACTCGAAGAATGAAGAAGAACACAAGGAACATTTGCGCTTGGTTCTTGAGAAGCTCAGGGAACATCAGTTATATGCAAAGTTCAGCAAGTGTGAATTCTGGTTGAAGGAAGTTGGATTTCTCGGACATGTTATATCAGGGGAAGGAATAGCAATGGATCCTTCGAAAGTTGAAGCCGTCACCGAATGGAAGGCACCCACCTCAGTCGGAGAGATTCGCAGTTTCCTTGGACTCGCAGGATATTATCGGAGGTTTATTGAGAATTTCTCCAAGATCGCTAAGCCCATGACAGAGTTATTGAAGAAAGACACCAAGTTTAATTGGACCGAAGAATGTGAGGCCAGTTTTCAGGAGTTGAAGAAACGTTTGGTCACAGCCCCAGTGCTAATTCTTCCGAATATACGCAAGGATTTTCAGGTATATTGCGACGCTTCTCGTCAGGGACTTGGAGGTGTTCTTATGCAAGAAGGAAGAGTTGTTTCATATGCCTCATGTCAGCTTCGACCTCATGAGCGGAATTATGCCACGCATGATTTAGAGTTAGCAGTCGTAGTGCATGCGCTCAAGACCTGGAGGCATTTTCTTATTAGAAATCACTGTGATGTTTACACGGATCACAAGAGTTTGAAATACATCTTCACGCAAAAGGAGTTGAACCTCAGGCAGAGAAGATGGTTGGAGCTCATAAAAGATTATGACATGAAATTGCACTATCACCCAGGAAAGGCCAATGTTGTGGCAGATGCATTGAGCCGCAAGAGTTATGTCAATACCCTCACAGCAGGAGGATTACCTCAAGAGTTAATTGATGATCTCAGAGATCTCCGATTGGAGATAGTACTACGAGGTTTTGTTACCGCAATGGAAATTCAATCCAGCTTGCTGGGAAAGATTCGAGAAGCTCAGAAGTTAGACAAAGGTATTGCAGAAATAAAGGAAAGGATGAACCAAGGAAAGGCAGAAGGATTTCGTGAGGATGAACACGGAACCTTATGGTTTGAGCAGCGTATTTATGTGCCAAATGACACAGAGATCAGGAAGTTGATTCTTCGGGAGGCTCATGATTCGCCTTATTCGATACACCCAGGAAACACCAAGATGTATTTGGACTTGAAGGAAAGTTTCTGGTGGACAGGTATGAAGAAGGATATTGCCGAGTATGTAGCAGTATGCGATGTATGTCAGAGAGTTAAGGCAGAGCACCAGAAACCAGCAGGATTACTTCAGCCCTTGCCAATACCCGATTGGAAGTGGGACAAGCTTGGCATGGACTTCATTACAGGATTACCCAGGACCCGATCAGGCTATGATTCTATTTGGGTAGTAGTTGATCGCTTGACCAAGGTAGCTCACTTCATCCCCGTGAAAACCACATATACAAGTGCTAAATTGGCCAAGATATACATGACCAGGATCGTATGTTTGCATGGAGTTCCGAGGACCATTGTATCAGATAGAGGAACACAATTTACCTCAAAATTTTGGCATCAGTTACACGAAACTTTGGGTACCAGGCTAGAGTTCAGTACAGCCTTTCATCCGCAGACAGATGGGCAGACCGAGAGAGTCAATCAGATTCTGGAGGACATGTTGAGAGCTTGTGCGCTAGATTATGGATCTAGTTGGGATGATAATTTGCCATACGCAGAATTCTCATATAACAACAGCTATCAAGCTAGTTTGAAGATGGCCCCGTTCGAAGCTTTGTACGGAAGGAGGTGCAGGACACCATTAATGTGGATGAAGTTGGAGACCGTAAATTTTTCGGACCAGATTTAATTAAAGATTCAGAGGAGAAAGTCAAGTTGATCCGTGACAGACTTAAGATAGCCCAATCCAGACAAAAGAGTTATGCCGATACTAAACGCAAGGAAGTAACTTATGAAGTCGGAGATAGAGCATATCTTCGTGTGTCTCCACTTCGAGGAGTTAAACGGTTTGGAGTTAAAGGCAAACTAGCACCACGATTTGTGGGGCCATACAAAATTTTGGAACGCAGAGAAGTTGCATATCAGTTGGAATTACCCGAAGCCTTGTCAGGAGTTCATGATGTGTTTCATGTTTCTCAGTTGAAGAAGTGCCATGCAGAGATGGCTGATATTCCTTTGAGAGATACAGTGCCACTAGAAGCCATACAGTTGGATAGTGATCTGACCTATGAGGAGAAGCCCATCAAGATTCTCGAAATAGCAAGCAGGGTTACCCGCAGCAAGGTCATCAAGTTTTGCAAGGTTCAGTGGAGTCATCATACTAAGGAAGAAGCCACGTGGGAACGCGAAGAAGATCTTCGACAGGATCACCCACACCTTTTTGCTAGCCAACCCGAATCTCGAGGGCGAGATTCATCTTAAGGGGGGTAGGTTTGTAACATCCCAAATTTTCAATTTGGAATGTTTTAAAATTATTAGCTAAGCATCTATGCATTTTTTTATTTGAGAGTCATTTGGAAATTTCAGAGGCATTTGAATTTTATCTAACTTTGAATTCTACTTGGCAATTGAAATTTATTTCAAAACTCCCTGACGAGATACTTGTTCAAAAGTATGAGAGGAGCTAACATGACACTCCAAAAAGTCAGAAGAAAACAATGCCGAAAGTTTTAAATTCAAATGTGAGTTTCATTTGGATTTTTTAGAAAAATGTTTTTCTATAAAGTTTTTATTTAGCCTCTGAAAAATAGTTCATCTTGTAGGATTTATTTTTCTGAATTTTTTGATATATATATGTCCTATATAAAAAAAAATATTTTCTATCTATATATATTTTTCTGTCTTAAAAAAAATGTTTTCTGTTTTGGCTAAGGCCATTTGTTTTTCCTTTACGGGGCAGCTCCAGCTCAGCCCAATAGATTTTTTTTCCTACCTTTTCACTTCGGGCCAATTTCTGCCACTAAGACCCATGTAAATTTTTTCCCTTAGCCCATCTCCACGCAACCCCTTCTTCTTCCTCTGTTCATCTGGAGCACGAACAGAACAAGAGGAACAGCCATGGCACCACCTCTTCCTCTCCTCCTCCCACTCAATTCATTCCCCGTTACGACTTGCCACCAACACGAAACTTGTAGAGGAATGTCAGGAGAACTCATTCAGGGAATTAAAACCCAACATTGTTGCTTTAATTGGACGCACGAAGCCGTGAAACGTACACGTACAAAACACCCATTAATGGCCACATTGAGCTCCCTTGATCTCCCCGTACCGACTCCCTCGGCCACTATAAATTGACCCCGAGAAACCCCTCTCCACCCCGCACCTCCCAATCCACGAGCCCATGTCCAAAGCCCTTCAACTCCCGACCAATTTCTCGCCGGAGCCGAGCTTTCCCTTCTTCTTCTGTTGAAACTTGTGACCTCTCCAGGCAGAGCCGCCGTGTTGATCCTCGAGCCCGCCCCAGCCTACTCTTCCCCGTCTGCTGCTTGAGCGACGCCGGAGCCCTCTCCATCGCTGGGTCCGAGCACCAGGGAGCGCCGCCGCCATCCTCTCTCCGGTGAGCACTCTCCCTCCGATCTGCTCTCGATCCAACAGGTTGCTCTCTCTCTCCGTTCTGGAAAACAAAACGAAGGGGTATCTTCCTATAGCAGCGCGACACGTGGCAGTTCATATTAAATCCCGTAATTGATTTCCAGAAAAATGCGCAATCTTTGAAAATTCATATATTTTAAGCTATAGATCGGAATTAGTTGATTCTTTTTCCTACGATTTCATAAAAATCCCCTCTATCCAGAGAACCAAACGAAAAATATTTTTGAAAATTTTAAAATTTGAATTCAAACAGATCTGAATTCAAACTTCGTTAGGCCATAACTTGAGTTTCGTAACTCCGTTTTGGGTGATTCTTTTTGCAAATCGAAGCTTGTGACATGTACTTTCTGTTGAAACCAAAATCATTTATTTTTGTTGTTGTAAAAATTATGCTCCGTACAGAAACTTTATTTGGGTGTTTTTGGAGTTTTCCTAAGTCTTTTATTCGTTTTCTTTTGATTCTTTGCTTGTATGCTTATGTATGTTATTGCTTGCTTACGCTAGATCATCCGGAGTGCGAAGCTTGCTACTACGAATCTTTAGAGTTCAATGAACGTCAGCAAGGCAAGTTCACACTTTGATCATAAATTTTCAATACTCAGTTTTTACTATGCATTAGTTTCACCCTCAAATATTGCATTAGTAGGATTGGGAACATGTGGTTATGCTATGTAGTTCATTTGGTAGGAACCTATGACCTTTGATCACCCCGGGAATATTCTATATGTCATATATTGCTTAGCCATGCTCGTAGACGGGGATTGGTATGTGAGATACATGCAAGTTGCGAGAGATAATAATTTATCGGGACAACATAAGGTGGCAACTTTAATACACATCTGGGTGGATTGTTTGGGGCACCTGGAGAAACCAGTTCTTGCCCAAGGGGAATCCCGGAGTACCCGTGTGATTACCCTAGGTCCGCCACCCAGGCTCAAAGGGATCATAAGATATTTCATGCCTAGAAACTTCCGTGTGCAGCCACAAGCCATTATGGGCTCTGGCATAGTTGAGTAAGTTGTGTGACCTCTTTCCGTGGTAGACTAGCTGATGTAGGGGAAAGTAGGTGTACCGGTCTACCCAGGGTTTGGAGGAAATACTTCAGAAAGACTATGTCTTGATCTTCTGATCATGGAGGTGGTCGAGTCTTGTGGGGAAAAGTGCGCAAACCTCTGCAGAGTGTACAAACTAATCATGATTAGCCGTTTCCCCGGTTATGGACAACTTGAGTATCTAGAAGTGAATTGTTGGTTGATCTCATCACTTTATTTAATGAAATCATTGGGTTACTAATAACTTGGGAATTTTGGGATTGAGTTGGAGGAACCTTCTCAATAATGGCATTTTAATTTTGTAGTAAATAAAAATTTATTCCTTTGTTGTAGGGTAAAATTGGCTTTATGCAAACATTAAACTTAGAGCCTCCACCAGCTAAATTTGCATATAGAGATAGTATTTTTCATTATTATTATTCTATGGTGTGACATTGCCAGCATATTCCATGTGCTGACATACACGGCTGCAACGTCTCACGTTGCAGAGTTTTCCGACGAGGATTAAAGGTGCGATAGGTCGTTGTTCTGCACTCAGTTTGTCGTGGAGTTGATGGACTCATTTTACTTTTGATGCTTCCGCAGTTATTTTATCCAGATGGCCTTTGGCCATATTATTGTAATAAATACTCTTTTGAGGACCTCGATGTAATAAAGTGTGTGATTGAACTCTGTTATAATTCATCGAGTACTGTGAGTGTCAGCATACCGATCCAGGGATGACACTTAAGCACAGAGACTTCGATCCATTTGGGTCGGGTCGCTACAGAAATCTTCTGAAATGATGGCCTTCGGAGGAACACAATGGAGAGAATTCATGAAATACCCCAAATGGTTGAGAACAGAATTTGACACGATCAGAACAGTAAGAGGATAACATCATGCTAACATCATGAATCTTTGAGAGAACGGACAGGATTTGGAGGAAAGCTCTTCTTCGGTCTTCAGATGGCGACGAGGAACACAACCAAAATTATTGAGATACTCCGGAAGGATTAAAAGAGGAAAGGTTGAACCAATCATGAAAGAATTGAAAGCGATCTTGTAGAAGGCATATGACTAATGGAGTCCATACTTACATCACACTTTGAAAAAAAATTGAGAATAACTCCGGAAAATTAGAAGAGTCAGATAAGATCCTGGAAAAAGACGTGTGACTTAGGGCCCACCGAAGAAAAACACCGTTGAAAAGGATTGAAAAGGAGATGATGCACCGGAACAATTGAAAGGCTCAAATGAGGTGACAACCTCGGATAAATTAGAACAAAGACGAATATCCTGAGATGTCTTCGGAACTCCGGAATAATTAAATGACGAGAGACGAACGAGAGAAGGGGAAAACACTTGAGCAATGGAAAAGAATAAGATCAACATCGAAAACTTGAATTGAATCCAGTGGAGAAGAAAAAGAGATGAATAATGACGATGAGACGAGAATTCACCGGTAGAAATAACTGAGGAAAGAATGCAAAAGATTCACATGAGTATGATGGATAATCGCTTAAGGACTCCGGTCTCGAGAAGAAAAAGGGGTGGGCGGGTGGGAAAAAAGAAAGACAACTTCGAAAGGCGAAACAACATCGGTTGGAAAGAACCGAGGATTTGAGCAAAAGACGAGGAGGGTCAAATCGACTTGACGAGAGATGCACCATATGAAAAGAGCAGACAACGCAACAAACGAAAACTAACCGCGTGATCCTAAAAAAATTTGAAGGGGAAGTGGGGTAATTCAAAACACCTACGTCAAGATTCCTCACCAGAGCGACGAAGGGGCTGAGGCGTAAAAATAATTCCTACTCTCTGATATAACTAGACTCCGAAAAAGTTTTCTTCTAGACTCGACAACAGCCAGACTACGATCAATCAAGGGGGCTCCTATGGTCGGTCGAGGCTCTGGTACCAACTTGTGAGGCCCAAGACGCGATTCTATCCCGATCACGTGATACACTCATGATTGGGACACAATCGCATTTTGGGCGCTTAGCAAGATGGATATCATTACATCGTACCATTACATACATACATGGGGGATACAACAATTCATACAAGTCACATGAATATAACATCATCAATACAAGGCATCCGACTACGGATGCAAACATGAAAAAACACAATGACATCCATCTGCTATCCAAGGCTGCCGACCAGGAGCCTAACCCAAGACCGACGAGGAAGAAGAAGAAAGAAATCCAACACAAAGAACATTGCTCTCACGTCAAGTCATCGGAAACCTGCACCTGCAACTGGTGTTGTAGTATATGTGAGCAACGAGGACTCCGCAATCCCATAACCATGGGTATCAAGACTAGCAAAGCTATACTGGGTATGGAAAGGATAGTGATGAGGTTGCAGCAGTGACTAAGCACATGTATGGTGGATAACTTACGAGTACAAGAATAAGAAGAGCATCTACGCAAACGGTTTCAAACTAGAAATGATCGCTAAAGATCCCGATCTACCTACGAGTCAAACATAACCCCACCGTGTTCTCTTCTCAAAGTGAAAAGAGACAGTCACAGTTACTCACGCGGTTCGTGTATTTTATTTCGGATCCTCTGTCAAGTTTTATACAACCGTACATTAACAAATTCCAATCTTCCACATAACCGAGGGCACGGCTTTCGAAAGATCATAACCCTGCAGGGGTGTCCCAACTTAGCCCATCACAAGCTCTCACGATCAGCATAGATAATAATAATATTACCCCTTATCTTAGGGACAATCCGATCAGACTCGGTATCCCGGTGCACAAGACATTTCGACAATGGTAAAGCAAGTCCAGCAAGACCTCCCGGCATGCTGACACCCTGATAGTAGCCGCGCGTATCTCGTCTCAGGCCATGTCCGGATGGGTCAAGCTACGGGAGCCAATCCTCGAGTTTCCCTGTGGTGGCCCCACAGGCTGCCCGTTTGGGACCAACACCATCAGCACTGCCCCCCCCCTGTATGTAGAAGAATCCTCGGGTAGCGCTAACTCCCTATGCAATTAATTAATTAAATAAGTTTTTATTATGTTGCAAATTAAAACCAATGTTGGGCCTTGCTGGAGGAGTTTTATTCAAAGACGAAGAGGAGTTTTATTCAAAGACGAACTGTCAAGGGGTCCCCATATACCCAACCGCGTTAGGAACGCAAAATCAAGGAACATAACGCCGGTTTATCGGCTCCTAAGGTGGCATGAGTGGAACAAAACACCAAGCAAAAGGCCAAGCCTTCCACCCATTGCCAAGTATATAGGTGTGTTAAAATATATATAAGATATATTGTGATATTCCAACAACAAGTTCCAACATGTAGCAATCTTCATCTTCACCTGCAACTAACAACGCTATAAGAGGGGCTGAGCAAGCAGGTAACATAGCCAAACAACGGTTTGCTGGGATGGTGTCAAGGTTAGAGGTTTCATGGCAACAAGGAGAGGCTGACAAATAGATAGGTAGCGCGACATATAGCGATAGCATTGAGACAACTAGCATAGCAATGATAGTAAAGGTATCCAAGGGGTCCATGAAGAAGATGAAGAAGAAGCCACGAAGACGAACCAAGTGTAGTCGAACGAATCCTCACGATCGCAATGGAAAATGAACTAGCGAGAAGAAGCACACAACATGGTAAACACACCACTCAAGAACATGACAAGATGCTCAACCAAGTATGATTCAAAACAAGTCTATATGATGCAAAACATGGCAATGGATGATGCATACAAGATCAACACAAACCAACAAGTTTAAATGAGGCCAGAAACAACATATAACAATTCTGGTAAGTCCTCATATGCACATTTCTAAATTGGTTCAGATCTGAACAAATCTTAAGTTCAAGTTGTTAAACAATAATCTAACATGCACCATGATGATCTACTCGAAATTCTAGTCAAGTTTCATATAAAGTTTGTTTAATTCTAAGCTACGGCCTAGAAGATATGAGCAAAACAAGACAAGCATGGCATTGATGCAAAACACATCCAAACATCAAGCAAACAAACTCCAAACAGGTTTAAAACAAGTTAGTATGCATCTACATGCAAAAAACACACAATTTTCATATAGGACACGCTCAAAACGGAGCAACGGTTCATCACATACACATGAAACAAGATATGACAACAAGCTGTCCAAAAACAGCAACATAGCAACTTTGGAGCAAGGTATATTTATGCTACAGCACCCAAACATGATAACAAAATGCATGGATGTGAAATAGACATGATTCCCAACAAGCATGAACTCAGAGCACACACAAAAACTTGCTGGAACACACTTAAACTAGCATGGCAAGATTCAAAAAGTTTACTAGTTTCTCAGACTTAGTGAAAAAAATAGAGCATGGCAGAAACAACGACAAGTAGGCATGTTTGCAAGCTTGTGCAACTCAACTCAGAGCATAACATGGACAACAAGACATGATCATTGGGCATCCCAAAACATGCATGGATTTGAGTGGGGCATCAAGCAAACATGGCATCAGGTTATAACAGTTTCAGACTTAGCAGTTTTCAACAAGTCTCAGAAAATAACAACAGCGAGTAGGCCACTTTGCAAGCTTGTTGCAAACACCACAAGGCATATCATGAAAAGTGGATTGCACCACAGCAAAGAAGGCATGATTGTGCTTTTAAAATATATTGACATGTAGCTCAAACAAAAATCACACATAAAGATACAAAAATGACATATCAGCATCTCGTATCAAGTTTCAGCACTTAACAGCCACATGCACCTTTGCAATAGAGATAAACATGGCAAAATGAACTCAAACAAGCATGCATCAGCAACCATCATGTAGAGCACTTCACAATGAAAATTTTGTCATATCATACACTCCATTTGGACCAACATGCAAAAAGATATCATCACCACAAGCATGCAACAAAATAACAGTTATCAGCAGTTTATAACATATAGCACTTTTGCAACGATGATTAGGGCATCAAGATGAACTCAAACAAGCATGCCACAGTACTACAATATGAAGAAATTCACGTGACGAACATTTTGACATATTATATGCTTCATTTGGATCACCATGCGAACATGCACACATAATTACAAATCTCAGGGACTTAGCAATTTTTTGACTTAGGAAACAAACAGAACGAGCGGAGGCAACTAGACGTCGCCCGGGCGGGGTTTAGGTGGGCTCACCTAGCCGGCCTGGCCCAATTGAAGCAGAGGAGGCCGGAGGGGCTAAGCTCGTGGATCTGGGCCACTTGGAGGAGGAAGCTGGGCCGGGCAGAGTTGCGGGCCCACAAAGGGAACGCTGGGCGCGCTCGTCGTCCTTGCTCCGGACGGACGAGACAGACCGGCGGCGCTGGGTGGTCAGTGGGAGGAGCTCCGGTGGTGGGGCAGCCGGGGAGGAGGCCGTCGGCTGCGGAACGGGCGGATCCGGGCACGGGACCCCCGGATCCGGCGACGACGGGGCCGAGCGGGGAGCTACGGAGGCCGACGGGGCCGATCCGCTCGGGACGGAATCCGGCAACGGCGCTGTGCTCAGCGGCGGCTCACCGGTCGGCGCCGAGGACGGCGGTGCTCAAAGGAGCAGGCGGCGGGGGCGCAGAGGGGCGCGGGGCCCGGCGCGGCTTGGGCGCGGGCCCGTCGTGGGCCGAGCGGGCCGCAACAGTGCGGGGATGTGGGCGCGGGCGGTGGCCAGTGAGGAGCTACCACGTGGCAGTGGGAGGTGGAGCGGACACGTCCGTGGCGGGGTGGACATGTCCGGCGCGCGGAGGAGGAAGAAGTTAGGGTTTCGTCCGCAAATTTCGGGGGTGGGTGCTCTTTTATAGGTAGAGGGGGATAGGAGTGTCCAAACGAGGTGTGGTTTTCGGCCACACAATCATGATCCAACGACCGAGAGCATGGAGGTGATTGGGATGGGCTAGTGGGTTGTTGTGCAGGGGTGCTGGCCCAAAAGACAAAGGGCTTCCGACGATGAACACGGTTAACAGTTCGGCTATCAAACGAACTCCGAATGCGACGAAATTTGACAGGCGGTCTTCCTATACTATATTAAGACCGCACGTCAAGTTTCAACCCATTCCGAGAACATTTTATGGCCACTTATAAAATAAATATTCCGAGGTGCCGCGGGCGCGTGCAAGTGTGTCTGGGCTCAGAATGGATAACGGAAGGACGGGCGGCTCGAACGGATGCAAGTTTTGAAAACATGTTGATGACATGGCAACATGCAACATGTTAGCAGATGACATGGCAACGGTGACGAATAACTGGCTAACACCTAGCGCATCGGTCTCGGGATGTCACACAAGCTCCTCGAACTCACTGTCTGAATCAGTTCGGTTTTTTGAGTCTCAACTACAAGCTGAAAGACATCAATCAGTTGTGATGTGAAAACAAGCCGAAGGACTGCGGAAATCCCTGGAGAATTCAGATGCATACTTTCTGGTGCAACAGCAAACACTGGAGGATTTAAGCGCCAAACAAGGGAAACCTAATAAGATTGCTAAGCGTCTTATCAGCATGGTGGATACCCAGGATATTGTTTCTTGAGCTCTTGTGAAGTGGTTTCAGTTTTGTACTTATTTTGCTTTAGAGTTTGTTTGCTCTCGCCCCCAACTTTGACAACGAGTGTATGTAATATGTTGCTTTGTTCCCCATACTTGCACTGGTAGCGAACTTTGATGCCCGGTGATTGTAATATGTGTAATAGCCGTAATAGCCTAGCATATATTGCTTGCTTATTTATTACCTTGTTATCTTGTTATTTGTTTGCTTGTAGTCAGTGCAGTTCTTTTTCCGCGGTTTGCTAGTGGCTGCAATAACCTATTTTTTAAAACGAGGCCACAATAACCATGGGCAACATGCAGACCATTGTGACCATGGCCTTCTACGGGCCTTCTACGGGCCTTCTACGGGCCATAGAATCAATGGGCCTTTTACGGACCGTATGGTCGATTGGCCCAACATGGGCGAACAACGGACCACATTATGGGCCATAAACGGGTTAGACTAGCAGTCGACCGTTCATGGGCCGACCATAATGGGCCTTTAAGAGGCCGACGAGTATAACGGGCTTAATTCCATCGACAAACATAATGGGTCGTTAATGGGCCGTATTTGATGACGCTGTCAAAACGGCCCAATGGGTCAACGGGCCACAAACACGTCGACTTTAACCACGGGCTGAATTAGACCCACAAGTGGACAAGGTCAGTAACGGACCGTAAGCTACCGAATGATGCAAATCAGCCCAAGAATAAATGGGCCCTTAAAAGGATGAAAGATAACATGGGCTGGGAGCGGGCCAATGGAGTAATGCGCCGTTTATGGGTATGAAGCGATATATTGTTCACTATGGGCCAATTTCACTACGGGCCATTAATGGGCCAAGAGTTATAAAGGGCCTCATATGGGTCGAAAGACATCATGGGCCGTACATGGGCTGGAAGTTACAACGGGCTTGAATCATATTGGACGACCCAGATGAAGCTAGTGGGCCGAAATCGTAAAGGCCATGATGGGTCGTGAGTTATCGGGCCTGAATGGGCTATATGCGAGTAGCCGTTAGCAGGCTTTCTATGGGTCGGCCCATTATCCCTTAACCAAGTCAATCGGGCCGGCCTTTTAACCTGAATGGGCCACTGCTGGGCCGCGCCACGTGTCGACGTATCATAGGCGCCTCCTGTCGAGTGGTTGGTTGACATTTGTCCACACGTGGAGCCGACACATGGTCCCTTCAAGCAATGATAATTTTAGGCGTGGAAAATCTCCATTGGTCTTGGTTGTTAACGGGTTATCGGTTCCAAAACCGGACCCGATAGGGTTAACGGCGTGTCGTTACGGTGGATGCCACATGTCGGTTACCCTTGACAAAAGCACTTCCATGGCACACTATTTATCGTCATGGAAGTGGACACTTCCGTGATGATAACTTTGGTTTTGTCATGGAACACTTCTACGACAGCACAGGTATGACTATCTTGATTCTGTTATAAAATCGTCATGGATGTATATGCATGACAGAAAACATGACCTACTGTGAAAAACCCGTATTATCACGGAAGTGGTTTTTCTGTAGTGCAGGCTGTCAAAACCATGGGTGAGGCAGCAGGCAGGCAAGCGAAGGAGCAAGCCGCCGCTCCAAGCTGGCCCCTGGTGCATCAACTCTACGCTCCAAGCCTTCTCACAGAGGAGTGACCAGTTGTTGCACCCCGGCACACGAGGGACCATGGTGTCGAGTGCACCGTGGTTGGCCGTGCAATCCGATGCAAACGTTGGCGGAACCGCGGCAAGCTAGCGGAGGTGGCCAACACGTCCGCGGCCACCACCGACACCGAGGAATAGTAGACCATGGGAGCCGCCGCCGCTTAGAACCCATGAATGCTACGACCATCGCGTCGCCGACATAGACACCCGGTGTGTTGCCCGGTTTGGCTCAAAACATGGTGGACCCTAGCCACGTCCGGCATTAGAAATTATACCTGCTTCTAGAAATTATTCGTGTTTAGTCAAAAAAGTGTCCAAAATATAATTAATTATGTATGGTCTTGACTTGTTGTGCTCGCACGGGTAGTAGGAACTAGAGATTTTTCTTTATTTATAACTCTCCTCACATTGTTTTTTCTTCAAGTGAATCATGGTTGTGGACATTATCTATGAATGTGCGGATATATGTGAACATGAGTTTGATGTGGAAGTTGAACATGGAATGTTGGGCTTGCGTGTGAACTATACCATGTCCAATGGATCGTCTGTTATTGTTTGGAAAGTAATGGTTGTTATTGCATGACCCGAAAAAATTTATTTTGTGCCACATCAGTAGATGCATGGACATCACAACAGGCATGCTGAATGGATAAACATTTGAACCTAGCTATTATGAAGGAAAATTTGTATTGATAACAGTTTTAGATAGCAGATCATGGAAAATTTGTATCGTCCTCGTCCCTCTTCCTCTTCCTCTTCGCCGACACTTCTTTGCTTGAACCGGACACTGTGCTCTGCTTCTTCATCCAACCCTTGTAGATATTTAAACGAATGTAGGCATCCGTTTCTGCGTACACGATGTGATCTTCATCTATTGTCTTCGACTCACATGCATGATGAAACTCCGGGTAAGGTTTCTTCAGTTGAGCGTACGAAGGATCAATCATGGTTGCTGCCACGGTCAGCATTGAAGGCTCAGAGGAGGACAGCAGGCTTTCCTTCCGGAGATCAAAGGGATGGCCTATAATGAGGCCTATCTGATCCATGACTCTCATGTCGTTTGTAAAGTCTATAGTAATGAATTTCACTCTTTTGTCCTTGATGAAGAACTCAAAATCCCGGCACCTAACGTCGACATGGCATATGTGGTAGAACAAGCACACATTAGGTAGGCAAACTTGGATCACGGTGGGCTTCTTCATCTCTCCCACCTTTAGAAGCTTCCCCTTTTCCAGGACTGTGGTGTACTCAACATGTAGCCCAGCGACCACTCATCCTTTGAACTTTTCAACATGTGTAGGAAGCGACCAGGGCATGCTTTCACCGTCGGGGATCTACGGGTGTAGATGACGATGAACTCATCGTCGGTGATGGTTCTAACCTTGTACTCACCGCCGACCATGGAGATTTCGGAGGCCATGGATTTTGGAGGTGGGTTAGGATAAGTGGAACTGGTGTGATGAGAAAGGACGGAACGACTAGGGGCAAACTATTCTAAGGTAGAACATGGGGACATGTAGGGCGTGCGAACGACATGGGGTGGTGGCCTTCCCGGTGGATAAACGGTTGCATGCCCCCAGAGAGTTCTCGAGTACTATGCGGGACCCACTAGATGTCATGTCTACTAGACCCACATCATAGGTGTAATGCCCAGGATGGGACTATATCTCCTACGTGTCGAGGCACGACTTAAAGTTATAAGCCCATTCTGGAATGATCGCAAGTTTGATACCTTTGCACATCTCATGTAAAAATAGGGATGGAAAACTGAAAAGATAGTTGGCTTACACTCGCCATGTCACACAAAAACATTACATGTCCAAACATCATCCAAATAAACATCACAGCCCATCTAAGGGTAAAGATCCAAATGACAAGATACCAAACATAACTTAAACCACATGTCTAGATCGAATCCTAGTAGAAGCTCTACTGATCAACCGGATAGTTCACATAGTAACGGCTACGCTCCTCGTCGTACTCCCAGTCTAGCTCAGTGCCATCGCATGTGTAGCTCACCATCGTACCTGCATCTGGTGTGTTGAAGTAACTGTGAGCCACAGAGGACTCAGCAATCCCGTTCCCGGGTAACATGACTATCCCAGCCTTGGGTGTGGAACAAGGCTGAAGAAAGAACAAGAGGTTGCAGCAGCACTAGCACTAGCTTACGTAAAAGAGAGCGAGAAGAGAAGGTGCCTCGGTCGAGAGATGATCACGAAGTGATCCTAACTAAAGCAAGTCAAACATAACCCCACCGTGTTCACTTCCCGAATCCCTTTCGGAAAATGACAGTCACGGTACTCACGCTGGTAGTGTATTGGAACATGGTGTCAAGTTTTCTACAACCGGATATTAACAAGCTCCCATCTGCCACATAACCGCGGGCACGGCTTTCGAAAGTTCATAACCCTGCACGGGTGTTCCAACTTGGCCCTTGACAAGCCCACGATCCGCGGAGTCACAACTCCAAGGTGGGAAGGCCCGGGTATTCTCGGAATCCCGTGCTCAAGATACTCCGACTAAGGTAAGGCTAATCCAGCAAATCCTCCCGGCGTGCCGACACCCTGACAGTAGCCGCGCGTATCTAGTCTCAGGCCACGACCGGATGGGACAAGCTACGGGTTTTTACCAGACCTTGAGTTCCCTCGAGGTGGCCCCGCAGGATGCCCAGTTCGGACCAACACTCATGTGGAGCACTGGCCCAGGGTTGTTGATTAAGAAAGAGGGTTAATTACTCCCTATGCAAGTTTTTAGTTATTAGGCAAATAGTACCAATGTTGGGACTTGCTGGAAAAGACTTAGCACTTAGCGGTTTATCGAGG
Organism: Secale cereale; assembly: GCA_902687465.1. Lineage (NCBI taxonomy): Eukaryota > Viridiplantae > Streptophyta > Magnoliopsida > Poales > Poaceae > Secale > Secale cereale. The sequence continues at coordinate 261,547,083 of LR738710.1, read as the reverse complement.
GGGTCCCATAACCCCAACCGTGTGAGGAACGCATAATCAAGGAACATAACACCGGTTTATACGGTTCCTAAGGCGGCATGAGTGGAACAAATCACCAAGCAAAAGGCTTAGCCTTCCACCCATTACCAATATATAGATGATTTCATTTAATAATTAATATAGTGTGATAACCCAACAAGCTTCAACAAGAAGCAAGAATCTTCAATCTTCACCTGCAACTAACAATGCTATAAGAGGGGCTGAGCGAAGCTTACGTATAGCCAATCAATGGTTTGCATATGTAGGGTGGTTAAACAGGTTCATGGTTACAATAGGAGGCTGACATGAAAAACATGGGCATCGAGGCAAAACTATAGATCGAGACTTCTAGCAATAGGCAAAGATAGTAATGTTATCGGGGTTCGGTCATCTTGCCTGAAGAGTTGCCGATGGGATCGTAAGAGGGGTCCTCGTTCCCAATCTCGGTAGTAACCTCGTGCTCGTACTCGTACTCAGCTTCCGGCTCTACTCAACCACAAGAACACAAGGCAACGAATCAAACAAGATGCAATGCGCAGAAAAATTACTGGATGCATGGCTGATGCACTATGGAAGCAAAACAGATGCACTATGGAAGCACAGAAAGTCTACTTAGGAAGCACAGTGTTACAGCATAACAATATACATCAAGCAAAAAGCTTCAAAACATGATAACATGAGGATATTATGAATCTACATGCAAAATCACACAAGTTTCATATAGGACTTGCTCAAAACGGAGCAACGGGCTAAAAGTTACACCCGAAACAATAAACATGCACAAGCTGAAAATAACAGCCACATGGCAACTTTGGTGCAAGAGATAAATAGTCTACAGCACTCAAACATCATGGCAATGAGCATGGACATAAACTAGACATATCCTACAGCAAACAATTCCATTGGAGCATCTCCAAAAGAGCCATGGATCAATAGCAACAAGCTATGACATATTGAACTTCACAACAAAAACCTGACAGCAGTAATTTGTTGTAACTTGGGAGCAAGAGTTAAATATGCTACAGCCACTCAAATAAGCATGTGAGAGCATGAATGGATAGTCAACAATATATACAATAAGGAACCATCAAGAGTCACCACAAAACTATCATGGATTTGCCTAGAACAACAAGCAAACATGGCATCTGAAAATAACAGATTCCAGACTTAGTGAAAATACACTGTGTTAAAACAACAGTTTCGTCATGGCATGTTTGTGAGCAAGTTTAAGTCACCTCAAAGCAAAGCATCGCAAGTGGTAAGCACCAAAGCAAAGTACACATAATGGTGAATCCAAAACATCTAAGCATGCATGAAGGGGACATCCACATCAATAGCAACGAGCTCCTCTACGAGGCATCTCGTAACAAGTTTAATGACATAACAACCACATAGCACTTTGCAAAGGAGATAAAAATGGCAAGATTAAATTCTATCATGCAAGCTAAAGCAACCAACATGTAGAGCATATCATGATGAACACGTGGACATATCATTTGCTTCATTTGGATAAACATGCACCAAGTTATCACATTGCAAAGATGGCATGAAAACAACTACTAACAGCAGTTTATAACAAGTAGCACTCTTCTCATGAAGATTAAGACATCTAGATAACCTAAAACATGCATGGCACAATGGAACAAAACGTAGTACAAGTCTCCACGATCATTTTGACATATCATTTGATCAAATCGGACCATCACACAAAAAGTTATCACCATTGCAAAACAGCATCAGACAACTAAAAATTCTACAGACTTAGTGAAAAAAACAACCTCCGGGTCAAAATCTGGTCAACGGGCTCCGGGGTCAACGCGGGCGCGGTCAAACGGGCCTCGGGCCCGCGGCGGAGTGGATCGGGCGGAGGGGCCGGAGCGGAGCGGGCTATCGGGCTGTTCGCACACGAACACGTCACCGTGTACCCTCGACGCCGGTGGTGATGCACCGCAGCTCACGTCGAAGGAGACCCGCCGGAAGCGCGGTACGCAAGACAATCCGGCGGGCGCTTTTGTAGACCCGAAACCCCACACGCCCGGGAGGGACCCCGTCAGGGCGCGCGGCGGCTATGGGCTGCCCTAGGTCGACCTGATCGCCCCTAGGGCCTCGAGGTTCGCCGCCCTGCAACAAGAAGAACGAACGAAGAACGAGGAAGAAGAAGAACTAGGGTAGAGGAGAAAAGGTAAAAGATAAAAAGTGGTAGATGAATTGATCGATTGTGTGTTGTTGCCGTCACCCCTTAGGTATATAAGAGGCGGCTGGACTTGCCGTGCAAGGAAAAGGATTGGATTCACGTCCAAAACCCTAGCCAAATTCGGATTGGTTTTATCCGAACTTTCCAAAACTGTTCGGTTTAAACTGGCTGTACCTTGCGGGTAATTCTTGAGGTGGTAAACTACCTCGGATGGAAAAGAGCCCAAAAGCAATCTTGACTGTTTCGACGATACGAACAACTTTCATGTTGAACGTTTTTCGATTTGAAGCCATCTTCTAGGCCAAAACGGTCACGCAATACAGGCTGTTATTCGCGCTACCCATCACACACGTGGCTGGTGGGGCGCGCCACTTATGGCTCTGTGACAGGGCTGTGTTCAGATGGCTGTAACTTTTGCATACGAACTCAGATTGGGACGAGTTTTATATCAAAATCGACCGTTTCGACGAGACGCACAACTTTCATGTTGAAACTTTTTCCATTTGAAGGTATCTTAATTGAGTTTCAGGCCATTCTTTAATCTGGTGTCATCATGAGCATCTCTGAACTTGTCATAACTTTTGCATCCGGACTCCGTTTTAGACCATTTTCATATCCATCTTGATCTTCTCAAAAAAAGCCATCTCATGGTGACTTTCAATCATAAGTTTGAAGTAATCTTGACATAGATTAAAGCAACTTTTACGATTGTGCCACTTTTGAGCGTCAACACATGCCCCCCTGTTTTTCGGCAAAGCAAGCGTGCCGAAAAATAATTTGTACCATGTTGGTTCTAAGATCGATGTCAACACCCCATCGGCCATTTATATGCTTAGGAAGATAATTATATATCAGCCATTATTGTTCTTGAACCCTTGATGCAAACTTGGGTGAAACCTTCTCAACTTCATTAACAATCCGATGATAAAGTTCCATAGATATGTATCTCAAGGTCATCCTCCGGACCATATTGTTCCCCCTTTTGCTAGGATTTTGTAGATAATCAATAAACTCTCTCCAATCCTTAGTATCACCTGCATCAAAATTCATTAGTGGCCGAAGCTGTGAACTTCGGTTCGGCCTTACCTATGTTGACGAGACGAAGCATCGGCTATTGAGAGAAATGCAATACACCATGATTAACGTAGTAGCCGGATACTTGCTGTGCCAGCTCTTTTGAATTGTCATGTCTAAATATAAGAACAATTTTAAAGCAACCCAAGGTAAATTTTGCATCTAGACATATCTCAAGATAAACTATAAGTGATTCGTCAAAACATTGATAACCCTTGGATATTTGTTGCACTACTCATAACGAATCACCGAAAGCCTCAAGATGTATATCACCTTGTCTCGCTCTCCATTCGAACTAAGGACGATGCTAGAATACTACACCGGCCATGCATTGACATATTCTTAGGACGATAGATAAATATCGGCCATTACCATGTAAACTTCATTCAAAGCACATATAGCCGAAATAAACAAATGAAATGACAAATCAAGTATTTCGGCCCTTTGGATCAGCAACAAACTTGTAGCTAATCAAATGTATAGTGACTTGGTAATACCCTTTCATGATGTAAGAAATTATATGGCATCCATGGATTAAAATAAGCCCATTGAGGTTTACCAATCATACCTGATGACGAGTTCCATGACATGGGCGTTAATGGCATAGTTGAAGAATATGGATAATGTGTAGACCGAAGATGTTGAAACCTTCGGCTTCGTCCTTCATAGTTTTCACTCTTTTCCTTCTTCACCTTTGTCGCACTTCTTGTAATGGAAGCTTGCACATAATTCTTATTTTGATCACTTCCTTTGGGAACCCATGCCATGTTTCTTTCTTCAAGTTCTTGTGCACTAAGTTTTTGTAATTTCTTCTTTTGCCAATATGATAAGCCGAGTGGGCACCCCGGCTGCGATTTTGTCTTGGCCAATGGCAATCCTTTTTTGGCCTTGTGCACTCTCAACTTCTTTTCTTCAGATTTGGCACTTTGACTGTCAATAATTGGTTGCTTCATCTCATTGCCTTTAGTAGCCAATGTCAACACTTTAATTGGCTCTTTTTCATTTGAGATCAAATCTGAAGTTGCACTCTTACGACCATCTCTTTTAACACGGTAAACTTGCTTGACCACCTTTTTCTTCTCCCTTGAGCTCCGGACCGATTCCTTATGATCGAAACGGTCTTTAACATGTGATTGTTCAAATGTTGATCTTCTCAGAGCTGCATAATATTGGTGAGATGGTCTAAAATAAGATGGAGAATGCGCCCTTGTATCATACCTGTCCCATGATGGATATGGATCTACTTGAGCATAGGGAGGCATCCACGGCATTGGCATTGGCGGCCCAAAATAAGGATATGAATATGTTGCATAAAAATTGTCACTTTGCCAATACCGATCCTCATACTTGCGCCTTGGGGGTGATCTTGGTTTCTTTGCATGATTTGGCCGATAAGCATTCTTCTCTTCACTCTTCTTTTGATATTTATCCAATAGTTCAGCGAAGGTGATTTTTGATCTCTTACACTTGCGCTTATTCCGGCCTTTGTTTTCTTTTGGTTTGCTTTCATCAATCATTGGATTTGTTTGCTGCCCCCCAGTCCTTGGCGTCTTCATTGTAGCTTTGATGGAACTCTCGCCCTCAAGATTATGCTCGTTATGCTCTTCAACAACTTCTTTACTTGAAAGCTTGATCCCATCACCTGCAGCTTTTACATTCTCTTTAAATGGATCGGCTTGAAGCAGCCGATGCAAAAACATTTTGCCATCGGGACCAATCGGAATAGACTGGTCATCTCTTGGTGTTTCAACAAACTTCAATCGTCCTTTTTCAATGGCCGATTTAACTATTTGACGAAACATGTTGCAATCCTCAAAATTATGCTTGGATGAATCATGCAACTTACAATACATTCGTCCTTGGATTGATGGCTTAACATGGTGATCAAGAATTGTAATATAATTATTTTTCAGCAACAAGTCAAATATTTGATCACACATGCTTGAATTGAAGGTATACTTCTTGTTTTCTAGCCGATCTTGCTGTTTGAACGGCTTTGTAGATAAGCAAACGAATGGTTCAGATTTGTAATCTGCCCATTCGGCTATGCATTGTGTTTTCCACTCTATCTCCGATGTCTTTGGATAAGATATTATATTAGCATCAGTTTTCTCAATAGAATTTAACCTTGGCTTTAAATTTCTGAAACGAAGATATTTAGAACATACATGTCTCAGTTGAGACCAAGTGCAAGCCAAGTACGAAATAAGCAAAGCTACCCAACTAGATATGAACTTTACATAAAGCAACGGGGAAAGCTTTGGTTGTAACAATAAGTCAATATCGGTCTTTATAAATGGCATAATGGGTTGACCGATATGTTCTATAACAATTTTATTGCTAACAAGTAAATTACCCTTCTTCATTGGTCTTTCAAAATTACTTAAGATGATTTTTCTAATAGATGCATCAACAATATAGTTTTGACCAAATCTGAAAATAGGTAAATTACTCTCTATGCATACCTCTTCAAATATGTTGGGAGAACATGATGGTGATGTCACTTGAAGAACATCTTGCTCCGTATTTGGATGGCTCCCCAACACCCTTTCATCATCTTTTTCTTGATTTTGTGCATCATTGCTTTGAATATCCATGTCAGCCGAACTTTGTTCGGCTACTTGTTCTTGTCCTTGAGGCTTGTCAATTTCTATGGCACGGAACTCATAGGGCAGGAAGTAGGTTCCATTGACTTCGGAAAAATCAAGTATGACTGTTTTGCTATGCTTTCCATGCCCTTTCTCAATAATGATTGCCTCTTTGGTTTTGATGGACTCAGAATATATATTACTTGATTCGGCTTTTCGAATAACCGAATTTTCTTTGTTACCTGAATCAACAACTTTATCTTTTTGAATTTGCAAGGCTTCTCGCTCTCGTCTAATTTTAGCCCACATCTCAGCTTGGCGAGCTTTAAACTTTTTCATCTCAATTTCCATCCACTCGTCATGAGATTGCCCCCCAATACTTTGAGACTCTTTCGGCAATGAGGTGCCGAAACTTTGCGATTGTTTAGGTGGTATACTGGATGGTACAGCACTGGGCAACTGCATCATTTGCATAACTCTAGCTTTTACAGCAGCAAAATCATGAGGCTTCCCGCCTTCTATTAGTTCTTGGCGAATAGAGTTGCACAAATCCCAAGAGAATGTAAGCTTGTTCTCAATTACCCAGTCTGGATATGGTTGCCCCCCAATGCTTTTAGACTCTTTCGGCAATGAGATGTTGCCGAAATTCTGTAATTGTGTAGGGGGGACATGATATGCCACGGTAGTAGGAGAAGGCATTTGTGCTCCTGCAGAAGTTTCACTTATTCGGCCATGACCATTAAGGTGCGGAGCCGAATTATGGACATCAACAGTTGCGCATGGTGCCAAAAAACTAGTAGCATGAGGTGTAGCATATGATGTTTGAGGGTAATTGGCCGAATAACTAGTAGTAGCATGGCCAATTCCCCTATCCACCAGCATGTTTGGATTAACATGTTGCAAATTAGTTGTCGATGAATAAAAAGATGAAACACTATGTTGCATGCCATTGAAAGATCCTACATGAGGTGTTTCAACTTGATTAACCGGACTCATCATGTTGTTCATCGGCATATGGATTTGTGGGGTTGCCGATGCATGGGAGTTGGAATACATATGTTGCATGTTGCTAAAATTATATGAAGTAGAATCATGGAGATTTTGTTGCATCGGCCCTTGCACATAATTAAATGCATGATTGATAAAGCTAGGGCTAGTCGATACATTATGCTCATTAGATGATCTAGCAACAACATATGCATTATTTGCATCTACATATGTGAATTGGGTATTCATATTACCTTTGTAGATCGCAAACCCTAGATGACGATCTCTTCATAGCAAGAACGGGCCGGAGACCGTTCAAAGCTTCGTCCCCAGCGGAGTCGCCAAAAAGTGTGTTCGCACACGAACACGTCACCGTGTACCCTCGACGCCGGGGGTGATGCACCGCAGCTCACGTCGAAGGAGACCCGCCGGAAGCGCGGTACGCAAGACAATCCGGCGGGCGCTTTTGTAGACCCGAAACCCCACACGCCCGGGAGGGACCCCGTCAGGGCGCGCGGCGGCTATGGGCTGCCCTAGGTTGACCTGATTGCCCCTAGGGCCTCGAGGTTCGCCGCCCTGCAACAAGAAGAACGAACGAAGAACGAGGAAGAAGAAGAACTAGGGTAGAGGAGAAAAGGTAAAAGATAAAAAGTGGTAGATGAATTGATCGATTGTGTGTTGTTCAATCGGCCGTCACCCCTTAGGTATATAAGAGGCGGCTGGACTTGCCGTGCAAGGAAAAGGCTTGGATTCACGTCCAAAACCCTAGCCAAATTCGGATTGGTTTTATCCGAACTTTCCAAAATTGTTCGGTTTAAACTGGCTGTACCTTGCGGGTAATTCTTGAGGTGGTAAACGACTTCGGATGGAAAAGAGCCCAAAAGCAATCTTGACCGTTTCGACGATACGAACAACTTTCATGTTGAACGTTTTTCGATTTGAAGCCATCTTCTAGGCCAAAACGGTCACGCAATACAGGCTGTTATTCGCGCTACCCATCAGACACGTGGCTGGTGGGGCGCGCCACTTATGGCTCTGTGACAGGGCTGTGTTCAGATGGCTGTAACTTTTGCATACAAACTCGGATTGGGACGATTTTTATATCAAAATCGACTGTTTCGACGAGACGCACAACTTTCATGTTGAAACTTTTTCCATTTGAAGTCATCTTAATTGAGTTTCGGGCCATTCTTTAATCTGGTGTCATCATGAGCATCTCTGAACTTGTCATAACTTTTGCATCCGGACTCCGTTTTAGACCACTTTCATATCCATCTTGATCTTCTCAAAGAAAGTCATCTCATGGTGACTTTCAATCATAAGTTTGAAGTAATCTTGACATAGATTAAAGCAACTTTTACGATTGTGCCACTTTTGAGCGTCAACACGGGCCCCGCGGGGATCCGGCCCGTTAGGGCAAACCGGATCGGGGTCGGGCGACGCGCTCGGGGGATCCTCCCGATCCCCCCACGAGCGGTGGCGGCGGCGCTCGCTGGGACGAGCGGGGCGACGGGCGGGAGGCGGCGGCCGGCGACCCGGCGGGAGGAGGGCCGCGGAGGGCGGCGGCGGGAGGCCGGCGGCGTGGAGGCGGGAGGCGGCGGCGCCGGCGTGGAGATGGAGAGGGCGGCGGCGGAAGAGCTCCTCCGGCGAGGATTCCGGCCGGCTCGAGGTAGGAGAAGACCTCGCGGGGGCCCACACGTCGGAACGGAAGCACAGCCGTGGAACTACGGAAGCACGGTGGAGACTTCGGAAGCACGGTTTTTGGGACGTCGGAAGCACGGATTTTCAACGGTGGAAGCACCGCAGATCAACGGTGGAAGCACCGGCGGCACACTGTGGAAGCATTAGGGTTTCAGGACGCAAATTTTGGGGGAGATGGACGTTTATATAGGCACAAGGAGCTAGGGTTGTCCAAATGAGGTGAGGTTTTCGGCCACACGATCATAATTAGATGGCCTAGATGAAGGGAGGTGTTTGGGTTGGTTTGGTGGGATGTTGGAGGGGTGTCTTGGGCCTCAAAGAGGGGGTACTTTCAGCCCACGAGAAAAACTGTTGGAGTAGCAAACGAACTCCAAACGCGACGAGATTTGACAGGCGGGTTACACACAACAAAACAACATCGCACGACAAGTCTCACGCCAAACTGGAAACGTTACACGGCCAAACACCAAAGTAGGCCTCGGGGATGCCACGGACGCGTGAGAGAGCTCCGGAACTCTAAACGGACAACGGAAAGAAACGAGTAGGACCGGATGCAAACAACAACACAAATGCAATGCGATGCACATGACTACATGATATGGATGAATGCACACGCACAACACAACAAAACGACGAAAACCCGAAAAGACAAAGAACCCGAAATGGAATTGATGAAGCCAAAGATATATTTATTGCCCAAAAGGGAAAGTATTACATCCGGGGCATTACAATAGGACTGGCGGTATAGCTTATGCGTGTTCGCATGCCATGCCGGCGCGTGCATGTAACTTCTCTGAATTATGTCAACTGTCGTGCCTCCCACGACCTTCGCCTCCCTCACGCGGTCGCGCCCTTTGAGACTCCGAACGGCTATAAATGAGCAATATTTTGCCTACTCTGCATGCATGATACTCCCTCTGGTCCTTTTTACTCCGCGTAAGATTTGTGTGAAGTCAAAGTTTGCAAATTTTCACCAAATTTATACTAAAAATATCAAGATCTACAATACCAAATATATATTATGAAACTACATTTCATAATGAGTGTAAAAATATTGATTTGACAATGTGAATGTTGATACATTTTTCTATAAGTTTGGTCAAAGTAGAGGCACATTGACTTCAGACAAAACTTATATGCACAACGTAGACTAGTTCCTCCGTCCAGGTGCGTGCCATGTCCTATCTAGTAATCACAACAAGGTTAACTATTAGAGTACTACTACCTCCCTTCTAGTTGAAAGGGGTCGATTCAAAAATTTCACCTAGTTTTACCAAGATAGAGGCAGTGGAATATTTTTTGTAGTCTCCAAAAGTACCCAATTAATGCTCTCATTCTTCACAAAAAATGTGTTTACCAATGCATTATCGCATTACATGCATGCATGAACACCAGTAAATAAAAAATATTTCTATATGCATTAGTCAATATTATCTTTAGCCTGCTCATAGTGGAAAGTATAATATACTAGTATCATGTATGATACGGGACTACCTTTATAGTGTCATGCATGACACAAAGTAGCATAGTATTTAACATGACACGATATCTACCTATGTTACTCTAACCCCCCTCTCTTCTTTAATTATTTGCCACACTGGCAAGTTTGCTATTCTCATGTGCATGATACCAACTAAGATACTCCCTTCGTTTCTTTTTAGTCTGCATATAAGATTTGGTCAAAGTCAAACTTTGTTAACTTTGAGTAAGTTTATAGAAAAAATAGCAAGATTCATATTATGAAATCAATATTGTTGGATGCATCATGAAATTAATTTTCATACCATATAGGTTTAGTATTGTAGATGTTAATGTTTTTTCTATAAAGTTGGTCACACTTTACAAAGTTTGACTATGACCAAATCTTATATGCACACTAAAAAGAAACGGAGGGAGTACCACCACTATGGCCAGCCTTAATCATCGCATGCAATAATTTAGTGCACCTTGAAATCTGGACATGTGTGGGGCGTGTATGTTTTTAATGACTTGAGAGTATACCTAGCCTGGCACGCAATGGTCAGTTCATTGCATGTAAGATAACTTATTATGCACCGTTTGCCATACCTGTAGGAAGCCCGTTCGTCTCCAAATATTTTCCTCTCCATGTGTGAAAACAATCTGCCTACTTGACTCTCCTTCTCCCTCCGGCAGTCCCACCACTCCACCATGTGTGAAAAAATCTGCATGCATGACCCTCCTCCCCCGCGCTCGTCGAATCCGTTGTGACCAGCAATATTGCCACCCCTTCCCTCCCCCGTAATTTATTCCAACAAAAATATGCCAACCTAGCTGTTACGTTACAACATGTCTTACATAGGTGTGCCATTGCTCGCTATAAATACTATGCCTCCCACGGCATTCGGTAGAACGCTCACGTTCATCGCTATCTCCTCCCCCTCCCTCTCGCGTCGACCACCATGGCATCGCCCCTCCCAAGCCCTAGGCACCCCTAGCTGCCCGCGCGTGGAGGGTCACGCGTCGCCTTTCCGTTCCTCACTGCCATTAGTCGAGGAGGATGCATCGGTGTTCCGCTCCTCGCCGAGACGCATCGAGGTGGACGTGTTGCCGTTCCGCTCCTCGCCGCGACGCGTCGACGTGGACGCGTCGGTGTTCCCAGTCTTGCCAGCACGCGCATCGAAGGACGCGTCGGCTCCCCGCTACGAGGAGAACGTCGCGCCACCCGCCGAGCCCCCCAGCTGTAACATCCCAAAATTCTAAATTTTGAAATGTTATAATAAATAGATAGATTTGATTTCTGTTTGATGTGCTGAGTGAAATTGAGTGAAATTTGAAACTTTTGAAAGTTAAATGAGAGGGAATAAAATGACTTTCCCAAAACTTTCACTTTGCATTTTGATCTCCGGGAATTCAATTTCTTTTCAATACAAAAACCCTAGAGTGAAGATAATATGACTTCTTCCATTATTTTAAATGATAAAGGGCTTTGAAAGGATTCTTGAATTTCATCCTCGAAATATTTTCAATTCAGAAACTTTAAGCAACTCAATGATTTTCCCGAGAGAAGATAAAATGACTTCTACAAATTATAGGAAATATGAGTTGAAAGTTTTTCTGAAACTTTCTGCAACCCAATTTCAAATATTGAGTTATTTGGTTTTTATTCAAATTATTTTTCTCCAAAAATAAATTACATGGAAAATAGGGTAACATGATTCCCTATAGCAGAAAATTGGAGATAAATAAATTTGAAGTCTTTTTGGTATTTTAAAAATGATTTTTATTGGTTTTTATTGCAACAGTAGCACTATTTCATTTATTAGAATTTGTGAGGATTTTATTTGACTGTACAAAAATGTTCATCTTGTAGGATTTATTTTTCTGCAAATTTTGATATATTATATGCCTATATAATATTTTAGGTTATTTCTATTTATTTTTATTGTTTTCTGTGTTTAAAAAAAAGTTCTACGAACAGTGCCAGACCGAAGCCCAGCACTGCTCCACACCGCACCGGCCCACTGGCCTTCTCGGCCCAGCCCAGCACCACCGTAGCTGCGGGCCGCACCCGGACGCCCGCGCCCGAACCGCCTTGGCCGCAGACGCCGACAGGTGGGGCCCACCTGTCGGGCCCTTCCCCGACCTCCCGCCGGAGTCCGCCTGCTGCACGCGACGGCAGCCGCTTGCAGTGACCGCATCGAACTCCTACTCCTCGCCTTTGCCCCTCGCCCAAGCCACCGCCCGCCTCTCCCCTTTAAAAACCGAAGCCCCGGCCTTATTTCGCTCCTCCGCAAGCCGCATCTCGCCGCCGCCGCACCTCACCACCGCCGCCGCCGAAGCGCTCTGCAGCCGCCGCCCGCATCCCCATCGACCTTCCCCGACCCCGCCATCGACACCGCCGCACAGCGCTGCCCCTCCCCGTGCCTTCGCCCAAGCCAGAGAGCCACCGGAGCCGCCGCTCCATTGACGCCCGAGCCGCTGCCGCCGTCTGCCCCTCGCCGCCGACGTGGTAACCGCCGCTGCCGCCCCCTCGCCGTCCGATCTGGATCTGACGCCCCAGATCGGCTATTGTTTTTTTTTCCTCTTTTCGAATCGTTTTTCCCTAATTAGTGAACGTTCACCGGTTAGCCCTCGCAGCAACGGTTTCAGCCTGTAGTTTTTTGCCACGTGTCCAGGGACCTTTTTGTAGCTGTTTTATTTTCAGTTTAGTCCCTAAACTTAAAACCTTCGTAACTTTTTACTCGTTGGTCCAAATCCAACTAAACCAACACCCACGTCTTCATTATGATCTCCTCTTTCCAGTAAAACAACTCAAACATGTTTTTGAAAGTTTTAAAAATTGAATTCAACTAGATTTGAATTTGAACTTCTTTTGATCATAACTTGAGTTTTATAACTCCGTTTTAGATGATTCTTTTTGCAAATCGAAGCTCTTGACCTAAACTTTCTGATAAGGCGAAATTCACATAATTTTGGTACTGTTAGAAATTGTTTTCTGTTCAAGAGTCATTTGTTTGTTTTCAAAGTTTTTCGAAGTGTTTTATCCGTTCTTTCCGATCTTTTTGGTGATTGATTATGTGTGGTTACTATTGTTTGCTTACAATAGATTGAACGGAGTGTGACGAGTAGATCTATCCTGAGTTCTGAGGGCGAATCATCTACATCGTCAGTACAAGGCAAGTTCACACTTTGATCATATTTTCCAATACCCAGTTTTCATTTGAATTAGTTATATCCTCAAACACATTGCATGAGTAGGATCTCTTAACTTGTGGGACTGGGAAGTAGATTGAGGTAGAACCTATTACCTGCATTATTTTCAAACCCTTGGGAGTTACTTCTACGCTATGCTCAGATTATCATGCTATGCTCGTAGACGTGGTTTGGGTTTGAGTGAAATCCATGACAGATTTGAGTTGTTAATTAAGGATTCAACTTAAGGTGGCTACTTGAATACACATCTGGGTGGATTGGTTGCAGGGCACCTGGAGAATCCAGTGTTGTCCTAGGAAATCCCGGGGTTCCGTGTGATTTTTCCTATGGAATGCCACCCAGGCTCAAAGGGATTATAAAACTATTCATGCTAGAAACTTCCGTGTGCAGCCATAATGCCATTATGGGCTCTGGCATAGTTGAGTAAGTTGTGGGAATCGTTTCCATGATGGGCTAGCAGATGTAGAGGGATTGTAGGTGTACCAGCCTATCTATCTGGTTAAGGGGACCTCTTCGGAAAGACTGTGTCTCGGTCATCCGTTTCTCAAACACCATGCAGTGCGAGAAACCAAACGGACGCGATCGAGTCTTGTGGGAAAAGTGCACAAACCTCTGCAGAGTGTACAAACTGATCATGATTAGGCGTGTACCCGGTTATGGAAATCTTGAGTATTTGGTACTTGAATTATTGGTTGATCTCATCACTCTAAAGTTTAATTTTGTTGGGTTAATGATAACTTTTAATTGGGATTGAGTTGGAGGTACCTTCTCAATGATTTTCAACCACCATGATAGTTAAAATAAAATTTATTTCTTTGTTATAGGGAAAAATTGGCTTTACGCAAAAACTTTAACCTTACAGCCTCCACCAGCCAAATATGCATGTAGTTGTAGGACTTGTTCATTATCATTACAGTGTGAAATTGCCAGTACATTCAATGTACTGACCTACATGGCTGCAACGTCTCATGTTGCAGGATTTTATTCGACGAGTAAGTGTTACGTTAGGGTTGCGCTGTCTACACTCAACTTTGCCGTTGGTGTTGATGGGAATCCACAACCTTTGTTGCTTCCGCTATGATCGATTGAGGTAATAGTATTTACGATACTTAATACATGTGATTTACCTCTGTTATAAATCCTCGAGTACTGTGTGTGTCAGCATACCGATCCAGGGATGACACTTAAGCACAGAGACTTGATCCATTCGGGTCGGGTCGCTACAAGATGGTACCAGAGCACATGTTGACTGTAGGACATGACCCTAGAAACTTGCCAGCCCATAGGAAAGGATTTCTCTAAAACTTTATTTTCAAAAAAAAAAGATTATTTATCTCTCTTATTTCCTGAGCTTTGTCAAATCTTCCCTTTGACCTTAAATAGTTAGACAATACCCTTTACCATTTGGACCACTTCGGAGTAAAGAGAATTTCACCATGCCTTGGAAGTGTTGAAGCTACAACAGTGGATACTCTGAAGATTTGAAGAGTTGACGACTTTGAGAAGATGTTGACCTTTAGAAGACCAAACCTCTATTTTGTACTTACGTTAGATGCGACGATTGTGAGCCGTCAATTGTTTGACGTTTTTCCGACGGCCACAACATAAAACCCGTCTTTTCAAAACCATTGTTTGTATTGAGTGTACCCCTCTATCTCTTCTGAATCTCATCCCAAAACCCTTGGACCCAATAGAGGATGACTGTAGATAGAGTTGAAGTCTCTGGACCAATGACCCAACCGGAGGCAGAACTATGGATACAAAACATGGAGGATCACTTTAGGAAAAATTTGGTTGCAATGAAATATGCAGTTCGATACGCTCTCCAGTACTTTAAAAAAAGTGTTGCAACATGGTGGAAGATGCATCAAGCCATACAAGGATGTAGTGGAGCAGGAATTTGGTAGGAATTCAAGGAAATGCTTTTGAAATCCCGTCTCATCCGAGAGTGTGGTGACAACCCGAAGAAGAAACTTTGTGCCTGCAGGATTTGCGAAGAAATAGGACACACCCAGGAGGAGCACAATGATGAATGCCCTAATTGTGAAGAAAGTCACCTAGCTGAAGAATGCCCAACTAGGCATATTACTTGTTTCTTGTGTGAAGGGACTACCCACTACCCTGTCCAGTGTCACATTTACCCAATGGTGCAACGAACTGTCCAGCAGAAGAAAGAAGCAATGAAAGAAGTCCTCAAGGAAACCTTAAGGGAATCCGCGATGGAGGAAGATATTGACAACCCTGATGGAGAAGGACTAGACAGATATTACTCACGTGCTTGCTACTCATGTGGAAAAGAAGGACACCTTTCACAGTATTGCACAAAGGAAAGCCATGAGTATCTGGGAGACTTCCCGGCAGAAGAAGTGGAGTTTGATCCACAAAAGATAGAAGAATTGATAGGACCAAAGAAGTCGAGGAAGAGAAAGAGCATGTGTCACCAGAAGAACCCAATTTCGGTGAAAAAGGACCTGAGCCACCTCACATGTTTTAGGTGCAAGGATTTAGGTCATTACGGTAGCCACTGCCCAACAAAGAAACCCCGAGACTTGTCAGAAATATTATGTTTTCGTTGTGATGAAGCAGGGCATCTTGCCAGAGATTGTCCCAAGGCGAAGTAGACTTGTGATAGTTAGTGGTGTTTGTGAGAAATATAGTAGTAGCAGTGGGAAGCTTTCTTTCATTTAGAGGTGTTGATTGAGAGTTATGGGAATGACATTGTAATAACTTGTGAAGCAATAGAAGTTGATACTTTTGGAATCCAAGAAGGAGATGCTATGAGTCGTTGGATGATTGTGAGTGCCTCTCTTGCTATCTCACCCAGACCAAAACCTAGAACCCATGGACCAGTTGACCCCAAACCTTTCTTGGACAAAAGACCCCATTTTACCCAAGGATGTCCATATGTTGTCCTAAGAACCCCTTTTGTCTTATACCCACAGATGACAACCCTTTACGAGTCTTTTCTCAAAGGCTCAGAAACCATCATGACCCTGACTAGTGATCAGGATTATCCCAAGATCCTGAAGGACATGATGAAACATATTCACCTAGAAGGAGATGCAGTTTACAAGGGTTATCCCTTCATGGAGAATGGAGTTGAACTTTGGTACGTGGAGGTACACCTCCATCGTGTGAAAGGAGTTTGCCCAAAGACTATGGGTCAATACTTTTTCATCTCCCGAGTACCACGAACAACTTTCTTCGATTCTGTTCGCGAAGCTGCTTTGGAGGCCATACGTCAGATTGGAGAAATACTCGAAGCAAGACTTCGTTATACCCAGGAATGCCTGAGTAAGGTGCAGGCAGAGATGATGGAGACGAAGCACACGACCAATAGGATGAAGGAAAGGATCAACGATTTCAAGAATCACATTGCATAATTCCCCTAGGACTGAAGCATCCTTAGCCAGGACGAATGGATATAGATGGAAGGAATTCTTGACCCTACCAGACCATCAGGATAGTAGCAATTGTAGTGATGCACCTTTGGAAATTGGAGTATTGAATACTGGTTCAAGAAGTAATAAAAGATTTGATATGAGGAGAATATGGATTATGGATGAACCAGTGCATTTTGTTTAGTTGAACCTTACTGAGTGAACCCTGGACCAATAGAAAGGAAAGTGTTGCTCCAAGGAGTAGAGTTTGCACAAATAAGTTGGAGTTTATTTTGATATGAGGCTTACCCCAAGAGTATGAAGGAAAGAAGTACAATTGGATTTTTAAGAGGGTGTAAGGCTGGAGTATGGAACTATAGTGACCCCAAGGATTGAGTTATGGATATACAAGTTCTGACGTGGACCCTTTAGCCGAGGACCTAAGGAGGCTACATAATCACAAGGGAACCACGAGACTTGTCAATAGTTATGTGTATCTGCTGTAGTAAAGCAGTGCATTTTGCTATAGATTGTACCAAGAAGGAGTTTTGTGCTAAGTAGTTGAGTTTAAGCATGCAATGGAAATGCAGTAGAACGAAGTAGTTGAGAATCAATACAGTTAGCATCATGATATTGACTATGGAATTTATGAGTTCTGACTACATAAGTGATGAGTGAAAACATGATGCATAGAAGGAGATTTTGAAGAAACTAGTGTTATTCATTTTAAGTGTGGTAGAATTCAACACCTTTACTGTAGCGACCAGACCTCAAACAGTCTGATCTCTGTGCATCAGTGTCATCCCTGGATCAGTAATGCTGACACGCACAGTACTTGAAGGATTTATAACAGAGTAGCAATCACACACTTATTACATCGATAGTCCAACGATGAATTTATTACAATTAATATGGCCGAAGGCCATCTAATACGATAACAGCAGAAGGCTTGGAAGATAAGTGAGTCCATCAACTCCAGCGGCATCATTGAGTATAGAACCATGACCTAAAATGGGCATCTTACTTGTTGTCTGAAAAGTCTGCAACATGAAACGTTGCAGCCCGAAAATGGGTCAGCACATGGAATATGCTGGCAACGTAACACAAGAGAATGCAATGGAAGTAAAACTATACTATATGCAATATGGCTGGTGGAAAGCTCTATGGTTAAGTTTTTGCGTAAAGCCAATTTTTCCCTACTTCAAAGGAATGCATTTTAATTAACTATCATGGTAGTTGAAACATCGTTGAGAAGATAGACATCCTCTCAACACCAATTAAAGTTCATCATTAAACCCAACAATATTAAATTAGAGTAACATGATGAGATGCACATGAAAATCCAAGTACTAGATACTCAAGACGTCCATAACCGGGGACACGGCTAATCATGATCAGTTTGTACACTCTGTAGAGGTTTGTGCACTTTTCCCACAAGACTCGATCGCCTCCGTTTGGTTTCTCGCACTTCATGGTGTTTGACAAACGGATGACCGAGACATAGTCTTTCAGAAGCGCTAGCACCTTACGATCGGACGGACCGTACCAACCTACATTCCCTACATCTGCTAGTCCACCATTGTAAGAGTTCGTACAACTTACTCATACTATGCTAGAGCCCATAATAGCATTGTGGATGCACACGGAAGTTTTTAGTATGAATAATCTTATGATCCCTTTGAGCCTGGGTGGCGGTCCATAAAAAAACAGGCAATCGCTGGAATACCCAGGTGCCTCAATCCACCCAGATGTGTATTAATGTTGCCACCTTAAGTTGAACCATTAATTAACAAACTCACATCTGTCATGGATTTCACTCACCCAATCCACGTCTACGAGTATAGCATGTCCTATCAGCAAATGTAGAAGTAACTCCCAAAGGTTTGAATGTAATGCAGGTAATAGGTACTACCTCAATCTACTTCCCAGTCCCACAAGTTAATTGATCCTACTCATGCAATGTGTGAGGGTTGGACTAATGCAATGAAAACTGGGTAATTGGAAAGTATGATCAAAGTGTTACTTGCCTTGCTGATGATCCGCAAAACCTAGAGACTCAAAGTAGCAAGCGGCACACTCCGGGTACTCTATCGCAATCAAACAAGCATACAATAAGTACTTAACTAATGCACGGGTAAAACTCAAATAAGAGATCCAACCAGAAAGTTCAACTTAAGAACTCCGGTTTGCAAAAAGAATCAACTCGAAAGAAGCAACGAAACTCAAACTGCAAAAGAAACGAGCTCCGATTTACTAGTTGGCCTAAAGTCAAATTTTACAGTAGCCAAAACTTTGTTCCAGTTGATTAAACGTAAAGAGGGCTTCGAGACGAAGATCTAGGATTTTGAATCACCTGATTCCGACTCTCGAGCGAAAAGAAAAACGAAAAACAAGATCAGGGCAGAAATCGCGATCGGAATAATCGCGGATAAATACCCCGAAAAAGAAAAACGACGAACAGGCTAACGAACGAACGTTCGCTGTCTGCGGCTAACTAACTAAAACCGTTCGTTAAAACGAACGTACGGACGAACGTCCGCTAAATAATTAAACCGACGAAAAAAAACCAAACCTATCTATTCTAAATATAAAAAAACAGATCGAGGTTTTCCTAAAACAAAACCGATCGGTTTAACTAAAAAAACGCAACTACCTCGGGCTCGAACTCCGGCGGGATTCCGGCGGCGGCGGTGGCGGTCCGGCGACGGCAGCGGGGCTGCGAGGCGGCGGCTAGCGGGGCAGCGGCGGCGCGGGGTGGTGCGACGACGGCCGGCAACGCAGGCTGCGGCGGCGCGGGGTGGTGCGGCGGCGGCGGGCAGCGCGGGCGGTGGCGGCGCGGGGTGGTGCGGCGACGGACGGCGGCGGCACGCGGCGGCGGCGGCGGGCGAGGTGGCGGCGGCGCGAGCGAGGCGGCGGCGGCGCGAAGGCGGCGGCGGCTTCGGGCGCTAGGGTTTCGGGCGGAGCGGCGCTGGCGGGCTGAGGCGTAACGCGCCGGCTCTAGCGCTTTATAAAGCCCAGAGTCCCAGTCCTTCACGAGTCTAAGTCGGTTCACTTTTTTTTTTAAATAGAGTCTTGTCACAGAAAAACTAAAGAAAAAAATACTAAACGGACTCCAAAATTCCCGAAATTAATTTTCACCATCCTCTAATAATAGTTAGGACAAAGTGAACATTTTTCCCGGACCTAAATGCAATTTTGAAAAACGCGCATTTTTCTTATGCAAATAAATCCGCAAATAAATCCAGAAAAATACCAAAAGTGATTTTAACATTTTTCCTCGAATATTTCTGTTATTTTGGAGAAGTCATATTATCTTTGCTCATATTTTGTATTTAGAAATATTTTTAGGAGAGAAAAATAATTAGAATCACACTGTCCTCGTACCGGTATTCGAGTGAACTCAAATACGAAAACGGTAAAATTCCCAACTCTCACCGTAGGTCCTTGAGTTGCTTAGAATTTCGAGGAACGCCACAAACAAAAATGCAAAAAGCATGCAATGCAAATATGATCTATGTATAACATTCCAAATTGAAAATTTGGGATGTTACAAACCTACCCCTCTTAGAATGAATCTCGCCCTCGAGATTCGACTTGGCTAGAGAACAGGTGTGTGTGGTCCTTGCGTAGATCATCTTCTCGCTCCCAGGTGGCTTCTTCCTCGGTGTGGTGACTCCACTGAACTTTGCAAAACTTGATAACTTTACTGCGAGTAACTCTGCTCGAAAATTCGAGAATCTTAACAGGCATCTACTCGTAGGTCAGATCACTGTCCAACAGAATTGCTTCCAGGGGTACTGTGTCTCTAAGCGGTATATCGGCCATCTCCGCATGGCACTTCTTAAGCTGCGAAACGTGAAACACGTCGTGCACTCCTGACAATCCTTCGGGCAATTCCAACTTATAGGCAACCTCTCCCATGCATTCCAAAACACGGTAAGGTCCCTCAAATCTCGGGGCTAACTACCCTTTAACTCCGAAACGCTTAACTCCTCGCACAGGCGATACTCTCAAGTACGCTCTATCTCCGATCTCATAGGTTATCTCCTTGCGCTTCGAGTGTGCATAACTCTTCTGCCTGGACTGAGCTACCTTCAGTCTATCTCGAATAAACTTCACCTTCTCCTCAGACTCATTGATTAAGTCTGGTCCAAACAACTATCGGTCTCCAACTTCGTCCCATGACAATGGTGTTCGGCATCTCCTTCCATACAATGCCTCGAACGGTGCCATCTTCAAACTGGCCTGGTAACTGTTGTTGTATGAGAACTCCGCGTAGGGCAAGTTTTCATCCCAACTAGATCCATAATCTAATGCGCAGGCTCTCAGCATATCCTCCAAAATCTGATTTACTCTCTCAGTCTGTCCATCTGTCTGCGGATGAAATGCTGTGGTAAACTCTAGCCTGGTACCCAAAGTTTCATGTAACTGATTCCAGAACTTTGAGGTAAATTGGGTTCCTCTATCTGATACGATGCTCCTCGGAACTCCATGTAGACATACAATTCTGGTCATGTATATCTTTGCCAACTTTGCACTGGTATATGTGGTTTTTACAGGAATAAAGTGGGCTACCTTCGTCAATCGGTCCACTACTACCCAGATTGAATCATATCCTGCTTTGGTCCTGGGCAATCCGGTGATAAAATCCATGCCAAGCTTCTCCCACTTCCATTCGGGTATTGGCATAGGTTGTAACAATCCTGCTGGCTTCTGATGTTCTGCCTTCACTCTCTGGCATACATCACAAACTGCTACATACTCCGCAATATCCTTCTTCATACCGGTCCACTAGAAAATATCCTTCAAATCCAAATACATCTTAGTATTTCCTGGGTGAATCGAGTATGGTGAATCATGGGCCTCCTGTAAAATCAACTTCCTGATCTCTGGGTCATTGGGCACATAGATTTGATCCTCAAACCATAGGGTGTCGTGTTCATCCTCACGAAATCCTTTAGCTTTTCCTTCGCTCATCCTCTCCTTTATAGAGGCAACCTCCTTGTCAGCTTTCTGAGCTTCTCTGAGTTTATCCATCAGGGTGGACTGGATTTCTAATGTTGCTACATAGCCTCTCGGAACTATATCCATACGTAGTTCTCGTAGGTCATTGGCTAACTCCTTTGGACACTCCTCCATCATTAGGGTATTGACATGGCTCTTACGGCTTAGCGCATCAGCTACTACGTTAGCCTTTCCGGGATGATAATGCAATCTCATGTCAAAATCCTTAATGAGTTCCAGCCATCTCCTTTGCCTAAGATTCAACTCCTTCTGAGTGAATATATACTTCAAACTCTTGTGATCCGTATATACTTCACAATGGTTTCCAATAAGAAAATGTCTCCACGTCTTCAATGCATGCACTACGGCTGCTAACTCCAAATCGTGGGTGGCATAGTTCATCTCATGGGGTTTTAGTTGTCGTGAAGCATATGAAACAACTCTTCCTTCCTGCATAAGTACAGCTCCAAGTCCTCGACGTGAAGCGTCGCAATACACCTCATAATCCTTATGTTGATCTGGCAGAATCAACATAGGGGATGAGACCAACCTTTTCTTCAATTCCTGGAAACTGGCCTCACATCCTTCCGTCCAACTGAATTTGGTGTCCTTCTTTAACAATTCCGTCATTGGCTTTGCAATCTTCGAGAAATTCTCAATAAATCTCCGGTAGTATCCTGCGAGTCCAAGAAAACTCCGGATCTCACCAACTGTTGTCGGTGCTTCCCAATTGGTCACGGTGTCCACCTTAGCGGGATCTACTGCTATTCCTTCTCCGGATATAACATGTCCGAGGAATCCGACTTCCTTCAACCAAAACTCACATTTGCTAAACTTGGCATATAACTGATGTTCTCTGAGCTTCTCCAACACCATTCGCAAATGCTCTGCATGCTCCTCTTCATCCTTCGAGAAGATCAATATATCATCTATGAACACTACGACGAACTTATCCAAATACTCCATAAACACTTTGTTCGTCAGGTTCATAAAGTATGCCGATGCGTTTGTCAGACCAAACGACATAACGGTATACTCATACAACCCATACCTAGTGGTAAAGGCCGTCTTAGGTATATCCTGCTCTCAGATCTTCAATTGATGGTACCCTGATCACAGATCGATCTTGGAAAATACCTTAGCTCCTTGCAATCTATCGAACAGATCATTGATCATTGGCAATGGGTACTTGTTCTTGATCGTTACTTCGTTCAATCCACGGTAATCAACAACCATCCTTAACGATCCATCCTTCTTCTCCACTAGAAGTACTGGCGAACCCCAAGGCGAAGAACTTGGGCGTATGAATCCTTTATCCAGTAACTCCTTAATCTGCTTCTTAATTTCCTCCAAATCCTTTGCGAGCATCCTATATGGTCTCTTAGAAATTGGCCCGGTGCCTGGCAAAAGTTCAATCAAAAACTCTATATCTCTATCCGGTGGCATTCCTAACCGTTCTTCTGGAAACACATCTGGATAATCCTTCACTACTGGCACTTCCTCCTAAACAACTCCTGACAAGGAATTTAACCTACTCCTCTTTGACTCATGCCGGGATACATACTTGATCCTTCTTCCTTCCGGCGTAGTAAGCAAAATGGTCTTACTGGCACATTCAATATTCCCTTCATACTTAGATAACCAATCCATGCCTAATATCACATCCAGTCCTTGAGATTCCAATACTATTAGGTCCGAAGGGAAAATGTAATTACCAATCCTTAGGGGCAACTGATCACACCATGACTTAGCCATATACTCCGCTCCTGGCGAGGTTACTAACATGGGCGATCTAAGGGCTTGGGTCGGCAGCTTATACTTATCCACGAATCCCCTTGAAATATATGAATGTGATGCACCAGTATCAAAAAGAATGAGTGCAGTAAAGGACCTAACTAAGAACTTACCTATAACCGCATCTGGTTGCTCCTCTACCTCCTCCACAGTCACGTGGTTCACTTGTCCTTTGTTGAACGGTTGGGCTTCTTCCCGGCGCTTCCATTTCCGTTCCCATTCTTAACTTCTGGCATTCATTGGCATAATGTCCATTCTTCCCGCACTTATAACAAGTGACATGGCTAAAATCCCTCTTGGTGGGTGTGGACGGTGTAGGGCGGTTCTGGTTTCCATTGGCTCCATTCCCATTTACATTGCCATTCTTGGTGCCATTGTGATTGTGCGAGCTACCTCCTCCATGGGTATGCTGACACTGTCCTACCACTCTAGGGGTAAAGCGGGGCTTCTGCTAAGCTCCAGAGTTATACTTTCCTTGCCCATACTTCCTCTTGCGACTCTCAATCTGTTGATGCTTCCTTTCAATCATTAGGGCGCGGTCAACCAACTCCTGGTAGTTATTGAAAGTTTCCACCATCAATTGTACACTCATCTCATCATTCAGCCCTTCCATGAATCTCTCCTGTTTCTTGGCATCTGTGGCCACATCATGTGGGGCATAACGAGATAGGGTACTAAACTCATCCACGTACTGAGCCACAGTACGAGTTCCTTGGCGCAAATTGCGAAACTCCTGCTTCTTCATACTCATTGCTTCAGTTGAGACATGGGCGGTACGAAAAGCTTGCTGAAACTGATCCCAAGTCACATTGGCTACGGGTAAGTCGTTGTGTAATTCTCCCACCATGCTGCGGCTGGTCCAGACAACTGGTGTGCGGCAAATCGCACCTTCTCAGCATCCGAGCAATTGGTGGTGGTCAAATCCCTTCCAATCTTGCGTAGCCAGTCATCAGCCACAATTGGTTCGATGCTGCTAGCAAACACGGGTGGTTGCAACCTTAAGAAACGTGTTATGTTGTCCACAGGTGGTGGTGGTGGTGGTGGAGGGTTGTTGTTGTTGTTCTGGTTGTTCTGAGTGTTCTGGACAAGAAGTTGCATCAGGGTGTTCTGCTGCTGGATCAACTGGGTGAGCTCAGGGGGAAACTCGAATTCACGTCTTGGAGGCATCTGATGGGTGTAGAGGGAAGAGATTAGAATAGAAAAGAGGTCTAAGGGAAAATCACTACCCATATGCACATGAGACAAACACACAATCATATTCACACCAATCAATTTCAAACAAGGTCTTACAAATCTAACGATCGTTACAAAGGTGCTCTAAAACTAATATTTGGAGGTAACTACTAGTCACAGGGTGGTCATCTAAAAATATTGATCGACATAGGATTCCATAATATCTGCTCCAGCTTCATCTTCATAGTCTTCGTCCTTGCTATCCTCAGCTTCCGAATTTGTGTCATCTATGATGATATAATCTTCCGGTGGTATCTCCTTGGGTTCTTCTTCCTCGTCTTCTTCTCCCATGAGTATCCCTAACTTCCGGGTCAAATCATCATTCTTCTCCACAAGTATCTTCATCTCCTCCTCATATCTGTCGCGTGTAGACTTGAGTTCTTCTTCTAGCTCCAAATTTCTATTTAGGGCTTTCTTCAAATATATCATCCCAGCACACATCTGGTGCTCCTGGCGACGAATGTGGTGGTTCAACTCCTGGTTGAATGATGCAATGGACCTATCCTTCCGAGTGCTGATCATATCCCAATTCTCATCTCGGCGTCCACAAATCTGGTAGATGGTGTCCTTTAGCTCCTGCTTGTAGACTTCTCCAATCCTTCCCATAGCAATGTGTGCTGCCATGCTCCTTCCTAGGCTCCATGTAGGCGCATTAAAGGAAAATGCTATGAGTGAGGTGACGGGTGCGAACGTCCTTCCTGGAACTTGGGCTTGAATCAACCAACGCTCCTCCTCAAGTAGAGTGGCATTGTAGGTTCCGGTGAAACTTGGTAATCCAATGTTGAGATATCTTGTGACTTCCTTCAGGTGTCGTCCAAATGGCGAGTCATCATCCGGTTGCATGAACTTGTGCTTTGCTTCCACCATCCTAAAGAGTAGAAAAGATGAGGAGTCAGAAAAGAGAAGAGTGAATTGTGCTCTAGGGCTTGTCTTAGTGGTCGTGTCCTACAGTCAGCGTGTGCTCTGATACCATCTTGTAGCGACCAGACCTCAAACAGTCTGATCTCTGTGCATCAGTGTCATCCCTGGATCAGTAATGCTGACACGCACAGTACTTGAAGGATTTATAACAGAGTAGCAATCACACACTTATTACATCGATAGTCCAACGATGAATTTATTACAAATAATATGGCTGAAGGCCATCTAATACGATAACAGCGGAAGGCTTAGAAGATAAGTGAGTCCATCAACTCCAGCGGCATCACTGAGTATAGAACCACAACCTAAAAGGGGCATCTTACTCGTCGTCTGAAAAGTCTGCAACATGAAACGTTGCAGCCCGAAAACGGGTCAGCACATGGAATATGCTGGCAAGGTAACACAAGAGAATGCAATGGAAGTAAAACTATACTATATGCAATATGGCTGGTGGAAAGCTCTATGGTTAAGTTTTTGCGTAAAGCCAATTTTTCCCTACTTCAAAGGAATGCATTTTAATTAACTATCATGGTAGTTGAAACATCGTTGAGAAGATAGACATCCTCTCAACCCCAATTAAAGTTCATCATTAAACCCAACAATATTAAATTAGAGTAACATGATGAGATGCACATGAAAATCCAAGTACTAGATACTCAAGACGTCCATAACCGGGGACACGGCTAATCATGATCAGTTTGTACACTCTGCAGAGGTTTGTGCACTTTTCCCACAAGAGTCGATCGCCTCCGTTTGGTTTCTCGCACTGCATGGTGTTTGAGAAACGGATGACCGAGACTTTCAGAAGCGCTAGCACCTTATGATCGGGCGGACCGTACCAACCTACATCCCCTACATCTGCTAGTCCACCACTGTAAGAGTTCGCACAACTTACTCATACTATGCTAGAGCCCATGATAGCATTGTGGCTGCACACGGAAGTTTCTAGTATGAATAATCTCATGACCCCATTGAGCCTGGGTGGCGGTCCATAAAAAAACAGGCAATCACTGGAATACCCAGGTGCATCAATCCACCCAGATGTATATTAATGTTGCCACCTTAAGTTGAACCATTAATTAACAAACTCACATATGTCATGGATTTCACTCACCCAATCCACGTCTACGAGCATAGCATGTCCTATCCGCAAACATAGAAGTAACTCTCAAAGGTCTGAATGTAATGCAGGTAATAGGTACTACCTCAATCTACTTCCCAGTCCCACAAGTTAATTGATCCTACTCATGCAATGTGTGAGGGTTGGACTAATGCAATGAAAACTGGGTAATTGGAAAGTATGATCAAAGTGTTACTTGCCTTGCTGATGATCCACAAAACCTAGAGACTCAAAGTAGCAAGCGGCGCACTCCGGGTACTCTATCGCAATAAAACAAGCATACAATAAGTAATTAACTAATGCACGGGTAAAACTCAAATAAGAGATCTAACCAGAAAGTTCAACTTAAGAACTCCGGTTTGCAAAAAGAATCAACTCGAAAGAAGCAACGAAACTCAAACTGCAAAAGAAACGAGCTCCGGTTTACTAGTTGGCCTAAAGTCAAATTTTACAGTAGCCAAAACTTTGTTCCAGTTGATTAAACATAAAGAGGGCTTCGAGACGAAGATCTGGGATTTTGAATCACCTGATTCCGACTCTCGAGCGAAAAGAAAAACGAAAAACAAGATCAGGGCAGAAAACGCGATCGGAATAATCGCGGATAAATACCCCGAAAAAAAACGATGAACAGGCTAACGAACGAACGTTCGCTGTCTGCGGCTGACTAACGAAAACCGTTCGTTAAAACGAACGTACGGACGAACGTCCGCTAAATAACTAAACCGACGAAAAAAAACCGAACCGATCTATTCTAAATAAAAAAACAGATCTAGGTTTTCCTAAAACAAAACCGATCGGTTTAACTAAAAAACACAACTACCTCGGGCTCGAACTCCGGCGGGATTCCGGCGGCGGCGGCGGCGGTCCGGCGATGGCAGCGGGGCGGCGAGGCGGCGGCTAGCGGGGCGGCGACGACGCGGGGTGGTGCGGCGGCGGCGGGCAGCGCGGGCGGCGGTGGCGCGGGGTGGTGCGGCGGAGGCACGGGGTGGTGCGGCGGCGGCGCGGGGTGGTGCAGCGGCGGACAGCGCGGGCGGCGGCGACACGCGGCGGAGGCGGCGAGCGAGGCGGCGGCGGTGCGAAGGCGGCGGCGGCTTCGGACGCTAGGGTTTCGGGCGGGGCGGTGCTGGCGGGCTGAGGCGTAACGGGCCGGCTCTGGCGCTTTATAAAGCCCAGAGTCCCAGTCCTTCATGAGTCTAAGTGGGTTCACTTTTTTTTTAAAATAGAGTCCCATCGCAGAAAAACTAACAAAAGAAATACTAAACGGACTCCAAAATTCTCGAAATAAATTTTCTCTGTCCTCTAATAATATTTAGGACAAAGTGAACATTTTTCCCGGACCTAAATGCAATTTTGAAAAACGCGCATTTTCCTATGCAAATAAATCCGCAAATAAATCCAGAAAAATACCAAAACTGATTTTAACATTTTTCCTCCAATATTTCTGTTATTTTGGAGAAGTCATATTATCTCCGCTCATATTTTGTATTTAGAAATATTTTTAGGAGAGAAAAATAATTAGAATCACACTGTCCTCGTACCGGTATTCGAGCGAACTCAAATACGAAAACGGTAAAATTCCCAACTCTCACAGTAGGTCCTTGAGTTGATTAGAATTTCGAGGAATGCCACAAACAAAAATGTAAAAAGCATGCAATACAAATATGATCTATGTATAACATTCCAAATTGAAAATTTGGGATGTTACATTTACCCGGATACACTAGCTAGTGGTTAGTTACATCAGACTTGGAATGAACTGCCCAAGGATGAGTGTGAGTAATTACACTCAGTTTTGTACCCAAAGAAAAAGGGGATACCAAACAAAATTGGATGGATTTAAGAGAGCCAATGAAGTTGGATGTTGGAAGAATGATCAGTTGCAACCCAATGATGAGACCAAGTATTGCTAGTGATGAGATGAGCCATAACCCACAGGCCCCAGGACCTGTCAAAGAAGCAAGCACACTCTTGCTAAAGGAAACACCCTGGTAGAAGTTACGACTCTGTCAACCGACGATCTTATAGGTGTTTACGCTAAACCCGAGGGTTGTGAAGAAACGATAGATGTTTTGTTTAGCTTGCAGAATCAATGGATATATCCGAACTCAGTTCGTCGACAAGAGGAAATTCAGCAATGCTTGTGAGGATGACCGAGTGTTAGAATTCGAGATTCACTAAACCATATACAAGGTAATGATTTGGGTGCGGGATGGATTGATCACCATACCGACTTACTCTTATTGTTCGCCTCTGTTATACGGGATGGTAAATCTGAGTGACTTACCTATAGTAGAGAGACGACGATGTCAAAACCTTGTTTAAACCTTAGAATGGTATGGAAAGTTTCCCTTGTACACGACATGATGTTGCCAACCATAGGAATTACGATGAGGATGAGCCCAGGCCCATTTTCTGCAGGGACCCCGTTAATTGGTTTCATGACCACCATGAGATATCGATGGATGTTTAGTATTGGCGCCAGACCTATCCGCTAGAAGAACCAGTCTCAGAAGAACCTTACCAGGATGAATGACACAAGAATTGAGAACAAAGGTTAGACCCCTACCGAAGGAGCCCCGAGAAGGAATTACCCTGAAGATTTGAGGAGACCAACCCTGTCAGCAATAAGGATGTAGTACTTGAGTTTTGATGGAACCGTGTCCATGTTCCTAAGTATGGTAGCACACTAGGCCACACCAATCAGTGGATTTGTTAGGAGACCCCCAACCCCTAACCTATTTCTGGCTAGCCTCTCTGAATCTCGAGGATGAGATTCATTTTAAGTGTGGTAGGTTTGTAACATCCCAAAATTCTAAATTTTGGAATGTTATAATAAATAGATAGATTTGATTTATGTTTGATGTGCTGAGTGAAATTGAGTGAAATTTGAAACTTTTGAAAGTTAAATGAGAGGGAATAAAATGACTTTCCCAAAACTTTCACTTTGCATTTTGATCTCCGGGAATTCAATTTCTTTTCAACACAAAAACCCTAGAGTGAAGATAATATGACTTCTTCCATTTATTTTAAATGATAAAGGACTTTGAAAGGATTCTTGAATTTCATCCTCGAAATATTTTCAATTCAGAAACTTTAAGCAACTCAATGATTTTTCCGAGAGAAGATAAAATGACTTCTTCAAATTATAGGAAATATGAGTTGGAAGTTTTTCTGAAACTTTCTGCAACCCAATTTCAAATATTGAGTTATTTGGTTTTTATTCAAATTATTTTTCTCCAAAAATAAATTACATGAAAAATAGGGTAACATGATTCCCTACAGCAGAAAATCAGAGATAAATAAATTTGAAGTCTTTTTGGTATTTTAAAAATGATTTTTATTGGTTTTTATTGCAACAGTTGCACTATTTTATTTATTAGAATTTGTGAGGATTTTATTTTAATGTAGAAAAATGTTCATCTTGTAGGATTTATTTTTCTGCAAATTTTGATATATTATATGCCTATATAATATTTTAGGTTATTTCTATTTATTTTTATTTTTTTCTGTGTTTTTTTAAGTTCTACGAACAGTGCGAGGCCGAAGCCCGGCACTGCTCCACACCTCACCGGCCTACTGGCCTTCTCGGCCCAGCCCAGCACCACTGCAGCTGCGGGCCGCACCCGCACGCCCGCGCCCGAACCGCCTTGGCCGCAGACGACGACAGGTGGGGCCCACCTGTCGGGCCCTTCCTCGACCTCCCGTCGGAGTCCGCCTGCTGCACGCGACGGCAGCCGCTCGCCCTGACCATGTCGAACTCCACCTCCTCGCCTTTGCCCCTCGCCCAAGCCACCGCCCGCCTCTCCCCTTTAAAAGCCGAAGCCCGGGTCTTATTTCGCTCCTCCGCAAGCCGCATCTCGCAGCCGCCGCACCTCACCACCGCCGCCGCCGAAGCGCTCTGCAGCCGCCGCCCGCATCGCCGTCGACCTTCCCCGACCCCGCCATCGACACCGCCGCACAACGACGCCCCTCCCCGTGCCTTCGCCCAAGCCAGAGAGCCATCGGAGCCGCCGCTCCGTTGACGCCCGAGCCGTTGCCGCCGTCTGCCCCTCGCCGCCGACGTGGTAACCGCCGCTACCGCCCCCTCGCCGTCCGATCTGGATCTGACGCCCCAGATCAGCTATTGTTTTTTTTTCTTTTCGAATCGTTTTTCCCTAATTAGTGAACGTTCACCGGTTAGCCCTCGCAGCGAACGGTTTCAGCCTGTAGTTTTTTGCCACGTGTCCAGGGACCTTTTTGTAGCTGTTTTATTTTCAGTTTAGTCCCTAAACTTAAAACCTTCGTAAGTTTTTACTCGTTGGTCCAAATCCAACGTAACCAACGCCCACGTCTTCGTTACGATCCCCACTTTCTAGTAAAACAACTCAAACAAGTTTTTGAAAGTTTTAAAAACTGAATTCAACTAGATTTGAATTTGAACTTCTTTTGATCATAACTTGAGTTTTATGACTCCGTTTTTGCTGATTCTTTTTGCAAATCGAAGCTCTTGACCTAAACTTTCTGATAAGGCCAAATTCACGTAATTTTGGTACAGTTAGAAATTGTTTTCTGTTCAAGAGTCATTCATTTGTTTTCGAAGTTTTTCGAAGTGTTTTATCCGTTCTTTCTTATCTTCTGAGTGATTGCTTATGTGTGGTTACTATTGTTTGCTTACGATAGATTGAACGGAGTGTGACGAGTATATCTATCCCGAGTTCTGAGTACGAATCATCTACATCGTCAGTACAAGGCAAGTTCACACTTTGATCATATTTTCCAATACCCAGTTTTCATTTGCATTAGTTATATCCTCAAACACATTGCATGAGTAGGATCTCTTAACTTGTGGGACTGGGAAGTAGATTGAGGTAGAACCTATTACCTGCATTATTTTCAAACCCTTGGGAGTTACTTCTACGCTATGCTCAGGTTATCATGCTATGCTCGTAGACGTGGTTTGGGTTTGAGTGAAATCCATGACAGATGTGAGTTGTTAATTAAGGATTCAACTTAAGATGGCTACTTGAATACACATCTGGGTGGATTGGTTGCAGGGCACCTGGAGAATCCAGTGTTGTCCTAGGAAATCCCGGGGTTCCGTGTGATTTTTCCTATGGAATGCCACCCAGGCTCAAAGGGATCATAAAACTATTCATGCTAAAAACTTCCGTGTGCAGCCACAATGCCATTATGGGCTCTGGCATAGTTGAGTAAGTTGTGGGAATCCTTTCCATGATGGGCTAGCAGATGTAGAGGGATTGTAGGTGTACCAGCCTATCTATCTGGTTAAGGGGACCTCTTCGGAAAGACTGTGTCTCGGTCATCCGTTTCTCAAACACCATGCAGTGCGAGAAACCAAACGGACGCGATCGAGTCTTGTGGGAAAAGTGCACAAACCTCTGTAGAGTGTACAAACTGATCATGATTAGTCGTGTCCCCGGTTATGAACATGTTGAGTATCTGGTACTTGAAATATTGGTTGATCTCATCACTCTAAAGTTTAATTTTGTTGGGTTAATGATAACTTTTAATTGGGATTGAGTTGGAGGTACCTTCTCAATGATTTTCAACCACCGTGATAGTTAAAATAAAATTTATTTCTTTGTTATAGGGAAAAATTGGCTTTACGCAAAAACTTAAACCTTACAGCCTCCACCAGCCAAATATGCATGTAGTTGTAGGACTTGTTCATTATCATTACAGTGTGAAATTGCCGGTACATTCAATGTACTGACCTACATGGCTGCAACGTCTCATGTTGCAGGATTTTATTCGACGAGTAAGTGTTACGTTAGGGTTGCGCTGTCTACACTCAACTTTACCGTTGGTGTTGATGGGAATCCACAACCTTTGTTGCTTCCGCTATGATCGATTGAGGTAATAGTATTTACGATACTTAATACATGTGATTTACCTCTGTTATAAATCCTCGAATACTGTGTGTGTCAGCATACCGATCCAGGGATGACACTTAAGCACAGAGACTTGATCCATTCGGGTCGGGTCGCTACACCAGCCTTGAGGAGTTTTGGAAAGAAATGTAGGTCGCCTTGTGGGATGCTTTGCCTCCGACTGAACGCGCCAAAATAGAGGCGAAGAAGAAGGCTAAGGAAGAGAAGCGCGTCGCGAGGCATGCTGTCTGCGAGGCCTATGTCGCATCCGAGAGAGTCAGACAATTGGCTCTTTGGCAGAAGGCTCGTGCGATGGACGTGAGGGTGGTGGAGGACGCTTGTGCCAAACTGAGTGCAGTCGGTCCCAGGTGCCTCATCTACGCTTGACGGTACGTGGACCTGGTGCACGCTTCTAGCGAGGAGGAGTTCCTGTTGACACCGGATCACTAGACCGGTGAGATCACGCTCGCCCGTCGGTAATCCACCAATCAGCACCTTGCGAGTTGCGAGGCTGAGGAAGAGGCGTTGTCTCGTGCACTGGGAAACAGCCGCGCATCCAGGCACTCGTGGCACGCCGCAACCGCTCCAACGAGCGGCGTGGCTTTTATTAGGAATAGATTAGTTTCGTAAGGTGATCTCATTAGTTTTGGGACGGAATTGATAAATCTCGAATGTTCGGGAATTATTAGCGTCCTTAATCTATCTATTTATATACTTAAAACAATAGGCAAATAAGGCACTACGTTCTTCCACACAGATTAAATTATCTCGACCAATGGTTTTAGATATGAACGACTGAGATTTAAAGATATATACGTACATACAAATATTTTCTACATGCACTGTTTTGGACATATCAAATCTGTCACGTATAGAAGTACTTTTGATGGAAAGTGCAACCACAAGACGTATGGAAGAAGGACGCCTACAGGGCGGAAAATCATCATCACACACGTTGTATATGTGAATCACTGCGACACATGTATCAATCCGGTTCAAATTCTAATATAGGAGAAAAGAACTACAAAAGCCAGCCACGCTACCATCGGCCAGGCAATCACACGTTTGCAATATACTAGTAGTTGGGGCGCGCCCGTGGCGCGCCGCTTGAGGGGCATCTGGGCGGTGCCAAGTAGATGAATGCCCTTTTCACATTCCTTTTTGGATCAGGATAGTAGCACATGTACATGCAATTCTTGGTTGAACTTATTATATTGGGACATCATCTGGAAAAGAAAAAGAAATGTGGCACCCACAACGATATAGCATCGACAGGAGCATGTTGCTGTTTGGCAACATAAGATACATTAATAGAAATTGTACACACGTCGGCCCCGATAGCGCTGACAGGCCCTTGATGCCTCCCTCTAACCATGTGGTTGACGAAGCTGCGGTAGTAGCTCGCCGTCGCGGACAGCGATGACCCCCGGGACACGGTGTTGATGGAGGCACAAGGGAGATGTTGAGCTTGGTCTAGAGGTCCATGATGGCAGCCCTGGTCCTCTCGATGGCAAACTGCTCCGCATCGTTGGCGTCCTGGTTCCTCGGCTTCCTTGCCTGCAAATGAGTTCCACTTAATACCTTTGGCATGACCTTTTCTGAGCTTCTAATGATTATATGAATTCTGAGAGAAGCGAGTGTGCTCGATCAAACTTAAACTGACTTTCGGCTCACCTTGTGGCTCTGAAAGAGCTGGAATGGCTCCGGCGAAGGTTTACAGACGCTGATTTGCTCGTCGGCGTCGTCACCCTCAACATCCCCTCTCAGAGCAGTTCGTTGAACTGTCTATGTACAAATAACAATGATCAATTCTACAGTCTACCTTCTACTTACATTCTATGAATCTGTTTTCTCAAATCAGATATCAAAAGCATTAATCCTTAATCTTAGGCCTTAGGAAAGAACCAACAATTAGAAACAAAAGGAAATATTGTGAAGATAGAAAACCTGCCAATCTAAAATATATTGATGAGGACGACCAGGAACAGCCAATAGCCTAATGATGATCCTAGGGACAATCTCGATGAGAACAAAGCTAATATCCACCAAATAAGATAGCGAGAACCCTTGATATGGCCACAAGCTCGAATAGATGGGAGCCAACATATAGATGGGACCATATTCTGAAGCTACTCTCCAAAATTCTGGGCAAATAACAAATAAAAGAGCAATACATACTAAGATAACAGGCCAATATGATACTTAGTATTCATTTAAGATGGTCGGTTGCAACTATTACACATCAGGCCGATATCATGTTGTTCGCCATTAGTATCGTACCTTTTAGTCTGGCCTGTTTACCCCAAGTGCAAAGTAAGATAATTAGCATGATTATGATCAGGCCATCAGGAAGAAGATGATCATGCAGACATGCGCACAATACTACAGTAAAGATGTTGCTTATGCTACTGTACTGTTTTTTGAAACCCAAAGCAAAAATCTTGCAGGCTGAATAATTATGTCTTTAGAGCTTAAAATTCCTACCAAAAAACGACAGAGCATCTCTGAATACAACATTGAGTGACATTTGAAGGAGGGCTTAAGCATGTAGGATCGACACACTGAATTGAAATCTACGTTATGAGCAGGGCAGTGTGGTACAATGCTGCAAAGAACATAGATGAGTACAAGTAGCTCAACGGATGGTGGGTGATGTGGTTGTGGGAGCGGCCGCTGGTCAGGTCAAATCGGACGTCATCCTCGGATACACAGAGCGCATCAGCCAGCTGGCCTAGCCAGTTGATTGATGGCGCAGTTGCCGCAAGACGCGTCACTCCCTCCAATGATGCATGTTAATTAACAAGTGAGAGGTTGTCTGACCAAGGACTAATTGTCAGGCTAATGCAGTTGCAGATGCGAGAATAAATACATCAGTATTGATTCTATCTATGGAGTTATCATAAGCGCCTAGTAAGACAAAAATGGCTCAAATGATTCACTCCTAAAATCCCAAACTTTAGCCCTGAATTATAAAATTATAAAATTAATCATTATATTCCAGCCAGTCAATCAAGAAAAATGCACTTTTTCAATATAGACTCAACTTTCACCATGCACTTAATTAACTTACCGCACCACCATCTTGTCCCATTTGCTCTTGCACTCGCCTCTGCCTGATGGCTTCCAACTCTGGGTCATGGTCAGCCTACCAAGAAGAATCTCAGTTTCAACAGATGATATGTAGTAAAAATACCAGTATGGATAGAGTTAATGTCATATTTTAAGGGTGTAATTTTCACAGGAAACCATATGTTTTCTGCAGTACATTAAGGAAAAAAAACATGTTCCACACAATGCCTAAAGCATTTTTCTTCCTCTGGTACCAACAGTAATATTTTGAAGATGAACATCTGATGTGCTATATATACTATAGACTATCAACCTGAAGTTAAAACATATCAGTGAACCCAGGTAGTTTAGATTCCACATGGGATAAAGCTTACATGCTAATTTCAATAGTATGTACTTTGTTTGAAAGCCTTAAGCTGAAGAGTAGGTTCCTATGAAGAAATCTGTGTGCATCATCAGATGAAGTGCACCGGTGGCACAAATGCAAGCCATAAAAGTCTTGTTAACAAAAAATAACACTGTCGAATTCAAGATGTTGCAATTCATTTTTAGGGCAGCCAATTGGATTCCAGGAAGGCAAAGCAATTCCAGGTCATGTTGTAACCATTAATTTGTCGCCCCTGCACTCACTTGATAAAAATACATGCCAACAAGCAAACCAGTATGGCCCTCAAGAATAATTCAATGTCAGAATTAGCACGCCGACAAACCCTTGTATGCTCCGTGCTCGCTTCCTAATCGAAGTAGCATGCAAAATCACAATAGCTCAGAAATATCCACTATTCTATCTATACCGTGAGCACTCAGTGTGTGTACTACACAGTTTTTCTCACCCTACCAAACCAATATCAGCTGAATCTGCCCGGGATATCAGCCAACGGCCACGAGATCAAAGCAATCACACCACGTCAACATGGGAAGGCGCATCATATGAGGCTGGATAGTGAACAAATCATAGATCGTCAAAAATACCTAAAAACTATGGCCAAGAAGAATGGCAAAAATTAAGACGAACCGATCATCCTCCAGTCAGCCATGGCGCCATATTTGTATCCCGTGGTGGTGGAGTAGCATAGGCGGCTGAGCAGGGAAAGGAGCACAACATACCAGAGTGGCCGGCGATGACGAAGAACACCACGAACTGCTCCGCCTCCTCGTTCTTCTTTTGGCGCCACACGACGACGAAGGCACGGACTACTGGACCTCCTCGTCGCTCTCTCCGGCAGTGGTGCCGCGCACCGAGGGGAGAAGACGATGATGGCGCCCACACGACCTGACTCGGGGGAGAAACGGGTCTCGGGAGGGGCCCTTCCTCCGGTGGCGGCGGCGGATCTGGGATGCGATGAGGCGGCGGCGGCGGATCTGGGATGGGACGAGGCGGCGGCTAAAGAGGTAGCGTGTGAGGAGGGACGGCTGCCTTTTTTTTGTGAGATATTTTCGTCGCGTCCAATACAATCGATAGGTGATGAAGTGGACAGCCCAGCCTGCGTTTGGCATGCTTTGGATGGAATTTACTTCACCGAGCACTGCTCCTAATGCCACGTGTACCATGCGAGCGAGGGCCCTTCGTGCGTAGCTTATATGCTTTAATATGTGTTATAACAAGTATATGGTCCATATAAAAAAACATGTATACCCTAAAAAAAACATGTATGTGTTGCCAAAAAAAAGTATACCATGTTAGTATCTGATACGTGAAAACAAATCAACAATTAATTAATACGGTTATATGATGTACCTTTTGCCTTTCTTTTAAATATATATAGCAATCATATTAAGACATTCTAGAAACTGCATCCTATGTACAAAAGCAGTCACGTGCCTGACCAAGTAAAGAAAAGAAAGACATTTCGAAAAAGGGAAAACAAGGCAATACGTATTATGTACAAAATCAATCCATGATGAGGATGGGAACAAGCTCGCTCACACCAGGTAGCCGGAGAGCAAGGAAGGGCCATCCGCCGTGAAGAGTGACCGGGCTGCGGCAGCGACCTGCCACGAAACAAAGTTTGTGCGGTAGTGGTTGCATTGCCCCGCGCGCTATAGAGCTGGAGGAGCAGCAGATGACGTAGGCCGCGTAGCAGCGGCGCCGGTACAAGCTGCAGAGCTGCGTCTCAGGCGCACATGGAGATGGAAGGCGGAAAGCATGGGCGAAGATGGACAGCTAAGAGCATCTCCAATAGCACGTGTATATTTGGATGTCTATATATTCATATAGACAATGGTCTAAAAAGATTCCCTCATATACACGTTCAGTTTTGCATCAGAACGTCTATATACAGGGACCATGACATGTGGGACGTCGCTGGGGAGAGGAAGAAATCATGACTGCAACTGAGTTTAGACAATGCCTTCACATTGTCCAGGCGTGGACATTGTCGAGGTCGGTTTAGACAATGTGTATATTTAGACGACCATATAGACAAGCTGTTGGACGCCTGTTTTTGACTCACATCGTGAAAAACGAGTATAGACATTCATATAGACAAGCTATTGGAGATGCTCTAAGGCTGCGACACCGACGCCTGCAAACTCACTGGCACTGATGGGTCGCGGGCGGGTTTACTAGAACTGTTGCCCAGCCGAGGCATCACCGGGGCCTGATTAAGGATTGTCCATGTCACGTAAGGTTGCATTGGCCTTTTTTTGCGAAAGATATTAGCCTTTTCTTCTGGATATTCATTGTCGAAAAAGTGGATGCGCTCCCATGCATGTACAAATGCCAACACTTTTGAATTTTGTAGTGATGTATTCGTTTGAAAATTGATGAGATATGTGTAACGTTTAAAAAATAATATTTTTCATGATTAATTGCGAGGTTGACATGTAGAGGACTCAATTGTTTTCAAGCATAGAGTGCTATTATATGAAAATTTGGACGTGCTTAAAGCATGAAAATGTAGACGTGCAAACAATCCATTTACTATCAACTTTTTTTTGTTAATTAATAGAAGAAACTATTTTCTTCTCTTAGTAGCTTCTACATGGAGACTCTTAATCAGGAGTTATTTGCATATACTTGACCAATAATCTGTGCATTAAATTAATCATCAAAAAAGATGTGCTTAAATTATATATTCTCTTCGTCCCAAAATTCTTGTCTTAGATTCATCTAGATAAAGAAGTATCTAACAATAAAACATGACTAGATACATCCGTATTTTGACAAATCGAAGACAAGAATTTTGAGACGGATGGAGTATGTTTTACAAACCTAATGATATAGTTGCAAAATGCAAAATACAATACCAATCAATCAAGTTTTTGTAATCAGAGTGGAGTACTAGCGAACCCCGCTTGGCTATCAACCTATACCTAGCATATAGGCATCGCACAACTACTTCAGTGAAGTAGAAACTGGGACTAGGAGGATCAAAAAAAGTGTGCTGGTAAAATCGGGTTTGATGCATCGATTGAAGGAGAGAAATTGAACCAACAGAAGAAACACAAGTGACTCCAGACTATGACACATTAAATTGGACGAACATAAGAAACACAAGTGACTGCTGCTCAAGGAAAATAGCATAGCTTCATGCCTCAAGACGATTGGAGCAAAGAAAGAAACCAAAGAACAATGCACATATATATTTAAATAATGTAACTACACTGCGGTAGCCCTCAGACTATCCACGGTGAGAGTAACATAGATAGTAACATCACACATATCTAGATAAAATAGATGATATGGCAAGCAATAAATGAAGAAAGAGAGGCATGTGATAACATAGCTAGTTACTACTACTAGTATGAGTAACATCACACATATCAAGGTAAGATGAGTCTATAACCTAATAAATGAAGTCTTCCATGTTACCACACATATGTTACTCCCCACTATAGAGGTAGCAACATAGAGTAGTAACATGGGCATGTTACTACTCAATATTACTACCCATTGTGGTTAGTCTTATTGCATACATCGCAACAACATTTAAGTCACTAGCTATGAATGTTGGGCTTTTCTAAATATCCTATCTAAATTTTTAGGTTTGTAATTACCATAACATAATTTAATACTCATTACTGTTGAACCAAAATTGGCACAAAATGGTATACGATGTTGGTTTTTTACCATGATGAAAAACAAATACTAAAATGCCAAAAAAAGTTAACTAAAAGGTATAAATACTACATAACAATGGTCTAGCCGCGGAAATGCGCGGGTACACCCGCTAGTTAAGTATGTAAAAAGAAAAGTTTGGAAACCTTGTGTATCCGTAAGCATTTAGTAAGTATGTGCATATAGCACAAACTTAACTATATATTGCACTACACGTCTCTCTCTATATATGCTTGCAGACTCTGCTACTACTATTACTTATGTACGTGCAAATGCACGTTTGAACATTACGATGCGGTTTTTGTAAAATTAGAAAAACAGCACTAGTCAAGCTTGTGAAACTATTCAATGCAAAATAAATGCAAAAATGCTCATTTGATTGTTTACTTTTAGTTTCTTTCTCTGTGGTTATTTCTCTATCGTACTTTGTATGGAGTATCTCGCTGGTCGAGAAGGCATGCAAATTCCCAAACCGCTTCGTACACCCTGTATCGGTTTTTTTGCCTAACAAGTTGTGTCGTGCAATTAGAATTTCAGCTTAAGTACAACTACTAGGACTACCAGGGGCATGTTCTTTTAGTCTTCTAGATTACTAATCCCATAACTACTACCTCGGTCCTGGTTTATTGGTCCCCATTATAATCTATTTCACATTTTGACCATAAATTTAACTAATGAAATGTTTATGCATGTCACCAAAAATTATATCATTGAAAATTATATTCAAATACGGATCCAACAATATAACTTTTGTTGACATGCACTAACATTTTATCAGTTAAATCTTTGATCAAAATTTAGCACAAATTACAATGGGGACTAATAAACCAGGACGGAGGTAGTAGTTTAGAAGCCCAAATGAATGAGTGAGATGCCTTATGGGAAAAGCTGGGGAAAAGACAGCTTATTTTTTAAGCCGCCAAAAGAACTGGCCCTAGGAGTAGTAGCTAGGGATACTAGGAGTAGTAGCTAGGGATACTAGGAGTAATACCTAGGGATCAAGTGTGCGAGATGAGCCGAACAAAGTAAATGCAGAGAGATGAAATGCAAAAAAGATAGAGGGATGTGATGATTGCTTGTTCGTGTATTTTACTAGGCCACTTATTACTCGGAGTGGTGGGGTTTTGTGATATGACGGCTTTACTGCCGCGCCACGAGCGGGGTGAGACTCCCATGCCGCGCCGCCCTCTACACTAGTACTACCTTCGTTGTGGTTTATTAGTCCCCCATGTAATTTGATTGATGATTTAACTGACAAAATGTTAGTGCATGTCACCAAAAACTATATAGTTGGATTCATACTTGAACATAGTTTCAAATGATATAATTTTTTGTGACATGCATGAGCATTTATCGTACTATATATGGTGTTAGTCAAATTTATTGTCGTACTATATAGTAAGGTGCCCGTGCGTTGCATGGAACAGTGAAATGCATTGATTGGAGAGTTGTTTATTTTGACAAAGTATGTGGGGGTCATCTCATGTGTAACGAGTATCGATAGGTTTCTTCGGATATTATTTCTTATCTAGAGCTCACAAGCATCCGGGTGAATAGTATTTTTTTTGCTAAATAGATTAAGAAAATATCCCGTGCAAACGCGTTCAACTGTTCAACCTGCATCCAAAACTTTTGAAGAAATAACACTTATTGTGCTTTGCAATAAATGATCTTTAATAATTATTTTTTGAGTATCAATTTTTTTATTTTTTCTAGACCACCATGAATGTAAATCAGGATGACTTGGAAGGGAGCAGAGGAGATGTAAGAAATGGTTCATCATAAGTCTTTCTTCGTTACTGTAGTAAAAAATCTCAATTAATCTCATAAATGGCAAGCGAGAACTCTAATGGAGCAAAAGCATTCATGGAATATTCTAAACTAAACCATAAATTGATACACTTTTATTTAAGCACGATACTCTAATAGAGGAAGATCATGCATGGAAGGTTCTATACTATATAAATAAGAAGTCTCCATATGCTTAGACAGCGGCTTACATTGAGCAAAGACTAATGATGAACAATTGATTTGGTCATGCATATGACCAGGTGAACCTCCTTGGAGTCCCCGTGCATCATCTTGGGGTGAAAATCATACCAGGAGTCGTCCATGTCCACATTGCCAGGAACGGAGCAGCTCGGCACAGTCCCATTCAGCGTGAGGGAGGCGGTGTGGGCGCCCTCGTACTTCGGAGGGGCAGTAACAGTGAGCACGCACTGGTACAACGAACTCGTATCAGCGTCAGTGGCATTTCCCCTGGCGTACACAACAGAGATGGGGCGGCGACCTGCGCGGGCCTTGCCGGTGCCAACGGCCAAGAGGAAGACGTTGTCGTCCTCCTCCGTGACTAGCAGGTGGCGGTGATCCTCCAGCGACTCCAGCATGGCGAACGGGTAGCACGTCTCATACTTGATGTTCACCGTCGCTGGCCAGTAGTGATTGACGGACGGTGCCGTGAGGTGATGCACGAGGCTCACCGGCGAGCCCTCAAACGGCGGCGTGCACTCACAGCAGTAGCAGGGCGCATGCGTGCATCTGGAACTATGCTCCGCCAGCGAGTGTTGGTCGACGTACCTCACGCAGCCAAAACTCTTGTAGACGCAGGGCACCTTGCACACATCGACCAGGAGTGGCCGTAGGGGACGTTGCGCCCGCCGAATGGAGCGCAGGAGTAGCGCACGAAGTTAGTAGATGGTGTCATTCACTTTTTTATCTTATAAAAAACCGAGTTGGTGATGATGGTGTGCCTGCCATCTTGCAATATAGACCGTCCGATCTATATCTGACGAATAGAAAGCAAACTATGGCAATTTTGCAAAAAGATACCCGCACCTCTCTCCATGTTTGCAGATAAAGCCTTCCCACGTTCATCCTTATCTCCCACAACCTCATTGTTGAGCAATTAAAAAAGGAAGTCTCTGGAACAATCTGGCATGGTGGCCGCTGCCGGCGCCGTCCATCCCCATGCCTCCGCCCTGTCCGACCACCACTTACCACCACCCCCACTCCTCCTCACCTTATCTCTCATCTTTCCAGAGATATCATTTTTTCGCTGAAATTCTCGAGATACCATTTTTCCGATGAAATTCTCTGAGATGTCATTAGTTTTTACACATGGGATTACTCCTGCATGGGTCAATCACAACAGGTGTTTTGTAAAAAATGCATCTTGATGTTTCGTCTAATGCACGGGCTTCTTGCTAGTTTGCATATAATTCCAAACACCACGTAGACACGTTCTTTGCCCATTATACAACTATGTTAGTATCATTGTTAGTGGTCAGCCGATGCAAGTTATAGCCCCGGGTGTTTTAACCTTTTTTAGTAATGATATATGGCGATTGTTCGCCACGAGCCCAATCTTGGCGAATCCTACATAACCGTCAAATTTTGATCCGAAGGTGGCCTGTTTTTAAGCCATAGTATTTGACAAAACCGCCACCCTTACACACGTATTGTAACTGCGATGCAGGCGTTTGCAGCTGCCATGTCTCCCAGTGAATGTTTGCTGGGGATTGGAGTTAGCACCGATGGTGGTTCTTAGTCGTTCCACGCTCGGGCATTGAAGTTTGTAACTATTTTACAATATACTACTACTCCTCCGGTGCTAGTAGTAGAGTAGAGTCCTACTCCACTATATGCAAACTAGGGCATAGTAGTAGGTACTGTAGTTTATTGTACTAGTATTGTGATCACTCAAGCAAGTTGTTTGCCATCAATATGACCCTACGCTCCTGGGATGTGTCTCATAAGTCAAGCGGCGTGCTGCTGCTACATTGTCATCATCACATGTCCACTTCCCGTAGCACATATTCGCTTCTCCATCCTCGTCTGCACATAATCGTCCGATCTTCCATCCCCGCTAAGCGCCTCCCCCCTCTTCCGAAACCCAAACACTAACAATGGCAGAACCGAGAAGCGTCCGCCAAAAGAGTGGCTGGAATTCACTCCCCACAGAGGTAATCGGGCTCATTGTTTCATGTGTGGACAATCTTAGTACCATCCCGCTCGCCGCGTGCTCGTTGGGGTTGTACCTTTTACTCAAAGCCCTCAGGCCGGAGCTTTTTAAGCTATCTCCCTGCTTGCTGATGCCACCTGATCTTCAGAAACTGCGTGTCACGCAGCATAACGATCGTAGGGTGGCGAGCATCAACCCCCTCGACTGCGATTCGATCCCCGTCACCCTCAACTACATTAACGGTATGTACTGGGTTGGCATGAACACATCTTGGATGGTGCTCGTCGATGGTCGCGGTAGCTCGATGCTCATGGAGGTCTACACCCAGCGATTGATTCCCCTTCCTTCGATTAACCCTACACTGCTTTGGCACCACGGCCCAGAATACTCAGAATCTTACAGTTGCCAACATGATACCAAGTTTGTTTTGCTCAAGGTTGTAATCTGCCAAGTGCCCACAAGATCTGTGAATTACAAAGACTTCAGGCTAATTGCGTTCTTCAACTGCGGTCTCGCCTTTCTGACAGGCAACTGGGGTAAGTGGATAAATTTGCACGTCCATCGCAGGATCGTACATCCTCCATGGCACTCGGGTGCCATTGAACACAAGGGCTTCATTTATGCTGTGAACTCCTTCTATGGCCGGACGTATTGGTGGCCTACTCTAGTCATCGCTACAACGGGTTGTTACAGCAGTATGTTACTTTCCTATGATATCATGAGGGCTTTCTTATATTATTGTCAACATTTACTGAAAAAATATTTATGCTCATAACATGTCGTTCTTAAGATTTACTACAGTACGAGCCCTTTTTATTTGACTTCGACTTGATATGATGTTGTAGGCCACCTAGTGTCCCTACCCTTCCTAATCCCAGAACGTTTCAAAGAAAAGCGGCATGGCAGTTGCAGGTGGTTCCTGGGTCGATCAGACGATGGCAAACGATTGATGATCGTTCGCACGTACCGGACATGTTGTTTCGCGGAATACAATCACAGTCACTGCAAGATCTTTGAGTAGGATCTCAGCTTCTCTGGTCCTTCAGGAAATATTTGAATGGAAGCCGGTAAGTAGCCTTGGTACACGCTCTTTGTTTCTCGGACTGAATTATCCGATTAACCAAGAGATAACCAATGGCAAGGATCATGATGGCAGCGCGATT
Source organism: Secale cereale (assembly GCA_902687465.1). Taxonomy (NCBI): domain Eukaryota; kingdom Viridiplantae; phylum Streptophyta; class Magnoliopsida; order Poales; family Poaceae; genus Secale; species Secale cereale. The sequence goes on along the minus strand of LR738710.1, from coordinate 261,502,272 downwards.
TCATTCATCAGGCAGAACTTTGTGTACATAATGTACCATGCCTCTCTCCATGCACCATACCCTGATATGTGCCGCAACGCTCTACAGCCCAAAGTAGGAGAGAGGGTCGCAAGTTTCAGACTTTGACCTGTTGGCAGAGTTTCCCCCATCAGGCACCCATCTGATTCAAGCCGCGAGCCAATCTCCGATGCTTAATAAATAGTAGCGTCTAACTGAGCCAGTTAGTTAGATGCATACACTTGGTGTAGTACACTCTTTATTTAGTTTGATGCATACACTTGTTCTTTTTTTGTAGCCCTTTTGTAATGTTGGCTAACGTTTGGTTTGGAAGAGAGAGCTGCATCTTTACTCTTCTGGCCTGCTTACTGCATCTGTTGTACCCCCGGCCCTGATTGCTGCTGCTACTGTTTTCAATGTACAATCAGTAATATATTTTGTTTGTTGGTCGAATAAATGTGTTGTTAGAATGACAAGCACAATGTTTTGCAAGTTGTTGCATTGTCCGATCCTTCAGTGCCCCGTACGTAGCACATATTATTTTTGGTACACAGAACACATTTTCCACTTGTTGATCACATGCAGCCCAGTGATTAAGGCCCAATAGAGGAGTCCATAACTGGAAGGGAGGCTCTCACATGAATCCTGCCCAGGTGCATGCTCAATGGTCCCCTAAACATAAATAAATAAATCTAAATGCTCATGAACCAATTCTTTAAATTTACGGTTTGAAAAGTCAAATTTAAACAAAAGGATATTATTTCCTATGATAGTGTCGTTACATTCAGTCGATATTATTTCTAGGTGAAGATAGAGACCGGTATTTTTTCTCCCACCATTTTCTTCCTGCAACCAGCGTACCCATGCAAATCGTAGTCAACGTCGTAAATAGTTCTTGTCCATCATAATTTTTCGATAAGAATGCGCAACCCAGCCCAACACACTGGCGACACCACTTTATCCCAGGGCTTCTGAATGTGCTCGGCTTCACACCTCAAGAACAAAATTGTCTAAAAAACCTCAATAAGAAAGGTGCTCCGCAACATTTTACAATAAGTTGTAGCCATATAAAATTAATTCTGATAATCCAGCATAATGAGTTTTTTGATCTGACCGGTCCTATTCTTCTCGGGCGACGGCAGCCTACCCCGCACCAGAACCAGTGAACCCTCGTACTCCCCTCCGCCTACGGGCATACTGCCGCATGTTCCCCGGCTCCTGTTCATTCCCGTCTGAGGCCTCGTCGTCATCCTCCGCCTTGGTGCGCTCGCAGCGGCGCCACCGTCCGGCCCTATCAACATAGTGAATCAGGAGAGGATTGTAGTTGTCAGTATGACAGAACGGACCCACCAGGTCCACTCCCGAACACAAACAAGTGCCTCTTTACTACTCAGATGCACCCCTCAATTTTTTTGCTCTAATCCACCCTGCTGATATCTGGGGAACACATCATTGTCAATGTATAGTCAATTAACGACAGAATGGCACAACGCTTTTTTTAAGATTTGTTCAGAGGAGCAGACTATAAACTGGGTTGTGCGGTCTCTGTGGTCCGTCTAACAACATGACCAACCCAACAGTTTTTTCTTTGGGAAAATAGGTAGCCCACTCTTTCTTTTTGAAGAATACCCAAGCTAGGCCTATTTGTTTTCACCGACTTACTGAGCTGCAAATGTTTGAAGACGAGGTGGGGTGCATTCTGGCCTGGCCAGAGAGTATGGGCAGTAAATCTTAAAAGTAATATGAAAGGGGTTGTCAATTCCAAAAAAAAATGCAAATGGGCAATTAGTTTTCTTTTTTCTTTTTTATTCTTCACTGATATTTTATATTTCATAGATTTTAACATAACATGGTATTACTTTATTTTTAAATTCTTTTTAGTATGGCTACATAATTTTCGATTAAAATATATTGTTCCCCAGCAAAAATATGCGAATTTTTAAAACTTTGCATGTTTTTTAGTTCAATTTTTTTAACCCTGGTACTGACCATAAAATGGCCAACAATTCTAAAAATGGAAAATGGGCTGCAATAAATTCCATATGAATTAGCAAATGGGCTGTAAATTATAAAAAAATTAATAGCAAATGGGTTGTACACGCCATAAATTTTGAGGTTGACTTGTTTACGCAAGGCTTTGTCAACTTATAGTCAACACACGATTCTAGTAGCAGTAATTGTTGGATGTCCATCCAACGATCGACGTGCTTCTACATTCTCTGATCTTCCTCCTCTAGCCGCCTAAACCAGCGCCGGGGAGACTACCTGCTACCTCCTCTTGTGGTCAGCGGTGATGCCACGCAGGCTTCACCGGCCCACCCTACTCCCTCCGCTGGCCTGGCCATCCCTCTACCCACCTGCACCTCTATTATTCTCCGATGACGGCAGCCTCACCCTGTAGCCAACCCAGTCAACCGTCATACTCCCCTCAGCGTGGGCATCCACTGTTGTGTCTTCGCTGGCTCCAGGTCGTTCCATTACTAGGCCTCACTGTCGTCCACCGCGTTGGTGCTCTAGGCGCAGTGTGCTCAACGTGGTCTACATTCAACAAACGACAGCCATCGAAATAGGGATGTACGTGGAGGGGCTGGCAGTAGGGACCCCCATGGTCCATGGCCGCACACAAGCAACTGCCTCCTTATTACGCAAAAAAATGATTCCTCCCACTGACATCTGGGCACACCGGTTCGTGTGTACACCTGTGGGCCTACTAAGTTGATGTGTACGCAGGGCTTTATCAACTTAGTCAACAAACGATTCTAGCAGGAGTGACCGTTGGATTTTAATCGAACGGTCTTGTTGCTTCTTCAATCTCTGATCTTCTTGCACTACCCGACCAAACCAGCGCCTGCGGGACTGCCTGCTCCTGCCTCACCACCCCACCCTACTCCCATCGTTGGTCAGACCTTACCTCTACTCACCCACACCCCATGTTATTCTCTGGTGGCGGTAGCCTCAAACTGCAGTCGAACCAGTCAACCCTCGTACTCCCCTCTGCGTGGGCATCCACTCTTGCGTATTCCCTGGCTTCGGGTCATTCCCTTCCTAGGCTGTGTTGTCGTCCACCACCTTGGTGCTCTCAGACGGTATGTTGTCGTCAACACGGTCAAAGAATGATAGCCATCACAAGAGGACTGTAAGTGGAGAGGTTGACAGCTGGGTCCATGGCCGCACGCAAGGAAGTGCCTCCTTATTACGCGCAAAATAATTATTCCTCCACCTGACATCTTGAACCCAACGGAAGGGCCTCTGTATTTCTCGAAAAAAATTCCCCCCTGATAGCTGGGACCCACCGGCTTTATCTTCGCATAGAAGGAAGTGCCTTCTTACCCCCTGACTGCTGGGACCTACCAGGTTGAAGTGAAGGTAGTGTTATCTGTTTGTCCACAAACATTTACATACATAGTGCTCGATCGGTCTCTCTGCAGCGACGTACCATGGCCGAGTAAGGAGCGACACGTGTTGAAGCAGAGGCGCCGACGTAGCATGTCATGCAGTCCCGTCTATATCATGTACACGTATGTACAACCACACTGCAAGATAGTAAATACAGCTACGTAAGTACATACGGGCAGGGTATCTAACGCATGCATCGACCAAGCGACTCTTTTTTAAGGAAAAACACGTACAACGACCAAGCGAAGTCGTCCTGTTCATCGGCAGCCAACCGGATGGGTCAGAACAAAGTAAATAACGTCGCGTGTTCATCGGGAGCTAACCGGCTTGGACGAAATAGCCGAAACAAGGTCTTTCATACTGCAGAACGGGGGAAATGGACTTCTGTTCGAGTGCCTATGGTCGAAAAGGGGTCCTGTTCATCGGGGAGGGTCTGGCGTACCGCAAAACGGAGGAAACGGACTTCTGTTCAAGTGCCTGCTGTCGAAACGATGTCTTGTTAAATGGGAGTGGTGTGGCGTACCGCAAAATGTAGGAAACGGACTTGTGTTGGAGCTCTACGGTCAAAACGGGGGTCCTATTCATCGGGAGGGGTGTGGCGTACCGCAAAAGGGACTCCACGGGCTACTGTTCATCCATCGTCGACTTCCTCCAACCTCCACCTGCTATTGCTCATCCACCGTCGACTTCCTCCTGCCTCCACCAGCTAGTGTTCATCCACAGGGCCTGTTCATCTAGCCTCCATCGGCTACTGTTCAACCAGCCTTCCATGGGGTCCTATTCAACCAGCCCTCCACGGGGTCTTGTTCAACCAGCCCTCCATGGGGTCTTGTTCAACCAGCCCTCCACGGGGTCCCTCCACCGACTACTGTTCATCCACCCCACCTCCTCGATCAGGGTCATGTTCATCCAACGGCAACGGCCTCTACTACTACGGGATCCTGTTCATCCAACCCCCACCGGGAACTGTTCATCCAACCCCCACCGGGGACTTTCATCAAGAGGCAGCTTCAATCAGCTTCAGTTAGTAGCAGTAGCGAAGGAATCACTCGGGTTTAGTTAATAGCCAAGGGATCAATTGGGGTTCAGTAAGGTAGCTAGTGCAATTGCTCGGGTTCAGTTAGAGCCCAAGGCCTCGCTCGGGTTCATTTGGAGCCCAACACCTCACACACACGCACGCACGTGTACGAGAGAAACGTGCAAACCTCTGTGCATCGCTCGGCCCCGACCACCCACCATAACCGGGAACTTCCTGAAATTTTCCTCGCCCCCGCTTCTGCCATGATTTTTTCCATCATGGACGGCCCAAAGAATGTCATGTAGGTGTGTCCCTGGCCCACCCAGGACGAAAAGCCCATTTTCTATCATGATTTTTTGTAATAGAAGTAGGATCCCACCACATCTATGATGATACGTGCTTTTGTCACAATTATCATCATAGAAGTGTCATAAGCTTGACAGAAAAAATGCGTTCGGCCCAAAATGTCACGGATGTGTCTTTTTTTTGTAGTGATGACAACATGCATAATTCCCTTGGTCCGTCGGTATGTTACTTTCCCAAGATTCGATCGTCGTTATCTCTATACCTAGTTCAATCTCGTTACCGGCAAGTATCTTTACTCGTTCCGTAATACACCATCTCATAACTAACTCATTAGTTATTTGCTTGCTAGGCTTCTTATGATGTGTATTACTGAGAGGGCCCAGAGATACCTCTCCGATACTCGGAGTAAAAAATCCTAATCTCGATCCATGCCAACTCAACAAACACCTTTGGAGATACATGTAGAGCATCTTTATGATCACCCAGTTATGTTGTGACGTTTGATAGCACACAAGGCATTCCTCCAGTATCCGAAAGTTGCATGATCTCATAGTCAAAGGAATATGTATTTGACATACAAGAAAGCATTAGCAATAAACTGTACGATCAAATGCTAAGCTAACGGATGGGTCTTGTCCATCACATCATTCTCCCAATGATGTGATCTCGTTATCAAATGATAGATCATGTCTATGGTTAGGAAACCTTAACCATCTTTGATCAACGAGCTAGTCTAATAGAGGCTTACTAGGGACATGGTATTTGTTTATGTATTCACACATGTATTTAAGTTTTCGGTCAATACAATTCTAGCATGAATAATAAACCTTTAACATGATTAAGGAAATATAATAATAACCATGTTATTATTGCCTCTAGGGAATATTTCCATCAATCCCGCTACCGAGTTCATCGCAGCCGCCGGCCGCACAAGTATGTTGGCAGACTTTGATGCTGCCATGGCCGAATGGGCGGTGGATCTAGAGGTGGCCAAAGCTGTATAGGAGTGGAAAAGGCAGAAAGCAGTCAAGAAAAGATAGTCCCACCACTGCAAGAAAGAAGAGGCCGCACGCCGTGCTGAGGAGAGCTCGGCGGAGATCGAAGCATGGTGGGCTGCTGCCTACAAGACCGGGAAGGAGATCGACGGCGTCTAGCCAGCATGCACCGATGCCAGCATGTTAGAAGTAGTTAGTGCGTGTGTCGCCCATAAGTTTGTATAATTAATTACGAGCATCTAACAGTACTACATACGTACTAGTTTTAGAGCAAATTACTAGTAGTACTTTAAGTTGGTACTATCTATGTCAGTGTACAAAAGTAGGGGCGCTCTTTTATACCCCTTACTTGTGCACGGGCAGTCAGAGCCACGCATGTGACCACACATAACAAAGCAGAGGAAGGAAGCCAGAGACACAAATTTACCAAAGTAACACCAAGATGATGGCACAAGAAGACAGGCTCTCCCTCGACAAGGACTCTTGCCGGGGCGATTCACCCAAACGCCTCTGTCGCAGCCTCCCTTGAGCCTAGGAACTCCAACGTCATCAACAACATTGGAACCAAGGCTCGGGAAGCGCCCACGTGATGGCATGCAGATCTTTGTGGAGACAAAGGTCTATGGCTCACAAGATGAGAACCAGACGACAAGTCAATGGCGAGGCTCCTTGCCGAGGATGCCCACGAGGCCCCGACAAGACTCCTTGCCAAAGACACCCCAGAGCCTCGGCAAGCCTCTTGTCGAGGAAACTCACGGAGGCCCCGGCAAGACCCTTGCCGGGAACAGACGCAAGACCGCGGCAAGCCCTTGCCGCCCCATCATCGCCCCAGCTCAGCGGCCGACCCACTAGCCCAGGCAGGTACCCACGTGGCGATACGTGGTTCCTGGTCTAGCTAGTCAAGCACCTGCGTGGTGGCATGCATATATTCATGAAGACCCTACCACCACGCCACCTCAGCTGACTGTCCCGCTGGCCTGGACGCGCGTCACAACCATACGGAGCAGCCACGGACGGGACGGGCCTCGTTTTCATCCTCGATAAATCAAGTGGACACCTAAGTAGCGCATTTAATGCGTCTTGTCCTGTAATGACATGAGATAAGCCTATACACTGTACATCTTTCCACCTCATGTGTGCCACTGTGGCAGCCCCTTTGGACTATAAAAGGAGGCCCACGGCATACTAGAGAAGGATTCGGATCCTTTGGAGCTGGACGCACACCGTAGCTAGTTCAAGAACTCAAGCACACTCGAATATACACCAAAGCAGGACTAGGGTATTACGCATCCTGGTGGCCCGAACTTGGGTAAATGATCTTTGTACTTACTCTTAGACCCGCTCTTTACACAACCTCGCGCCCGTCAACCGTAGATGGGATTCCAGTGATCCCATGGGTGTCGTTTCGTACCAACACCTTTGGCGCGTCAGGTAGGGGGGCGCAGTTGTGAAAATCCGGTCTGGCAGTTAGTGTAGCAGTTCTCCATGGCCATGATTTCCAAGGAAGGGAATGACCAAGTGCAAGGCATCATCAGCAAGTGCGGAGGACACCTACGCAACAACAGAAAAGATAAGTCATGCAAAACTTTGAGTAATTCCTTTTTACATAAGGTTATTCTCCTTGGAGATCTTGCTCTCTGTATGATAAACCTGTGTGCAATGGGACCCTTCCACTATTGGCAAGGCCCTCGTCCTATTTTGAGTCCGCTCAACAATTCGAGTGGCCGCGTCGAGAACGGCAGGGTAGCCTTTCCGCTACCGACAACGCTTTTGTCCTGTTTTGAGTCCGCTCAACAGTTCAAACAGCCGTGCTGAGAACGGTAAGGCGGTTTGCTTGCCCGGAAGCAAGCACACCCGGCAGGCTATTGAGGATCCGTCCTCAGAGTGCCGCGGCCTGGGTTTACGCGTCGGCAAGCCTATCCAATTAAGCATAGGGAGGACACACAGAGAGAAATCAAACAGGAAAGTAGCGCGCATTACTTCAAGGTACTGCAGAGTTATGTTACATCAATTGTTGCTGTGGTTCTAACTAAAGATAAAAATCGTCTTGGTTGTGAACCTGTAGCGATGGTAAGAAACGGGGTGCCTAATCCCAACGCTGGCCCTCTATCCTCTGAATTCCGCCGACGCAATCGATGATGGGTTTGATACACTCCTTGAGCGCCGTGAGATCTACATCATCCGACAAGCTATCCAGCGTGGCGTCGAAGTCGAGGTCGGGGTTCCAGTAGGCCACCTTGGTGAGGACCTTGGTCAAGGCGCCCCGGCAGAGCCTCCGGGACTCGTCGGCTAAATAAGCCGCTCGGTCAGAGCGGAGCTTTTCCAAGGCGTCAAGGATGCACTCGAAGAACCCGGTCAGGCTGGCGTGGATGGAGAGGTTCACCTCCCAGGAAAACTTGAAATTTGGCAAGCCCATGGCGGCCAGCTACGATATGAGTTTCTCCGCGACAGCAACGAGGCTGTTGATCCAGAGGTTCTCGCCCTTCACGTAATCTGCGTAGCCAGCAGCGTCATCCTTGCGCAGTCGTTTCTCCTCCTTCAGGTCCTTGTTTAGAGTCTCCTCCCGAGCCTTGGCCTCCTAAAGCATCCCCTTGAGGCCCTCCAATTCCAGCTTCAGATCTTTGATGGAATCCTGGGCCGTGGCGAGCTGCTCGGCCTTGCCGAGAACCTCGGCTTGCGCCTCCGTCAAGGTGGCGTGGATCGTGTCCCTCTCTTTGGTCAGCCCCAGGACCCGTTCGTTCAGGCCATCCAGCTCCACCCCCAGCTCATTAACCTTGCCGGCGTGGACTCGAGGCTGAGCATTGAGTGCCTCAATGTGCCTCTGTTCCAGCTCCTGGGTCCGTCGCGCGACAAGCTTGTCAACCTCCTCCTCCTTGCCGCGGAGTGCAGCAGCGAGTGCCTGCTCGCGGGCGACGAGGTCTTCCTCCTGGGAGTCCAGTTGAACCTTGCGCTGGTTGTGGGCGGCCTCATCATTGGCGGTCCGCTCCTTGGCCTCCTGGGTCTTCTCGAAATCGGACTGCGCCAGCATGAGATCTCGGGCATGCTCATCCAGCTGGTCCTGGGAAACCCTGAACTCACTCCAGGCCTCGGCAAAGCAGGCTTTCATCTGGGCAACGCGCTCCTGGAAGTCGTCCTCCGCCTTATCCACCACGGCCGACCTGGACTTTGCCAGGCGGGCGTGGTAAAGCGCTTGGAGCTTCTGGAAGCTGGCGCCCATGGCCCGAAGGAGCTGCTCCTCACGAGAACCGTCGCCGCCGGCGCTTGTCTCGTCAACAACCTCAAGCCTAGCAGCGGCGAACGCCTCGTCGTCAAATACCTCCCCCTCAGTTGGAGCCCTCCTGCTTGCCATCCATGGGAGGTGGATGAACAAGTCATCACTCACCTTTAAGTAACGACCCGAGCCAGAGGCGGCGGAGGAGGAAGGCCGGTCGTTAGCAGCGGCGTTGCCGGCTTCCTCGGCAGCGGCCCTGTCGGCCTCCCCGGTGGCAGTCTTGCCGGCCTCCTCGGTAGCAGCCTCGCCGGTCCCCCTGACGGGCCCCTTGCCATCCTCCTCGGCAGCAGCCTCGCCGGTCCCTCCGACAGGCCCTTTGTCGGCCTCCTCGGCGCTGGCCTCGCCGGTCCCTCCAACAGGCCCTTTGGCTGCCTCCTCAGCAGTGGCCTTGGCGGCCTCCTCAGCAGCGATCCTGTCGGCCTCGTCCTCAGCATCCTTGGCAACCTCCTCGATGGTGGGCTCGACATCAACCCAGTCCATCGAGGGAGGGTCTAAAAAGTCAAGAGAAAAAGTGAGGCAAGGCCAAAGTCGAAACTCAACTTGCAGAGAAGAAACAAATTATCTATACCAGGCTGGGAAGGAGTGACGCTCTCCCCGCCAACAATCATTGCCGGGGGAGAGTCACCGGCGCTCGAGTTCCTCTCCTCCTCCTCCATGGGCGTGGGCTCGATGGTCGGTGCCCTTGCTGGAGACGCCCCTTGGGGCGGTGTAGCAGAGGGGGCGGCGTGTTAGGGGTGGCCCCTGTGGGCCCTCCTGCTATCGTTCCACACCTACAAATCCGACAAGGTCAGCATCAAGGATTCACACCCCGGTGTTCGTCCATGGAAGAATAAGTAGTGGACTTACGCTGGGGGTTGTTGTCTGGGCTGCTCTCCACCACTAGCGGCATGCCTGAGGTACCCGCCGGGGGCTTGTCGGCGGACGATGCCCTGGCCCTCTTCGCCGCCCTCTAGGCCAGCGTCTCCATATCCCTACAGAGGCATCATCGGATCAAAGAGAGATAATGCAGAAATGGAGTCAGGAGATGATATGAGGGACGAAATACATACTCATCCTCCGTCTCCTCCTCCTCCTCCTCTGGATTCCTCTTCTTACTCCTTGGGCTAAGAGACCGAAGATCAAAGTCGACATCCATGACGACATCTGTGGGAGGGGGAGAAGGAGATGGGGTCCGGCCATGCCTGGATGAAGAGGAGGCAGTTGTCGTCCACTTTGCCGCCGCTGTCTTCCCCGCCTTCCTCTCCGCCGCGGCCGCCATCGACCTCGTCTCGCGCACGAGTTGCTCCGGGGCTACTGCCGCCGCACGATGCTGTCGGGCCGGACCGGCTCACCCGAGCCAGCCTGCCACAGGACGCGCCGCCTTCCCGTGGCAAGAGGGTTGGCGGCCTCAGCCTCCTCATCGGTCGACTCCTTGACCACGTCTTCGACAAGGGGAGCATCGGCGTTGGCACCAGCGCGGCTGGCCTCCCCGGCGGACGTCACCCACCCGGCGAGCTCCTCTTCCTCGGTGGCCACGTTGGCCTCGTCCTCCACGTGGCCAGCACTGCCGGCCTCCAGGACAAGCGCCGCCTCCGCCGCCCTAGCGGCAAGGTAATCTAGTTCCGCATGGGTAGTATCGTGGACGAGCACTAGCTCTTCGCGGACACGTCCCTCCGACAAAGTATCGAAGAACTCCTGCACCCGGTCCGCCGGTGGCTCGACCCAGGCCGGGTCGAGGCTGTGCGCGTTGAAATCCGGCATCATGGCGAGGATGGCGGACTGGAAAGAGTTGTTGCTCAGCGGGACCACTCCCGCCGGCAACCCAAACAGGGGCCCCTTGACGGCATTGCCAGTCTTGGCGGCCTTGCCGGTCCTCTTGGCCCTGCCATCGCGGTCCATGTCAAGCTGGAAGAGCTTCTGGCAGAGATGAGCATGCTCCATCACCATGAAGTTGTGCTTTAGACCTGGGCGGAGCCTCATGACGTCGGCCGCGTTCTGGAAAATTCAAGCCGGCCTCCCTTTGTTGTGCAGCGGCGCGATTCGGCGGCGGATGAAATCGGCCCCTATCATTTTGAGGGTGAGCCCGACCTGAGAAAGACGGTGGATCTTGGTGGTGGCGATGGAGAGCTTCTTGTCGTTGGCATCAACGTACCCCTAGTCCTTGTGGCAGACCGGCGGGCTCTGACGAACTCGGCAGAATTCTGGTCGGTCATCCTGCTTAATCCACAGCCACTGGCTCCTCCACTCATCCCACCTCTCCTTCTGTGCACCGTCCGGATACGTGCCTTCTCCTGGGCCCGTGGAATCCAGGTGACGCAGCCGGAGATTGCGTCCCCCTGGATGCGAGGGAAGAAGTAATGGAGGAAGAGCGCCGTGCTGGGAACCACCCTGGCGAAACCCTCGCAGAGGTGGGCGAAGATAGCCATGCACGCCACGACGTTCGGCATGAAATCAAGGAGATGAAAGCCATAGGTATGCATAATGTCATTGAAGAAATCGGAGAAAGGGGGCAGAGGCCACAATAGTAGTCGACGAAGAAGGGATACCGATTTGGGTCGGCCTTTGCGAATTGAGCGGGGATGACGCGCGTGGCTCGGTGCCCCGTCGTCTCGCACCCCCATAGAGGCTGGAAGTAGTCCCTAAGATGGACTGATAACCCACAAGTGTAGGGGATCGCAACAGTTTTCGAGGGTAAAGTACTCAACCCAAATTTGTTGATTCGACACAAGGGGAGCCAAAGAATAGTCTTAAGTATTAGCAGCTGAGTTGTCAATTCAACCACACCTGGAAACTTAGTATCTGCAGCAAGATAGTTTAGTAGCAAAGTAATATGATAGTGGTGGTAGCAACAATAAAAGTAAAGATAGTGTTTTTGTAGTTTTTGTGATAGTAGCAACGGAAAAGTAAATAAGCAGCTAGCAATATAGGTAAAGCTCGTAGGCATTGGATCGGTGATGGGAAATTACGTCGGATGCAATTCATCATGTAGAAGTTATAACCTAGGGTGACACAGAACTAGCTCCAGTTCCTCAATGCAATGTAGGCATGTATTCCGAATATAGTCATACGTGCTTATGGAAAAGAACTTGCATGACATCTTTTGTCCTACCCTCCCGTGGCAGCGGGGTCCTATTGGAAACTAAGGGATATTAAGGCCTCCTTTTAATAGAGTACCGGACCAAAGCATTAACACATAGTGAATACATAAACTCCTCAAACTATGGTCATCACCGGGAGTGTTCCCGATTATTGTCACTTCGGGGTTGCCGGATCATAACACATAGTAGGTGACTATAGACTTGCAAGATAGGATCTAGAACACATATATTCATGAAAACATAATAGGTTCAGATCTGAAATCACTCGGGCCCTAGTGACAAGCATTAAGCATAGCAAAGTCATAGCAACATCAATCTCAGAACATAGTGGATACTAGGGATCAAACCCTAACAAAACTAACTCGATTACATGATAGATCCCATCCAACCCATCACCGTCCAGCAAGCCTACGATGGGATTACTCACACACGGCGGTGAGCATCATGGAATTGGTGATGGAGGAAGGTTGATGATGACGATGGCGACGATCTCCACTCTCCGGAGCCCCGAACGGACTCCAGATCAGCCCTCCCGAGAGAGATTAGGGCTTGGCGGTGGCTCCGTCTCGTAAAACACGATAATTCCTTCTCCCTAATTTTTTCTCCCCGAAATGGGAAGATATAGGACCTGGGGGTACATCGGTGCAGCATCGGGGGGCCCTCGAGGTAGGGGGCATGCCCTGGGAAGGGGGGCGTGTCACCCACCCTCAAGGACAGGCCATGCCCCCCCCCGGTGTGGATCTTCTTGCATGTATTTTTTATATTTTCTAAAATAATTCTCCGTTGATTTTCAGGCGATTCCGAGAACTTTTTATTCTGCACAAAAACAACACCATGGCAGTTCTGCTGAAAACAGCGTCAGTCCGGGTTAGTTCCATTCAAATCATGCAAGTTAGAGTCCAAAACAAGGGCAAAAGGGTTTGGAAAAGTAGATACGTTGGAGACGTATCAACTCCCCCAAGCTTAAACCTTTGCTTGCCCTCAAGCAATTCAGTTGATAAACTGAAAGTGATAAAAAAAACTTTGACAAACTCTGTTTGCTCTTATTGTTGTAAATATGTAAGGTAGAATTCAGGTTTTCAACAAGATCATGAACTAACCACATTCACAATAACTTTCCGGTCTCAAGGCTACTCACATCAATGGCATAATCAACTAGCGAGCAATAATAATAAACCTCGGATGACAACACTTCTCAAAACAATCATGATATGATATAACAGGATGGTATCTCGCTAGCCCTTTCTGAGACCGCAAAACATAAATGCAGAGCACCTTTAAAGATCAAGGACTGACTAGACATTGTAATTCATGGTAAAAGAGATCCAGTCATGATCATACTCAATGCAAATTAATAGTAATACATGCAACGACAGAGGTGCTCTCCTACTGGTGCTCTTTGATAAGAGGGTGATGACTCTGCATAAAAGTAAATAGATATGCCCTTCGCAGAGGGAAGCAGGGATTTGTAGAGGTGCCAGGGCTCGATTTTTAAATAGAGATGAATAACATTTTGAGCGGTATACTCTCATTGCCAACATAACTACCAAGAATCTCGATATCTCCCATGCTGCGCACATTATAGGCGGTTCCCAAACAGAATGGTAAAGTTCATACTCCCCCAACCACCAACAAGCACACTCCACGGCCAGCCAAATCCACGGGTTACCGTCCAAACAAGCAACAGCCCTGGGGGAGTTTTGTTTAATTATTTTGATTTTGAGCATGGGACTGGGCATCCCGATTACCAGCCATTTTCTCATGAATGATGAGCGGAGTCCACTCATCGTGAGAATAACCCACCTAGCATGGAAGATGTAGACAGCCCTAGTTGATACATGAGCTGTTCGAGATTACAAAACAGAATTTCATTTGAAAGTTTAGAGTTTGGCACGTACCAATTTACTTGAAACGGTAGGTAAATACCGCATGTAGGAAGGTATGGTGGACTCATGTAGAATAACTTCGGGGTTTATGGAAGTGGATGCACAAGCAGTATTCCCGCTTAGTACATGTGAAGGCTAGAAAGAGACTAGGAAGCGACCAGCTAGAGAGCAACAACGGTCATGAACATGCATTAAAATTAATCAACAATGAATGCAAGCATGAGTAGGATATAAATCACCATGAACATAAATATCGTGAAGGCTATGTTGATTTGTTTCAACTACATGCGTGAACATGTGCTAAGGTCACTTAAATCGTTCAAAGGAGGATACCACCCATCATACCACATCACAACCATTTTAATATCATGTTGGCACGCAAGATAGACCATTATAAACTCTCAGCTAATTAAGCATGGATAAGCAGCTATGATCTCTAGTTGTCATTGCAAACATGTTTCAACAAGTTGAATCAAGAACGCCGAGCAATCGTATTTACAAAAACAAGAGAGGTCGAGTTCATACCAGCTTTTCTCATCTCAATTAGTTCATCATATATCATCCTTATTGCCTTTCACTCGCACGACCGAATGGTGTGGATAATAATAATAGTGCACGTGCATTGGACTAAGCTGGAATCTGCAGACATTTTATACAAGAGAGAAGACAAGGTAATATGGCTCAAGGTTAAATCAACAACAAAGCATGTGAGAGCCACTAAGCATTTTAATCATGGTCTTCTACTCTTAACCCCCAAAGAAAAGAAAAGAAACTATTTACACGAGAAAGCTCCCAACAAGCAAAAGAAGAACGGGAAATCTTTTTGGGGGTAGCTAATCCCTATGCAAATTTTATTTGTTATTAGGAAAATGGTAAAACCAAAGTTGGGCCTTGCTGGAGGAGTTTTATTCAAAGCAAATTATCAAGGGGGGCCCATAAACCCCAACCGCGTTAGGAACGCAAAATGAAGGAACATAATTCCGGTGTATCGGTTCCTAAGGCGGCATGAGTGGAACAAAACACCGAGAAAAAGGCCAAGCCTTCCACCCATTTCCAAATATATAAGTGCATTAATTTAAATAATAGGTATTGTGTTATTCCCAAAATATCCCATCCAACATGGAGCAAACTTCATCTTCACCTGCATCTATCCATGCTATAAGAGGGGCTTGAGCAAAAGCGTAACTATAAGTGCATCTAGTGCCCCTTAGTGATTTTGGTGTATTGAAGACTTATAGGTTAAGGTACTAATGTGTTTTTAAGTGTACACATGTCTTATAAGTCTATGAGGAGTTTGATATTTACGATGAAAGTCGACCCCTAAAAATGTATGTCTTCAGTTGAAGACTTTGGTTTTCTTGAAGACTTTGAAATGAGGAAATTGGTGTGACCTTGAAGACTTGGATATTCATGCGAGGATTATGAAGCGTGAAGACTTTTGTTTTCGTAGTTTCATTTTCCCTTTCTTGAGTCATAGGAAACACCGTACTATTAAAGGGGGTCGAGGTAAAACTAAGGAAACATATTTCCAAGTGATGCTCAACTCAAAGCCTACACTACCCAATCCTTTCGAGTGAAGCCATTGGAAATCTCATACAGTTTAGTCAATTTCTTCAATGATAGAGACGAAGTTCTTCTGGTCTCTAAGGAATTTGTCCTGATTGAGGAGTTAGGAATTCGCTAGTGCGGACTGCCTACAAGTGAGGAACATGATAGCCTTGAGGAATTTGAGAGCTCAATTTCCGACTGTTGTTGTGCTATGCGCCAGCTCCCCAAAATATCTTATCCACCTAACGGTCATATCATTTAAGGGCATTTATGCCTTATCATGCCGGGCTGCTCCCTAGGATATAAATAGCCGCCCCCTACAACCACTAGCTAGTTGGCTGCTCCGAGAGAAACTCGCACTTGTCATAAGAGCAACCCATCCTCCGAGGACTTTGAGCGAAAATCATCAAGTGAGGAAAACCCCCAAACCCAAACACCTAAAACCCAAAAGTGATTGAGCATCACTGAAGCGAGTGTTCCGGTGTAGAACCGGCGCTTGTTACCTTTGAAGACTATGATCTTCCAGACGGTTAGGAATTAACGGTCTAGAGCATCCAAGAGGAATTGTGGATCGCCGGGTGACCAAGTGTGTGAAGGTTTGGAAGTCACCTGTGAAGACTTACCACTAGTGATTGGGCGAGGTCTGTGTGACCTTAGCTCAAGGGGAATACGATGAGGACTTGGTGTCTTGGACTATGTGTCCAGGACTGGGTGTCTGGGACTGTGTGTCCTCGGGTTTAATTACCTAGTCGCCCCAACCAGATGTACAACTGTCACAGTAGTTGGAACTAGTCAAACAAATCATTGTCTTCATCAAGCCTACTGGTTCTATTTCCTCAACCCTTCCATTTACTCATTCATGTGTTGATGAACTTGATATGTACTATTTGAAGACTTTGACTGAAAACTTTCTCAATTTCCTCAACCCAATTTCTTTAGTCTTCAGTCCTCAACCTGCTTATCCTTCTTACACGCTACTTGTACTTTGTGCTTGCTTTCATTTCATCACGATGACCATGCTCATGTTCTGTTATGCTTGCACTTGAGTGTCTATTTCGCTGCTAAGTAGTCCGTTGCTTAGGAAATTCCTCAGCTAGAATTTCCTCAGTGACGAATTCATAAAAATCGCCTATTCACCCCCCCCTCTAGTCGATATAAAGCACTTTCAATTGTATCAGAGCAAGGTACTCCCTTGTTCTGTGTGATTTTGGTTTGACCGCCTGGAGTTTTAGTTATGTCGACTGCAGGAATGAAGACTGTGTCATGTCCAATATTTGACGGTCATGATTATCCCAAGTGGAAGGCCATGATAAAAAAGTGCCGCATGGTGATGAACAGCAAGCTTTGGACCATCACTAAGATTGTTCTTACCGATCTATGCAAGATGGCTGAGGCTGATGATATTCGCAAGTACACTCTACTCAACCTCACCGCAAAGGACGTCATATGTTCCTGTCTGTCCCAAAATCAGTTCAGGAACGTTATGCATCTCAGCCATGCGAAGCTTATCTGGGACCGACTGTCTAAGGTTTATGAAGGTCATCGAACTCATCACGATCCCTAGTTTGAGGATTTCAAGGAATCTCTCAAGGCGATGACTTTTGAGCAGGAATCATCATCCTCCGCACCGTGTCTTCAGGCAAAAGGTGCCAAGGTAACTGAATGATATCTATCTGAGTCTAGTGATGATGAATCTGGTGATGAATTTGGACCCAGCTATACCAAACTTGCTTCCTTTGCCACTAAACAACAAGGAGCTTTGTAAAAAGCTCATAATATGCTTAATGAGAGCGATGATATGTTGGGTGAAGAAATGGATCGATCTAAAATCTTGACTGAAAATCTTCAGAGACTTCAGTCCAAGTATGATAACCTTCAGGATAATCATAACACTCTCTTATCTAATCATGAGAAGCTTTCTTATGAATTTCTTCAAAGAAAGCAAGATCTTGAGTAGCTAAGGGAGAGTTATGAAGATCTTCAGAAGGAACGCGATTCATTGCTTGCTCAACAGATCAGCGCTTCTCAGGAGGATTTCATTCCACCATGTCTTAAATGCATTGAACGTGAAACTACAAATTCCTCACCTAAAAGTTCAACTGCTTCTACTGTTACAAATTCTTCAACTGTTTCTGTGGTGACAATTTCCTCAACTGAGGAAAGCGCCAATGCTACTGACGAAAATGCAGGGTTGAAGGAATTGTATGTGACAGGCATATACAAAAGCCTCAAAGGTCATCAGACTCTTTGTGATGTGCTTAAAAAGCAGATTCTGAATAGGAACCCTAGGAAAGAGGGTATTGCCTTTGAGAGGAAACTCAATGTTGATGGGACCTACTGGAAACCTGAGCAGTATCCGAAAACCTCATGGGTTGCTGCAACAGGACCTCCCGTAGATCCATCTACCTTATCTGGCTTTACTTGTGAATCTTCATATTGTTTTGATGAATCATTTGACTCCAACTATAAACTGTTCAAAAATCGGAATCGTGAAGTATTTGCTAGATATGTTGGAACTAACTTCAGGAATGGTCCCCCTATGAAGAAAATCTGGGTCCCTAAGAGGCACCTTGAAAATCTTCAAGTGAATGTCGTCATGACACCTCCTGTGGAGAACAGGAACCCCAGATCTAATTCTTCATATGGATCAAAATCTTCATATGGATCCAAATCCTCATATGGACCAAATTCCTCAAGTGGATCAAATTCCTCATATGATCATCATCATGCTAACAGATCTGTTTCGCAGGGAAAGAATAAGGATTATGAATATGTGCATTACTCCTCAAAGTTCAAACCATTATGTTCATAAGTCCTCGAAGAATTTCTCTGCTTGCTCATATTCATACACTAATTCCTCTCCTGTGAAATGAAGTGCACTTGCTTCTATGCCACCATTCTCAATTGGTGCTCGCCGAATGATGAACTCTTTGCCACCCCTCCAGATGTGGGTGGTGAAGAACAAGGACTAATCTCTTATGCAGGGTCAGGTATCCAGACGAACTTAAACATCTGAAGAATTTGCTGGAGACCTGAAAATGCTTGAAAGGACGCAAGCTAATCATGTGGAAATGGTTCATTCGTTTTTCACGTCCTCATTCTTCATATATTATGCTTACTGATGAAATTGATGTCATATTCTTCACTATGAAGCATATGAGTTGTAAGATGTACTAATTCCTCTACAGGATGACTCTCTCAAAGCCACTGAATGGGTCCTCGACAGTGGATGCACAAATCACATGACCGGTGAGAAGGACCTACTGATGGACTCTGGTGTGTCTCCATCTCACCTGAAGCATATCACCTACGTTGATAAAGGAAAAAAGCAAGGTATTGGGTCTAGGTAAGTGTCGTGGAATTAGCATGGCAGATGTCCGGTTTAGCGGACTTAGTAGTGGAACCATCGCACGGGTTAGCTTGAAGAGGTTAAAAGCACACAAAGGACACAGAGGGTTTATACTAGTTCGGCCCCTTCGATGAAGGTAAAAGCCTACGTCTAGTTTGGTTTGGTATTGCTTGGGTGTCGATGAACAGGGAGCAGATTGCTTGCCTGTCTCTCGACGGATTCTTTCTTGTCCGTGAACCGTCGCCGGGTCATCCCTTTATATAGGAGGCAACGCCCGGTCCGGTTTATAGAGTCCCGAGGCCGGCTCATAATCGTGTCCGCCTCGGTCTCTACTCTTTCTCCCTTGTGTCTCAAGTTACATGATAGGACGGTTTACAAACCGTAAACTTTACACATGGGCCCTAAGCCTTCATGGGCCATAACCTCTACTAAATTTATAATTACACAGCTACATTACCATAATCCGGATCTCCCTAGCTGGTTTATACCTGCTAGTAATATCCCTGACATTAGGCCCCAGAACGATTTGAACTTGTTCATGTCAGTCTTCTAAATCTTGCATAAACTTCTTTCTTGTATCTTCTCTGTTTTGTAAACCGGCTATGACGTCATCCCTGGAAATCATTTGATTCAATCGTGACATCACCTCCGCATTTATTGCGCACAACCGTTTGTTACCTTTGTTTAAAGGCCATCCCGAAAATCGAGGCGATAGTAGAATCTTTATCCAGTCTCTGACCTCCTCAAATCCCGCGCTTGCCGTTTCATCTCTCAACCCTTATAAATACTGCCGCGCCTTTGACTTTCTTCCTTCCGCTCGTCTTCTTCCTCCGTCGCCCGAAGCTTCTCCGTTGTTCTCGAGCTCGTCGCCGTCATCGACCAGGCCGCTGCATCAACCTGAAACGCATCCAGAGCCACTCCGCCGCCGTCTCCTTCTACCTCAGGTATTCCCCTTCTCCTGCTGCAGGTCCGTAATCTAGGGTTCCTACATCGCTTCCACCATTAGACCTCGAAGCTTTTGCTGTTCATCCTATACGCCATGCCCATAGTAGATTCAACCTTAGATTAGCTTCAAAAACTCGCTCCTGCTCCGTAGCTTTATGCCTAGATTCATATTTCTAAGTTCACCCTTAGATTCATTTGCTTTGTAGAAAGACCTCTGCAGTTCCTCTGTGATAGATCTGCGTAAATTTCATCTTTTTCTTACCGCTCAGATCTATTTTACCTTAGCTGTGACACCCGAAGACCGACGTCCCAGAAGATTCCAGAAGATTCCAGATGTTCTGGGTTCTCCCGTGTGTTTCTTTTGTGCTTGTGTTATTTATTTTTGCATTGCATCATGTCATCATGCCATCATGTCATATTTTATCTTTGCATCTCAACCTAAATAAAGTGTGTGGACCTTCGGTCCATTTAAATCGAGGGAAGGTGACTTCTCTTTATAACATATGAAAGCCTCTCAATATTATTAGGGAGCTATATTAAATATTCCATTCGTTGGAATTAACCCAACACACTTGCATAATTTTCCTCATGCCTTTTTCACCTCGAGTTTCTCCATCTAAACCTTCCCTATATTTCTTTTCTCGTTTATCGAGGTTCCTCCGAAAATTCGAACATTTTTGGACACTTCCTTAATCAAGTCTTAGTTCAAACCCATTTGAATTAAATTCAAATGTGTTTGAATTATATTTCTCGTTCATGCCTTTTCTATTTTCTCATACCGCGCTTATTGTTATGAGCCCGAGAAAAATACCCTCTTGCCTAAATTCTTCTCCTAACCTTTTCTTTCCTCTTCTTCTATTTTTGTTTCGGCCTCGTTTTTTATTTATTTAAATAATCGGAGGCAGCCCAGCCTTTTGTTTTCCCCCTCCTAGGCCATAAGGGCCTCAGTCTCCCCAGCAGGCCCAGGCCTCCCTAGGCTCATCTCCTCCTTCGGGCCGGCCCTCCAGCCTCTTGGGCCTCCTCCAGGCCGCAGCCTCCTGACCCGATCTCCCGAACCCTAGCGACCGCACGTCCCTCACCCGATCGATCTCTCCCCATCTCTCCCGCAAGCCGCCGCCACTCCCATCGATCCCCGTTTCCCTCGTTCTCCCCTCGATGCCCGCTCCCTCTCCCCATCGTTCCCTGCGATCTCCATCGTCAGGCCCGGCACCCCGCCACCTTGGCCGTCCCTCGCTCTCTCCTCCGCCAGGGTCCGCGCCTCTCCATCTCCCGCAGCCCTCGTCTCCCTTCGGTTCTCCAGCGTTCCCTGCCGCGCCTCTCCTCTACAGCCTCGTCGATCGCCTCTTCCCCGCACGGGAGCAGCCCGGTTGTCCCTCCCCGCGCCCGTCCTCAAACCCGAAGCCAGGAGCCGCGCCCGTGCCCGACCTCCGCCAAGCAGTTCCCCCCAGCGCGCGAAGCCCGCGCCCCTCCTCTCCGGCCTCTCCGCGTCATCCGGTCATGGCCGACGTCCCAGGCCGCAGCCCTGCCACCCTGCCAAGCCGGCGGGAGCGTGCCCCTTCTCCTCCGATCCAGCAAGGCCGAGGGGCCCCGGCCCCTGTCTCCTCCCGCGCCATGGCCGTCCTCAAGCTGCACGCCCCTGCTGTCGCAGCGCCGCGTCGGCCAAGAGTCCGTCCCCGCATCGCCAGGCGCTGGAGCACCTGCTGCCCCGTCGTCCAGTGCCTCCGCCCATCCTCAGCCTGCATCTTCTCCAAGGCCCGCGCAAGGACGAGCCTCGCCTCGCCCAGTTCGTCCGCTCCCGAGCCCTTGCGTCGTCGCCGTACTGTAGAGTTTTCCCCGCTGGAGTGCCTCGTCTCCTCGCCGTGCCGTGTCCGGTGTTTTCTTTGTGTTGCCCTTTTGTTGTTGTCTTGACAGAGAACGCCAAGTACCGCGACGCCCGGAGCACTCGAGAACGACAAGTACCCCTACGATCGCGATGTAACAAGTACCTCGACGACATGTACAACTACGACTCGAGACGAGACCGGCAAGACCGAACGGAACGAGTACATCTACCGATGCCAAGTACCACGACCAAGTACCACGACGACCGAACGGCTACGATGACGAGTACATCTACGAACGTGAACAACTACCGTCGCCGTGTACCACTACTGTCGCCCGGAAACGATGGAGGCGCCAAGTACATCTACTTCCCACTACGGAACGAGTACCCCTACCGATGACCGCGAACGACTACTTCCTCTACTTCCGCTACTTCCCCTACGATCTCGAACCGCCCCGAGAACGCACGCTTCAAAGGTATAACGAGACGACCCCGTGGATGACCCGTGAGATGCTTGTTGTGGTGTTGTATGAGATGTTTTTCCTTGTGTGCTCCGTGCCCGTTTCGACCTTTTGTCATGTTCCTCGGTTGCCTCGTCACCGACTCGTGGGAACCCGGAGACGGGATCACCCCATCTCTTCTTGCATGACCCGCTTCGCCATCTATCTTTTGCACCGGTCTCTCGACGAGTTACCGGAACCGATATGTTGCGTGGCATCATTTTCGGATCGTTGCCGTGGCACCCTTTCCTTCCACCACGGTGACAAATGCTTCATATCTCTTATGTCAACCTTTTAATAAAAATTGCATAAACTTGATCATGTCATTCGCATCATGTTAACAACATTATATGTGTGAATTGTTGTTGCTTTAATAATTACTAAACAGTGCTCATGGGGATTTTCCGGATATGTTGTTGTTATTTTCCGGCCTCATTTAAAATGCCTTAATAGTGTAGTTTCTTTATGCTTCACCTCTTGCCATGTTAAAAACATTTAATCTTATCTTGTAAATAATCGAGAGTCAATTAAATAATTAAATGTGGTGTTTCGTCAATATGCAACTTGTTGCATATTGAGCTCCACTTAACTTGTAGTATTGCTTGTGCACTTTGCCATGCCATGCATATTTAAACCGGACATGCATCATACTTGTTTGTGCATCGTATGCCATGTTTATGCTTGTGTGTTTACCGTGTTGTTTGCTTCTTTCCGGTTGCTTCTCTTGTTAGCTTCGGTTTCGTTCCGGAGTTGTGAGGATTCGCTCGACTGTTGCTTTGTCTTCTTCATGGATCCGTTCTTCTTCCTTGCGGAATCCCAGGCAAGATGATCATACCCTTGGATACCTTTACTACCATTGCCATGCTTAGTTGTCTCGATGTTGTCGTTACATGTCGCGCTACCCATCTTTTATGTCAGCCTCTCCTTGTTGCCATGAAACCTCTAACTTTTGAAACCTTCCTAGCAAAACCACTGTTTGGCTATGTTACTCGCTTGCTCAGCCCCTCTTATAGCGTTGTTAGTTGCAGGTGAAGATGAAGATCGTTCCAGGAGGGAACTTGTTGTTGGATATATCACAATATCTATAGTTATTATTAACACACCTATATACTGGGCATGGGTGGAAGGCTTGGCCTTTTGCTCGGTGTTTTGTTCCACTCATGCCAGCTTAGGCGCCGATAAACCGGCATTATGTTCCTTGATTTTGCGTTCCTTACACGATGGGTGAAATGGGGACCCCTTGACAGTTCGACTTTGAATAAAACTCCTCCAGCAAGGCCCAACATTGGTTTTAATTTGCCTCATAATAACAACTTAATTAATTAATTAAAATTGCATAGGGGGTCGCGTCCCCGAGGATTCTTTTCTACATAGCAGGGGGGGCCAGTGCTGATGGTGTTGGTCCCAAACGGGGGTTCTGCGGGGCCGCCTTGGGGAAACTCGAGGTATCTGGTATAACCTGTAGAATCGCCCATCCGGACGTGGCCTGAGACGAGATACGCGCGGCTACTATCAGGGTGTCGGCACGCCGGGAGGTCTTGCTGGACTTGTTTTACCATTGTCGAAATGACTTGTGCTACCAGGATGCCGAGCCTGATCGGATTTTCCCTAAGATAAGGGGTGATGATATTATATTTATCACTTCAGCTAATCGTGAGAGCTTGTGGTGGGCTAAGTTGGGACACCCCTGCAGGGTTATGATCTTTCGAAAGCCGTGCCCGCGGTTATGTGGCAGATTGGAATTTGTTAATGTCCGGTTGTAGAAAACTTGACAGAGGATCCGAAGTAAAACACACCACTGTGTGAGTAACCGTGACTGTCTCTTTTCATTTTGAGAAGAGAACACGGTGGGGTTATGTTTGACTTGTATGTAGTTAGGATCTTTAGCGATCACTACTTTTGCGACCGTTTGCGTAGATGCTCATCTTATTCTGGTACTCGTAAGTTAGCCACCATATTATGCTTAGCCGCTGCTGCAACCTCACCACCTTACCTCTTCCTACCCATTAAGCTTTGCTAGTCTTGATACCCATGGTTATGGGATTGCTGAGTCCTCGTGGCTCACAGATACTACAACACCAGATGCAGGTTCAGCCGAGTTTGATGCAGGAGCTGGTTCAGGTTCTTCACCAGGAGTTCCATGACGAGAGTTTGGCCGTATGCTTGTGACGTTTTCGACGATCAGTAGTGGTTCTTCTACTAGGATTCGATCCTGACCTGTGGCTTTATGTTGTTTTGGTATCTTTCTTTTGGATCTTCGCCCGTAGTCGGGTTGTTATGTTTTGAATGATGTTTTGCTTATGTAATGTATTGTGTGAAGTGGAGAGTGTAAGCCAACTATCTCCTTTTGCAATTTAATCCCTCTTTTACATGAGTCGTGCAAAGATACCAAACTTGCGATCATTCCAGAATGGGCTTATATCTTTAAGTCGTGCCTCGACATGTAGGAGATATAGTCCCATCCTGGGCATTACAAGTTGGTATTCAGAGCCTTCTTCGACCTAGAAGCCCCCACTGATTGATCGAATCGTTGACGGTTGAGTCTAGGCACACACTTGAAAATGTTTTGAGTCCTATATATATATCGGAGAGTAGGATTTCTTTTGCTCCTCATCCCTTTTCATTCTGGTGAGGACTCCTGATGATTACTCTTGCCTCTTCTACTTTCAAAAATTGCACCAAATTTTTTTTAGGATCTCGCGAGTATTGTTTGGATTGTTCCGATGTCTTTGTGACGAGAACATTGTTCTCGATGCCTCCTGTCATTTAGGGTTGTGGCAGTGTCCCGGGGAGTTGAGCTCCGAGGTGTTGTCGTCACAAATCCATCGCGGCAGTACTAGAATACTTAAGACGACCGACATCGAAAACTCTCCTATACGGTTAGTGGCAAGATAACCCCGACATCACCCAGTACTGGGGAGGTAGTTCGGGAGTATTGCCATAGCTTGTATAGTGGATGCGTTTCGAAGGTCCGAGGTAAGCAGTTTCTGAGAACAACTGGTTATGTGTTGAAGGATGGATACAGCTGGATGTAGGATTAGAGTTGAGTGCGCGGTGCTTCCCCTGTATCCCCAACACCTGATTGCATAACTGGAAACTTTCGGAAATTAATAGGTGGGTTCATCTAGTAGTTCTAGGCATTCTTCCAACGGATACACGATATGAAGTTCGGGGTTCTACATTGAGTGAAGTGGTTTTATGGACTTGTTCTGATCGGGAGTTGCATCTTAAAGGGTCCTTGGCTATGCTGATCCGGGGATTGCAAAACCCTTTTGTAACACGTTCCATGAGCTTTCAGCACGAATTTGTCGAACGAAGCTTCTATCTTGTATTTGTTCTATCTGTTCCTTGTTCCTTTTTTATTTACTTTTTGTTCTCCAAGTGGCTTCTCGACAAGTTGATGTACCTACGGAATTCATTCGTTCAATTCTCTGTTCGGATGATATTGTGAAGATCATGTTGCATATCTATCCTTTGTTTTGTTTTGATTCTGGTATTCGAGTTGCTTCGATGTCAAATGTTGATTCCATACCTTTCCTAATCGGTGTTCTCATATTTCTATGGGAGTACTAATTCTTCTTGATCATCAAGATTTTCATGTTAATTCTTTTCAACCGGTGTCCATTTTGTTCATCCCAAGTTGTTTTTGTTTCCCCACCCTCCCTCCCTTCTTTTTTCTTGGAGCCAGAAATTCTCAAATGAAATATCCATTTTATTCATGTGATGTTTCTTCAGACTTTTCCTTCAATGTTCTTATCCGGTGATTTATCGTGAAGATGCTCAAGAGCTTCAAGTTCATCATTCTTTCGTTCTCAAATTCTGCCGGTGGACGTAATTCAAGTTTCGGTGTTGATCTTATCCTTTTGACTCATTTCACAATGCTTTCTTATTCCGGTGCACCAATTAATCATTCTCCTCTTGTTATTCATATCTAGAGTGCTGAAGATTCATAATTCCATTCTTAATCCGTTCAAGCTATTTTTGAGGATTGTTATCTTATTCAAGCCATTTAATTCAACCGGTGCGATATCTCTTAAGCAACCTTTTCCAACGGTGATTTCTTTAGTGGTCCCTAACCCACAGGTCTTTTTCCAGGATCTTACCTGACTCTTCTTTTCCGGAGAAATTCCTTTCAAGTGTGATGTAAGAATGATCCCCATCAGTCACATGCCTTCTCCAAGATCGTTTTCAAATTCTTGTTCATCATTGGTTCAACCTTTTAATTCTTCATTACGGAGTGCCTATACAATTCATGGTGGTGTATCTCATCGTCTTCTCAGATTTTGAAGACCCAGAGAAGTGTTTCTCTTAAATCTTGGCCCGTTCTCTTGAAGATTCGTGGTTCTAGCTTCATGCCATCCTCATTATTGTTCCAATTGTGAGGAATTCTTTTATGCCATCCGAAGCTTTTCATGAATTCTTTTCTTTGTGATCCTCCGAAGGCCATCATTTCAGAATATTTCTTCGTTCTCAGTTTTCAACTTCATCCTCCAAATATTCTTCATTGATGTCTCTTCGTTCGTCTCCATATTCTTACGGTGGCTCGTTCAAGATTACTCTTCCGTTATTATCGTATCAATTCATTTGCTCTTTTCATAATCCTACCGGTGGTTCGTTGAAGTTTTACCCAAGTTTGTGCGAGATCTCTCTTTAATTCTTTCCAACGAGAATAAGTAGTATGCCAAATCCTTGGTTGTAATCAATTTAAATTGGTGAAGGAGATGCATGACATAATTCTTATTCTTATTCCTTCAAGGTGATTTAATTCTTTGTCTGGAGCTTGTTCATCATATCATATTCTCAGTTCTAAGTTGTTCATCTTGTTTTCCGGAGCTCCAAGTTATTTCTGTTATATCATTTCAAAGCTCCATCTAATTCATCGCAGACCTTGAATCTTATTCTTTTCATCTTTCGCTTCTCATGCTTTCATTACCGGAGTTCTTCATGGTGGTTCATCAAGATTTAATTCATACTCGAAGTCTTCATCAAGATTCTTGTTGGAGCTCAAGCATTCTTCATCATGCTTTCCAATTGCAATTCTTTCTACCTTATCTTTTCAGATGGTGTTATGCCATTTTTGACAATTTTCCTTCATGTTTCATGATTCACAAGTTGTCAAGAATGAGATATTAAAACCATCATTTTCCTTGTTCAGGAGATCTTTCCAACCTTTCAATTTATTAGTTGGAGTTATCTTGGGTTGCATTTCACTAAAAGCCTTCCCCTAAGGATTGTTGCTATTATGGTGTTATTAATGACCCAAGTTCTTCATTATCATTCCGGTGAAATAAATTTTTCATCTCCTTGTTGATCTAAATCCAATTATATGTTTTTCGTCAGTGGCTGGTTGTCACCTCTTAATTTTGAGATGTTTTCCATAAGCCCACATAAAGCTTATTCGTTTCGTTGTTGATTTTTCAATCAACTTCGTTCAACCCTTCTTCGTAAGGATGCTCTTTCAAATTCAATTTTGAGAGAAGTTGTCATTTTCTTCGCCGTTCTTTCTTCCCAACGATCTTGCATCTATTCTTTCGTTCCGGAGGCTTTGTGATGTTGCTCTCTCCAAACCATCATCTCGTTTTGTCAAGATCATGTTCTTTCCCTTACTTATCATTTAACTGGAGATTGTATTCTTCATTCTAGTTCTGTCATCTTATCTAGTTTTTCCTATCTTTTCAACCGGAGTGCTGTCTGAAATCCTTCTTACCCCTTGTGCCATTCTTTCAATTGTTTCGGAGGCAATATGTTGTTGTTTTCATCAAGTATCATTCCATCTCCTCAAGTTCTTGTTAATTCCTTCCATTTTCAGACGGAGTGATGTCCAAATTCTGTCATTCTTATTCCTTGGCTATACCGTTGCGGTTTCTTATTCTTTTGGCTCGTAAGCTCTCCTTTCATGTCTTTCAACCTTACGGGTTCTCGTAATGTTCTTTGTTCCTCTTTTCTAACGGAGTTTTCATATTCGTTCATCTTCGTTGTATTCTTCTTTCATTTTGGTCAACCTCTCAAGGTTCGTGGTTTCACTCGTCTGTCAAAGAAGCAACTTTGTTTTACCTCTTCCTTTTCCGTTTTTACCCGGTGATATCTCTAGGATCTCGGGTCGAGATCCTCTGTTAGTGTGGGAGAGTTGTGACGCCCGAAGACCGACGTCCCAGAAGATTCCAGAAGATTCCAGATGTTCCGGGTTCTCCCGTGTGTTTCTTTTGTGCTTGTGTTATTTATTTTTGCATTGCATCATGTCATCATGCCATCATGTCATATTTTATCTTTGCATCTCAACCTAAATAAAGTGTGTGGACCTTCGGTCCATTTAAATCGAGGGAAGGTGACTTCTCTTTATAACATAAGAAAGCCTCTCAATATTATTAGGGAGCTATATTAAATATTCCATTCGTTGGAATTAACCCAACACACTTGCATAATTTTCCTCATGCCTTTTTCACCTCGAGTTTCTCCATCTAAACCTTCCCTATATTTCTTTTCTCGTTTATCGAGGTTCCTTCGAAAATTCGAACATTTTTGGACACTTCCTTAATCAAGTCTTAGTTCAAACCCATTTGAATTAAATTCAAATGTGTTTGAATTATATTTCTCGTTCATGCCTTTTCTATTTTCTCGTACCGCGCTTATTGTTATGAGCCTGAGAAAAATACCCTCTTGCCTAAATTCTTCTCCTAACCTTTTCTTTCCTCTTCTTCTATTTTTGTTTCGGCTTCGTTTTTTATTTATTTACAGAATCGGAGGCAGCCCAGCCTTTTGTTTTCCCCCTCCTAGGCCATAAGGGCCTCAGTCTCCCCAGCAGGCCCAGGCCTCCCTAGGCTCATCTCCTCCTTCGGGCCGGCCCTCCAGCCTCTTGGGCCTCCTCCAGGCCGCAGCCTCCTGACCCGATCTCCCGAACCCTAGCGACCGCACGTCCCTCACCCGATCGATCTCTCCCCATCTCTCCCGCAAGCCGCCGCCACTCCCATCGATCCCCGTTTCCCTCGTTCTCCCCTCGACGCCCGCTCCCTCTCCCCATCGTTCCCTGCGATCTCCATCGTCACGCCCGGCGCCCCGCCACCTTGGCCGTCCCTCGCTCTCTCCTCCGCCAGGGTCCGCGCCTCTCCATCTCCCGCAGCCCTCGTCTCCCTTCGGTTCTCCAGCGTTCCCTGCCGCGCCTCTCCTCTACAGCCCCGTCGGTCGCCTCTTCCCCGCACGGGAGCAGCCCGGTCGTCCCTCCCCGCGCCCGTCCTCAAACCCGAAGCCAGGAGCCGCGCCCGTGCCCGACCTCCGCCAAGCAGTTCCCCCCAGCGTGTGAAGCCCGCGCCCCTCCTCTCCGGCCTCTCTGCGTCATCCGGTCGTGGCCGACGTCCCAGGCCGCAGCCCTGCCGCCCTGCCAAGCCGGCGGGAGTGTGCCCCTTCTCCTCCGATCCAGCAAGGCCGAGGGGCCCCGGCCCCTGTCTCCTCCCGCGCCATGGCCGTCCTCAAGCTGCACGCCCCTGCTATCGCAGCGCCGCGCCAGCCAAGAGTCCGTCCCCGCATCGCCAGGCGCTGGAGCACCTGCTGCCCCGTCGTCCAGCGCCTCCGCCCGTCCTCAGCCTGCATCTTCTCCAAGGCCCGCGCAAGGACGAGCCCCGCCTCGCCCAGTTCGTCCGCTCCCGAGCCCTTGCGTCGTCGCCGTACTACAGAGTTTTCCCCGCTGGAGTGCCTCGTCTCCTCGCCGTGCCGTGTCCGGTGTTTTCTTTGTGTTGCCCTTTTGTTGTTGTCTTGACAGAGAACGCCAAGTACCGCGACGCCCGGAGCACTCGAGAACGACAAGTACCCCTACGATCGCGATGTAACAAGTACCTCGACGACATGTAGAACTACGACTCGAGACGAGACCGGCAAGACCGAACGGAACGAGTACATCTACCGATGCCAAGTACCACGACCAAGTACCACGACGACCGAACGGCTACGATGACGAGTACATCTACGAACGTGAACAACTACCGTCGCTGTGTACCACTACCGTCGCCCGGAAACGATGGAGGCGCCAAGTACATCTACATCCCACTACGGAACGAGTACCCCTACCGATGACCGCGAACGACTACTTCCTCTACTTCCGCTACTTACCCTACGATCTCGAACCGCCCCGAGAACGCACGCTTCAAAGGTATAACGAGACGACCCCGTGGATGACCCGTGAGATGCTTGTTGTGGTGTTGTATGAGATGTTTTTCCTTGTGTGCTCCGTGCCCGTTTCGACCTTTTGTCATATTCCTCGGTTGCCTCGTCACCGACTCGTGGGAACCCGGAGACGGGATCACCCCATCTCTTCTTGCATGACCCGCTTCGCCATCTATCTTTTGCACCGGTCTCTCGACGAGTTACCGGAACCGATATGTTGCGTGGCATCATTTTCGGATCGTTGCCGTGGCACCCTTTCCTTCCACCACGGTGACAAATGCTTCATATCTCTTATGTCAACCTTTTAATAAAAATTGCATAAACTCGATCATGTCATCCGCATCATGTTAACAACATTATATGTGTGAATTGTTGTTGCTTTAATAATTACTAAACAGTGCTCATGGGGATTTTCCGGATATGTTGTTGTTATTTTCCGGCCTCATTTAAAATGCCTTAATAGTGTAGTTTCTTTATGCTTCACCTCTTGCCATGTTAAAAACATTTAATCTTGTCTTGTAAATAATCGAGAGTCAATTAAATAATTAAATGTGGTGTTTCGTCAATATGCAACTCGTTGCATATTGAGCTCCACTTAACTTGTAGTATTGCTTGTGCACTTTGCCATGCCATGCATATTTAAACCAGACATGCATCATACTTGTTTGTGCGTCGTATGCCATGTTTATGCTTGTGTGTTTACCGTGTTGTTTGCTTCTTTCCGGTTGCTTCTCTTGTTAGCTTCGGTTTCGTTCCGGAGTTGTGAGGATTCGCTCGACTGTTGCTTCGTCTTCTTCATGGATCCGTTCTTCTTCCTTGCGGAATCCCAGGCAAGATGATCATACCCTTGGATACCTTTACTACCATTGCCATGCTTAGTTGTCTCGATGTTGTCGTTACATGTCGCGCTACCCATCTTTTATGTCAGCCTCTCCTTGTTGCCATGAAACCTCTAACTTTTGAAACCTTCCTAGCAAAACCACTGTTTGGCTATGTTACTCGCTTGCTCAGCCCCTCTTATAGCGTTGTTAGTTGCAGGTGAAGATGAAGATCGTTCCAGGAGGGAACTTGTTGTTGGATATATCACAATATCTATAATTATTATTAACACACCTATATACTGGGCATGGGTGAAAGGCTTGGCCTTTTGCTCGGTGTTTTGTTCCACTCATGCCACCTTAGGCGCCGATAAACCGGCATTATGTTCCTTGATTTTGCGTTCCTTACACGATGGGTGAAATGGGGACCCCTTGACAGTTCGACTTTGAATAAAACTCCTCCAGCAAGGCCCAACATTGGTTTTAATTTGCCTCATAATAACAACTTAATTAATTAATTAAAATTGCATAGGGGGTCGCGTCCACGAGGATTCTTTTCTACATAGCAGGGGGGCCAGTGCTGATGGTGTTGGTCCCAAACGGGGGTTCTGCGGGGCCGCCTTGGGGAAACTCGAGGTATCTGGTATAACCTGTAGAATCGCCCATCCGGACGTGGCCTGAGACGAGATACGCGCGGCTACTATCAGGGTGTCGGCATGCCGGGAGGTCTTGCTGGACTTGTTTTACCATTGTCGAAATGACTTGTGCTACCGGGATGCCGAGCCTGATCGGATTTTCCCTAAGATAAGGGGTGATGATATTATATTTATCACTTCAACTAATCGTGAGAGCTTGTGATGGGCTAAGTTGGGACACCCCTGCAGGGTTATGATCTTTCGAAAGCCGTGCCCGCGGTTATGTGGCAGATTGGAATTTGTTAATGTCCGGTTGTAGAAAACTTGACAGAGGATCCGAAGTAAAACACACCACTGTGTGAGTAACCGTGACTAAGGATGGCAATGGGTCGGGTTTGGATCGGGTTGAACAATATCAAATCCATATCCATATCCATGAAGACAGTTTTTGCCCGCCCATGAAAAAATCCATGGGTGAAATATTGTGTCCATGTCCAAACCCGATGGATATCCATACCCACTGGATATCCATTGGGTCCTCTCTAGACATATAAATAAGACATAACACAATGGTAACATAAGCTCTTCCATTCTTCACTTCATGGCAGACTAGACTTCACTTATGGTAAATCAACGTCCACTAACAACATGAGATCATTTAGTATTTTTCTAACATATGAGAATGACGAGTCTTAATAAGGAGATAAAAATAAGGGAAGGGTGTTGGGTATGTTACAGACGGGATTGAATGTCAACTAATAAAAGTTATGACAGGGATTGTGTAATTTATTTTGCATGTTTTGGATAACAAAGTGTAAAATTGCAGTGGGACATGTGACCGTGGGGTAGGGATAGCAGATTTTTGTCCATTAAGTCATACTATCGGGTCGGGTTTGGATATACCCACGGGTACAAGATTATATCCATGCCCTACCCACGAGTAATCGGGTCGGGTTTGGGCGCTGCCCATGGACACAAAAGCATATCCAAACCCTATCCATTCGGGTCGGATATCCATGGATATCCATGTCCATGGATAAAATTGCCATCCTTAACCGTGACTGTCTCTTTTCATTTTGAGAAGAGAACACGGTGGGGTTATGTTTGACTCGTATGTAGTTAGGATCTTTAGCGATCACTACTTTTGCGACCGTTTGCGTAGATGCTCATCTTATTCTGGTACTCGTAAGTTAGCCACCATATTATGCTTAGCCGCTGATGCAACCTCACCACCTTACCTCTTCCTACCCATTAAGCTTTGCTAGTCTTGATACCCATGGTTATGGGATTGTTGAGTCCTCGTGGCTCACAGATACTACAACACCAGATGCAGGTTTAGCCGAGTTTGATGCAGGAGCTGGTTCAGGTTCTTCACCAAGAGTTCCATGACGAGAGTTTGGCCGTATGCTTGTGACGTTTTCGACGATCAGTAGTGGTTCTTCTACTAGGATTCGATCCTGACCTGTGGCTTTATGTTGTTTTGGTATCTTTCTTTTGGATCTTCGCCCGTAGTCGGGTTGTGATGTTTTGAATGATGTTTTGCTTATGTAATGTATTGTGTGAAGTGGCGAGTGTAAGCCAACTATCTCCTTTTGCAATTTAATCCCTCTTTTACATGAGTCGTGCAAAGATACCAAACTTGCGATCATTCCAGAATGTGCTTATATCTTTAAGTTGTGCCTCGACACGTAGGAGATATAGTCCCATCCTGGGCATTACATTAGCCTCTTGTAGAAACATGTTTCTTTGTCTTTGATAAGTCTGCAAGTTACTTGCCGGTTTAATCGATCATATATTGCTCCTACGACACATCAACCACGAATCGACGGTTTAGCTTCTTCCTTTTTTGTTATCATAAACCGGTAGTAGCTCGTTTCCCATCTGCTCCCGAGTTGTCAATGCCATTAGTCCCTTGTCTAAACCGTCGATGTAATTTTGATAATATGATCCGGTTTATGCTTCGGCACTTGAATAATCCGGATTTTGCACTTCACTTTTTCAGCACTTTCCTTCTGCTAATATGTCTGCCAAGCAGTTCGTTTCTTGCAACTGGGTCCCTTCCTGCATTACGGAAGAGGACTTAGCTAATGCTGCTGCAATTGGCACTCTGGGCCCTCAAGCAGTTCTGAAATGGCAGGCCCCAGGGGATGAATGCCCCCCAACCCCCAAAGAAGGAGAAGTTATTGTTTTCTTTGATCATATGGCCCGGGGCTTTAGTCCCCCCGGTTCAAAGTTCTTCCGGGACGTACTTGCCGCTTTTCAGCTTCATCCTCAGGACATAGGTCCAAATTCCGTATCAAACATCTGTAATTTCCAAGTCTTCTCTGAGGTGTACCTTCAAGAGGAGCCATCAGTCGACTTGTTCCGGGATTTCTTCCACTTAAACCGGCGGAGAGAGTTTACTGCCGGACCTCATCAAGAACTGGGTGGGGTTAGTATTCAAAAGAGAAGAGATGCTGTTTTTCCTCACGCTGCTCCCCATACACACCCCAAGGATTGGAACCAATCCCGGTTCTACTGCCAAGATACTTCGCCTAAAGGAGAGAACCCACTGCCGGGTTATCGCGAACATCGTCTTCCTGAAGATCATCCACTGCCGCAGCGCCTTAGCTCCTCGGAACGGCCCCGGTTTGCCCCTCAACTCACCAAACTCAAAGCCTTTATGGCCAACGGATTGACTAGAGTTGACTTCGTGCGTTGTTGGCTTGCCTGGAGTATCCTCCCTCTGAGCCGGCGCTCCAGTTTGATGTATCAGTATACCGGAAAGCCGGATGATCCTCAGCGCCGTACCAATGTAATGCTTCCTGAGAAGGAAGTTAT
This sequence comes from Secale cereale, assembly GCA_902687465.1. NCBI lineage: Eukaryota > Viridiplantae > Streptophyta > Magnoliopsida > Poales > Poaceae > Secale > Secale cereale. The sequence continues at coordinate 261,467,735 of LR738710.1, read as the reverse complement.
TGAATCTGCTAAGAAAATGCTCAACATCTCTTTGGAGGAATGTAGCCAAATCAGATTGGCTCCATATTATAAGAAGAACAAACTGCCAGCAGTAAGCCTTAATCTCTTCTGTTTGCTTCTAATCCGTCCATTTAAATTATCTTCCATTTATCTTTCATCTTCTACACAGGCCGACGATCCTTTTTGGAAAAGGAAACCTCAGGATAAGTCAGGCAAACAGCCACGCCGGAAAACCTTCGCTGTTAAGAAGAAAAAGGCAGCTGCTGGCTCCGGTTCACATGTTGAGGAAGATGATCCGGATTATGAGGTATGAGTTGATCCTGATATGCTTTGATCTCTTCTATCCAAATTTATGTTAACAGTGTCTTTCCACAAGATTTGGCTGAGGCTGATAAAGCGGCAGAAACTGAGGTAATCACTCTTTCTTCAGATTCTGAACCGTCGGTGCCCAAGATTCGTAAAGCATCTCGGAAGTACCCTTTTTCTCATCCTTACGCTCAACTGGACCCCAATTTTCTTTTGAAGAAGCAGCAACACGAAGCCCGCCGGACTACACGCCATAGTGTCCATGTAGTCGAGTCTTCCGGAATATCTCTCACTCCGGCCCGGAGGCGCCGCTCTGAGGTTTTACTTTCTCTAACTCTTCTTCATCCCAAGGTCGGACTTATACGCAAACCACTTAAACCGTGTGATCCTAACTATCAGGAGACTCCTTTATCATCTTCTGGCGAATCGACTGCCACACAGGTCCCGATTCTGAAAACTGTCCCTGGGTAAGTCCTTCATTTCATCCGGTTTACCTTTGTATTTGCTTTTGTGACTCTGATTTCTTTTTCAATTCCTTTCAGCAAGCCCAAGCCTAGCAAAAAGGCAAATGCCAGCAAAACGGCTGCTGAGACTGTTACTGCTGATCCGGTAGCTGATCCGGACGATGTCATCCCTCCGGAAAACGAACCTACGATTCAGCTTGACGATCCTGCTCCCATGGATCATGATTATGTTGCTGCTCCTGAGAATACCAATGCTGAAGATGCCCATGAACCGGCAAATCCTATCCGGGCCAGCCCTCCTCGGACTAGCCTGGCTCCCGTTAGTCCGGCTCATACTGCTGCCCCTTCACAACTAAATATTGCTTCCTCTCTGGACGTTCAAATAACCGGGACGGGTTTTACCGCTCCTGCTGAGCCTATCGTCTTAGCCAAACACACTGCTAAAGCGAAGAAGCTCCAGCAAGAGAAAGGCAAATGGAGTACAGATCTGTCCAATTATGCTGAACTGAGTGCCCAGGAACTTTACTCCGGGTATCTGAACCGGCTTCATACCAGACGTGAATATGAAATGGGTTTGGTTAACATGATGAAGGACAAATACGAGGTACCTTACTTGTCTGTGCTTTGCCTTCTTTATACTTCTGTCTTTATGCCATAATAGCCCCCAAGTACCGGTTTAGCTTTGTTGTAGGTGAACTGGTACTTCCAAATGTATGGAAAACGAACTTACATTAGCCCCCAAGTGCCAGGGTCATAATTTGTGTTATGTGCCTGGGACTTGTCTGAATCTCTCTTTTGATACTGCAATTGTCCATTAGCCCCCAAGTGTCAAGTAGATAACTTGATTATGTGCTTGAGACTTGTCTTAAATTGTCACCTTTTGATACTTCAACTGCCCATTAGCCCCCAAGTGTCAAGTAGATAACTTGGTTATGTGCTTGAAACTTGTCTGAATGGTCATTTATTCCACTTGATTTTCTTGCAGGCTGACTTGACCCGGAGGGCTGCAGAAATAACTGAGCTCCGGAATAGACTTGCTGAGACTGAAACTGCTGCTGCCAAGGCCAAAAAAGATCTGGCGTTGAGCTTAACCACTGCTGAACAATTGAAGAAATATTTTGAAGCGGAACGGACAACCTGGGAAGTGCTGAGGAATGCTCTTGAAAAAAGAGCAAAGGATGCTGAAGAGGCCCTCAACCCGGTGACGCAAGAGCTGACCGGTTTAAAGCGGCAAATAGAGCTTATGACCTCGGCTATCTTTGGTAAATACTTAACTTACATGTGTTTTCATCTCTGCAATCTTTAGTCCGCTCCGGTTTAATTGTGATAATCATATGTAGGGCGACGCGTCACCCATCTTGGGGATGACATCCGGAAGAAACTCAAGGCCTCTTATACTCTGGTCGAGCAGCTGTATTCCGGCGCTCAAAGGATTATAAGTGCGATGTCTTTTAATAAACCGGCCCCCACCACTATCCAAGGCACTTTGGAGAAGCTTTCTATCTTGCCTGTATGCTTGGAAGAGGTGAAGAAATCTGCTGCACGGGCCGGTTCTCTTGTAGCGCTAACCAGAGCCAAGGCATGGGTTCCAGACTTTGATCCGGAAGAAGCCATGAACAGGTACCCCAGCACCAAGGAAGATGGATCGGCCTTCTCTGGCAAAGATCTTCATGCTTTGACTAAAGAGATGCATCCTCTTGCCAGCAAGCTTGCTGATGAATCGGATTTGACCAGGTATCATCCGGCATATGACTTAAAGAATGAGCGGGTGGATCGGCCGGTTTATGATACCGAAAATCAAATCCCACTAGTGCGCCCCCATACTTTCGCCCCAGATGTTGATCCGTCCGATCTCATTACTGAAGAGATGTACTTCCGTGCCTTATCCAAGATCGACTGGCGCGCTCCTGATTTTATGCCGCTTCAAGAGGACAAAGAAGCTCCGGAACAGGTCGATCCTCAGCCTTCGCAGCAGGAAGAAGAAGCATAAGCCGCTCAGTTTAACTTTTAGCTGTTGTACTCTTTTGTCGAGAAAAACTTTAATCCGTTCAGGCTTGCCGTGCCTTGTAATAGGATAGCTCGAAACATTGTCCGTCTTGATCCGGATGTCAGATGTTTGATTAAGCATTTGCAAATCTTTAATCTTTTGTCTGCTATGGTTGATCTTTTATATTATCTGTATCTGCATAGATAACACTAAAAAGATGTCCTAGCGGTTTACCGCCGGACCGATTAAATCACTCTCATATATATATATCAAACGAGCGTCTGTTTTATACCAAAAATAACTTCATACCTTTGATTAAGTATGCTTGATATCCTTAATCCGGCGAACATTATAGTTTCTGAGGTAGCTCTTGGCCATTTTGGGGTGGACCCAATAATTATTCCGGGTTTATAGGAACTACCGGTTTAAATAATGTTGGAGCTCTGTGTCCAGACTTTGAAAATATGCGTTCAACTTTGAAGTTGGCCAGCTCCGGAAAAACACATGAAAAAATCACAAACACAAAAACACAGGTTTGCAAATAAGACCATGTAGTCGAGGCTTTTTGCGAGCTGCCAGGCTCCCTATGTGCCAATCAAAGGGTGCAACCCAAAGGGCTATGACTATCAAAGGAAGTACTCCTAGGGACAAGAACTTTGACATCAAAGGATGTACTCTTTTGCCATCAAAGGATGTACTCCAAGGGGCAGGAAATATTGCATCTGCCATCAAAGGAAGTACTCCTAGGGACAAGAACTTTTCTTTTGCCATCAAAGGGTATGTATCTTCCAAGGGGCAGGAAATATTGCATCTGCCATCAAAGGAAGTACCGTAGGGACAAGAACAGATTTTCTTTTGCCATCAAAGGGAATGATCAACCAAGGGGCAGGAAATATTGCATCTGCCATCAAAGGAAGGTTCCCTAGGGACAAGAACAGGTTTTTTCTTTTGCCATCAAAGGGAATGATCAACCAAGGGGCAGGAAATATTGCATCTGCCATCAAAGGAAGGTTCCCTAGGGACAAGAACATGTTTTTTCTTTTGCCATCAAAGGGAATGATCAACCAAGGGGCAGGAAATATTGCATCTGCCATCAAAGGAAGGTTCCCTAGGGACAAGAACTTTTCTTTTGCCATCAAAGGGTATGTATCTTCCAAGGGGCAGGAAATATTGCATCTGCCATCAAAGGAAGTACCCTAGGGACAAGAACAAATTTTTGCCAATCAATGGAGTTTATCCAAAGGGCGCTTGATACGAAGATATTCATGTAGACCGGACCAGAAAAGACTTTTAGCGAGGAGTCACATGTGATCCGTAGCCCCCTAGTTTGGTCCCTTCTGCATAAAATAGTTTACTTCGAAATATCTGTAATAATTTTCACAGGACATATATCTAGCAGAAAAAAGGTTGATCCCCCGGTTTACCAAGGGTGCCGGTTTATTTATTAATCATAATATATACATAGGATACAATAGAGCTCATGGCTCAGGTGTAGTAGGGTCGCAGCAGAGCGATGTTCCACGGCCTCTTTGTCTCTTCTTCTAATGTTCGTGAGTCTTTGTGCTCTCAAACGTCCACTAGGTAATATGAACCGTTGTGTAGATTCTTATTGACCACAAAGGGCCCTTCCCAAGGTGGGGATAGCTTGTGCATATCTGTTTGGTCTTGGGTGAGCCGGAGTACCAAGTCCCCCTCCTGGAACGTCCTGGTTTTGACCCGGCGGCTGTGATATATGCGCAAGTCCTGCTGATAAATCGCGGATCGTGCTGCTGCTATGTCACGCTCTTCATCTAGCCGGTCCAAACTGTCCTGTCTTGCCTATTCATTGGCTGCTTCAACATAAGCCGTCACTCGTGGTGAATCATGGCGGATATCGCTTGGAAGGACCGCTTCAGCACCGTACACCATGAAGAAAGGTGTATAACCTGTGGACCGGTTCGGCGTAGTATTGATGCTCCAAAGGACAGAAGGTAACTCCTCAACCTAGCACCCTGGTGTTCTTTGCAAGGGAGTCATAAGTCGGGGCTTGATACCTCGCAAAATCTCTTGATTGGCCCTTTCATCTTGACCATTGGATTGAGGGTGAGCTACAGAAGACACATCTAGGCGAATATGCTCCCGTTGACAAAACTCTTCCACCTCTCCTTTAGATAAATTGGTGCCATTGTCTGTGATGATGCTGTGTGGAAAGCCAAACCGGAAAATTACCTTTTTGATGAATTTAACCGATGTTGCTGCATCACACTTGCTCACAGGCTCCGCCTCAATCCACTTTGTAAACTTATCCACAGCAACCAGCAGATGAGTTTTTTGATCTTGGGATCGTTTAAAAGGCCCAACCATATCGAGCCCCCAAGTCGCAAACGACCAAGTAATTGGTATCATCCGCAGCTCCTGTGCCGGAACAAGAGCACGCCGTGAAAATTTCTGGCACGCATCACACTTCCGGACTAGATCCTCCGCATCAGCATGGGCTGTCAGCCAATAGAACCCATGTCGAAAAGCTTTAGCCACCAAGGATTTTGAACCGGCGTGATGACCACAATCCCCTTCATGAATCTCTCGAAGGATGTCACAGCCTTCCTAAAATGATACACACCGCTGAAATGCTCCAGAAACACCGCGATGGTGAAGTTCTCCGTTTACAATTGTCATGGATTTGGATCGCCGGATCATCTGTCTTGCTTCAATCTCATCATCTGGCAACTCTCCACGGCTTAGATATGCCAAGTACGGGAGCGTCCAATCCGGAATGACATGAAGTGCCGCAACCAACTGTGCCTCCGGATCAGGAACAGCCAGATCCTCCTCCGACGGTACCTGAACTGATGGAGTGTGTAGCTCATCCAAAAAAGTATTCGGTGGCACCGGTTTACGTTGAGAACCCAACCGGCTTAGAGCATCGGCCGCTTCATTTCTTCGCCGGTCTATGTGATCCACCTGATACCCTTTGAAATATCCTGCGACTGCTTCAACTTCTCGTCTATAAGCTGCCATGAGAGGGTCTTTAGAATCCCACTTGCCAGATACTTGCTGTGCCACTAAATCTGAATCACCAAAACACTTGACCCGACTCAAGTTCATCTCCTTAGCCATCCGTAGGCCATGAAGCAATGCCTCATATTCTGCTGCATTGTTAGTACAAGGAAACATTAGACGAAGCACATAACAAAACTTGTCACCTCGCGGGGAAGTTAACACAACTCCAGCCACCGAGCCTTCTAATTGCCTTGAACCGTCAAAGTGAATAGTCCAGTATGTATGATCCGGCTTCTCCTCTGGTGCTTGCAATTCTGTCCAATCATTGATGAAATCCACCAATGCTTGGGATTTGATAGCGGTGCGTGGCACATACTTCAATCCGTGTGGGCTAAGCTCAATGGCCCACTTCGCCACTCTGCCAGTGGCTTCCCTGTTCTGGATTATATCCCCCAATGGAGCTGAACTGACAACAGTTATTGGGTGGCCTTGGAAATAATGCTTCAACTTTTGGTTTGCCATGAACACGCCGTATACCAGCTTCTGCCAATGCGGGTACCTTTGTTTGGATTCAATGAGAACCTCACTGACATAATAAACCGAACGTTGAACCGGATACTCCTTTCCTGCTTCTTTGCGCTCGACCACGATTGCCACGCTAACTGCCCGTGCATTGGCGGCGACGTATAATAGCAGCGGCTCCTTATCAACAGGGGCGGCAAGGACCGGTGGTTCTGCCACTTGCCGCTTTAAATCCTCAAACGCAACGTTTGTCTCATCGCTCCATATAAACCGATCTGTCTTTTTTAGCATCTGATAAAGCAGAATTGCCTTCTCCCCCAGACGACTGATGAACCAGCTCAACGCGGTAATCCGGCCGGCGATACGCTGAACGTCATTGATGCAAGCTGGTTTAGTTAGGGATGTGACTGCCTTGATCTTCTCCGGATTGGCTTCTATTCCTCTGCTCGGCACCAAGAATCCGAGGAGCTTGCCCGCCGGAACACCGAAAGCACACTTCTCCGGATTAAGCATCATTTTATAGGCCCGAAGGTTATCAAAGGTCTCCTTGAGGTCTTCTATCAATGTCTCCTCCTTCCTTGATTTCACCACGATATCATCCACATAAGCGTGAACATTTTTCCCTATCTGCCCCTTAAGACAATTTTGTACGCAACGCTGGTAAGTTGCTTGGGCACTCTTGAGCCCAAAAGGCATAGACACATAGCAAAAAGCACCAAAAGGAGTTATGAAGGTTGTCTTCTCCTGGTCCTTAACTGCCATCTTGATCTGGTGATACCCTGAATATGCATCCAAAAAACTTAGCCGCTCACATCCCGCCGTAGCATCAATGATCTGATCAATACGGGGGAGAGCAAAAGGATCAGTTGGACAGGCTTTGTTTAGGTCTGTGTAATCCACACACATTCTCCACTTTCCATTTTTCTTTAACACTAGCACCGGATTAGCAAACCACTTCGGGTGGAACACTTCAACTATGAACCCTGCGGCCAAAAGCCTGGCCACTTCTTCACCTATAGCCTTGCGCCTTTCTTCGTTGAAGCGGCGCAGATACTGCTTGACCGGTTTGAACTTCGGATCAATATTAAGACTGTGCTCAGCGAGTTCCCTCGGTATACCTGGCATGTCAGAAGGTTTCCATGCAAAGATATCCCGGTTCTCATGGATGAACTCGATGAGCGCGCTTTCCTATTTAGGATCAAGGTTAGCGCTGATAGTGAACTACTTGGATGAGTCACCTGGCACAAAGTCGACTTGCTTGGTTTCCTCTGCCGATTTAAATTTCAACGCCGGATCATGCTCTGTAGTCGGTTTCTTCAACGGGGACATATCTGCCAGATCAACATTGTCTTTGTAAAATTTCAATTCCTCGTAGCACATACTGCCTCTGCATAAGCAGCGTCTCCTTCCTCGCACTCCAATGCGATCTTGCGACTTCCATGAACCGTGATGGTTCCTTTGTGACCCGGCATCTTGAGCTGCAGATAAACATAGCACGGCCTAGCCGTAAACTTGGCGTAAACTGGCCGTCCAAACAGGGCATGATATGGGCTCCGGATCTTTACAACTTCAAAGGTTATCGTCTCTGACCTGGAATCCTGTTCATCTCCAAAGATAACTTCTAGGTCAATTTTCCCAACTAGGTAAGCTGATTTACCTGGCACTACTCCATGTAATACCATGTTTGACTGTCTTAACTTCTTATCCGTCAGCCCCATGCGACGGAAAGTCTCGTAATATAAGATATTGATGCTGCTGCCGCCGTCCATGAGTACCTTGGTGAATTTGTAGCCACCCACCTGTGGTGCCACTACTAAGGCCAACTGACCTGGATTATCAACCCGCGGCGGGTGATCCTCTCTGCTCCACACAATAGGTTGTTCCGACCAGCGCAGGAATCGTGGTGTGGCCGGTTCAACTGCGTATACCGCCCGCTTTAGGATTTTTTGATCTCGTTTGCACAAACTTGTAGTGAACACATGATATTGTCCACTACTCAGCTCCTTCGGATTACTCTGATATCCGGACTGCTGCTGCTGCTGACGCTGCTGATTGCCTTGGTTGTTGTGATTACCCTGGCCCTGCTGTTGGTTGCCCTGGTTATTGTAACTGCCCTGGCCATACTGATGGTTGCCTTGGTTATTGTAACCGCCCTGACCATACTGATGGTTGCATGAGTTGTAGCTATTGTTGCCGCCCTGGTATCCTGATCCAGAGCCATTACCCTGGTGACCCGGCCCATGAAACCCGGGGCCTGATCCGCCGCCCGCTGGTCCGTTGTTGAATCTGGCCCGGTTCATGGCCTCCATCATGACCCGGCATTCCCCCCATGTGTGTTTAGCTGGGCGTTCCTCTGTGCTGTGCTTCGGGCAAGGCTCATTCAAATGTCGCTCCAGATTAATGAACCCTTCGCCGCTCTATGGAGGCAGTCTACCCTTGTTGCGTTGAAAGTTTCCTTGAACTTTGGTATTGGCCACAAAATCAGAGCCACCCTCTGCCTTTCGCTTACCGTTGAAGTTTGTTCCGACCGAACTAGCCTGCGCCGGTTTACCAGGCTTATTTGCCTTTCCGGACTTATCCCCATCCGCTTCTGGGTACTTAGTGTTGTCGGAGTCCCCATATTTTACCAAAGCGCTCATGAGAGTTCCCATGTCATTACAATCCCGCTTGAGCCGTCCCAGCTTTAGCTTCAGAGACTCAAACCGGCAATTGTTTTCCAGTGTTACTATCGCCGTACTGGGACTGATACCATTCGAAGAATGTAAGATTTCTAACACTCACCGCACCCATGCACTCGTAGGCTCCTCCTCTCCTTGTACACATGCCGCTAGGTCTACCACTGACATTGGCTGTTTGCACGTGTCCTTGAAATTTTTAATAAACTGGCAGCGCAACTCACCCCATGATCCGATGGAGTTAGGCGGTAAGCCCTTTAACCAGGTTCGGGCTATATCCTCAAGCATCATGGTAAAATACTTTGCGCATGCCGCTTCATCTACGTCCAGCATCTCCATAGCCATCTCATAGCTCTCAATCCAAGCCTCTGGAGCCAAATCTGCTGTGTAGTTAGGCACTTTACGTGGACCCTTGAAATCCTTGGGTAATCTTACGCTTCATAAAGCAGGAATAAGACACTGCACTCCAAAGGAACTCGCCGTGACTCCCGTCTCTGCTCTGGTTGTGTGAACCGGCGTCGTTTGGCGGATATCCTCGCGGTCCGTAGGTCTGGCCCGGTTTACCGCCTCCTGGGCTTGCGCCTCTGCGCCCGCCGGATTATCCTGTCTGTGACGGTGTCGCCTCCGTTCACTACTGGACACCTCCGGTTCATCCCAATGCCTAGTATAACTCCGGCTGTGGCGGGGTGTTGAATGAAGTCTCTCCCTGCTGTAGTAGTACGCCTGCTGCTGTGTCAATGCTGTGTTGAGCAGATCCTTGACCCTGCGTGCTTCCATCGCCACAGGGGATGTCCCCTCAATGGGTAAAGTGGCCAGGCGTGAAGCGGCAGCGACAATGTTATCCAGGGGGTTTGAGTAGTGGCCAGGAGGAGTGGAGATGTGAGGCGTGGGCATAACCCGTCGATCTTGCTCCGCAGTGGGTTGTTGAACCGGTTCACCTGTCACTGGGGCTCCCCTCCGGTTTGCCTCCGGATTATTGCTGGCCCCCGCTCCTGGCGTCCCAAAGAGATTCATCGCCTCATAGACCGGCGGTAGACGAGACTGATACCTTCTATTCCTTACTCCCTGCGCAGAGGCCTGATCCATCCTGAGCTAGAAAGCCTGAGAATCCAGCTCTGTCTGCCTTGTTGCTATCATAGCTTTCTCCGCATTTAGATCATGTCTGGCTTGTTCGATCCGGCCCTTCAGCTGTAGGATTTCTGCATCGTGCTACGCCTTGTTAGCGGGAGCCACCACTGCTACTGCCCGTGTTGTCAACTCCTCTATTAAGGCGGATAGAGCGTCAGAGGACGAGGGAGCTTGGCCGCTCCCCCCTGCCCCAGCTGTGAACGCCCCGGTCTCCGTGGGCTGTGGCGTAGATTGTGATCCGGCCATAAAGACAGCCACCCGGTTTGGCAGATCAAAGGGGTCCGGAATACTATCCCCGTCGGACACACCCTCAGACCGGCCGTCCCACAACAGATACAAGGATTCAGTCTCTCCGGATGAGGATTCATCATCGGAATAGACAATTGTCTCGCCACCAGAATCCGATCCGTCCTCGGCTTGGACTCCATGTATTGCTCCTACGAAAACGCGCTTCATGGCGGGCTGAATCCGGGCCGATCTCGCACGCTGAGCCGGCTCGATGATGTCGGGGAAGATGTCCGGCTCAGGTCCCGGTTCACCAATCTTGCCGATGAAGACGTGGATGCCGTCGAAGGGAACCCGGTACCCGTATTTGATTGAATCGGCCTCCGGGCCCCAGCCTGCGTCGTCGATGTAGATCCGGCCACGGCGAATCTTGGTCATCCGGCCGACCGCGTATCCCTTGAGTCCTTCAAAGCTGCCCTTCAAGAACTCGAAACCATCGTGCGGAGGCCCCACGGTGGGCGCCAACTGTCGTGGAATTAGCACGGCAGATGTCTGGTTTAGCGGACTTAGTAGTGGAACCATCGCACGGGTTAGCTTGAAGAGGTTAAAAGCACACAAAGGACACAGAGGGTTTATACTAGTTCGGCCCCTTCGATGAAGGTAAAAGCCTACGTCTAGTTTGGTTTCATATTGCTTGGGTGTCGATGAACAGGGAGCAGATTGCTTGCCTGTCTCTCGACGAATTCTTTCTTGTCCCTGAACCATCGCCGGGTCATCCCTTTATATAGGAGGCAACGCCCGGTCCGGTTTACAGAGTCCCGAGGCCGGCTCATAATCGTGTCCGCCTCGGTCTCTACTCTTTCTCCCTTGTGTCTCAAGTTACATGATAGGACGGTTTACAAACTGTAAACTTTACACATGGGCCCTAAGCCTTCATGGGCCGTAACCTCTACTGAATTTATAATTACACAGCTACATTACCATAATCCAGATCTCCCTAGCCAGTTTATACCTGCTAGTAATATCCCTGACAGTAAGGTTGCAATCTCAAAAGATCAACACATGGACAAAGTCATGCTTGTCGAGTCTCCTGGATTCAACCTCATGTCTGTCTCAATGCTCAGTGATCTTTATATGGTTGCTGTCTTTGGCAAATATCGATGTGTTGTAGTTTTAGAATCTGACAAATCCAAAGTCTTTGAAGGCTTAAGGAGAGGAGACTTGTATTTTGTTGATTTCTCTACAGGACCACAACCTGCCACATGCCTACTTGCAAAAGCTTCAGAAGGATGGCTATGGCATCGACGACTTGGTCATGCTGGCATGAGGAACTTGCACATGCTTGTGAAGAAGAAGCATATCCTTGGAATTGAGGGTGTCAAATTCCTCAAAGATCATATTTGTGGGGCTTGTGAAGCTGGAAAGATGACCAAAACCAAGCATCCCTCAAATAATATCATGAATACCACTCGTCCTTTTGAATTGCTTCACATGGACCTCTTCGGCCCTACACATTATTCTGCATTCACAAATGCAGCATCTTTTTATGGATTTGTCATTGTTGATGACTATTCTCGTTATACATGGGTGCATATCATCACATTTAAGCATGAAGTGCAGGAAATCTTCAAGCGATTTTCCTCAAAGGCCTCGACGAATTTCGGTGTGAAGATCAAGCATATCCGGAGTGACAATGGGACCGAGTTCAAGAACATTGGTCTTGATGACTATCTTGATGAACTTGGTATTATGCATGAGCTATCAGCCCCATACACTCCTTAGCAAAACGGCGTTGTGGAGCGCAAGAACATGACTCTTGTTGAGATGGCTCGCACTATGCTTGATGAATACAAGACGCCTCTTTGGTTCTGGCCTGAGGCTATCAACATTGCGTGCCACATCATCAACATGGTATATCTTCACAAACTCCTCAAGAAAACCTCATATGAACTACTCACTGACAAGAAACCCAATGTGAGTTATCTCAAAGACTTCGGTGCTAAATGTTGGGTTAGAGATCCTCATCACAATTCCAAATTTGCACCGAAATCACATGAATGCTTTATGCTTGGTTACGGAAAGGACTCGCACACCTACAGAATCTTCATCAATCATCTTCACAAGATTGTTGAGACTGTAGATGTGTGGTTCGATGAAACTAATGGCTCACAAAGAGAGAAACTGCCTCCTGTGTCAGGTGAAATACCTCCCGAGGAATCCATCAAGTTCAAAGCTACTGAAGATATCATCCGCACTGAAGAATCAGCTGAAGAAGTCATTCCTGACCATGAAGAAAATCATTCTAGTGCTCCTGAAGAAACTGCCGCTGAAGAAAATGCTCAGCCAGACCAAAGTCGTCAACCAGCTCATCCCCGTGTCGCAAAAGAAGTGCAGATTGAGAAAATCATCGACGACATCAATGCACCAGGTCCTCTCACACACTCAAGAGCTTCACACTTATCTAACTTTTATGGGCACTTTGCTTTTGTCTCTATCATAGAGCCCACCAAAGTTGATGAGGCATTTCTGGAACCTGAGTGGATTCAAGCTATGCAAGAGGAATTGTATCAATTCGAGCTCAACCATGTATGGGAAGTAGTCAAGCGACCAGATCCTCGGAAGCACAATATCATCAGCACCCAATGGATCTATCGAAACAAGCAAGATGAAAATGGCCTTGTGGTGAGGAATAAGGCTCGTCTCGTAGCTCAAGGCTACACATAGGTTGAAGGAATTGACTTCGATGAAACCTTTGCTCTTGTTGCTAGACTTGAAGCTATTCACATATTACTTGCTTATGCTAACCATCATAATATCATCTTATATAAAATGGATGTGAAAAGTGCATTCCTCAATGGTAAGCTTGAGGAAGAAGTATATGTTGCTCAACCCCTAGGTTTTGAAGATCCTAAACATCTTGACAAAGTCTTCAAACTCAACAAGGCCCTCTATGGCCTCAAGCAGGCCCCTCGGGCGTGGTATGATACTTTGAAGGAATTCCTCACGAAGAAAGGCTTCAAACCCGGTTCACTTGACCCAACTATTTTCACTAAATCATATGATGATGAATTATTTTTGTGTTAAATCTATGTGGACGATATTATCTTTGGCAGTACTGATGAATGTTACAGTGATGAATTTGGCTACATGATGCGTGAAGAATATCAAATGTCCCTGATGGGAGAGCTGAAATTCTTCCTAGGCCTTAAAATTCGTCAACAACGCAATGGCATCTTCATATCTCAAGAGAAATATCTCAAGGATGTTCTGAGGAAATTCAGCATGCAAGATTTCAAAGGCGTCAAAATCTCTATGCCCACAAATGGCTAACTATGCACCGATGAAAATGGTAAAGACTTTGATCAAAAGGTATACCGCTCCATGATTGGCTCTTTATTGTATCTATGTGCATCTAGGCCAGATATTATGCTTAGTGTTTGCATGTGTGCCCGATTTCAAGCTACACCGAAGGAATCACACCATAAGGCTGTGAAGCATATTCTTTGATATCTAGCTCACACTCCAACACTTGGATTATGGTATCCCAAGGGCTCTGATTTTGATCTCATTGGATATTCTGACTCTGACTATGCTGGTGATCAAGTGGATCCCAAGTCTACATCGGGCACATGCCATTTCCTCAGATGATCCTTAGTATGTTGGTCCTAGAAGAAGCGGAACTGTGTATCACTCTCCACTGTTGAAGCTGAGTACATAGCTGCTGGATCATGCTGTGCTCAATTATTGTGGATGAAGCAAACCTCAAGGACTATGGTGTCAACATGAAGAATGTGCCACTCTATTGTGACAATGAGAGTGCTATCAAGATTGCTCACAACCCAGTTCAACACTTGAAGACAAAGCACATCCAGATCCGTCATCATTTTCTTCATGATCATGTCTTCAAGGGGGACATTTCCATCTACCATGTGAAGACTGAAGATCAGCTGGCAGATATTTTTCACTAAGCCCTTGGATGAGAAGAGATTTTGCAAGTTGTGGTGTGAGCTAAATATCTTAGAATCTTCTAATATTCTTTGAAAGGACACACATCCTAACACTTATGCAAAATTTATGAGTTTGATGCGCAACACACGAAGTAACATTTTTCTTCAATCAATGAAGACTAACCCTCTAAGTGTGAAGAAATTAATGAAGAAACTAATTCTCACAGCCCTACGACTTCAAATTCCTCAAAATTTGCAATTTCCTCAACTTTCTCTGATGTTATATATATATATATATATATATACTCTTTGAGTTTTTATGTCCTCTAGAACATTCACTTATTGCTAATTCTTCAAGTTGACTTTTTCTCTAAGTGAATGTGATCGGACCCTTCCCCCTCTATGCTTAACTCAATCCAGTCTATTCACAATCTCTTCATATGCGTTCTATTTGAAACTTGTTCAAAATCTTTACTATGTCCTTGACAGCTGAAAAATTTGTGAATGCAACGTTAAAATTTTCTTATCCAAAATTTTCGGCTTTTGTCGCTCAAACAGTTCCGCATCTCGCGATGGATTAAACAACTCACCCACGATCCCCACTATCTTTACTCCTCAGAATGTGGGTGACACATGTCGCTAGGATAGCAAATGGCAGGGGCACGTTCGTCCAAATTCTTCGGACGAGTGGTTTTTCACCGTTGACGATAAATACCCCTCCCCTTTCACAGTGTCTCATTTACTCCGTTCGACATCTCCATCGCTCGAGCTCACAGACCTAGCACCGCTGCTACTTTCATCGACGCTGGTGAGGAAGAGCTTCGCTGCCTTGACCTCCTCATCGTCGTACTCGCGCCGGCTGCGGATATCTTCACTCCATCACCGTCATAGCTGTCTCCTTCTACCAAGTTAGGGTGTGGGAGATCTGGACCAACGAGCTTCACCATAGTTCATCCAGGTCATCGTGTTCTTCACCAAGGGTAATTAAAATCTAATTTTACCACCCTTCTTTGATTCTCATGTTTTCACAATTTCTTCAAAAGGTGTTTATTCTTCGACTCTCCACTATTTGAACACCTAAATCTGTCTGCTCTTGATTTGTTTCTCTAAGATGAGTTTTTCTTCATGATTCTTCAATTGTGTGGATTTTCTGATCTATACAACTCTCTAACCTAAAGCAAGAACACTTAGTGAAAGTCTTCAAGACTCCCATGGTAAAATTCCTCAAACTTGATAACTTTGAAAAAAATTCTGAGAACATATATGACCTCTCCAAATTCTTTGCACCTATACTTTGTTCACAGGTACAAATGTCTACTGTTGAATCTCTAGGTTCTCATCAACTTAACTCATTTGCAGCATTCCTCGAAGAAAAGTTACATACTTCCTCAGAAATCTCAACTGTTCAAAATCCTCAAGTGAGAAAAATGGCTGAAGACAAGAGACCACAGAAGGGAGGGAAGAGACCTGAGACAAACACTACTTTTGAAATCCCTGAAGACATCTATGCTGAATATTGCACACCAGATGAGGAAACTCATGGGAAAGAAAACAAGAATCAGCGCAAAGTGCGCATTCAGAGGATGGAGAGAAGATGGGCCAAGGAGTGGAGGGAGTACTGATATGTGACTCCAAAGTACATGAAGAAATGCGTTGTAAACCCTCCATGCACAAGACCTCCTCTTGCACCAGGCCAAGTTGCAGAGCCCTCGAGCGTCAGACGTGGTGGAGAATTTCCAAAGAAATGGGCCAAGCGTCAAGCAAAGCTTCAACGCGCAGCTAGAGAAGCAGTGAGGAAATTCAATGAAGACTCTACTGCTGAGGCCTCTGCTAGTAAGCCCAAGAAGGTCATGCTGAAGAAATCGACCATCAAGCCACATTCCTCAACAGCAATGCCCTCAAGGCCAAGTTCCTCAAAGCCTTTTGGACATATTCCTCAGGCAACTTCCTCAAGGACCGCCTCTATTCCCTCTGTTGCTGCACAATCTTCAGCTGCAGCTGCAAAATCCTCAACTCTGTGCACCTTGCAACATGTCAGCGAACTGCAGGGTTCTCAATTGCTTCAGGAGCCTCTGCAAGTTCATCAGCTCCACCAAAATCTGCACCTGGTCCGGTCCTGCTGAAAGTGAAAACCATTACATGCCGTGGAAAGAGGCCAAGTCCTCAGAAAAAGGTGGCCTTTCAAGTTTCGTCTGATGACGATGAAGCTGATGATGAAGAACTTGCTGCTATCATCAGGGATAGGCAGATGAATGCCGCTAGAGCCAAGGGTAGTTATGTGCCTCTTATGTTGGATCCAAAGAAGATCCTAGACTACATTGATCTTTGGCATCAGAATCCTGATACTCCTCTCCCTGACATGAATCTCACACCTGGTCAAAGTGACATGTTGGCTGCTTTCATTGGTGAAGAGAAATGGAAGTTTGAACAAGCCAGAAGGGCAAAGAAAGAACAATACAGAAAGCAGCGTCTTCTAAAGAAAAATGTTGTGAACATGACTCCTAAGGACCTTGTGAAACTGCAATCCGAAATCAAAGGCCTCGGTGATGAATTTGACAGATATCGTGCCGATTGGCTAGGAGCCAAAGTCCGATTCGTCAAGCAATCCAAGTCACTCAAACTTGGTGGTGAAAGCTCCTCACAAGAAGAAATCCATCTTGATGAGGAAACTGAAAGCGCAGCTCACAATGTCACTACTGAAGAAACTGAACGTGCCAGGACTAATGAAGAAATTACAGTCGCTGAAGAAACTGCCAGGGCAACTTCGAATGTTGCGCCTGAAGAACAACCCAGGGCTGCTGAAGAAGCTGAAGCAGCGCCTGAAGAAACTGAGAATGCCAGGGCAACTGCAATAGTTGTGCCTGAAGAAACTGAGCGAATGTCATCTGCACCTCCAACAAAGTCTTCACCTCTGAGGACTAGCATACTTCCTTCTGCATTAGAAGTGAAGAAGACAAAGGCTGCAGAGAAGGCAGCCGTGAAGAAAAGGAAAGCATCATCAACTGCAGAATCCTCAGCTCCCAAGAAAGTGAGGACTTTGTCAAGCTCTATCACGGATCCCATTGATGTTGTTCCAATCTCCATTGTGCCATCAAAGGAGATTGTTCCCTTTGGTGAGGACTATCAAATTCCTGATGACTATGCTGAAGATGATCCTTCTGCTGCTTCTTCAGAGCAGTTGGATGAAGAAAATGAAGTGGATGCTATCCCTTCAACTCCTCTGGTATCATCGCCCATGCCTCAATTCACTGCAGAAGAGGTCGGCGTTGAGGAATTGGAAGAAGATGAGGATGTGGACATTGGGTCTACAACACCAGTGCTAAATGATGAATTTTGGGAAATGACTCACCCAAAATCCCAATTGACCACACCACTGCGGCAAGTTCGTCAGTCCCCTGCTCAAACTGAAGAAATACAAATGGGCTCTGAAGAACTTCACATCCCACTTATGTCCTTCCCCTAACAAGCTCAAGCTGCATCAGCTGAAGAACAAGCTCAGCCCAAAGCTGCTGAAGAACCTGAAGCTCAAATTCCTCAGACAGCAGCTCCAGAAGTCATGACTCAAGAGGCTGCAAAATCTTCATTAGCAAATCTTCAGCCCAAGCAGAAGAACCCTCATGCTACAAAGCAAAAGTTCAAGGCTGATGATTTCTTTGTTGAACACATATTCTTCACAGAGTTCAATCCCTATGACTCAACAAGACTTCGCCACAAGCGGTTTTGGACTGCCACTCAGATGAACTTCTATTCTTCATTGCTTTTCAACAAGGATAATGTATTTGAGCATCATCAAATTCCTCATGTTGACATGGAGTCCATACCTTGCTTTGAGCCTGTGCTAAATTTGCTTCATGAGTCTGGGCTTCTGAGCTTCTGTTCTCATATATGTGATTGGAATGAAGAGCTAATTCTTCAATTCTATGCAACCTTGCACCTGACTGGTAATGCTGCTGACATCAACTCATGGGTGCTGGACTGGATGACTGACAACACTCACTACAAAGCTTCGGCTTCTGAATTGCTTCATGCCATCCCAGTTCACCCTCCAGCTGAAGGCGCAAGATTGATATATGAGGAACCTGAACTTCCAAATCATCTGATGCAAGTGCTGATGAAGCCTTTGAAGGCTGGCAACCCTCCAAGGACAACCTTCCTAGTGAAGGATTTGCAATATGTGCCAAGGACAATTTATCGCATTCTCACCAAAACCCTCAGTCCGATCAAAGGCCACAACTCTGAAGAAGAAGACGTTGTTGGCATCATGAAGAATCTACTGTTCAATATCATGCACAGGATTCCCATCAACTATCATGATTTCTTCATGAGGACTTTGGAAAATGCTGCACTGTCACCTTTTGAATTGAAGCCTTATGTTCCCTGGATTATGAGATTCATCAGAACAAGGTCTTCAATTGCATACAAGGCTGACTTTCAGAATCATCTCAGCTATCTGCCTCCACTTGAAGTCCTAAAACGGACAATTTCCTTAGCTGATGGAAAAGGAAAAGTTGCAATCATTGATGAAGGAACTCATCCCTTGGATGGGCAGATTCACAAAGTTGCATCCTATTCCACCAATGATGATTCTGCAACTCAAGACACTGGCGCAAATGCTTCAAAGCATATTCCTCAAGCTACTGTTCCTCGTGTGATGACAGATCAACATTGTGAAGAAGAATCACTACTATGCGCATGAGATCTTCGGCCGCACTTGGGCTATTCTTTCACATCACTTCAATGCTGAAGAACTCAAGGAGATGGAATTCCAACAGGAATTTGACTGGTCTCGGCCACCTTCGAATAAATTCAAGAAGGTCAAAGTTCCTTAACTATTCACAAGCTTATTTTCGTCATCGCGCGCGACGGATTCAGCTGAAGACTTGGACAACACTGCGGCAGGCCCTACAACAACGGACGACCCCAACAACGCTGGCGCTCCTCCATCAACTTCGTGATGATGTTCTTCAGGGGCATTAGTCCTCATTTTTCATCCCTTTTGATCATTTGATGACAAAGGGGGGATTTGAGTTAGTCTCCAAGCAGGTCTCTATTATGGGCTATTTTTTCGTTAAGTTACAACTCTCGTTCTTCTGAGGTGTTTGCTCTTATGAGTTGTAAACTTAAGTCCTATGGTGGTCTGACACTTTTTGAACTGATTTCTACATGCTTATTTCCTAAATACCTTAATGCACGCATCCTAAATTTTTTCAGACACCATATTTCATCATGCATTTCAAATTCTTCATATCGTATGTTAAATGCGTGTATGAATTACAAGATATAGGGGGAGATCTCCATGATATTACTCTACAATGTGCATTTGCTAACTCGAGCAAATTCCTCAAAAGTGCACATCTTCAGGGGGAGTTCTTCTATATCTTGTAATCAAATTCCTCAGTATCATCGGTTACACTTCATATGTTTATCCTCATTGAAAACTTAACCTATTTGTCATGAATCACCAAAAAGGGGGAGACTGTAAGTGCATCTAGTGCCCCTTAGTGATTTTGGTGTATTGAAGACTTATAAGTTAAGGGACTAATGTGTTTTTAAGTGTACACGTGTCTTATAAGTCTATGAGAAGTTTGATATTTATGATGAAAGTCAACCCCTAAAAATGTATGTCTTCAGTTGAAGACTTCGGTTTTCTTGAAGACTTTGAAAGTGAGGAAATTGGTGTGACCTTGAAGACTTGGATATTCATGCGAGGATTATGAAGCATGAAGACTTTTGTTTTCGTAGTTTCATTTTCTCTTTCTTGAGTCATAGGAAAGACTGTACTGTTAAAGGGGGTCAAGGTAAAACTAAGGAAACATATTTCCAAGTGATGCTCAACTCAAAGCCTACACTACCCAATCCTTTCGAGTGAAGCCATTGGAAATCTCATACAGTTCAGTCAATTTCTTCAATGACAGAGACGAAGTTCTTCTAGTCTCTGAGGAATTTGTCCTGACTGAGGAGTTAGGAATTCGCTAGTGCGGATTGCCTACAAGTGAGGAACATGATAGCCCTGAGGAATTTGAGAGCTCAATTTCCGACCGTTGTTGTGCTATGCGTGAGCTGCCCAAAATATCTTATCCACCTAACGGTCGTATCATTTAAGGGCATTTATGTCTTATCATGTCGGGCTGCTCCCTAGGCTATAAATAGCCTCCCCCTACAACCACTAGCTGGTTGGCTACTCCGAGAGAAACTAACACTTGTCATAAGAGCAACCCATCCTCTGAGGACTTTGAGCGAAAATCATCAAGTGAGGAAAAACCCCAAACGCAAACACCTAAAACCCAAAAGTGATTGAGCATCACTGAAGAGAGTGTTCCTGTGTGGAACCGACGCTTGTTACCTTAGAAGACTATGATCTTCCAGACAGTTAGGCATCAATGGTCTAGAGCATCCAAGAGGAATTGTGGGTCGTTGGGTGACCAAGTATGTGAAGGTTTGGAAGTCACCTGTGAAGACTTACCACGAGTGATTGGGCGAGGTCTGTGTGACCTTAGCTCAAGGGGAATACGGTGATGACTTGGTGTCTTGGACTGTGTGTCTAGGACTGGGTGTCCGGGACTGTGTGTCCTCAGGTTTAAATACCTAGCCGCCCCAACCAGATGTACAACTGTCACATCAGTTGGAACTAGTCTAACAAATCATTGTCTTCATCAAGCCTACTGGTTCTATTTCCTAAACCCTTCCATTTACTCATTCATGTGTTGATGAACTTGATCTGTACTGTTTGAAGACTTTGACAGAAGACTTTCTCAATTTCCTCAACTCAATTTCTTCTGTCTTCAGTCCTCAACCTGCTTATCCTGTTTACACGCTACTTTTACTCTGTGCTTGCTTTCATTTCATCATGATGACCATGCTCATGTTCTGTTATGCTTGTACTTGAGTGTCTATTCTGCTGCTAAGTAGTCCGTTGCTTAGGAAATTCCTCAGCTAGAATTTCCTTAGTGACGAATTCATAAAAATCGCCTATTCACCCCCCCCCCTAGTCGATAGAACACACATTCAATAACTTAGCCAAGCAACGGTTTGCTAGGAAGGTAGTTAGAGGTTTCATGGCAAGGTAGGGGCTGACAAGCAAATAGATAGGTAGCACAAGAAAGCAATAGAGCGAGACAACTAACATAGAAACGATAGAGGTGATATCAAGGAATGGTCATCTTGCCTGAGATCCCGCAGGGAAGAAGAACGAGTCCATGAAGAAGACAAATGGACGTGGTCGAACGAATCCTCGCAACTCCGGAATGAAACCAAAGCTAACGAGAGAAGCAACCGGAAAGAAGCAAACAACATGGTAAACACACAAGCATAAACAAGCATATGATGCACAAACAAGTATGATGCATGTCCGGTTTAAATATGCATGGCATGGCAAAGTGCAACAAACAACACTACAATTTAAGTGGAGCTCAATATGCCACGAGTTGCATATTAACGAAACACCACATTTTATTTATTTAGTTGACTCTCGTTTATGTAGACAACAATATGAAATGTTGATTAACATGGCAAGAGGTGCAACACAATAATACTATACTATCTAAGCAAGTTAAAAGGGGCCGGAAACAACAAATGACAATTCCGGAAAATCCCCACATGGCATCTAGCAATTATTAAAGCAAACAACTTTTTTAACCCTTTTAAATGTTATTATCTTGATGCAGATGACATATTCAGGTTTTTTGCAATTTTTGTTAAAAAATTGACATGAAGATGATATAGAGTATCTTGTCACCATGGTGGGAAGGAAAAGGGGGTGCCATGGCGGCGAATCTGAAAATGATGCTGCAACAACATTTCGTTACCGACAACTCGTTGAGATGTCAATGCAAAAGAAGGGTGGTGAGAGCGAGTCAAGCAAGATGGTGGGGTCCTCCTGCATACCGGGTTCCCACGGGTCAGCGACATGGCAAAAGAGGGGCAATGTGCAAGCGACAACTTGGATACGGCGCAAACTCGGGCATCTCATACAACTCAAGCACTCGTTCACGGGCATCGTTATACCTTTGAAGCGTGCATTTTGGGGTGGAACGAGCTCGCAGTGGAAGTAGTCGTTCACGGGTCGTCGTGGGAAGTAGTCGTTCACGTGGCGACGGTAGTGGAAGTAGTGGTACAAGTTTTCTGTAGATGTTCGGGTCGTCGTAGAGGTACTTGGCGCAACATAGGCCCATGTGGTCGTCGTGGTACTTGTCGCGTTCCGGATGTGTGGTCGATCACGAGTCTTCGGCGAAGGTAGTCGTTTGGGCGTACACGCTTATCGGTGTGGTACTTGGCGAATCCCTGTAGTCGTACACTTGGTCGTCAAGGCACTTGGCGAGGGTCGACGGTAGTGGTACACACGAAGGTAGTCGAACTTGTTGCTTCTGGGTCGGGTTCTTGGCGAGTGCTCACGGAGAGGTACTTGCCGAACTTGAGGTGGTCTTGCGAAGATGTACTTGACGATACTTGTACTTGGCAAATCCATCCGAGAATTGGTGAATCCAGGTAGTCGTACACGGGTCGTAGTGGTAATTGGCACTCGTTGTTCTTTTGGGTTTGTAGTTGTACTTGGAGTTTGGAGTCCGGGTCTTGTTGATGGAGTTGCAGTAGAGCAGAGGCTCGCCAGAGCATCGGGGTCACAGGCACAGGCTCCGAGACGGCGGAGGAGGTGGATCTGGCCGGAGGCGACCGACGGCAGCGGTCCCTGGCGGAACTAGGCGAGGACAGGGCATCAGCGGGCCGAAGCTCCACTTGGTGGCCGTGGGAGAGCTCCTTGAAAGACCATGGATGTCGCCTAGAGGGGGGGGGGTGAATAGGCGCTTTAAAATAATTATGGTTTAGGCTCAAACAAATGCGGAATAAACCTAGCGGTTAATTTGTCAAGCACAAAACCTACAACAACTAGGCTCACCTATGTGCACCAACAACTTATGCTAAGCAAGATAAACAACTAGGTGATAGCAAGATATATGACAAGAAACAATATGGCTATCACTAAGTATAGTGCATAAGTAAAGGGCTCGGGTAAGAGATAACCGAGGCACACGGAGACAACGATGTATCCCGAAGTTCACACCCTTGCGGATGCTAATCTCCGTTTGGAGTGGTGTGGAGGCACAATGCTCCCCAAGAAGCCACTAGGGCAACCGTAATCTCCTCACGCCCTCACACAATGCAAGATGCCATGCTTCCACTAAGGGACCCTTGAGGGCGGTCACCGAACCCGTACAAATGGCAACCCTTAGGGGCGGTCACCAAACCCGTACACTTTGGCAACCTTTGGGGGCGGTCACCGGTACCCGTCAAATTGCTCGGGGCAATCTCCACAACCTAATTGGAGACCCCGACGCTTGCCCGGAGCTTTACACCACAATGATTGAGCTCCGAACAACACCAACCGTCTAGGGCGCCAAGGCACCCAAGAGGAACAAGCTCTAGGGTGCCCAAACACCCAAGAGTAATAAGCTTCTCAAACTTCACTTCCACGTATCACCGTGGAGAACTCAAACCGATGCACCAAATGCAATGGCAAGGGCGCACGGAGTGCCCAAGTACTTCTCTCTCAAATCCCACCAAAGCAACTAATGCTAGGGAGGGAAAAGAGAGGAAGAACAAGAAGGAGAACACCAAGAACTCCAAGATCTAGATCCAAGGGGTTCCCCTCACCTAGAGGAGAAAGTGATTGGTGGAAATGTGGATCTAGATCTCCTCTCTCTTCTCCCCCAAAAACTAGCAAGAATCCATGGAGGGATTGAGAGATAGCAAGCTCGAAGAAGGTCAACAATGGGGGAAGAATACGAGCTCAAAGGATAAGGTTCATTGGGGAAGAAGACCCCCTTTTATAGGTGGGGAAAAATCCAACCGTTACGCTCACAGCCCGCACAGAGCGGTACTACCGCTCCAAGCTAGGGCGGTAGTACCCCTTTGAAAAACAACAGCGAGGAGGCAAAAAGGCCAGAAGAACCGTCATAGCGGTAGTACCGCTTGACCTCACGGTGCTACCGCTAGGGGTAGCGGTACTACTGCTAAGGGTAGCGGTACTACTGCTTGCGAGCGGTACTAAAAAATTACATCCGGGCCTACCACCGCAGGACTTGGGACGAGTTTTTGGTTCGGAGCGGTACTACCGCTGTAGGAGCCACGGTAGTATCGCTCTGGAGCGGTAGTAAAAAATTACATCCGCTCCAATTCGCGTATTACCGCTGCAGCCTTTTCAGAACACCAAAATTGCCACAACTTTTGCAAACGGACTCCGAATTCGATGAAACCAAATTTGTTGGAAAGCTAGCGACAAGGGCTAACACAATCTTGAAAGAAATATCAATAAGAAGCAAATTAGAAAAGGCCCATAAGAAAATGGTGAGAACCCTTCCTCGGATAAGACCGGTAAAACCTCCAACAGCGAAAACATCATAGAAGACGCATGTGGACTCTGTTTTCGGTGAACTCAAGCTTGTCATCAAGATGACCATAAGCTCTAAGACTCACAAAGAGAACCAAACAAGAACCAAGAAACATGATGCAAGGATGCAGTGGTTTGAGCTCTCTACTAACAATACAATCAAGCTACCAACTTGAGAGCACCCCTTGATAGTACGGCAAACGATCCTATAACCCGGTCTCCCAACTACCACCACGAGACCGGTAAAGTAGAAAACCTATCAAGGGCAAACCTTTGCTATGCACAAAGTCCACTTGAGCTAGATGTAGACGATCTTGACTTCCTCAAGTTGGACCACCTTTCTTGATTGCGTTGTCTCGGTGAAGACTAGTAGATTGCTCCCCATACTCCACTATGGGTGAGCCACTCTTTGGCATATCTTCACAAGTCCATTGTCACCACAATGGACGGCAAGCTTCAAGCAGTTGATCCCTTCGTGATACTCAACTTGAACTTGCACACCGCAACCTAACCCCACAAAAAACTCTCACGAAGACCATGGGTTAGTACACAAAGCGTGATTGACAATGCTTACCATACCATGAGATTGCTTGATCCCTCTTGGTACATCTTCTACACTTTGTATGTTGATCAAATTGATTCATTATTTGACTTAGTTTTGATCAACCTTGAATCTTTCCAACTCTCTTTATTTGGATGATGTCTTGAAGGTAAACATGAATGATCACAAACTCTTCTTCTTCAAGACATGCTTGCAATAAGCTCAACACCCACAAGACCAATCTTTGGATAATTCCTTAATAGCACCTTGGTCATCACAAACTCTCCTTGAAACCAACAAATGAACTCCAAGAAAAGCCTATGGACAAACCCTTCAAATATAACTCAAGGCAACCATTAGTCCGTAGAGATTGTCATCAATTACCAAAACCAAACATGGGGGCACCGCATGTTCTTTCAATCTCCCCCATTTTGGTAATTGATGACAATCAGTTTCAAGAGAGTTTATATAAGGAATTATGCATCACCATACCATGCAACAATAATGTATGCGCATGAGAGGCAAAAGGTTAGGAACAAAACCAAAGCAAGAAGAGAGAAGAGACAACTCTCTAAACTTCCTCACAAAACTAAACTCTCTGAAACTTCTCCCCCATTGGCATCGATTGTCAAAATGGGCGAATAGCTTAGAAGGCCAATATAAATTGTGTTCCTCCATAAATTGTGTATTCCTCAAAATAGAGAGTGGAATGCAATACATATATCCAACTATAAATACTTGGAGGAAGACAAACTATATTGAGGCCCAAAGATTGCAAAAGAATGATATGCCACAAAGGCATAACAAAGGGAGAAAAACACGCAATCAAGCAATCAAAGGATACCAATTGAATCAAGCTATCAAAAGATACCAATTGACCCAACTAGACCAATGATCCTACATGCCAAATGAATAAAAGATATTATGATAAGAGAAAATGAGTGTTCTAGAGAAACTAGAGAAGCTCCCCATGATTTGTGCATAATTTAGTTTTGTACTTGGATACAACGAGCACAAAATAGGATCGTCACTCCCCCAAGATCAATAGAACCTCGCACATAGCAA
This sequence comes from Secale cereale, assembly GCA_902687465.1. Classification (NCBI taxonomy): domain Eukaryota; kingdom Viridiplantae; phylum Streptophyta; class Magnoliopsida; order Poales; family Poaceae; genus Secale; species Secale cereale. The sequence goes on along the minus strand of LR738710.1, from coordinate 261,441,515 downwards.
CGGAGTGTTCTGAAGACACTAGTGAAGCTCCCCATAATTTATGCACTCCTTAGAATATTTTCATTAGGATACCAAGTGCACAAAATAGGATCATCACTCCCCCAAGATCAATAGACACTCACACCAAGTGCAAGTGAGCATGAAGGAAACAAAGCCTAGCACTTGCAACAAACAACTGGTTGAGCAATATATAAAAGAGCCAACTTAAGAGTAGGCTCAACCAAAATGATGTGTGTGAGTCATGACAAAGCACTTGAGAAGATTAATATATGGATGAACATTAAGCATCAATATACTCTTGAATGAATGAGATACACAGTGCAAGGCCTATCATTCCCACACACAACAGCAAATGGGTTCACAAGCTCACTACTAATCATATAAATAACCTATGCTTGTGACAACCTGTGGTGAAGATATAAAAAGGATAGCTTCGTCATGAGGAGGGATACCAATAGAAATGACAAAAGCCTCATCAAGACAAGCAAGAGAAAAAAAATGATCTTCACCACAAAAGAGTGTATCAAGATGCAATGATATAAGATCCGCACTCGAGACACACACCTTCATGGAGCCACCAAAGAAATAAAACAGGAACGAAAAGGTGGACGTGAAAGAAGGGGATATCAAATAGATATGCAACTTCTCTCACGTGTATAAGATTCTAGGTAGATGAAGATCATGATGATATCAATCCACAAAGAAGGATGTACACACGAAATTGTTGCAAAAAGGAATGAATAAGATATCCCCAAGGAAGTCATAAATATACCAATAAGATATTTGCTTGAAGGCATATCACATGGCTAGATATGTTCTTATTGTATATAAATGAGTTCCAACCACACGAGCATCAAAGACATCACAACTAGCAACAAGAGATCATTGTTGGGATGCTTTGAGAAAGGAAACAAGTATCATAAGAAGGAATGACTAACATGCCATGATACAACCTACACAAGGTTGGTGCAAGAAATGTGTGCATGAAGTAGATGGTGATACTTGTTACCGAGATACCATTGGAAGGATGTAGTAGATACCAATTGAAGGTAGATAGTAGTTCATTGATCATCCTAGCTTGACTCCAATAAGCACATGGTGACACCACCTTCCTTTTGAATGAGTCGAGCATCCAATGCATCTCCAATTGTTCCTAGAACACCAACACAAACAAAATGGTACCCAAACTCATTGGGACCAAAGAGTTAGAAACACCAATACATAGGAAAAACTCCACAAACATATGTGCATTTATATATGAAAATGAATTTCATGCACATCTCATCCAAATTGAGACTAGGTAGAGTTTCCCTTATATATTGGGTTAAAGAAAGAAAGCATGCCAAAGAAAATACATGAAGTAAATATGCATGCTCGAGACTTTCAAGAAACGAAACAAAATGAAAAAGAAATACCAAGTGAAAATAGGATACCAGATGGAGAAATCATCACCTGGAAGATATCTATTAGAAGATACATCGAGGAATGAGATATCCATTGATACACGCAAAAGGAAAGATATTGGACTCCCAAAAGAGACTATGGTTCCAAACAAACCAACTCATCTACAAAGTTTCATGATGGCACAAGTACCAAAAAGAAACGGCTTGCCTTCCATCAACACACACTTGATATGGATCACAAGATGAGTGTTCTATCGAAAATAGGATAGCTCCCCCACAAATTGTGCATTTAAAGAGAATTTGCATTCGAGTACAAAATGCACAAGGTGGGATCACCACTTTCACTATATCTAGAAACCACTCGACAAAAACGATAAAACACGAGATCCATAAGTGGCATGGAAGGAAATGGGAGTTGACACAAACTTGGCAAGAGATAAGACAAATAAAACCAAAAGACAATGTAAAGATGATCAATAATTTCCACCACATAAATGATTACCAATTGTCAAAGACACGAGGTATTTGGAAATAATTCCCGGTGATAGATAGCAATGATATCCAACATCATCTTCACACCAAACACAAGCAAAATGCAACTTGTAGAGCTAACATGCCACCTAGGAACAACATAATTTATACTATCAACTCTAGGTGACAATATCTCAAATTTACACATTTTCTAGGCTTGTAATATGCACATAGAATATTACTCCCCCATAATGTGATACCAATGAAAAACTTACCAAGATGCAAAAGATAACCAACAAGAGATAATTAATGGAACATTTAGAATTTGACTTTCTCATGAGAAGACATACCACATAGAGACTAGATAATCTTGTAATATCAATACTAGATGGTATTCCTAATGTACACACATTTATAGGATTGTGAGGTGCACAAAGCACATCACTCCCCCAAAATGGGATGTTCCATTAATCTCTCACAAGAGCCAACTAAGATAAAAGCAAGAAGCACAAAGGATCAATGCACGACACACACATACATGATGTGCAAACCAATATACACATACTTGATTTCTCAAGATACGCAAATTGGACGCACATCATATACAAACACATGCAAGGAACAAAACCAAAACATGCAAAGGGGCAAGTAACTTTCAATGTAAACAATTTAAGCACGAGTTACCGCAAGAAGGAACATTGGATATAAGATAGAAACTTGATAATCCGAATGACTTGGATTGAGACAATATGAATGATGAAGACCCCTTAATTCTTCATAATGTAGCCAAGTCTCCAATGACATCCAAAACACCTATTGATCAAGTTTGAGCTAGTTGGTCCCCAACCAAGTTGGGTCCTAAGAGGTTAGTCACAATAGGCTTGGCTACCCAAATGGTTCTTTTCTTGACACTACTTTGAGTCCCAAGAAACTTGGCAAACACATTGCCAACCTTATCCTTCCCAAGAGAATAGACATCATCAATAATAATTGGGTTGGATAAGTTACCACTATGCATGAAGAAGCAAGGTGACCCTTCTCATGGCATAAGTAGCAACATCTACTCTTCACTTTCTTCTCATTTGATTCCTCAAAATGAGAAGCATTACCATGAGTCTTCTTGGGAAGCGGCCTTTCTCCAACTTGCGGTTGAGCACGAGATTGAACTTGTGGCCTCTTCCCTTGTTGCTTGTCACAAATGGCCTTCTTCAATGGGCAAGATCTAACATGATGCCCTTCAATTTTGCACTTGAAGCAAATAATCTTGGCCGAATTCTTGAGTTGTTCTTGGCCCTTATTCTTGTTAATGATCTTGGACCTTTTCTTCTTGTTGGAGTTGAATCCAAGTCCACCTTTGTCATTGGGGGATTTTTGCACACTCAAGATATTGTTGAGTGTGGAATTCCCTTCATGACACTTTTCCAAGTCTTTCTTCAAAGAAGTGACTTGGACCTTGAGCTCTTTGATTTCCTCTACATGGTTAGTATCAACAAAAGTACTAGAGGAAGTATAAGCTTCATTGTTAGAGCAACAAGGCAAGGAGAGCAATTCATCACAAGATGTACCCAATTTCCTCAGATAAGGAACACAATTTCTTCAAATTATTTTTCTCCAAAAATAAATTACATGGAAAATAGGGTAACATGATTCCCTACAGCAGAAAATTGGAGAGAAATAAATTTGAATTCTTTTTAGTATTTTAAGAATGATCTTTATTGAATTTTATTGCATCAGTAGGACCTTTTGATTTATTAGAATTTGTGGGTATTTTATTTGGCAGTAGGAAAATGTCCATCTTATAGGATTTCTTTTTCTACAAATTTTGATATATAATAGGCCTATATTATATATTGAAATATTTTCCTTTTCTTTTATTTGTTTCTGTCTGTTAAAAAAAAGTCTCCTCCGCCGTACTAGGCCGACCCATCTCCCGCCAGGCCAAGCCCAGTCACGTCGCGCGCCTTCCTCCTCCCGCACGGACACCGCCGCCGCCTCGGCGTTCGTGCCACGCCAGGACTCCGCGCCGTGCCTCCTCCTCCAAGCTTCGCCGCCGCCTTCCCCTCCTATAAAAACGGAGCCCCGAGCCCTGTTTCACGCCTCCGCAGCCGCGCTCGATCTCGCCGCCGCGCTGCCTTGCCCGCCGCCGCCACATCTCGCTCGCCGCCGCCGCAAGTCGCTGCTGCCACCGCCGCTGTGTGCGCCCCGCGCCGCACCACGTGCCCCGCCCCACCCCTTGCTCTGCCGCGCGCCGCGCCGCACCGCAAGCCACCGCCGCCGCCTCCAGCCGGGCCTCGCCGGAGCTCACCGTCGGCGAGATCCGATCCAATCCGCCGACCCGGTTCAAAACCGCCGAACCCATGGTTTTTCTTCAAAAACCACCTAGGTATTAAAAACCCCGGTTTTTCTTTTAGATCGGTCTGTTTTTTTAGCTATCTAGTGAACGATCACCCGTTAAGACTAGAAAACGAACGTTCGGACTTTAACTTTTTCTTTTCTGTTTAGTTTCGGCCAGTGACCTCTCTGTAAATATTTTATTTATAGTTTAGCCCCTAATCTTCTTTCGGCCATAACTTTTTACCAGTTGGTCCAAATCCAACGAAACCAACGCCCACGTCTTCATTACGAAGCCCTCTTTCCAGTAATACAACTTCAACATGTTTTTAAAAATTATAAAATTTGAATTCAACTAGTTTTAGATTCAAACTTAGTTTGATCATAACTTGAGTTTCGTAACTCCGTTTCAGTTGATTCTTTTTGCAGATCGAAGCTCTTGACCTAAACTTTCTGATAAGGCCAAATTCACATAATTTTGGTACTGTTAGAAATTGTTTTATGTTTCAAGAATCATTCGTTTGTTTTCGAAGTTTTCTGGAGTGTTTATTCGTTCTGTCCGATCTTTCTGAGTGATTGCTTATGTGTGGTTACTATTGCTTGCTTACGATAGATTGACCGGAGTGTGACGAGTAGAGATATCAAGAGTTTTGAGTGCGAATCATCTTCATCAACATTGCAGGCAAGTTCACACTTTGATCATACTTTCCAATTACCCAGTTTTCATTGCATTAGTCAAACCCTCGCACATTACATGAGTAGGAGCTTTAACATGTGGGACTGGGAAGTAGATTGAGGTAGTACCTATTACCTGCTTTTCATTGAAACCTTGGGGAGTTACTTCTACGTTTGCTGTTAGGCCATGCTATGCTCGTAGACGTGGATTGGGTAAGTGTATCCATGACAGATGTGAGTTTGTTAATTAATGGTTCAACTTAAGGTGGCAACTTTAACACACATCTGGGTGGATTGAGGCACCTGGGTATTCCAGCGATTGCCTGTTTTTCTTTTGGACCGCCACCCAGGCTCAAAGGGATCATGAGATTATTCATACTAGAAACTTCCGTGTGCAGCCACAATGCTATTATGGGCTCTAACATAGTTGACTAAGTTGTGCGAACTCTTACAGTGGTGGACTAGCAGATGTAGGGGATGTAGGTTGGTACGGTCCACCCGTTTGTAAGGTGCTAGTACTTCTGAAAGACTGTGTCTCGGTCATCCGTTTCTCAAACATCATGCAGTGCGAGAAATTAAACGGAGGCGATCGAGTCTTGTGGGGAAAAGTGCACAAACCTCTGCAGAGTGTACAAACTGATCATGATTAGCCGTGTCCCCGGTCATGGACGTCTTGAGTATCTAGTACTTGGATTATCATGTGAATCTCATCATGTTACTTTAATTAATATTGTTGGGTTTTAATGATGATGATTAATTGGGATTGAGAGGATGTCTATCTTCTCAATGTTCAACAACCACCATGATAGTTAAAATAAAAAATTATTCCTTTGTTGTAGGGAAAAATTGGCTTTACGCAAAAACTTTAACCTTACAGCCTCCACCAGCCAAATATGCATGTAGTTGTAGGCTTTGTTCATCATTATCATTACAGTGTGAAATTGCCAGTACATTCAATGTACTGACCTACATGGCTGCAACGTCTCATGTTGCAAGATTTTATTCGATGAGTAAGTGTTACGTTAGGGTTGCACTGTCTACACTCAACTTTGCCGTTGGTGTTGATGGGAATCCACAACCTTTGTTGCTTCCGCTATGATTGATTGAGGTAATAGTATTTACGTTACTTTATACATGTGATTTACCTCTGTTATAAATCCTCGAGTACTGTGTGTGTCAGCATACCGATCCAGGGATGACACTTAAGCATAGAGACTTGATCCATTCGGGTCGGGTCGCTACAAGATGGTATCAGAGCACATGTTGACTGTAGGACGTGACCCTAGAAACTGGCAAGACCATAGGAAAGGATTTTTCTAAAACTATCTTTTCGAAAAGATTCTATACCTCTCTTCTTTTCCGAGCTTTGTCAAAATCTTCCCTCTTACCTTAAAAAGTTAGACAATACCCTTTTCCCATTTGGACCACTTCGGAGTAAAGAGGATTTTACCATTCATTGGAAGTGTTGAAGCTACAATAGTGGATACTCCGAAGATTTGAAGAGTTGACAACTTTGAAGAGATGATGACCTTTAGAAGACCAAACCCCTGTTATGTACTTATGTTAGATACGACGATTGTGAGCCGTCATTTGTTTGATGTTTTCTGATGGCCACAAAACAAAACCCGTCTTTTTAAAACTATTGTTTGTATTGAGTGTATCTCTCTCCATCTCCCGAATCTCATCCCAAAACCCTTGGACCCAATAGAGGATGAATGAAGATAGACTTGTATTCTCTGGAACGATGACCCAACCGGAGGCAGAACTATGGATACAAAACATGGAGGATCACTTCAGGAACAATTTGGTTGCAAGGAAGTACGAGGTTTAATACGCTCTTCGGTACCTTACAAAAAGTGCTGCCACATGGTGGAAGATGCATCAAGCCAAAGAAGGATGTAATGGAGCAGGAATTTGGGAGGAATTCAAGAAGACTCTGTTAAGATCCCGTCTCATCCGAGAGCGTGGTGACAACCCGAAGAAGAAACTTTGTGCCTGCAGGATTTGTGGAGAAATAGGACACACCCAGGAGGAGCACAAGGATGAATGCCCTAATTGTGAAGGAAGTCATCCAGCTGAAGAATGCCCAACTAGGCAGATTACTTGTTTCTTGTGTGAAGGGACTACCCACTACCCCGCCCAGTGTAATATTTACCCCATGGTACAACGAACTGTCCAGCAGAAGAAAGAAGCAATGAAAGAAGTCCTCGAGGAAACCTTAAAGGAATCCGCGATTGAGGAAGATATTGACGACCCTGATGGAGAATGCCTAAACAGATTTACTCCCGTGCTTGCTATTCATGTGGAGAAGAAGGACACTTTTCACAGCATTGCACGAAGGAAAGCCATGACAATCTGGGAGACTTCCCGACAGAAGAAGTGGAGTTTGATCCACAAAAGATAGAAGAATTGATAGGAACGAAGAAAACGAAGAAGAGAAAGAGCATGTGTCCCCAGAAGAACCCAATTTCTGCGGAAAAGGACCTGAGTCACATCACATGTTATCGGTGCAAGGATTTAGGTCATTATGCTAACAACTACCCAACCAGGAAGTGAAGAATCCAGTGAACCAGGATAGTCACCATGAAGCCCCTAGATCTGTCTTATGACATTAGTTTACACTACAAGGAAGTAGAGCATTTTTCCAAGAGAAGGTTCAGACCGGAGGAAATATTGATCGGAGTAGTTGACATCTGGATATTAGGATGAAGCATGTAGCTAAATATGGAATACACTTTTATTTCGATCTTGAGTTGAGTTATGGAAAGAACATTGTAATAGTTCGTGAAGCAAAAGAAGTTGATATATCTTTGGAATCCAAGAAGGAAAAGTTGTGAGTTGTTGGATGAATGTTAGTGCCTCTCTTGCTATCTCACCCAGAACAAAACCTAGAACCCATGGAGAAGCTGACCCCAATGCTTTCTCGGATAAACGACCCCATTTTACCTAAGGATGTCTGTATGTTGTCCTGAGAACCCCTTCTGTCTTATGCCTACAGATGACAACCCTATACGATTCTTTTCTCAAGGGCCCGGAAACAATCATGACCTTGACTAGTGATCAGGATTACCCAAAGATCCTGAAGGACATAATGAAGCATATTCACCTAGAAGGAGATGCAGTTTACAAGGGTTATCCCTTCATGGAGAATGGAGTTGAACTTTGGTACCTGGAGGTACACCTCCACCGTGTAAAAGGAGTTTGCCCAAAAACTATGGGTCAACACTTTTTCATCTCCCGAGTACCACGACCAACATTCTTCGACTCTGTTCGTGAAGCTGTTATGGAGGCCATTCGTCAAATTGGAGAAATACTCGAAGCAAGACTTCGTTATACCCAGGGATGCCTGAGTATGATGCATGCAGAGATGGTGGAGATGAAGCACACGGCCAATAGGACGAAGCAAAAGATTGATGATTTCAAGAATCACATTGCACAATTCCAGTGGGACTAAAGCGTCCTTAGCTAGGACAAAGGAATAAAGATGGGAGTAATGTTTGACCATACCCAACTAGGTGGATGGAAACATTTGTAGTGAAGCACCTTTGTAACTGGAGTGTTGAAAACTGGTTCAAGTAGTAATACAAGATTTGATATGAGGAGAATATGGATTTTGGATGAACCAGTGCATTTTGTTTAGTTGAACCTTACTGAGTGAACCCTGGACCAATAGAAAGGAAAGTGTTGCCCCAAGGAGTAGAGTTTGCACAAATAAGTTGGAGTTTATTTATGATGCTTACCCCAAGGTTATGAGAGCGATAAGTACAATTGGATTTAAAGATGGTGTAATGCTGGAGTATGGAACTATAGTGACCCCAAGGATTGAGTTATGGATATACAAGTTCTAACGTGGACCCTTTAGCCGAGGACCTAAGGAGGCTACATAATCACAAGGGAACCACGAGACTTGTCTATAGTTATGTGTATCTATTGTAGTAAAGCAGTGTATTTTGCTATAGATTGTACCAAGAAGAAGGAGTTTTGTGCTAAGTATTGGAGTTGAAGCATGCAATGGAAATGCAGTAGACTGTAGTAAGTTGAGAATCGGTGAAGTTAGCAGCCTGGTATTGATTTTGGATTTTATGAGTTGTAACTCTATAGTGATGAGTGAAGACATGATGCATGGAAGGAGATTTTGAAGAAACTAGTGTTATTCATTTTAAGTGTGGTAGAATCCAACACAGTTACCCGAATACAAGGGCTAATTACGTCAGACTTGGAATGGATTGCACGAGGATGAGTGTGAGTAATCACACTCAGTATGAACCAAGAGAAGTAATAGATAATTGGATGGATTTAAGAGAGCCAAGGAAGTTGAATGTTGGAAGACTGAATAGTTGCAACCCGAGGATGAGACCAAGTGTTGCTAGTGATGAGATGAGCCATAACCCACAGGCCCCAGGACCTGTCAAGAAAGCAAGCCCACTCTTGTTGAAGGAAAACCCCTGGAAGAAGTTACGACTTTGCGAGCATACGATCTTATAGGTGGTTACGTTAAACCCGAGGGTTGTGAAGAAACAATAGATGTTTTGTTTGGCTTGCAGAATCAATGGATTTGTCCGAACTTAGTTCGTTGACAAGAGAAAATTCTGCAATGCTTGTGAGGATGACCGAGTGTTAGAATGCGAGATTCACTAAACCATATACAAGGTAATGATTTGGGTGCGGAATGGATTGATCACCATACCGACTTACTCTTATTATTCACCTCCGTTATATGGGATAGTAAATCTGAGTGAATTACCTATAGTAGAGAGACGACGATGTCAAAACCTTGTTCAAACCTTAGAATGGTTTAGAAGTTTTTCCCTTGTACACGGCATGCTGTTGCCAACCGTGGGATATACGGTGAGGATGAAGCCCAGACCCGTTTTCTGCAGGGACCCAATAAATTGTTTCACGACCACCATGAGATATCGATAATTGTATATAATTGGCGCCAGACCTGTCAGCTAAGGAGAACTAGTCTCAGAGGAACCTTGCCAAGATGAAAGGACCCAAGAATGGATGGCAAATGTCATGCCACTACCGGAAGAACCCAGAGAAGGTATTATGCCGAAGATTTGAGAAGACCGACCCTGTCAACCATAAGGGCGGAGTATATGAGCTCTTGTTAGAACCGTGACCTTGTTTCTAAGTGTGGTAGCACACTAGACCATACCGATCAATGGATTTGTTAGGAGAACCCCAAACCCCAACCTATTTCTTGCTAGCCTCTCTGAATCTCGAGGACGAGATTCATTTTAAGTGTGGTAGGTTTGTAACATCCCAAAATTCTAAATTTTGGAATGTTATAATAAATAGATAGATTTGATTTGCTGTTTGATGTGCTGTGTGAAATTGAGTGAAATTTGAAACTTTTGAAAGTTAAATGAGAGGGAATAAAATGACTTTCCCAAAACTTTCACTTTGCTTTTTGATCTCCGGGAATTCAATTTCTTTTCAACACAAAACCCTAAAGTGAAGATAATATGACTTCTTCCATTTATTTTAAATGATAAAGGGTTTGAAAGGATTTTGAATTTCATCCTCGAAATATTTTCAATTCAGAAACTTTAAGCAACTCAATGATTTTCCCGAGAGAAGATAAAATGACTTCTTCAAATTAGGAAATATGAGTTGGAAGTTTCTGCAACACAATTTCCAATATTGAGTTATTTGGTTTTATTCAAATTATTTTTCTCCAAAAATAAATTACATGGAAAATAGGGTAACATGATTCCCTACAGCAGAAAATTGGAGAGAAATAAATTTGAATTCTTTTTGGTATTTTAAGAATGATCTTTATTGATTTTTATTGCATCAGTATGACCTTTTGATTTATTAGAATTTGTGGGCATTTTATTTGGCAGCAGGAAAATGTCCATCTCGTAGTATTTCTTTTTCTGCAAATTTTGATATATAATAGGCCTATATTATATATTGAAATATTTTCCTTTTCTTTTATTTTTTCTGTCTGTTAAAAAAAAGTCTCCTCCGCCGTACTGGGCCGGCCCATCTCCCGCCAGGCCAAGCCCAGCCGCGTCGCGCGCCTTCCTCCTCCCGCACGGACACGGCAAATTTGACAATTTTGACCTGTTAACGAAATCAATTCACGGAATGAACTGCCCGTGAAACTATTTCACACCCCTGACCTTTTTGTGTAGCGCCTGCCACGACGGCGTCACACCCTACGGTGCAGCGCCTAGCTCGGGAGCGTTGCACGCCTAGCCAGCGTCGCACCCGGGTGATCCGAAAAATTACTAAGTCAGTGTGCAACGCCTGAGAGCGAGGCGCCACACTATACAGTGTAGCGCCTAGCTCCTAGGCGTTGCACTAGTGGTTGCTTCATTTTGTAGTGCA
>LR738710.1:261376957-261430283 GCA_902687465.1 Secale cereale | reverse complement strand
GCGCCTAGCTCTCAGGCGTTGCACACTGACTTAGTAATTTTTAGGCAGTTCGGAGTGCGACGCTGGCAAGGCGTGTAGCGCCCCCGAGCTAGGCGTTGCACAGTGTAGTGTGGCGCCGTCGTGGCGGGCGCTACACAAAAAGGTTATGGCTGTGAAATAGTTTCACGGGCAGTTCATTCTGTGAATTGATTGCAGCAACAGGTCAAAATAGTCAAATTTGCCCACGGACACCGCCGCCGCCTCGGCGTACGTGCCACGCCAGGACTCCGCGCCGTCCCCCCCCCTCCAAGCTTCGCCGCCGCCTTCCCCTCCTATAAAAACGGAGCCCCGAGCCCCGTTTCACGCCTCCGCAACCGCGCTCGATCTCGCCGCCGCGCTGCCTTACCCGCCGCCGCCGCATCTCGCTCGCCGCCGCCGCAAGTCGCTGCTGCTACCGCCGCTGTGTGCGCCCCGCGCCGCACCACGTGCCCCGCCCCACCCCTCGCTCTGCCGCGCGTCGCGCCGCACAGCAAGCCACCGCCGCCGCCTCCAGCCGGGCCTCGCCGGAGCTCACTGCCGGCGAGATCCGATCCAATCCGCCGACCCGGTTCAAAACCGCCGAACCCACGGTTTTTCTTCAAAAACCGCCTAGGTATTAAAAACCCCAGTTTTTCTTTTAGATTGATCTGTTTTTTTTGTTTTTAGCTATCTAGTGAACGATCACCCGTTAAGACTAGAAAACGAATGTTCATACTTTAACTTTTTCTTTTCTGTTTAGTTTCGGTCAGGGACCTGTCTGTAAATATTTTATTTATAGTTTAGCCCATAATCTTCTTTCGGCCATAACTTTTTACCAGTTTGTCCAAATCCAACGAAACCAACGCCCACGTCTTCGTTACGAAGCCCTCTTTCCAGTAATACAACTTCAACATATTTTTGAAAATTCTAAAATTTGAATTCAACTAGTTTTGGATTCAAACTTAGTTTGATCATAACTTGACTTTCGTAACTCCGTTTCAGTTGATTTTTTTTGCAAATCGAAGCTCTTGACCTAAACTTTCTGATAAGGCCAAATTCACATAATTTTGGTAATGTTAGAAATTGTTTTATGTTTCAAGAATCATTCGTTTGTTTTCGAAGTTTTCCGGAGTGTTTATTCGTTCTGTCCGATCTTTCTGAGTGATTGCTTATGTGTGGTTACTATTGCTTGCTTACGATAGATTGACCGGAGTGTGACGAGTAAAGATATCAAGAGTTTTGAGTGCGAATCATCTTCATCAACATTGCAGGCAAGTTCACACTTTGATCATACTTTCCAATTACCCAGTTTTCATTGCATTAGTCAAACCCTCGCACATTGCATGAGTAGGAGTTTTAACATGTGGGACTGGGAAGTAGATTGAGGTAGTACCTATTACCTGCTTTTCATTCAAACCTTTGGGAGTTACTTCTACGTTTGCTGTTAGGCCATGCTATGCTCGTAGACGTGGATTGGATGAGTATATCCATGACAGATGTGAGTTTGTTAATTAATGGTTCAACTTAAGGTGGCAACTTTAACACACATCTGGGTGGATTGAGGCACCTGGGTATTCCAGCGATTGCCTATTTTTTTCTTTTGGACCGCCACCCAGGCTCAAAGGGATCATGAGATTATTCATACTAGAAACTTCCGTGTGCAGCCACAATGCTATTATGGGCTCTAGCATAGTTGACTAAGTTGTGCGAACTCTTACAGTGGTGGACTAGCAGATGTAGGGGATGTAGGTTGGTACGGTCCACCCGTTTGTAAGGTGCTAGTACTTCTGAAAGACTGTGTCTCGGTCATCCGTTTCTCAAACATCATGCAGTATGAGAAATTAAACGGAGGCGATCGAGTCTTGTGGGGAAAAGTGCACAAACCTCTGCAGAGTGTACAAACTGATCATGATTAGCCGTGTCCCCGGTTATGGACGTCTTGAGTATCTAGTACTTGGATTATCATGTGAATCTCATCATGTTACTTTAATTAATATTGTTGGGTTTTTATGATGGTGATTAATTGGGATTGAGAGGATGTCTATCTTCTTAATGTTCAACAACCACCATGATAGTTAAAGTAAAAATTTATTCCTTTGTTGTAGGGAAAAATTGGCTTTACGCAAAACCTTTAACCTTACAGCCTCCACCAGCCAAATATGCATGTAGTTGTAGGCTTTGTTCATCATTATCATTACAGTGTGAAATTGTCAGTACATTCAATGTACTGACCTACATGTCTGCAACGTCTCATGTTACAGGATTTTATTCGACGAGTAAGTGTTACGTTAGGGTTGCGCTGTCTACACTCAACTTTGTCGTTGGCGTTGATGGAAATCCACAATCTTTGTTGCTTCCGCTATGATTGATTGAGATAATAGTATTTACGTTACTTTATACATGTGATTTACCTCTGTTATAAATCCTCGAGTAATGTGTGTGTCAGCATACCGATCCAGGGACGACACTTAAGCACAGAGACTTGATCCATTCGGATCGGGTCGCTACAGAAAAAATGTTGATCACGTACTAAAAAATATTAAATTTGTATTGAAAAATGTTAAGCATGTATTAGAAAAATGTCGTTGACTTATACACAAAATGTAGAATGAAAATCAAAAATCTAAATACCGTAAAAGAAACCAAATAGACAAATTTATTTTTAATTAAAATAGAACCAAAAAACAAATGCAAAAGAGAATGAAAAAATAAAAAAACTGAAGAAGAAAAGAATAAAACAAACAAAAGAACCAAAAAAGGAAATAAACCTAAGAAAACCGGCTCGAATTGGGGTGAGGGCTTTTGGAGTCCGAGCTCCACGGAGCTATTTTTGAAAATACAAATTTCCACTTCATAAAAAAATTGAATTTTTTGTATACACTTTCACACATGTGTATTGCGTATGTGCAAAAATTCGTAACCATATACGGAGTACTTTCACACGTGACGTACAGGAAAAGACAGAATGGTATTTCTAAAATGGGCCAATTTTTTTGGTTATTGGGCCAGAAATTTGTCTTTTTTGTACAGCTTATAAATCACAAAATTTTCAAATGATTTTTCCACAGGTGCGCGCGGAAATCATATAAGTTTTGGTGTATTTTTTTCTGATTTTTCTTGAAACTTTGAAGTATGACTTTTGATTTTTTTTTTTCTTCAAAATACCGAGCTCCGTGAAGCTCAGCCTCCGTTGTAGTATTTTCCGCTCGAAAAGCCACAAAAGCGAAGTGGGTGGAGTGACTAGCAGTGCCGGATCCCCGCGCGTGCTCTTTTTGTTTTTCCTTTTATTTTAAAAAGAGCACGATGGGCCGGTCCAGTTATTTGCATGAGGAGCGATTTTCTCGTCAGCAAGAGCAGCTTCCGTCTTGTTGGCACACCACCAGCCCTGACCAACCAAAGTGACATTCAGGCCCATGAAGGAAGCGACGGTCTCGCGACTCGCAAACCCTAGCTCGCGAGCACAGGGCCACAAAACCACACCCCTCTCCCTGCCCGCCGCCACTTGCCGCAACTCCTCCACCAGAAAGGGAAGCACGCCGGAGCCCCATCTCCCCGGCCGTCAAAATGGTACGCGTTTCCTTCCTCTCCATCGCTCCGAAAGCTTAATCTCTTGCCATACACGGGCCAATCCATGCCGTTTTCCGTGGTGGTCTTTTTTAGATTGGTAGCTGCTAGATTTCGTGCTGTATGAGTGGCTCCTTTCTACTAGTGCTTTGACGTGTAGGGTTGATGCCACCCTTTGGAACTCAAGCTTTGGTGTATTCACGCGGACCAAATGATTAGTTCTTCAGCTATAGGGTTTCTTTGATCAAGTTTCCCACTTATAGATCTCTGGACCATGTACTACTAGTTCTTGATTATTGTAATGCTAAAAAAAAAGTTCTTGATTATTGTATATTTGCATGAGATTTTGGACCGCTTCACGTTCCTAATTACCAAGTATTAGATGCTCCTCCGATATGTAAACTGTTGTACTGGTTATATCAGGCGGGCGCGCTCTTGGTTTGAGATGGAATCAATAGATCTTCGTGTCAGAAACAAATCTAATTTGGTCTTCCCTCCGTTTAGATGCACTATAGTTTGTATTCCTGCATCTTTAAATGTGTAATCTTGTGAAGTGACCTTGTCAAGGCTGTGCTTCTTGCAACTTCACATTTCATCATGATACTACTAAAAACCTGATTTGTCATTAATTCCATCTAATGTTTCACCTTAACTTGGGATGCTTCTCTCTTGCCAAGCGATATATCATCTTCTGATGTAACTTATGCTGCAATTTCAAATCTTATTGTTTAATACCATGGCATGACATCTTTCAGACCTGATTATCCTTATGATGACAATCATAAGCATGTTTCTGGGGACCTAATTGGAGTCTGCACTATAGGTTTTCTTAGCATTTTTTTGAACATTCCTGCACTTGTTTCTAGAGCCCTTCTTTATTATTGCTATGCCATCCGAACATGTATCCAGCTTCATGCAAACCCTTTGTGAACACTAGTTTTGTTGCAAATGCTATTTAGGTGAACGTTCCGAAGACCAAGAAGACCTACTGCAAAAACAAGGAGTGCAAGAAGCACACACTTCACAAGGTCACTCAGTACAAGAAGGGTAAGGACAGTCTGTCTGCCCAGGGAAAGCGTCGTTATGACAGGAAGCAGTCGGGATATGGTGGTCAGACTAAGCCTGTTTTCCACAAGAAGGTATGGCAGCATCGTTGCTTGTGATTGTCTATTGACCTGCCAACATGATGTATATAGTTCAGTACAGTTAAACTGATTTGTCTACCAATTCAACGCCATGGTACTTATGGTGTGCCTGTCTAGTGTGTTCATCTGATAAAAGATTAAAAGCAGCCGCGCAATGCTAATGTTGTGATGTTTTTCAGGCAAAAACCACCAAGAAGATTGTGCTGAAGCTGCAGTGCCAGAGCTGCAAGCACTATTCCCAGCGTGCCATCAAGGTTTGTTCCTTTTTCTCTTGAAAGGATCATTTTTCTTTTCATTTTGTTGTGCTTGCTCAGTCTTTTCTTATTCATCTATGCAGAGATGCAAGCATTTTGAGATCGGTGGGGACAAGAAGGGCAAGGGGACATCTCTTTTCTAGAGTGCTTTCACCTCTCTGGAGTGGTGGTGGTCAAGAACTATTACTACTTGTGTTAAGAGTTTGTTGTTAGGAGCTAAATTAATCAGACCTTGTCATGTATCCAAACTCCTGTGTCTGGCATTTAAGTGAGGGGTGACATTTTGCTGAATGAAGTTTTGTAGTTTGAAACCTCTTTCATTCCGTATAATTTCTCATTTTATTTGCTTCAGTATATTGTTGAGTGACATGGTAATTTGAGCTTTGCTGCTGAGTTCGGATGCTTTTTGACATATGATAACTGTTCCTAGTGTCTGCTGGGAAAATTACTTGGTGTTGGAAGTTTATACAATCTGGGACGGTTTGTGCTCAACCCATGTAATTAGAACTAGGGAACGGGAATTGCAAGGGGATTGGAAGTTGAGAAGGGATTAGGCACGAGAGTAGTTTGCTGCTGACTTCGGATGCTTTTTGACATATGATAACTGTTCTAGTGTTTGTTGGGAAAATTACTTAGTGTTGGCAATTTATACAATCTGAGATGGTTTGTGCTCAACCCAGGTAATTAGAACTAGGGAATGGGAATTGCAAGGGGATTGGAAGTTGAGAAGGGATTAGGCATGGGAGTAGTGAGTCTCAAATGATTTCCATAGGAATTTTAGAGGGTTAAGGCCTTCTTTGGTTTGGAGGAATTTCATAGGAATTCTATAGGATATGATTCTTATAGGATTTTTTCCTTTAGAGCCCTTTGGTTCATAGGAATGGATTCCTATTCCTACATAGGATTGGTTCTTATCCTCCACATTTCATAGGAAAATAAAAATGAGCCTAAACTCAATGGAAAAATTCCTTTGGTATGAACCAAATGACATCTCTTTTCCTATTCCTACTCATAGGATTTGAGATACATGCCATCTCATTTCCTACAAATTTTCTATTCCTATGATAATCCTATCCTATGAACCAAAGGAGGCCTAAAAACCTTAGCAATTTTCCTATGCTGGTTGTTTGTTTCATATGTTTGAATCCCATAGGCATTTTTCTACACTATAGTGAAAAGTAAAATGACAAAACCAGTGAATCTTCCGTGCTTAAATATCCTGCAGGATGACATTATTCTCACAGAATTTTGAGCATCCACTCAAATCTCTTTGAAAGAATCCCTTGTTTTTTCTATGATGCAATCAAACAATCTAAAATCTTGTAGGATTGATATGAGCCTGACATTTCAATACTACGTTTTTTCAGTGTGAATCCAAGAGGCCCTTAAACTTTTATCACAACTTGATTGTCTTTTCTTAGTTAGTTTCTCTCCAAATCCCCACACTATCATGCCTCAATCAGAGGAATGGGAATAAAAGGACTCACCCAATGTTTAATCGTAACACAACTTCACCGTTTTGTTAAGTCTTAGTCGACCGAGACTTCATTATGTCTCAGTCGATACTATATGCCTTTGATCTTGCGTGGAGATTTCTAAAAAAATCCATTTGCTTTTTTTTCTACTTATATAATACATTACATCACTTGACCTAGCTACACCGTCTACCAAAGGTAAATGTTTGCGTTCGGTGCGCCGGCCAAACTTTTGTCCGGCTCGCACACCACGATGGCCCAGCGCGCAAGACAAGCATACGCTTTGGCCCCGCACAACTATTTCATTCCCTACGCTCCTCCATCTCCTATCTCTAGACGTATTTTTCTTTACGCGCGCATCCTTCTCCTCCCCTGTGCTACGACCGGGCCACCACAAGCTCCATAGCCGGCGCCCCGGTGCTCCCATGGCGGTGACCATGCGCTGCACCATGGCGCCCGGGATGCGTGTGACGTCGGTGACCGAAGGTGACCACCAGGGGCGGCTGCAAACGTGCTGGGAGAATGTTGGAACAGCAAGGAGATGCCATGGTTGGATCTGCACGCGTATACAAGCGTTGCAACCGTCACCTAGAACAGCTTCAACAACTGTTGAGAAAAGCTTCAGTGACACTCCACAACAAGGAAAAGTTGCAACCGCGGTTGGATTTTGCTACTGCCGGTGATTTTCTTGCTACATCTATCAAGGCGAAGCTGCGACCTCGCGACAGCGGCGACGTCGATTTGTTGTAGCTGTAGTAGGATTTTACTACTACCGTCGAAGGTTTTTGCTACGTCCATCTAGGCAGAGCTGCGACCTCGCGACAACAGCGAGAAGATTATTTTTTAAAACCCCACCATATATTAATTAATTGAAAACGTCCATACAATCATTCATTGCAAAATTAGACACGCAGGGCGATACAATATTAAAAAGATACAATCGGACCTACTATCAAAACTAAACTTTGCAATCTCATGAGCCATCACATTGGCCCTCCTATTAATATTGAATATCTTTATAGCCACCGTCAACTTAGAGACATGCAACACCTCCTTTAGGTACGCCAGAGCTGACCTATCAACACACTCTTTTCCAAATACAGAAGTCACAAAAGAACAGTCAGCTTCCAAAATGATGGGTTTGTCCAGAGTGGTACCAATATACATGCCAGATAGGGTCGCTCTTAGTTCCGCTTCCTCGACGCTATGGCAAGCTCCAATGAAGTCCGTAGAGGAGATGATAACTTGACCATAATGGTCTCTGACGACCACCCCCTCGCTCGTAGCTTTGATGGCCTCCACATAACTTGCGTCAACATTAATCTCGAAAAAACCCAAGGTGGGAGGCTTCCAGGAGATAACATTCCTCTCCATATTAGTGTTTACCTTGGGTTCTTTCATCACTTGCTTACCTTTGTTGCACTCTGCCACCTGCATGCTTGCATGACAAGACGAAAAAGATGCCCAATAATTTTGCTATCATTGGTGCAGTTTTTTGCTACATCCATTCAAATGGTGTTTATTGACTGGCTACCGTCGTCGACGCAGTTCCTTTGCAGCGAGCATCAACGACGAGGAGCGGAGGCAGAGCTACAACTAGGGGCAACAATCGTCGCCGTTGAGTGTTGCAACCGCAGGTGCAGCAGGGGTTCAACCTGCGGATCGGGTCCACGGCGGATCGGGTCGCGGGCGCGGGACCCGCTAGGGTTCGAGCCCGACGGTGGATCGGGCGGATCTGAGGCGAGCTCGTCGACTCCGGCCGGTCCTCGTTCTCCGGCGGCCGGAGCGGAGCTGCCCGGGCGCGGCGCGGCCGGAGGGTGGCCCGGCGGCGAGGGCCCGGAGGAGGCCGGCGAGGGGCGGCGGAACGGCGAAGGCCGGCGGTGGCTTGGGGCTCGGGCCGGCGATGATGCGGCCGCATGGGTCGAGGCGACGACGAGGACGGTCGGCGAGGGTGGGAACCGGCGACGAAGATGGTCGGCGAGGGTGGGGACCGGCGATGAGAAAGACCGACGAAGGTGGGGACCGACGACAAGGAGGGACACCGAAGGGGACAGGAGGCGCGGCGCCGTGCTCCTCGAGTGGGACATGTGGATCCATCCCGACTGCGTAAGGAACAAGAAGCTGAAGGCATTTTTTTTTTGCCTAAATCCAACGACCGCGCGGCTCACATCCAACAACGTGGGTTAGATCGGCCGAAATATTCGTCCGGAGCGCCGGCGCCTATGAGCGCCCTCTACCAAATCCCCAATATTAAACTGAGAAATGGGTCTGAAATGATCCTCCCATATCTAATTACACCTTCCTGCTTTAAAGCTCCATTCCTCTTTCCAAATATTGTCACTACCATGGAAAGAATCTAACTAACTGATTTCTTGTAGAGATGGACACCCCTAGAAAGCTGTTTCATCGATATGAGGTTTCCTATTCTTGGCATTTTGTAGATTACGCCTAGAAAGATGTTCCATCGATATGAGGTTTCCTATTCCCAAAAAGCACCGGAAGAAACGTCGGGATCGAAGACCAAACCCACCGCACGCCCCTTTGGGCTCCGGAGAAGGCGATGCTGAACCAAGAATATATGCGACGGGGGGTATATGCCGCGCCCAAACGCCGGGTATTCAGCAAAACGAGCCAGCAGAAGCTCCCAAACAAGAGAGAGGGCGGAAGGCAACAAGGAAGGGGAAGGAGCTAGGCTCCAACGTCGCACCCATCGCAGAGATCTCGGCTCCGCAAATTGCACGACGCCGCCATGCCCCTGTATCCATCCATCGCCAGCAACCAAACAATCTGGGCCGATGCATTCTCAACCACGCGACTTGTTTTGGACCACGCACGTAGGCTGGAGATAGGGGGCAAAAATTCCTGGCAACTTTATTTGGACGGATTCATTCACCTCTCTACATCACCAGCACCATGGTCACGGAACAACAAACCAAGTATTTAGAGACATCCGAGCAGCTAAACCTAGAAAAAAAACTGAAAAGAAGAAGAAGAAGAAGAAGAAGAAGGTTCCTACTATATATTACAAGGGGAGTTCTTAATTAGATATGCTCAACAACATATAACGTCCGAACGCCGGGCCGACTCTCGTCGGAAGTTTGGTCGAGTTCCCTTACTGCTTTGCCTGCAACACGAGGTCAACAAAAGTTTCAGTGTTAAATTCTGGTTTGCTCGCTTCCTTCTTATACGAGTACTTATTACGTACGTGGTGAGGTAAGTGAGATGGATGACCTGGGAGTAGATGAAGGTTCCGAGGATGGCGATGGCCGCCCCGAGCGCGTTGACGGGCTGCACCGGCGTGCGGAAGATGATGATGGACGCGACGATCACCGAGATGCGCTTCATGGTGTTGCCCACGCTGAATGTCAGCGGAGAGATCTCGTCCAGCGACATGTACGACACCTGGTTGTACAGGTGGTAGAACACGCTCTGCGCCGCCACCCACCTACATACGTACCACCACACATATTTAGACACATGAACCAACTGAATTATCACCCAAACTATCGAAATCTTGGTCTTCTGGGAATGAACTTGTGCCAATTCTGAAGTTCATTAAGCATTTAGAATTGCAATAAGCATCAACAAAGCTGACATGGTAGGAGTAATTATGTACGTACTTAAGACAGCGAACTGGCAAGCAGTCACGTGATGGAGCTTACCAGACGAAGTTGGGACCGATCTCGGCGACTGCATTCTGCCAGCCTGCAGCCCACACCTTGGGGCCCTCCATGGCGAAGGCGAAAGGGAGGAGGATCACCAGGGACAGCATGGAGAGGCAGGCATAGTAGTTCATCCCGCTCACCGACTTGCCCTTCATCCCCTTCTTGGAGAATATGTTCCTGAACACGAACGCCAGGTTGGAGATCATCGCCCCCATGAATCCTACAGTCAATTCAACACACGTGCTATCAGAATTAACAAATGTCAAACCAAATCTATATATCGTTCAATTAAACCGCCTACCGATTCTAAAGTCGTACCCAAAAGTACAACGTTGTCCAATTTTGACATCACAGATAAAATGTTTTGGTACAATATATACGTGCTAAATTATAGACCTCAGGACTTGTGGACAGTTCAGGTTCTTCGCCAGTATACTGAAAAATATCTGTTGTAGCAAAAGTGATGATGATATTTCTTATGTAGTAGGAGTATCTGCTGGAGGTAATTTCAGGATTCAACAAAATGGGAGTCTGCAGATTGCTCACCAATCATGTTGAAATTGAGCTCGGTGACGGCCGCGAGAGCGCATCCACCTATGATCGGGAGGAGGGAAAAGTAGACCGGCAACGGGAAGTGCTCGCCGAGGAAGAACCTCGAGACAACCACGCTGAACGCCGGCTCCGCGCTCTTGATGATGTGCGTGAAGGACACGGCCACCTTCGCCATGCTCACCGTCGCCGCCACGTGCCCGATCGTGTGCGCAATCGCCACCTGCTCGGACACAAAAATAAAAAAAATCCCCAACACACGCGCATCAGCACATCGACAACACGTACGGGCCGGTGAGATTGGCAAGAACAGAGCGCGCCACGCGTGCGCAGGACGCTCACCGGAGAGAGAGCCTTCCAGAAATCGAGGTCCGTCTGGGGCGCCTCGGCGATCCTGGTGGCCCAGGACACGAGCATGATGGCGGAGCCGGCGGCCAGGGACAAGGTCGACGTGAGCCACGGGTACGGGAACGCATTCAGCACCTTCTTGTTGTATATGTTGAAGATCACGTTCAGCGCCCACCACGTGGCGAAGTAGACCCCGATCTTGGCGCTCTTCGCGCCCTCCGGCGCGGCCGCCGTCTCCACCGGTCGCGCGCCATCCGCGGTGGCTGCAGGGGGCGCCGTTGACGCGGCACGGTCGTTGCGGGCCGCCGCCAGGAACGGCCCCTGGCGGTACAGAGGCCGCGCGGAGAGGGAGAGGGGACGAGGGACGGCGTTGGGGAGGGGAGGGAGGTGGACAGGCTTGAAGGCCAACTTGGTGGTGGTACCGGTACCGGCGGACGCCGGGGAGAACTTCACGGAGGCGGCGGCGGCCAGCATTTTGGCGGAGGGAGGCGCGGCTATTGATTTCTTGGGATTTGTCTGGGTGTTGGTTGCGGTGGTATGCGAATGCGCCTGTTGCGGCTCTGTGCCTCTGGTGTATAATGGTGGAGGGGGAGATGCGGAGGAAGAAGGTATTTAAGGGGAATGCGCGAAGGAGAAGGGAGGCGGTTTGGCCAGTTCATGATCTTTTCGCCACTGGTTTTAGGAGTATCTTTTTTCGATGAAAAATGTTTATTCGTTAATTTATTCCCGATTTTCCTGCACTATGGTACTAAGAATATCTTGTGGATATTCTTGTTTTTTTACGCTCTTCTATTTCTTTATTATTTATTTATTTTTCAACAAGAAATAATATTCTTGTTTTTTAACCCTCTTCTATTCCTTTATTATTTATTTATTTTTCAACAAGAAAGCCCAAAGACACGTCCCAACGAGAAGTTTCTTACAATAATATGAAATTATAGAAAGTCATTGAAGAATTTGGTTTCGTCTTCCTTCCGGATCTTATAGAAGTAGCGGGGAGTGTAAAAGGTTCTTCTTCTTTCCTCCCCCTGCTCATTCCCGTGTCGCTCCTGTGATTGACCCGGAGGGGAAAACCCTAGCCGTCGGCGGAGCTCTCCCCTTCCCCCGAATGTCATTCAAAGATCCAGGCATTCCAAAGAATGCATGCCAAATCCAAGTCTCTTGATCGGCCATCGCTTCAAGGATTATGGTGGAATCCCTTTTTTGGTCGTGGAATTGCCCATGTCATGCCTCTGGACAATTCTTCCAACTCCAATGCATGCATTCTATTGAGCCAAGCATGCCAGGAAAGCCGCGAGCTTTGTTTATCGCCAATAGCCTTGCGGCGTCTTCAGCATTGGGAGATCTCAAATACTCCTCGCCAAACACTTACACAATTCCGACTGCGAAGCGCTTGACACACATGATGGCTTGGCTCTCACCCATAGCCAAGTGATCATCAACTAGATCAGCCGGTATACCGTATGCCAACATACGCAAAGCGGTTGTCACCTTCTGAAAGGTGCTATGCCCGAGCTCTCCGACGGCATTCCTCCTTTGCTGAAAAAAGTGGTCATGGCTCGCTAGTTTCTCTGCATCAATCTGTTGTGGGCATTGATCCTATCCCTCCAAATTTTCTGCCGACCCATAACTGAAACACCGTGCTTCGGTTTTTTATTGATATGCATAGCTAGGATCATTGCAAGATCCTCCTCCTCTTCCATATAAAATTCTTCTTCGGAAGAATCATACGACAAACTCATCTACAATGTTCAATACTATGCTATAAACACTACAATCAACATGCACGAAATTCATGGCTTTTGAGCAATACATACCTTCTAGGCGTTTTGTCGAAAACCTTGCGGGCACCGAGCGGCAGCGAGCGCGCGGGCGCTGTTCATCGGAGGACGGACGCGCGCGAGGGACGGAGGGACTAGAGGGGGGGGGAAGCCACCGTGGGGCGGGGATAGGCCGGGGAAGCGCCGGAACGGTCGCCGGGTGGCGCGGTCGGCGGCGGCGGCGCGGCTGGAGGGGGGATGGGAGTTGCGAGCGAGCGCGCGGGAGCGGGCGCAACAAATAAGCGGCGCGCGATTGAGTTTCGGCCCGCGCGTTGAACTACATATGCCGCGTGCGCTGTTTTTGCGCGCCCGGTGGAGCAACTATATTGGTTGCGCGCGCGCTAAAACAGGCAATTTTGCGGCGCGGCGCTTGTTTGGCGCGGCTGTTGGAGATGCTCTTATAGAAGTAGCGGGGAGTGAAAAAGGTTGCTCTTCCTTTTATTTTCTCCCCTCCCCCCTCCTGTGTCACTCCCATGAGTGACCCGGAGGGAATGCCCTAGCTGTCGGCGGAGCTCTTCCCTTCCCCTCCCTCCCTTCCCTCGCCGCCACCGGCTAGCGCTAACGAGCGAAGCCCTGTCGGTATCGTTGGCGGCGGGGCCGCCCTTCCCTTGCCGATGGCGGACATCATAGGCTGGTGAGGTCGGTCAGCTGCACTAGGCTTCCGGAAGGTGCAACATCCCCATGGTGGGCGGTGGCGGCGTGGCCGACGCCTGGCGACGGTGTGATGGGCTCCATGGTGGTGGTGGCCTGCACGTGGTGCGCCCGAGGGCATGGCGGCCACCACTGTCGGGGTGGTGCCTCCTACCCTGCGGCGAATGGTGGGTGCGATGCGGAGGTGCGTTGCCCTTGGTTGCGCATGCGATAGGTTGACGACGAGCATGGAGCATGCCCTCGGGGCCTCCTTTTCGGTGATCTGAGATGGTGGTCTCCTCCCTCAATCACCTTCCTGCCCCAATAGCCCGTTGCCGCTCCCTTGCCTATTTGGCTTGATCAAGTGGATGGTTGGGGATGTGAGGCAGGGAGGTTTGGATTGGGCGAATCCCTTGGCTGGCTACAACCACCACAATGCCGGTGGCGCCCCCGATGTTGTTCCCCTTCCTGTAGGCGGCATCGGGATCCTGCCCTATCCTCCACCTCCGAGTCCCAGGTGGAAACACAAAATCTCCGGATTGGGTGGCGATGGCACTCCGACGTCGTTTTACTTCTTGAAGGCACCACCTTGGGACTGTGGAGTGTTGGTCGGGGCTTCGAGGTTAGTGGGTGACTACCGGATTCTACAGACATGCCCTCGCTCGACTGCTTGCAGTTGACGTTGGTCCTTTGCCGGAGGCTTGGTGACGCACAAGGCGCTGCTTTGCAAGGTGATGTGTCCTGTTGGTCATCATCTCCCCGGCAATCTGTTGGTCCAGGTAAGCGGCTCTGCCTGCCGACGGCACTCCGGCATCGTTTTACTTCTTGAATGCGCCACCTTGAGACCGTGGAGTGTTGGTCAAGGCTTCGAGGTTAGTGGGAGACTACCGGATTCTACAGAGATGCTCCGCTCGACTGCTCGCGGTTAACGTTGGTCCTTGCCGAGGCTTGGTGGTGCACAAGGTGCTGCTTTGCAAGGTGATGTTGTTGTGTTGGTCATCCTCTCCCAGGCAACCTGTTGGTCCATGTCATACGAGATTTGGGATGAGCAGCTCTATCTGCCGACGGCACGACGTCCTCTGATCCAGGATGAGAGGGCAGGGAGCCTTTTTCGGAGGCAGACACAGATGAAGGAACAACTATGATGGCCTCATGGGAGTTGATGGAGCGTGGTTTTCCTCCAGTGGAGGGCAGCTACCTTGTCTTGGTCATATTGATTGCAGGATATTAGTTCGCCGAGGTCCTTGATGTACAAGCTTGTTCTTGGTGCATTCAAACCTTGTTAGTGACTCATTCGACATCATGTATCTTTGCCGTTTTATTTTCTTTTTTTGTTGTAATGATCGATGTATATTGGGTTGTGGCTTTATTTATAAACGCGACAAATGCTTTTTTAATCTCTACTCCTAATGGAGTAGTTGGTAGTCTTTGTTTTAGGTTTTTTTTCGTCCCACCTCGTCTGGTTTTTCAACCGGTTTTTTTCGCTACAATTAACCCATCCAACCCCACCCCACTCACCGCACGCAGTCAGGTTCCGTTTCCCCCTTACGTCCCCGATTCATGCATGACAATCAATTCTTTCTAAACGCAATCATGCATGATAATCAATTCTTTCCAAACGCAATAATGCATGACAATCAATTATTTCCAAACGCAATCAATTAACTGAAGATAACCAGACACAATCAATTCATTCATAACGCAATAAAAACTTTCCTAATTTTCCCAAAGTTTCCTAACTAGACACGTTATAAACAGGCAGGAACTGATAACACATTACCAATTAATAAAGTTTAGATTTATAACCATCAACTCCAAATCCTAATTTTCCTAATGCATTGACAATCAGTTCTTTCCAGACGCAATAATGCATGACAATCAATTATTTCCCAACGCAATCAATTAACTTAAGGTAACCAGACACAATCAATTCATTCATAACGCAATAAAAACTTTCCTAATTTTCCCAATGTTTCCTAACTAGACACGTTATAAACGGGCAGGAACCGATAACACGTTACCAATTAATAAAGTTTAGTTTTATGATCATCAATCCAAATCCTATTTTTTCTAATGCATTGACGTTTGCCTTTTCTAAGAACCAATCAATAATCAATATAAGAGAAAAAAAGCTCCGCACCTAGCGAGCCAACCGCTTCTCTTCCCGATAAGCAATCTTGCGCTAGGTTCCTTGTGTTGTGTCGCCGCCATGGAGCTCCTCGACCAGCCCGTCTCCTGCCGCCTTGTCCCTCTCTCTTCCCTCCAACCTAGACGCTGGCAACGAGGCGCACAACGCCCTCACGGCCCTGCTCGATCGCTTTCAGAACCCACCACGCGCGTCGAGGCGAGGCACCTCCTGGGCTCCGTTCGTCGCCGCTTCGCCGATGACCCCCACGCGTCTGTCGCCGCTGCACCGACGACCCCTCATTGGCTCCGTCCGTCGCCGCTTCGCGGACGACCCCCATGCGTCTGTCGTCGCTTCGCCGACGCCCCTGCTGCCGGACAGGAGGAGTGCTTCGGTGCCTCATGGGCTCCGTCCATCACCGCTTCGACGTCGACCCCCACGCGTCGGTCGCCGCTTCGCCGACGCCGACGACCCCGCCGCTGGGCAGGAGTGCTTCGGCGCATCATTGGCTCCGTTCGTCGCTCCTTCACCAACAACCCCCACATGCCGGGCATGAGTAGTGCTTCTGCGCCTTCAACCCCAGCCTCCGCGCTGTCGTACTCTACGCCCACCTGCAAGGTCCCTCGCCCCGAATCCCCCTCGTCCTTCCCAACAAATGGATTTGATAAAATTCGAATGTTCATCCGGCCTTCAATGATGAATCAAACCTTCTGTAGCTGAAGAATCCTTTCCACTAATTTAGGAAGGACTGAAGCTTGCACTTGAGCTTCCAGTCTGAATTTTCTTCAGGTTATTGACGTGATTTCATTTGGAGAAGCTATTGGCGGCAATGGATCCCTAGGTTTTTTCGGTTTCTGAAAGAGAATTTTGTTTTGGCCTATTTCTACGGGCGTTCCGTAAGGGCAAGGAGCACGAGCCTGTGAGAGAAAAAGGGCAATGCAGAGAGGAGGAACTGGATGCTCCGTCATGAAGTTGTGTCATATTAGCCATTTAGAGAGACGACAAAGCATGCATTCATTTGCATAATAGAATACAACTATGCTGCATGAGTCATCAATTCAAGTGAGAAGAACTTGTTTTATGTGATTTTTTGTGGACAAAAGAAAAAAATGTTTTAATAACGGCTAATTCGACAACACAAGTGATATGGCTTGATCATTATGTGCATATGATATGATTCTAGCTATTTTCCTTTGTATGGGTGATTTTAATCCTTGGGTATAGGAGAATTCTTACGAGTGGGCCTATCAGCTCTCATGCAACATAGCGAAGTAATAACACAATGATTGAAGCGCTGAAGTTGAGGGGCTCTAACATAGCGAGGTAATAACACAATGATTGAAGAGGTTAAGTTGAGGGGCTCGTCATATTCATTTCTTGACCCGTGGCAACGCACGGACGTTCTACTAGTAAATAGTGGGCGAAAAGCCATTGATGTAAATCAAAACACACTTATGACCACGATTTGCCCCAATGAAGAAAAAAAAATAGGCCCTTGAACAATTTATATAACACTTAAAAATAAACTGGATTATATTTATATAAAAAAGAGAGATGATTATATTTCTTTTTTAAAAAGACACTGAATGGCTTTTCATATCTAATAATAATGAACGGAAATAATAGCCAGTACAATGAAAAGACAAGACACAAAACAAACAACAACAAAAATAAAATCACATGAAAAACCATACTAGCTGCCATTTTCTTCGATGGTAAGCCGCCTGGTGGAGCTTAAAAAAAACGCACTGAACTAAGGAAAAGGGACGCGTGCACATGCCATCGTTATAACAAGCTTTAAAAATCAAAAGTGTGACTCCTTGCTAGAAAATTAGATGTACGTAGTAGCCGCCGAGCTCAGTTTGAGTGGTTGGTTATCCTGTCAGGCGACGTACTAATCATCGCCTTAATAAAATAAGCTATTATCTCACCGACTAGATAACCATACGCAAGTCTCTCTTTGGGTGGATTTCCGTCTTTTTTTCTTGGCAACCTGGAGGTATTAGCATGGGTTGTTGTTCCCCTCCAAAGGTCAAAAATATAATTAGTCCCGTCTTATTATGAGCCGAAAGGACGTGATTTTTTCAGGAAATCTGTAGCCAAACCTCTTCATGCTTCGCGTGTATCTAAGGTGCGTTTGACTTTATAACAAGGCGTGAGCCTGCAACACTCATGCCAGTATTCTGCACGTTTAAAAATTGACAAAAGAGACACGCCATGCTCGTCAATATACTCGAGCTGAGTATCCATCTGTTGATCTATGATATGAAGACCAGGGGGTCACTCCCAGTGTAGCAGCCTGTTCCTCAGTCTTAAGCCGCATGTATCTGACTTTTCCTTGTACCGTCGATTTCGAAATTGCTGGCTTCGATTCCTTCCACGTGTTTTTTCAGAAGGAAATTGCCGCACAGCACCGGCAAGGGTACAAACAAAAACCCTCTCAACCACCGCATGGCTGTCAAATCCATGCATGCAGCCGGAGCCGGCAACGACGGCATGAATCTGACCACCGTTCCGAGCCGTCGGCTGGGAGAGGCGAAGGATCTCACAACGCAACGCCACCTACCCAGCTTGGGCTCGCGAACTGGCCGGACGAAACTTCGAGGCAAGCCAGCCAGCCTACTACGCTACGTCGTCCCGGTCCAGGACCATGCATGCTCTGGAGCGAACGACGCAGGCTCGCCGGCGGGTCGCTGTCCGGCGTATCCGAGGTTGGCCCCCCGCCGTCGGAGGGGTCGCCCTCCTCCCGGCCTCGCGACCGTTGGTGCCATGCCAACCGACTGCTGTGCTTCGGCTGGGGCGCGAGACGGGTTTAGCGGCCGAGGGCGCGAGAGGGCCCGCGTGGCGCAGGCGCACCCTGCCCCCCGCGTGTACAGTGTGCGCGTTCGTTCCTCACCGTTCGTGCGATTCCCGACCACGTAGGTTGTTGCCCGCGTCGCGTTCTAGTTAGGGCATGTACAATGGTTCTAGCTTAAGGATGCCACGTAAAATAAATGATGAGGTGAATGAGAGAGAAATCATAAGAGAAGGTTTGTCTTAGCTTATTTAAGCAAAGACAAAAGATGATAGCTTAGCACAATTTGTCTCACCATGTTTTTAGGAATAACTAATTATTGAAGATAAGGCTAAGAGATGACCCATTGTAGACTTGTTTTTGATAAGACTATCTTAGCAACCATTGTACATGCCCTAACTCGTTGCTGTTCTTGCCACGATATTTGTATGTTTTTTTTGTCAGAGAGCGAGATCGATCGTCCGTCATCGCACGCTGCTGTTGGTCTGCTCGTCGCCAATTTTGATTCAGTCGTCCCGGTTGCTTTTTTCTGCTCCTATATTTGGACGATGAATTGGTGACCAGGAGCTATTTTAACAGCCTACGTCTGTGTGCTGGATGGAGGTTTGGGCAGTTGAACTGCCACGACGCACGTACGTTTAGCCGACCAGGCTATACAACATACCGACCATCCAGTGACCGATGCACGTATGAACACGTAGCTAGCTCGCTCGGGTCGCCGTCTCCGTTTCGTTTCCGTTTAGTCTGGTTTGCTGCATGTGCCTGACGCAACGCACACGACACGTACGCACGCGCGGTGTTAGCCCCACACGGCCACACCTACCGCGCAGCTCAGGGCCCGTCGTCCGGTCCGCTGCCTCCTCGCGTCCGTTCCTTGCGACGCGAGCCATGCACGCGGGGCGCTGTCACCGCTCACCACCCCACACAGGCTACGCTTCCCTGCGCCCGGAGATTTTTCCAACCACGACACATGACAGCGTGCGTGCGTGCGTGTGTTTTGTGCTGGCGTCGCACCGCCACTCGATCGTGACGGCGCAGGGGCGCACACTCCGCGCCCTGTTACGCTTACGCCTACGGTTTTCCCGTTTCGGCCCGTGTATCTCGCCGTGCGCAATCGTCCATCTCCATCCATCCATCCATCATGTGTGCTCACGCGGTTGTAGCAGGAGCAGACAATGAGATAATTGCATGTTTAGTCCTGGTACTTGCAGGCGATGTCTAACATGGTTCTCATGGTCACAAAGTGCTTCAATACAGTCCTCGTACATGTAAATACAACGTGTATATGGTCGTGGAGATTGCGGCATCGGTCCTGGCTATACGCCTCAGTATGTAGCCACTGCCACGTGAGCATCGGTCCCACACTTCAGCTTTGGTCCCACACGTCAAAATTGATAAGGCTGTTTGCGGGGCAAAAATCCCCAATTCCATCCCGCACTCTCCCCGTAATCCGTAGCTCACCCCAATCCCTAGCACCATTGGGGCTCCAAAGTTGATCCATTGACGGCGTGTGCTTTGACGGCGGCAGCGTCGCCGCCCCGATGATCGCCGGTGTGTGCTTTGACGGAGGCAGCATCGCCGCCTCGGGGGTCGCCGACGGTGGTTCCAGCCGCGGCTTGCTGGTGGGTACATACTGCTGCTCGCGGCGGTTGGTGATGGCGAGGAGGTTGTCATGCCGGCTGCTCTATTGGCCGCTGTTGAGACGTGTTGCGGCGGTCGTTGGAGGTGTGCCCACTGAGACGCGTTGCGGCGTGATGCGGTTATAGTGCATGGACCAGCCCTTGGTTACATTTTCAGTCCTGGACATTTGGTCTATGGAGTTAATGTAGTGTAGTTTGTGCTAGAAGGGAGAGAGAGGATTAATGGAATATTTATTGTATTGCTTGAGCCTCATGTGCATATATGTAGGAGTACATGGTCATCTTGGGCAAGGTAGAATGATATCCTATGCTATCATAGCTTTCCTAATAAACATTATACTCAACATCCCCCGCAGTCACAACGGTAGCGACGCAGACGGTGAGACTGAAGAAGAATCCGAAGGCAAGCCGACAGACACCCCCCACAGTCGTAACGGTCGACGCATCGCGGAAGTCGTGGTTGGAGTGGAAACCGACGAGGTTGCTCAAGCAAGTTGCCGTTTTGTCGATGTAGCCGAGAGCGTACGGTGGTGTAACCGTGGTCGAGGTAGCCGTGCGAAGAATGCCATGGTCGATGACGAGTCGGGGTGGCCGGTGTCGAGGAAGTCACCGAGGAGCCGGGGACGCAAGGAGGCACCGAGTCAGTCATGGGCGCAGTGGTGTCGAAGTAGTGGTGCGCCGGGAAGAAGACGTTGTTGACGACGCGTCGCGCCGGGTTTGCCAAACCCGGGGACACATCGTAGACGAAGGCACGCATTGGTGTTGCCGGCACCGGGCATGCGTAGACGGACGAAGACGAAGTTGACGAAGCGCCGCACCGGGATTGCCAGGCTCGGGGACACGTCGTGGAAGAAGGAACGCACCGGTGTTGCCAGCACCGAGCATGCCTAGACTGAGACCTACACAAGCTGTACGCCATGTCGGAGAAGTCAGAGAGCCAGCAAAGAAGAAGACTCGACGATGGTTGCGGCGCCAATCGGCGCGGGGCCGATGTCGCCCACGATTGTCGGAGTAGACGAAGTGGTCAGGGTAGATGACGGCGACGCTGCCGACGGGCTGATGCAGGACGAAGACGAAGGAGGTGGACGAGCGGTGGCGGCGGCTACAAGGGTAGCGGCGGCGACGACCGAAGAAGAGCGGCGGCGGCAGCCTGACGGCGGCGGCGGCTAGGTTAGGAGCGCGGCGGGAATGCTTGAAGTAGGCGAGGAACCCGACAACGTGACGAAGACCGGCGCAGACGGTGGCGTTCCCGCGCCCAGGGAGACGGCGCGACGCATATCACGGGAAGTCGACGCGGGGGGACGGTGAAGTGGACCGCGTGCCGCGACGCTACGGCCCGAAGGGGCGACACAGCGGCGGTTGGCCGGTAGGTGCAACGGCGGAAAACCTCGGGGCGATGACAGGGACCGCGGGCCGTGACGCTACAGTCCGAAGGGGCGGCGGAGCGCGGGTCGGTGCAACCACGGGGACGGCCTCGGGATGGCAGCGTGGACCACGTGCCACGCTCGCTACTGCCCGACGGGGCGACGCAGCGGCGGCGCGAGGGTCGGTGCAACCACGGGATGACCTGGAGCCGACGGCCTCGGGGCGGCAGGGGACCGCGGGCCGCGGCACTACGGCCCGAAGGGGCGGCGTAGCGGTGAAGCGAGTCGGTGCAGCCGGGAGAAGGACCACGGGACGGCGGTGCTGCGGCCCGATGGGGCGACGCAACGGCAACCCGTTGCTCGATTGGTGGAGGGGCGCACTGCACGCGAAGACGATTTTCACAGGACCTGCTGAGGTGCGCGCAACCGACGGTCCAGAACGATCGCACGGCGTAGATGAAACGGAGCGACGGACATGTGATCAATCTGACCACGCACGAAGTGGTCGGGCGGCCGTCGGCTGCATCGTGTGGGTCGTCTGAGTCGTGGACAGGCGGCCGCCGCATGAGCGATGCGTGAGTGGCCGCGGGCCACGCGGCCAAGATGCGAGTCCAGCGCAGGTAGAAGCGGCCGTACCAGCGCACTCGTGAGACATGTGCAGTCGGGGACAATGAAGTTGTCGACGAATCAGATGCGCGTTGTGGATGACAAACAACGGTGGGCGACGCAAACCGATCTTAGATCGAAAAACAAACATCGATCAAGGCGACCGATGAGAGAGAAAACCCGGATCAAACGATCGGGAAAAAGACTCTTTAGGGCAGCCGATCAACACGACCGGCGGACGAACCCTAGGTACGGGCGGTGCGGCCCCCGGCGGCGGTCATGGAGGCCGACTGTCCCGGGGCGGCGCGTAGAGCGAAAGTGTCGGGCGGCGGCGATGGTTGGATCGATTAGGGTGATTTTTTTTTGGCGATAGGATCGATTAGGGTGATACCATGCTAGAAGGGAGAGAGAGGATTGGTGGAATAGTTGTTGTATTGCTTGAGCCTCATGGGCATATATATAGGAGTACATGGTCATCTTAGAGTACAAGGCAAGGTAGAATGATATCCTACGCTATCCTAGTGTAATGCCCAGGATGGGATTATACCTCCTACGTGTCGAGGCACGACTTAAAGGTATAAGCCCATTCTAGAATGATCTCAAGTTTGGTATCTTTGCACGACTCATGTAAAATAGGGATGAATTGCAAAAGGATAGTTGGCTTACACTCGCCACGTCACACAATACATTACATAAGCAAATCATCATCCAAAACATCACAACCCGACTACAGGCGAAGATCCAAATGAAAGATACCAAATACATAAAGCCACAGGGTCTGAATCGCCCCTAGTAGAAACCACTTCTGATCATCGGGATAGTGCACATAGTATCGACTACGTTCTTCATCGAACTCCCAGTACAGCTCCGTGCCGTCACCTGAGTAGTTCACCATAGTACCTGCATCTGGTGTGGTGTAGAATCTGTGAGCCACGGAGGACTCAGCAATCCCGTTCTCGGGTAACAGAACTATCTAAGCCTTGGGTGTGGAACAAGGCTGAAGAAGATAAAAGGTTGCAGCTGCACTAGCACTAGCTTACGTGTTTAGAGCGAGAAGGGAAGTGCCACGAGCGTCAAAGTGATCACGAAGTGATCCTATCTAAGCACGTCAAACATAACCCCACCGTGTTCACTTCCCGAACCCCTTTCGGAAAATGACCGTCACGGTTACTCACGCTGGTAGTGTGTTCTGAACATGGTGTCAAGTTTTCCACAACCGGATATTAACAAATTCCCATCTGCCACATAACCGCGGGCACGGCTTTCGAAAGTTCAAAATCCTGCAGGGGTGTCCCAACTTAGCCCATTACAAGCTCACGATCCGCGGAGTCGCAACTTCAAGGTGGGAAGGCCCGAGTATTCTCGGAATCCTGTGCTTAAGATACTCCGACTAAGGTAAGACTAATCCAGCAAATCCTCCCGGCGTGCCGACACCCTGATAGTAGCCGCGCGTATCTCGTCTCAGGCCATGACCGGATGGGTGATGCTACGGGTTTTTACCAGCCCTCGGGTTTCCCCAAGGTGGCCCCGCAGGACCCCCAGTTTGGACCAACACTCATGTGGAGCACTGGCCCGGGTTGTTGATTAAGAAGAGGGTTTATAACTCCCTATGCAAGTTTTAGTTGATTAGGCAAATGTAGTACCAATGTTGGGACTTGCTGGAAAAGCCTTAGCGCTAAGCGGTTTATCGAGGGGGTCCCATAACCCCAACCGTGTGAGGAACGCATAATCAAGAAACATAGCACCGGTTTATATGGTTCCTAGGGAGGCATGAGTGGAACAAATCGCCAAGCAAAAGGCTTAGCCTTCCACCCATTACCAATATATAGATGATTTAGTTTAAGAGTTTACATAGTGTGATATCCCAACAAGTTTCAACATGAAGCAAGAATCTTCAATTCTTCTCCTGCAACTAGCAATGCTATAAGAGGGGCTGAGCGAAGCTTACGTAGCCAAACAAAGGTTTGCTAAGTTGGGTGGTTAGACAGATTCATGGTTAGAATAGGAGGCTGACAAACAAACATGGGCATCGAGGCAATGAGCTAAAGAGCGAGACATCTAGCAATAGGCAAAGATAGAAATGATATCTGGGTCAGGTCATCTTGCCTGTCGAGTCGTCGATGGGATCGTAAGACGGCTCCTCGTACTCAACCTCGGTAGTAACCTCGTTCTCGTTCTCGGTCTCGGCTTTCGGCTCTACTCAACACAAGAACACAACGAGGCACGAAATCAAACAAGGTGCAATACACATTCAACATGATGCACGTATGATGCATGACAAGTCTATATATGATGCAAAATATGGCAAGGCAGGAAGCACAGAGAAACAACACAAGAACAACAAGTTTAAATGAGGCCGGAATCCACATATAGCGAATCCGGTAAGTCCTCATATGCATAAGTTGAAAATGGTCCAGATCTGAACAAACCTTAAGTTAAAGTTGTTAAACAGCAAGTTAACATGCACGATGATAATCTACACAAAATTCTAGTCAAGTTTCATATAAAGTTTGTTTAAAACGGAGCTACGGTCTAGAAGATATGAGCAAAACAAGTTAAACATGGCAACGGTGCAAGATGCACCCAAACATCAAGCAAGCATACTCTAACCATGTAAACAAGATGATATTATGAATCTACATGCAAAATCACATAAGTTTCATGTAGGGCACGCTCAAAACGGAGCAACGGTTCAACACATACACTCGAAACAAGAAACAATGCAAAGCTGCAATTAACAGCCACATAGCAACTTTGGAGCAAGCAATATATACTCTACATCACTCAAACATGGTTATAAGAAGCATGGACATGAAGTAGACATATCCTACAGCGAACAACTCCATTGGAGCAACTCCATAGGAGGCATGGATCAATAGCAACAAGCTATAACATTTTGATCATGACGTTAAAAACCTGACAGTAATATTTTATAGCAACTTGGGAACAAGAATTAAATAAGCTAAAACAACCCATATGAGCAAGTGATGGCATGGATGGATAGACAATAACATATACAATAAGTAATGATCAAAGGCCACTCCAAAACTAGCATGGATTTGCCTAGGGCATCAAGCAAACATAGCATCAGGATAAGACAGATTCCAGACTTAGTGAAATTTCACTAAGTGTTAAAACAGTTAAGTTGGCATGGCATGTTTGCAAGCATGTTTAAGTCACCTAAAGGCATATCATGGCAAATGGATTGCACCACAACAAAGACCACATTATGGAGATTCTAAGACATATAGGCATGTGACAAGGGGACAAACACATCAATAGCAACGAGCTCTTCAAATCAGCATCTCATAACATGTTACAAAACTTAACAGCCACATGCACTTTTGAACCAGAGATTAACATGGCAATATGAAACCTAACATACATGCTACAGCAACCATCATGTAAAGCATCTCATGATGAACATTTTGACATATCATTTGCTTCATTTGGATAAACATGCACCAAGTTAACACATCTCAAACATGGCATGAAAATAACAAGTAGCAGCAGTTTATATCAAGTAGCACTCTTGTCACGAAGATTAAGACCTCTAGATGGACTCAAACAAGCACGGCACAATGGAACAAAACGTAGTACACATCACCACGATCATTTTGACATAACATATGCACAATTTGGACAAGCACAATAAAAGTTACAACCATCACAATATGCCATCATACAACAAAAATAAAAAAGACTTGGTGAAAAAAAAGGAGGGCTCCCTCGCGGATCGGGTCCACGGGGGCGGATCGGGTCAACGCGAAGCGGGTGCGGGTCGGGTCCGGACCCGTTAGGGTTTCGGCCCGGCGGCTGGATCGGGCCCTCGCCCGATTGGATCTCGATCGCGGCGAGGCGGGCGACGGCCCTCGGCGGCGGATCGACGGCGCCGGCCGGCGGCTTGGCGAGGAGGAGCGGCGGCGGTGAGGGGTTCGTCCGGCGGCGGGGCGAGGCGCGCCGGAGGCGGCGGCGGTGACCGGCGCCGGCGGGCGCGGCGGCCCTCGCGGCGGCCGGTGGCGGAGCTCGCACCCGACGGCGGCGACCTCCGGCCGGACGGGAGCGAAGGGGCGGGGCGGCGCGGTGGCTTCGTCCCGGTTGGCGGTGGCGGCGGGCCTGCGTCAGGCCTGCGGGCCGGCGCGGCTGGAGGCCGGCGGGGGACACGTGTCGCCCGTGGATTGGAGCGGAGGTCGGCTGGACACGTCCGGCGGCGTACGGACGTGTCCAGCGCGGCGGGGAGGAGTGGAGCTAGGGTTTTGGACGAAAAAAGGACATGTGGGGATGTTTTTATAGGCACAAGGAGCTAGGAGACTCCAAATGGGGAACGGTTCGATGACCGAGATGATGGGAAGGGTTGTGCTGGGTTAGTGGGCTGTTGTGGAGGGGGTCTTGGGCCTCAAAGAAGAGGTTCTTTTAGCTCACTAGGTTAACCGTTGGAGTACCAAACGAACTCCAAACGCGACGAAACTTGACAGGCGGCCTACACGTACCAAAACAACATCGCACGACAAGGCTCACGTCATTCCGGAAACGTTACACGGCCACACACGAAAGAAGGACTCGGGGATGCCACGGGCACGTGTGTGAGCGTCGGAACTCGAAACGGACAACTGAAAGAGACGAGTGGGACCGGATGCAAGTGACAACACAAATGCAATGCAATGCACATGACAACATGACATGGATGAAATGCACACACACACATGACAAAACGAAGAACCCGAAATGAAAGAAGATCCCGGAAAGGAATTGAATAAGCCAAAGTTATATATTGCCATATTGGGAAAGTGTTACATCTGGGGCATTACAAACTCTCCTCTACTACGAAAAGATCTCGTCCCGAGATCTAGGACTGGAAGAAGGAAGGGTACTCGGAACGAAGGTGATCTTTTCGTTCCCACGTAGCTTCTCGGTCGGTATGGTGTGACCACTTAACTTTCAAGAACTTGGTTGACTTGTTGCGGGTCTTTGATGTCTACTACACGCTTCTATTCCTGTAGACAGTGTTGGGCCTCCAAGAGCAGAGGTTTGTAGGACAGCAGCAAATTTCCCTTAAGTGAGTAACCCAAGGTTTATCGAACTCAGGGAAGTGGAGGTTGAACGTACCCCTTTCAAGCAACCCTGCAATCAAGATACAAGAAGTCTCTTGTGTCCCCAACACACCTAATACACTTGTCAGATGTATAGGTGCACTAGTTCGGCGAAGAGATGTTAAATGGCAAGTGATATGGATGGCAAAAGATGTATTTGTAAATCTGAAATAAAAATGGCAGCAAGCAAATATGTAACAAAACTGAAAGTAAATGGTGTTCAATTGATGAAAACAAGGCCTAGGGATCATACTTTCACTAGTGGCAACTCCCAACAACATTTACATAATCTAATCACATGATATTTCCCATAAAACATGCAATGGAGACGCACCCGGAGGTCATTCCTTTGTGGTCAAGAGAGGACGAGAATTATGTAGGGCTACAAAAGCACACCTCAAAGTTCGTAGTTCTCAATCTATGGATTTCCCAATGTCACCGCGGCCATCCAAAGAGAGTACCACAATCACCACAACATATCTCAAGGATAGTCAAAGACAAGCACCAAGAGACTCTCAATCTTCAATCAACACACAAAAGAGGAAATCACCCATGAAAATATTCTTCTAATCCATGTCCAATAGACCGCTGTCACCTTGGTCTCGGGGATTATACTAGATAAAGACAAGTGAGTACATCAATCCAATACATAGAGGAAGGGGAAGTATCATGGGATCACCCTAGATTAACAAAGCCTATGATCACAACGAAGATCACATCATGGGAGAGAAAATTGACCACATAGCTACACGTACAATCCCTCAGCCCCGGAGAAGACTACTCACGCATGGACATGGTGAGGAGGAGCTTGATGATGGTGTTGATGGAGAGGTGCAGTCCCGCGAGGAGGAGGCGGCCGGCGGCGGCAGCCCTCTGGGGCGGCGACGGCCCTCGGGGCGGCGGCGGCCCTAGGGGGCAGCGGCTCCTTGGCCCCCCCTCTTTCTTGTGGATGGTGCTGCAATGGTGCTGGTCCTCCCCTCCAAGACAGCGGCCTGAGAGGAGGAAAATTCATGGCCCTTGGTGACCTAGGTTTCCTCTCTTTATATAGACTCTCGGATTCCCGTCATCAGATTTTTGGCTTCAGTAAAACGGGCTTTTCTCGGCCGTCCGGACTTCGATTTGGACGAATTTTATATCCAGAAGCATCCTCTCGAAATTCCCCACAACTTTCGCGACTAGGCTTTTTCCGTTTGACGTCGTCTTCGGGCCGGAACGTGACCATCTTCTAAAAACGTTCTCAGACAGATTTCAGGAAAGTCAGAGTCCTACTCCAATACGACTCCTTTTGCGTTTTTGTCAATTTCCAAGTAATTCCTACACAATAAAGTGTAAAACAAGAACATTGTGCACTTTTGCAACCATTAGTAGGTTAGTCCAATAAATGCCTAAAAAGATAGAAAACTTTGATATAAACACGAGACAATGATGCAAAACAAGCATGTCACAAGCAAAAATTATGGATACGTTTGGAACGTATCAGTCTTGCGCTCGGTTTCTTCAAGAATAGCAAGGGGGTGCTCACGGTAAGACAAATCTTGTTGAAGATCAATCTCCTCAAACGGAATGATGCGTTCAGGTGTCTTGAAGCACTTGCAGAGTTGAGACACGTGAAAAACATCATGAACATTTGCAAAGTTGGGTGGAAGCTCGAGTTGATAGGCTAGATCACCTCTTTTGCCAAGGATCTTGAAAGGGTCCACGTATCTAGGAGCAATTTTTCCTTTGATACCGAATCTTTGGGTGCCTTTCATAGGAGAAACACGGAGGTAGACATGGTCTCCAATGTCGAAAGCCAAATCACGATGCTTGCCGTCATAGTAGCTCTTTTGACGGGACTGAGCGGCCTTGAGATTCTCATGTATGACTTTGCACATTTCTTCAGCTTCTGAGATCAAGTCATTGCCAAGAAGTTGACGTTCACCAGTCTCGGACCAGTTGAGAGGAGTACGGCACTTTCTGCCATAGAGGATTTCAAACGGAGCTTTGCCGGCACTTGCTTGGAAACTGTTGTTGTAAGAGAACTCGGCAAACGGAAGGCAATCTTTCCACTTCATGACAAAAGAGATGACACAAGATCTGAGCATGTCTTCGAGGATCTGGTTCACTCTTTCGACTTGACCACTAGTCTAAGGATGAAACGCAGTGCTGAAACGGATCTTAGTGCCCATGGCAGACTGGAAGGAGTCCTAGAACTTGGATGTGAACAAGCTTCCACGGTCTGAGGAGATAACTTGTGGAATGACATGTAAGGACACAATTCTGGAAGTGTACAACTCTGCCAGCTGAGCTACATTGATGGATTCTTTGACTGGAAGGAAGTGAGCTACTTTGGTTAGCTTGTCAATGACAACTAAGATAGAATCATTCCCCTTCTTGGACTTGGGAAACCCAGTGACGAAATCCATTTCAATGTGGTCGAATTTCCACTCGGGAATAGGAAGAGG
Organism: Secale cereale; assembly: GCA_902687465.1. Taxonomy (NCBI): domain Eukaryota; kingdom Viridiplantae; phylum Streptophyta; class Magnoliopsida; order Poales; family Poaceae; genus Secale; species Secale cereale. The sequence goes on along the minus strand of LR738710.1, from coordinate 261,400,773 downwards.
TTGGAGAAGACCGGCTGGACGTTGATGCTCTGCCTTCACTCTTCTGCAGACATCACATTCATTCACGAATTGGGCAATCTCATGCGAGTCCACCAGTAAGATTGCTTGAGGTCTTGGTACATCTTGGAACTTCTAGGATGAATTGAGAGGAGTCATGTGCTTCGTTCATTAGGAGCTTTCTGAGATCACCCTTGGGAACCACAAGTCTGTCCTCAAAGAACAAGGTGTCTTTCTCATCAATGCGATAGCACTTGTATTTGGGAGTACCCTTTGCAATACCATGTTTCACTTTCTGCACCATAGCATCACTGAGTTGGGCCTCACGGATCTGATCTTCCAAGGTAGGAGCAACTTGAAGATTTGCAAGAAAGCCTTGCGGAACAACTTGGAGGTTGAGCTTCCTGAATGCTTCACAAAGCTCAGGCTGAAACGGCTTGATAAGGAGACTGTTGCAATATGCCTTTCTGCTCAAGGCATATGCAATGACATTGGCCTTGCCAGGTGTGTATTCGATGCTTGGATCATACTCTTGGATCATTTCAACCCAACGAGTCTGGCGAAGGTTCAGGTTCGGCTGTGTGAAGATGTACTTCAACCTCTTGTGATCAGTGAAGATGTCGACTTTTCTGCCCAACAGAAGGTGTCTCAATGTGATCAAAGTGTGTACGACTGCTGCTAGCTCGAGATCATGTGTGGGGTAGTTCTTCTCACTTGGCTTCAGTTGACGAGAAGTGTATAACACAATTTTCTTGTCTTGCATTAGCACACCACCAAGTCCTTGAAGAGAAGCATCACAGAATACTTCGTAGGGCTTGGACTCATCTGGAGGAGTAAGAACCGGAGCAGAGATGAGCTTTTCTTTGAGAGTTTTGAATGCCACGTCACAATCCGGAGACCAGTTGTACTTAACATTCTTCTGCAGCAAGTTGGAGAGAGGCTTGGCAATCTTGGAGAAGTTCTCAACGAACCTTCTGCAATAGCTAGCAAGACCAAGGAAGCTTCGGAGTTGCTTGACGTTCTGAGGTGGTTCCCAGTTGACAATCGCTTCAACTTTCTCGGGGTTGACCGCAATACCGTCAGCAGAGATGATATGGCCCAGATACAAGACCTTATCGAGCCAGAATTCGCACTTGGAGAACTTGGCATAGAACTTATGTTCACGGAGTCCGTCGAGAACCAAACGGAGGTGCTTTTCATGATCCTCTTCATTCTTGGAGAATACCAAGATGTCATCCAGATAGACGAGCACAAATTCGTTGGTGTAGGGGTTGAATATGTAGTGCATGTTGGGAAACGTAGTATTTTCAAAATTTTCCTACGATCACGCAAGATCTATCTACTAGATGCATAGCAACGAGGGGGAGAGTGTGTCTACGTACCCTCGTAGACCGGGAGCGGAAGCATCAAGTGACGCGGTTGATGTAGTCGAACTTCTTCGCGATCCAACCGATCAAGCACCGAACGTACGGCACCTTCATGTTCAGCACACATTCAGCTTGATGACGTCCCACGAGCTCTTGATCCAGTTGAGCTTCACAGGAGAGTTTCGCCAGCACGACGGCGTGGTGACAGATATGATGTATCTACCGGCGCAGGGCTTCGCCTAAGCACTGCAACGGTATGACCGAGGTGTGTTTCTGTGGAGAGGGGCACCGCACACGGCTAAAACAATTCAACTTGTGTGTCTGATGACCCTCAACCGTAAGGGATCTGTTGCAGCGTTTTCGATAAGTAAGAGTGTCGAACCCAACGAGGAGCAGAAGGTATTGATAAGCGATTCTGAGCAAGAAATTACTGCAAGCACTGAAAGATAACTTTTAGGGGTTTTCTCGATATAAGCAACAGGAATGTAAAGGCAAGTAATGTAAAAGGTACTGAGAGTAACAAGTGGCCCAAGCCTTTCTTAGCAAAGGAGAGGCCTAGCAACTGAACTTATAAAGACTAAAGCGTTCTTGAGGACACACGGGAGAGGTAGTCATGTGCTTTCTCCATATTCCGTATCGATACTATGTTATGTGTTGATAAGTGTTGGTGGGTGGATCTATGCTAGTACACTCTCTAGACTAAGATGAATGCACTCTTATGATTAAACACCTTGCAAGCATCCGCAAATACAAGATAGAATTTAAGGCAAAAGCCTAACCATAGCAATACGATCGAGGATCCATTATTCCCTTATGCAAAAGCGTGCGAACTGGGGTTCAGGTTTCTATCACTCCGGCAACCCACCATAAGCATTCTTTATACACAATGTATTCTCCTAGGTCCTTAATAAGGCGAAGTGTTGGGTGTTCGACTCACACAACACCACTAGTAGAATGACAACGCAACTTAAGTATCAAACAACACATATTACTTCAACAGCATATGACTACTAACAACAAGACTTTCCCCATGTCCTCAAGAACTAAGGTAACTACTCACAAGACATAAAAGAGATCATGATCAGTGGGGATAAATATGTGATAAACAATCTGGACATAATAATATTTCTCCAACAAAACTCAATAGCATTCACCACAAGGTAGTAATCAACACCGATAGAGTAGAGAGGATAGGTAGTACAAGTTACAACAAGAGTTGCGATGGAAAGATGAGATTTGGATGAAGATGGAGACGGTGCTGGTGTTGGGGATGATGTTGATGATGATCTCGATGATGCCCGTGATGATGGTGATGACGATGGCGACGATCTCCCCTTCCGGGAGGTGATCTCCCCGGCGGAATCTACCCGCCGGAGATGCCCTTTTCTTCTCTGTAGGTTTCCGCCTCGAAGAGGCGGCGGAACTCCATAAAAAGTCCCGTGCCTAGGGTTTTCGGAGGACGGGGAACATATATGCAAAAGGGGGCGACCAGAGGTGGGCCAGGGGCTCCAGGCGCCCCCCCGGCGCGGCCAGGGGGGGGGGGGGGCGCCCCCAGGCCGCCTGGGCACCCTGTGGCCCCCCTCTGACTCCCCTTTTGCGTGTCTTCGTTATTCTTCCGAAAAATACCTCCCGTCAATTTTCAGGTAATTTGGCGGTGTTCTTCTTCACCAACTCAGTATCCACTTTTCCTGTTGAATTCTGCGTGTGCTGTTCCGGCACCGGAAAGTTGCAAACTGTGTAAACTAGACCAAAACAACATAAGAACATCATCATAACGTGAAATATATCAATGAATAAGGATAAATTATAATACAAAATAGTGATGTATTTTGGACGTATCAGTGTCCTAGGGTGCCCCCCTGCCCTCGTATATAAAGGAGCAAGGGAGAGGCCGGCCCTAGAGGGGGCGCGCCAAGTGTGGGGAGTCCTACTAGGACTCCCAAGTCCTACTAGGATTCCCCTTTCCTTTCCGGAGTAGGAGAGAAGGAAAGAGGTGGAGAGGGAGAAGGAAAAAGGGGCTGCACCCCTTGTCCAATTCGGACCAGAGGGGGGGCGCGCGCCTCCTTCCTTTTGGCCTTTCTCCTCTATTCCCATATGGCCCAATAAGGCCCATATACTCCGAAAAATACCCGAATCACTCGGAACCTTTCTGATGTCCGAATATAGTCGTCCAATATATCGATCTTTAAGTCTCGACCATTTCGAGACTCCTCGTCATGTCCCCGATCTCATCCGGGACTCCGAACTCCTTCGGTACATCAAAACTCATAAACTCATAATACCGATCGTCATCAAATGTTAAGCGTGCGGACCCTACGGGTTCGAGAACTATGTAGACATGACCGAGACTCATCTCCGGTCAATAACCAATAGCGGAACCTGGATGCTCATATTGGCTCCTACATATTCTACGAAGATCTTTATCGGTCAAACCGCATAACAACATACGTTGTTCCTTTTGTCATTGGTATGTTACTTGCCCGAGATTCGATCGTCGGTATCTCTATACCTAGTTCAATCTCGTTACCGGCAAGTCTCTTTACTCGTTCCGTAATACATCATCTCGTGACTAACTCATTAGTCTTTTGCTTGCAAGCCTTATTATGATGTGCATTACCGAGAGGGCCCGGAGATACCTCTCCGACACTCGGAGTGACAAATCCTAGTCTTGATCTATGCCAACACCACGAACACTTTCGGAGACACCTGTAGAGCATCTTTATGATCACCCAGTTACGTTGTGACGTTTGATAGCACACAAGGTGTTCCTACGGTATTCGGGAGTCGCATAATCTCATAGTCATAGGAACATGTATAAGTCATGAAGAAAGCAATAGCAGTAAAACTAAACGATCATAGTGCTAAGCTAACGGATGGGTCTTGTCCATCACATCATTCTCCTAATGATGTGATCCCGTTGATCAAATGACAACTCATGTCTATGGTTAGGAAACATAACCATCTTTGATCAATGAGCTAGTCTAGTAGAGGCATACTAGGGACACTCTGTTTTGTCTATGTATTCACACATGTACTAAGTTTCCGGTTAATACAATTCTAGCATGAATAATATACATTTATCATGATATAAGGAAATATAAATAACAACTTTATTATTGCCTCTAGGGCATATTTCCTTCAGTCTCCCACTTGCACTAGAGTCAATAATCTAGCTCACATCGCCATGTGATTTAATACTGATAGTTCACATCGTTATGTGAATAACACCCATAGTTCACATCGCCATGTGACCAACACCCAAAGGGTTTACTAGAGTCAATAATCTAGTTCACATCGCTATGTGATTAATACCCAAGAGTAATAAGGTGTGATCATGTTTGGTTTGTGAGAGAAGTTTAGTCAACGGGTCTGTCACATTCAGATCCGTATGTATTTCGCAAATTTCTATGTCTACAATGCTCTGCATGGAGCTACTCTAGCTAATTGCTCCCACTTTCAATACACATCCAGATTGATACTTAGAGTCATCTGGATTTAGTGTCAAAGCTTGCATCGGCGTAACCCTTTACGACGAACTCTTTATCACCTCCATAATCGAGAAACATTTCCTTAGTCATCCAGTTACTAAGGATAATTTTGACCGCTGTACAGTGATCTACTCCTGGATCACTATTGTACCCCCTTGACAAACTCATGGCAAGGTACACAACATGTTTGGTACACAGCATGGCATACTTTATAGAACCTATGGCTGAGGCATAGGGAATGACTTTCGTTCTCTCTATATTTTTCTGCCGTGGTCTGGCTTTGAGTCTTACTCAACTTCACACCTTACAAGTCAGGCAAGAACTCCTTCTTTGACTGATCCATTTTGAACTACTTCAAAATCTTATCAAGGTATGTACTCATCGAAAGTCTTATCAAGCGTCTTGATCTATCTCTATAGATCTTGATGCCCAATATATAAGCAGCTTCACCAAGGTCTTTCTTTGAAAAACTCCTTTCAAACACTCCTTTATGCTTTCCAGAAAATTCTACATCATTTCCGATCGACAATATGTCATTCACATATACTTATCAGAAAGGTTGTAGTGCTCCCACTCACTTCTTGTAAATACAGGCTTCACCGCAAGTCTGTATAAATCTATATGCTTTGATCAACTTATCAAAGCGTATATTCCAACTCCGAGATGCTTGCACCAGTCCATAGATGGATCGCTGGAGCTTGCACATTTTGTTAGCACCTTTAGGATTGACAAAACCTTCTGGTTGCATCATATACAAGTCTTCTTTAATAAATCCATTAAAGAATGCAGTTTTGTTATCCATTTGCCAGATTTCATAAAATGCGGCAATTGCTAACATGATTCAGACAGACTTAAGCATCGCTACGGGTGAGAAAGTCTCATCGTAGTCAACTCCTTGAACTTGTTGAAAAACTTTCGCAACAAGTCGAGCTTTGTAAACAGTAACATTACCATCAGCGTCAGTCTTCCTCTTGAAGATCCATTTATTTTTGATGGCTTGCCGATCATCGGGCAAGGTAACCAAAGTCCACACTTTGTTCTCATACATGGATCCCATCTCAGATTTCATGGCCTCAAGCCATTTTGCGGAATCTGGGCTCATCATCGCTTCCTCATAGTTCGTAGGTTCATCATGGTCCAGTAACATGACTTCCAGAACTGGGTCGCCATACCACTCTGATGCGGAACGAACCCTGGTTGATCTACGAAGTTCAGCAGAAACTTGATCTGAAGTTTCATGGTCATCATCATTATCTTCCTCACTAATTGGTGTAGGAATCACTGGAACTAGTTTCTGTGATGTTCCACTTTCCAATTCGGGAGAAGGTACAATTACCTCATCAAGTTCTACTTTCCTCTCACTCACTTCTTTCGAGAGAAACTCCTTCTCTAGAAAGGATCCACTCTTAGCAACAAAGACCTTGCCTTCGGATCTGTGATAGAAGGTGTACCCAACAGTTTCTTTTGGGTATCCTATGAAGATTTACTTCTCCGATTTGGGTTCGAGCTTATCATGTTGAAACTTTTTCACATAAGCATCGCAGTCCCAAACTTAAAGAAATGACAGCTTAGGTTTCTCGTCAAACCACAGTTCATACGGTGTCATCTCCACGGATTTAGATGGTGCCCTATTTAACGTGAATGTAGCTGTCTCTAATGCATAACCCCAAAAGCGATAGTGGTAGATCGGTAAGAGACATCATCGATCGCACCATATCTAATAAAGTACGGTTATGACGTTCGGACACATCATTACACTGTGGTGTTCCAGGTGGCGTGAGTAGTGAAACTATTTCACATTGTTTTTACTGAAGGCCAAACTCGCTAACTCAAATATTTTACCTCTACGATCATATCGTAGAAACTGTTATTTTCTTGTTACGATGATTCTCCACTTCACTCTGAAATTCTTTGAACTTTTCAAATGTTTCAGACTTGTGCTTCATTAAGTAGATATACCCATATCTGCTCAAATCATCAGTGAAGGTCAGAAAATAACGATACCCGCCGCGAGCTTCAACACTCATTGGTCCACATACATCTGTATGTATGATCTCCAACAAATCTGTTGCTCGCTCCATTGTTCCGGAGAACAGAGTTTTAGTCATCTTGCCCATGAGGCATGGTTCGCAAGCACCAAGTGATTCCAAAAGTCCATCACTATGGAGTTTCTTCATGCGCTTTACACCATTATGACCTAAACGGCAGTGCCACAAATAAGTTGCACTATCATTATTAACCTTGCATCTTTTGGCTTCAATATTATGAATATGTGTATCACCACGATCGAGATCCAACAAACTATTTTCATTGGGTGTATGACCATCAAAGGTTTTATTCATGTAAACAGAATAACAATTATTCTATGACTTTAAATGAATAACCATATTGCAACAAATATGATCAAATCATATTCATGCTCAACGCAAATGCCAAATAACATTTATTTAGGTTTTACACTAATCCCGAAAGTATAGGGAGTGTGCGATGATGATCATATCAATCTTGGAACTACTTCCAACACACATCGTCACTTCACATTTAACTAGTCTCTGTTCATTCTACAATTCTCGTTTCGAGTTACTAATTTTAGAAACTGAACCGGTATCAAGTACCCAGGGGTTGCTATGAACACTAGTAAAGTACACATCAATAATCTGTATATCAAAATATACCTTTGTTCACTTTGCCATCCTTCTTATCCGCCAAGTATCTAGGGCAGTTCCACTTCCAGTGACCATTTCCTTTGCAGTAGAAGCACCTAGTTTCAGGCTTGAGTTTTATCTTTGGGTTTCTTCACGGGAGTGACAACTTGCTTGTCATTCTTCTTGAAGTTCCCCTTCTATCCCTTTGCCCTTTACTTGAAACAAGTGGTCTTGTTAACCGTCAACACCTGATGCTTTTTTCATGATTTCTACCTTCGCCGACTTCAGCATCGCGAAGAGCTCGGGAATTCCTTTCGTCATCCCTTGTATATTATAGTTCATCACGAAGTTCTACTAACTTGGTGATAGTGACTAGAGAAATTTGTCAATTACTATCTTATCTGGAAGATTAACTCCCACTTGATTCAAGTAATTGTAGTACCCAGACAATCTCAGCACGTGCTCACTGGTTGAGCTATTCTCCTCCATCTTGTAGGCAAAGTACTGTCAGAAGTCTTATACCTCTCGACCCGGGCATGAGTATGAAATACTAATTTCAACTCTTGGAACATCTTATATGCTCCATGGCGTTCAAAACGTTTTTGAAGTCCCGATTCTAAGCCATAAAGCATGGTGCACTTAAACTATCAAGTAGTCATCATGCCGAGCTTTTGTCAAAACGTTCATAACGTCTACATCTGCTCCTGCAATAGGTCTGTCACCTAGCGGTGCATCAAGGACATAATTCTCTGTGCAGCAATGAGGATAATCCTCAGATCACGGAACAATTCCGCATCATTGCTACTAACATCTTTCAACTTAGTTTTCTCTAGGAACATATAAAAAATAAACGGGGAGCAACATCGTGAGCTATTGATCTACAACATAGATATGCTAATACTACGAGGACTAAGTTCATGATAAATTAAAGTTCAATTTAATCATATTACTTAAGAACTCCCACTTAGATAGACATCCCTCTAGTCATCTAAATGATCACGTGATCCAAATCAACTAAACCATGTCCGATCATCACGTGAGATGGAGTAGTTTCAATGGTGAACATCTTATGTTGATCATATCTACTATATGATTCACGCTCGACCTTTCGGTCTCCAGTGTTCCGAGGCCATATCTGCATATGCTAGGCTCATCAAGTTTAACCCGAGCATTCTGCGTGTGCAAAATTGGCTTACACCCGTTGTATTTGAACGTAGAGCTTATCACACCCGATCATCACGTGGTGTCTCGGCACGACGAACTTTCGCAACGATGCATACTCAGGGAGAACACTTATACCTTGAAATTTAGTAAGGGATCATCTTATAATGCTACCGTCGAACTAAGCAAAATAAGAAGCATAATAAGATAAACATCACATGCAATCAAAATATGTGACATGATATGGCCATCATCATCTTGTGCTGTTGATCTCCATCTCCAAAGCACCGTCATGATCACCTTCGTCACCGGCGCGACACCTTGATCTCCATCGTAGCATCATTGTCGTCTCGCCAACTATTGCTTCTACGACTATCGCTACCGCTTAGTGATAAAGTAAAGCAATTACATGGCGATTGCATTTCATACAATAAAGCGACAACCATATGGCTCCTGCCAGTTGCCGATAACTTTACAAAACATGATCATCTCATACAAAACCGTATATCTCATCATGTCTTGACCATATCACATCACAACATGCCCTGCAAAAACAAGTTAGACGTCCTCTACTTTGTTGTTCCAAGTTTTACATGGCTGCTATGGGCTTAGCAAGAACCGTTCTTACCTACGCATACAAAACCACAACGATGTTTCGTCAAGTATGTGCTGTTTTAACCTTCACAAGGACCGGGCGTAGCCACACTTGATTCAGCTAAAGTGAGAGAGACAGACACCCGCCAGTCACCTTTAAGCAACGAGTGCTCATAACGGTGAAACCAGTCTCGCGTAAGCGTACGCGTAATGTCGGTCCGGGCCGCTTCATCTCACAATACCGCCGATGCAAAGTATGACATGCTGGTAAGCAGTATGACTAGTATCGCCCACAACGCATTGTGTTCTACTCGTGCATATCATCTACGCATAGACCTGGCTCTGATACCACTGTTGGGGAACGTAGTATTTTCAAAATTTTCCTACGATCACGCAAGATCTATCTACTAGATGCATAGCAACGAGGGGGAGAGTGTGTCTACGTACCCTCGTAGACCGGGAGCGGAAGCGTCAAGTGACGCGATTGATGTAGTCGAACTTGTTCGCGATCCAACCGATCAAGCACCGAACGTACGACACCTCCGCGTTCAGCACACGTTCAGCTTGATGACGTCCCACGAGCTCTTGATCCAGTTGAGCTTCATGGGAGAGTTTCGCCAGCACGACGGCGTGGTGACAGATATGATGTATCTACCGGCGCAGGGCTTCGCCTAAGCACTGCAACGGTATGACCGAGGTGTGTTTCTGTGGAGAGGGGCACCACACACGGCTAAAACAATTCAACTTGTGTGTCCTAGGGTGCCCCTGCCCCCGTATATAAAGGAGCAAGGGAGAGGCCGGCCCTAGAGGGGGCGCGCCAAGTGTGGGGAGTCCTACTAGGACTCCCAAGTCCTACTAGGATTCCCCTTTCCTTTCCGGAGTAGGAGAGAAGGAAAGAGGTGGAGAGGGAGAAGGAAAAAGGGGCTGCACCCCTTGTCCAATTCGGACCAGAGGGGGGGCGCGCGCCTCCTTCCTTTTGGCCTTTCTCCTCTATTCCCATATGGCCCAATAAGGCCCTTATACTCCGAGAAATACCCGAATCACTCGGAACCTTTCCGATGTCCGAATATAGTCGTCCAATATATCGATCTTTACGTCTCGACCATTTCGAGACTCCTCGTCATGTCCCCGGTCTCATCCGGGACTCCGAACTCCTTCGGTACATCAAAACTCATAAACTCATAATACCGATCGTCATCAAATGTTAAGCGTGCGGACCCTACGGGTTCGAGAACTATGTAGACATGACCGAGACTCATCTCCGGTCAATAACCAATAGCGGAACCTAGATGCTCATATTGGCTCCTACATATTCTACGAAGATCTTTATCGGTCAAACCGCATAACAACATACGTTGTTCCTTTTGTCATTGGTATGTTACTTGCCCGAGATTCGATCGTCGGTATCTCTATACCTAGTTCAATCTCGTTACCGGCAAGTCTCTTTACTCGTTCCGTAATACATCATCTTGTGACTAACTCATTAGTCTTTTGCTTGCAAGCCTTATTATGATGTGCATTACCGAGAGGGCCCGGAGATACCTCTCCGACACTCGGAGTGACAAATCCTAGTCTTGATCTATGCCAACACTACGAACACTTTCGGAGACACCTGTAGAGCATCTTTATGATCACCCAGTTACGTTGTGACGTTTGATAGCACACAAGGTGTTCCTACGGTATTCGGGAGTCGCATAATCTCATAGTCATAGGAACATGTATAAGTCATGAAGAAAGCAATAGCAGTAAAACTAAACGATCATAGTGCTAAGCTAACGGATGGGTCTTGTCCATCACATCATTCTCCTAATGATGTGATCCCGTTGATCAAATGACAACTCATGTCTATGGTTAGGAAACATAACCATCTTTGATCAATGAGCTAGTCTAGTAGAGGCATACTAGGGACACTCTGTTTTGTCTATGTATTCACACATGTACTAAGTTTCCGGTTAATACAATTCTAGCATGAATAATATACATTTATCATGATATAAGGAAATATAAATAACAACTTTATTATTGCCTCTAGGGCATATTTCCTTCAGTCTCCCACTTGCACTAGAGTCAATAATCTAGCTCACATCGCCATGTGATTTAATACTGATAGTTCACATCGTTATGTGAATAACACCCATAGTTCACATCGCCATGTGACCAACACCCAAAGGGTTTACTAGAGTCAATAATCTAGTTCACATTGCTATGTGATTAATACCCAAGAGTAATAAGGTGTGATCATGTTTTGTTTGTGAGAGAAGTTTAGTCAACGGGTCTGTCACATTCAGATCCGTATGTATTTCGCAAATTTCTATGTCTACAATGCTCTGCATGGAGCTACTCTAGCTAATTGCTCCCACTTTCAATACGCATCCAGATTGATACTTAGAGTCATCTGGATTTAGTGTCAAAGCTTGCATCGGCGTAACCCTTTACGACGAACTCTTTATCACCTCCATAATCGAGAAACATTTCCTTAGTCATCCAGTTACTAAGGATAATTTTGACCGCTGTACAGTGATCTACTCCTGGATCACTATTGTACCCCCTTGACAAACTCATGGCAAGGTACACAACATGTTTGGTACACAGCATGGCATACTTTATAGAACCTATGGCTGAGGCATAGGGAATGACTTTCGTTCTCTCTATATTTATCTGCCGTGGTCTGGCTTTGAGTCTTACTCAACTTCACACCTTACAAGTCAGGCAAGAACTCCTTCGTTGACTGATCCATTTTGAACTACTTCAAAATCTTATCAAGGTATGTACTCATCGAAAGTCTTATCAAGCGTCTTGATCTATCTCTATAGATCTTGATGCCCAATATGTAAGCAGCTTCACCAAGGTCTTTCTTTGAAAAACTCCTTTCAAACACTCCTTTATGCTTTCCAGAAAATTCTACATCATTTCCGATCGACAATATGTCATTCACATATACTTATCGATGACACTTTCTGGAATGTGGTGGGAGCGAAAATCCTTGCAGAAGTCAGCCCACGAGATTTCACGCCCTTCTCTGGAGTCTTTGTACTGCTGCCACCAATCAGCGGCTTGGTCCTTGAGTTGGAAGGCGGCAAACTTCACATAGTCCTCGGGCCTGACGTTATTGCACTCGAAATGCTTCTTGATATCTGTTATCCAGTCTTCAGCATCTAGAGGGTCCACACAGTAACTGAATGCCTTTGGTTGGTTTGCTAGGAACTGGTTGAGTGTAGCAAAGTGAGGTTGGTTGAACAAATTGCCTTGGCCTTGGTTCCCATGAGCACCCTGATTTGGTAGAATGTTCTGCATCATTTCCATAAGCATCTGGGTGTTCTGGTTCGTCGCTTGCATAATTGCTCTCCAGGCCTCAGACGGAGGAGGAGGGGAAGGAGGACAATCAGGAACCTCTGCACCCTCTGGGTTAGCGTTGGGAACCCTTTTAGGAGCCATCCTGAATGAGATGACAACTATTAGACATTGATTGAAAGAATATATAAGCTGAATCAACTGCTAGAAATTGCAACGTAAGTCTTCACAAGAACATTCGAACAAGATGAACGAATGTAATCCACAGTTTAATGATAACAACAATCTTCACGAGAAGCCACTTGGGAGAACAAAAGGTAAATAAAAACAACAAGGAGCAGATAGAACAAATACAATATAGAAGCTTCGTTCGACATATTCATGCTAAAAGCTTATGGAACGTGTTACAAAAGGGTTTTGCAATCCCCAGATCAGCATAGCCAAGGACCCTTTAAGATGCAACTCCCGATCGGAACAACGCCCATAAAACTACTTCACTCAATGTAGAACCCCGAACTCCATATCATGCATTCGTTGGAAGAATGCCTACGAGCTACTAGATGAACCCACCTATTAATTTCCGAAAGTTTCCAGTTATGCAATCAGGTGTTGGGGATACAGGGGAAGCATCGCACACTCAACTCTAATCCTACATCCAGCTGTATCCATCCTTCAACACATAACCAGTTATTTCTGGAAACCATTTACCTCGGACCTTCGAAACACATCTACTATACAAGGTATGACATTACTCCTGAACTACCTCCCCAGTACTGGGTGATGTCGGGGTTATCTTGCCACTAATAGCATAGGAGAGTTTTCGATGTCGGCCGTCTTATGTATTCCAGAACTGCTGCGATATATTTGTGACGACAACACCTCGGAGCTCAACTCCCTGGGACACTGCCATAACCCCTAAATGACAGGAGGCATCGAGAACAATGTCCTCGTCACAAAGACATCGGAACAATCCAAACAATACCCGCGTGATCCTAATTTTTTTTGGTGAATTTTGAGAGTAGAAGAGACAAGATTAATCGTCAGGAGTTCTCACCGGAGTGAAAAGAGATGAGGAGCAAAAGAAATCCTACACTTCGATATATATATATAGGACTCAAAACATTTCAAGTGTGTGCCTAGACTCAACCGTCAATGATTCAATCAATTAGTGGGGGCTTCTAGGTCGGAGAAGGCTCTGAATACCAACTTGTAATGCCCAGGATGGGATTATACCTCCTACTTGTCGAGGCACGACTTAAAGGTATAAGCCCATTCTAGAATGATCTCAAGTTTGGTATCTTTGCACGACTCATGTAAAATAGGGATGAATTGCAAAAGGATAGTTGGCTTACACTCGCCACATCACACAATACATTACATAAGCAAATCATCATCCAAAACATCACAACCCGACTACGGGCGAAGATCCAAATGAAAGATACCAAATACATAAAGCGACAGGGTCCGAATTGCCCCTAGTAGAAACCACTACTGATCATCGGGATAGTGCACATAGTATCGACTACGTTCTTCATCGAACTCCGAGGACAGCTCCTTGCCGTCACCTGAGTAGTTCACCATAGTACCTGCATCTGGTGTGGTGTAGAATCTGTGAGCAACGGAGGACTCAGCAATCCCGTTCCCGGGTAACAGAACTATCTAAGCCTTGGGTGTGGAACAAGGCTGAAGAAGATAAAAGGTTGCAGCTGCACTAGCACTAGCTTACGTGTTTAGAGCGAGAAGAGAAGTGCCACGAGCGTCAAAGTGATCACGAAGTGATCCTATCTAAGCACGTCAAACATAACCCCACCGTGTTCACTTCCCGAACCCCTTTTAGAAAATGACCGTCACGGTTACTCATGCTGGTAGTGTGTTCTGAACATGGTGTCAAGTTTTCTACAACCGGATATTAACAAATTCCTATCTGCAACATAACCGCGGGCACGGCTTTCGAAAGTTCAAAACCCTGCAGGGGTGTCCCAACTTAGCCCCTTACAAGCTCATGATCCGCGGAGTCGCAACTCCAAGGTGGGAAGGCCCGAGTATTCTTGGAATCCCGTGCTTAAGATACTCCGACTAAGGTAAGACTAATCCAGCAAATCCTCCCGGCGTGCCGACACCCTGATAGTAGCTGCGCGTATCTCGTCTCAGGCCACGACCGGATGGGTGATGCTACGGATTTTTACCAGCCCTCGGGTTTCCCCAAGGTGGCCCCGCAGGACCCCCAGTTTGGACCAACACTCATGTGGAGCACTGGCCCGGGTTGTTGATTAAGAAGAGGGTTCATAACTCCCTATGCAAGTTTTAGTTGATTAGGCAAATGTAGTACCAATGTTGGGACTTGCTGGAAAAGCCTTAGCGCTAAGTGGTTTATCGAGGGGGTCCCATAACCCCAACCGTGTGAGGAACGCATAATCAAGGAACATAACACCGGTTTATACGGTTCCTAGGGCGGCATGACTGGAACAAATCACCAAGCAACAGGCTTAGCCTTCCACCCATTACCAATATATAGATGATTTAGTTTAAGAGTTTATATAGTGTGATATCCCAACAAGCTTCAACATGAAGCAAGAATCTTCAATTCTTCTCCTGCAACTAGCAATGCTATAAGAGGGGCCGAGCGAAGCTTATGTAGCCAAACAAAGGTTTGCTAGGTTGGCTGGTTAGACAGATTCATGGTTACAATAGGAGTCTGACAAACAAACATGGGCATCGAGGCAATGAGCTAAAGAGCGAGACATCTAGCAATATGTAAAGATAGAAATGATATCTGGGTCAAGTCATCTTGCATGTCGAGTCGTCGATGGGATCCTAAGACGGCTCGTCGTACTCAACCTCGGTAGTAATCTCGTTCTCGTTCTCGGTCTCGGCTTCCAGCTCTACTCAACACAAGAACACAACGAGGCATGAAATCAAAACAAGGTGCAATGCACATTCAACATGATGCACATATGATGCATGACAAGTATATATATGATGCAAAAGATGGTAAGGTAGGAAGCACAGAGAAATAACACAAGAACAACAAGTTTAAATGAGGCCGGAATCCACATATAGCGAATCCGGTAAGTCCTCATATGCACAAGTTGAAAATGGTCCAGATCTGAACAAACCTTAAGTTAAATTTGTTAAACAGCAAGTTAACATGCACCATGATGATCTACACGGAATTCTAGTCAAGTTTCATATAAAGTTTGTTTAAAACGGAGCTACGGTCTAGATGATATGAGTAAAACAAGTTAAACATGGCAACGGTGCAAGATGCACCCAAACATCAAGAAAGCATACTCCAACCATGTAAACAAGATGATATTATGAATCTACATGCAAAATCACACAAGTTTCATGTAGGGCACGCTCAAAACGGAGCAACGGTTCAACACATACACTCGAAACAAGAAACAATGCAAAGCTGCAATTAACAGCCACATAGCAAAGCAAGAAATATATACTCTACAGCACTCAAACATGGTGATAAGAAGCATGGACATGAAGTAGACATATCCTACAACAAACAACTCCATTGGAGCAACTCCATTGGAGGCATGGATCAATAGCAACAAGCTACAACATTTTGATCATGACGTTAAAAACCTGACAGTAATATTTTATAGCAACTTGGGAGCAAGAATTAAATAAGCTACAACAACCCATATGAGCAAGTGAGGGCATGGATGGATAGACAACAACATATACAACAAGGAATGATCAAAGGCCACTCCAAAACTAGCATGGATTTGCCTAGGGCATCAAGCAAACATAGCATCAGGATAAGACAGATTCCAGACTTAGTGAAATTTCACTAAGTGTTAAAACAGTTAAGTTGGCATGGCATGTTTGCAAGCATGTTTAAGTCACCTCAAGGCATATCATGGCAAATGGTTTGCACCACAGCAAAGACCATATAATGGAGATTCTAAGACATATAGGCATGTGACAAGGGGACAAACACATCAATAGCAACGAGCTCTTCAAATCAGCATCTCATAACATGTTACAAAACTTAACAACCACATGCACTTTTGCAACAAAGATTAACATGTCAATATGAACCCTAACATGCATGCTACAACAACCATCATGTAAAGCATCTCATGATGAACATTTTGACATATCATTTGCTTCATTTGGATAAACATGCACCAAGTTAACACATCTCAAACATGGCATGAAAATAACAAGTAGCAACAGTTTATATCAAGTAGCACTCTTGCCACGAAGATTTAGACCTCTAGATGGACTCAAACAAGCATGGCACAATGGAACAAAACGTAGTACACATCACCACGATCATTTTGACATAACATATGCACAATTTGGACAAGCACAATAAAAGTTACAACCATCGCAATATGCCATCAGACAACAAAAATAAAAAAGACTTAGTGAAAAAAAGGAGGGCTACCTCGCGGATTGGGTCCACGGGGCGGATCGGGTCAACGCGAAGCGGGTGCGGGTCGGGTCCGGACCTGTTAGGGTTCGGCCCGGCGGCTGGATTGGGCGCTCGCCCGATGGGATCTGGATCGCGGCGAGGCGGGCGGCGGCCCTCGGCGGCGGATCGACGGTGCCGGCCGGCGGCTTGGCGAGTGATACGTCCAAAATGTATCTATAATTTCTGCTTGCTCCATGCCACTTTTGGGTGATATTGTTATGATATTCATACACTTCCATACACTTTTGATCATATTTGGACTAACCTACTAATCCAGTGCACCCCGGTGCCAGTTTCTATTTTCGGCTGTTTTTGTATTTCAGGTTTTCACGTTACGAGAACTGCCAGGAAAAATCCAGAAAAATTATATAAAAAATCAGCGTTCCAGAACCTACCTTGCGCCCGAAGGACAGCCGGGGGGGGGGGGGACCAGGGCTCCAGGCGCCCTGGCGGCGCGCCCCCCCTGGGCCGCGCCGGGGGGGCGCCTGGGCCCCCCGAGCCCCGTCTGGTGCCCCCCTTCGGCATATATTTAGAGCATCCTTCGAAACCCTCGGGACGGGAACTCTTTTTCGCGATCTCATCTCTGTTCCGCCGCCGCCGCCGCTTCCAAGATCGGGAGCACCAGGAGAACTCTTTCCGGCACCCTGCCGGAGGGGAGGATCACCATCGGAAGCCTCTCCACCACCATGGAAGCCTCCCGGATGAGTTGTGAGTAGTCTCCCTTGGACCATGAGTCCATGACCAGTAGCTATGTGATGTTCTCCTCCCGTTCTTGTGCTTCACTAATTAGTCCTCGTGAGCTGCCCTACATGATCGAGGCACATATGTAATCCTTATGTTGTTGCTATGTTGAGTTTGCTGGGATCCGATGGATTATGAGATTATGTTCAGATTGTTCTTGAGTAATATATTTGATCTACCTCTTTTATATTTATGTTCATAAGTAATTCTTGCATGTTCTCCGTTGTTATTTATTGCTTTGGCCAAGTAATGGGTAGTGACTCCAAGAGGGAACGTTATGCTCGATTGTGGGTTCATGCCCCTCGATGACTAGTTTGAGTGACAGAAACATGAGTCTAGGGGATGTGCTGTTGCCACAAGGGGGAAAACAACGGTGCTTGTGCCCGCGGGTGCAAGGATTGTTTACTTTACGCAAAGTTCTTTTAATGCAGTTGTCTGTTGCATTGAGTTTACACTATGGGTGGGACTCGCAACTTAATACCAGCGAGATGTTCTGGATAGATATCTCAAGGTGGATGATTAGTAGTAGATATTGATGGATTTCGGTCTACTTACTTTGGCGTACTGCCCATGCTTTGAACCTCAACCTTTCTTGCAATGTAGTCAGCATTGGTTTGTGTTCGTGGTCCTGTCAATTGCCCAGCTGTAATTCGTTTACCTCACATAGCTGTTTTATCGTCTTTTGGGAGAGAGACATCACTAGTGAACATCATGAGACTCCGGTCCATATTACCATCATTGTTCACATCCGCTATTTACTTTTCACTATTATTTACTATTGCAAACATTATCTATCACTACTATCATTTGCGTTTAATCCTTTGTGAACTACAAGGCCGGAGGGATTGACAACCTCTCTGTACTCGTTGGGAGCAAAGTTATTTGTATCTGTGTGCAGGTCCACGTTGATTGCTAATATCTGGCGCCGTTAGCAGTTGACACCTACTTGTTGAACCTAGGAGTCTCTGGGGATTCGATCCTTGGCATCTTTGCTAAGGGAAAAACTTCCACAACACTGCATCTTACACCTTCCACTTGGGGTAACCAACGAGGGGTTAGAGGCCCATCAAGGAGTTTTTCTGGCATCGTTGCCGGGGACTACACTCTTCAGGATAGGGGAGTTGCATGCTATCTTTTACCTTTGCTTTTTATTCTTGTTAGTTTACCTTTCAGTTTTTGCTTTAGTACCTTTTATCGAAAATCACAAAAATAGTTATCTTGCTTACTTGCTACTATGGGTTCCACCGAGAACACCAAGTTGTGTGACTTCACAAGTCACAACAATGATGACTTTATCAGCACACCTATCACTACACCTGCCACTTCAGCACCTTCATATGAAATTAAACCTGCTTTACTGAACTTAGTCATGAAAGATCAATTCTCCGGTGCTGGAGATGATGCTGCTTTACACTTGAACAACTTTGTTGAACTTTGTGATATGCAAAAGTATCACGAAATAGATGGTAATATTGTTAAGCTTAAGCTTTTTCCTTTCTCCTTGAGAGGAGGAGCTAAAATATGGTTTCAGTCTTTGCCTAGAAATAGCATAGATTCATGGGACAAGTGCAATGATGCTTTTATTGGAAAATACTATCCACCTGCTAAAATTATCCAACTTAGAAGTAACATAATGAATTTTAAACAATTGGATAATGAACACTTTGCCCAAGCTTGGGAACGTATGAAATCTCTTATCAAGAACTGCCCTACTCATTGTTTGACTACTTGGATGGTTATCCAAACTTTTTATGCAGGCTTGAACTTTACCTCGCGAAACTTGTTAGATTCGGCCGCGGGAGGAACTTTTATGTCAACTACACTTGGTGCTGCCACGAAGCTTCTCGATGAGATGATGACCAACTATTCCCAATGGCACACCGAACGCGCTCCAACAGGTAGGAAGGTAAACTCTGTCGAGGAGATTTCCTCCTTAAATGAAAAAGTTGACTTAATCATGTCTCTACTTTCGAAGCAATCTTCTGTTGATCCTCGTGATGTTCCTTTAAATTCTTTGATTGCTCAAGAACAAGTAGATGTGAACTTTATCTCTAGAAACAATTTTAACAACAATGCTTATATGAGTAACTTTGGTAGCAATCCTAGACCGTTCCCCTCTAATTCTTATCGGAACAACAATGCTTATCCTATCACCAAGAACTCCACTACTGAACTAGAGATTATGCTTAAAGATTTCATCACTACCCAAAAAGCCTTTAATAAGAGTGTAGAAGAAAAACTACATAAACTAGATGATCTTTCTTTTAAGGTAGACCATTTAGCCAATGAGGTAAAATTGCTAAAAATTAAAACTTCTCCTCTTGAGGAGAGGGAAGTCACTCCTATAAATGCTATTCAAGTGCAAATTCATGAAAATATTAGGATGATGGCTAAACTTAAAGAGAGATGGGCTAGAGAAAGGGAGGAAGAAGATAGAATTAAGAGCCTTCCTACCCACCACAATGTTGCTACTATCCAAGTTGTTGAGGATATCCAAACTCTTATCACCCAATGTACTCCTGGTCCCAATAGACCTATTAATGGTGATGCTATGACTATAGAAACTACCAAACAAGTGAACCTAAAGGACACCACTACCACTTTACTTGATGCTCGTGACCTTGATTTTGATAATTGCACTCTTACCGAAGTTATTGATTTCCTTCACAAGATGTCTAGAGACCCCCGCACTAGCACGCTTAACCTTGCCTTTACAGAGCATATCACTAATGCTCTCATCAAAGCTAGGGAGGAGAACTTAGAGTAGAAGCCTCCATACCTAGAAAGCTAGAAGATGGTTGGGATCCTATGATAAAAATTAAATTGAATGACTTCTCTTGCTATGCATTATGTGATGTTGGAGCTAGTACCTCTGTTATGCCCAAAAGAATATATGATATGCTTAAATTGAAACCTTTTGATTCTTGTTCTTTTGGTGTTCGTCTCGTTGATTCTTCCATAAAGAAACCTTTGGGGAGGATCGACGATGTTCTTATCGTTGTCAATGATAATTATGTTCCCGTTGATTTTACTATTATGGATATTGAATGTGATCCTTCATTTCCAATTATTTTGGGACGTCCCTTTTTTTGCACCGTTGGTGCTATCATTGACATGAAAGAGGGTAATATAAAATTTCAGTTTCCTCTCAAGAAAGGGATGGAACACTTTCCTCGAAAGAAGATCAAGTTACCTTTTGAGTCCGTTGTACGGGCTAGCTATTCTTTTACTCTTGATAAAACTTGATCTATATGCATTATGCCTAGCTTAAAGGCATAAAAGAAAGCGCTTTTGGGAGGCAGCCCACATGAATAAATTTTTATATTTTGCTTTTGTTGTGTCTTGATGTTGTTTACTACAGTAGCATCATCATTGTATCTTTGCTTTTCATATTTGTGCCAAGTATAGCCTCTGATTGCTAGAAAGTTCAAAAGTTGTGAGGTGCTGTCCAGGAAACAGATTCTGTCCTTGGATAGAAAAATTCGTATAAAACCACCAGATCATCTTTTTGGTCTGAATTTTTTCGACAGCGTTCTCTATATAATTGTATTTCGTGCATCTGTTCTGAGTTTTTTGATTTGAGTTGCAGAAGTGCCCCGAATAAATCAATTACTACCTGCTGTTCTGTTTTTCATAGATTCTGTCCTGTTTTGCCTTTCCTTCATTTTGCAAACCAAGAGCTTGCTTTTTCTTTGCAAAAACCTTTTGGCAATCTTGAGAAACAGTAGAACTTCAAGAATATCTTTATTTCCAGCAAGGTGCAATTATTTTATTAAGGGTACTAACCTCGCTAATCAGATTATGATGAGTTATGTATGAAGGGAGTTTTCAAGTGTGCGAGGGAAGATGATAAAAAGATTCAGGAGTGTCAAGCGCTCAAGCTTGGGGATGCCCCCGTGCACCCCCAAGAAATATTCAAGGAGACTCAAGCGTCTAAGCTTGGGGATGCCCCCGTGCACCCCCTTCTCCATCAACATTATCAGTTCGTCTTTCGTTCCGCTATATTTTTATCACTTCATGTGTTATGTGCTATGCTTGGAGCGTCTAGCTTTTAGTTTTGCTTTTTAGTTTTTCATAACGAGTCAGAACTCAGCGTTCTTTATGTGGGAGATAAACACGCTCCACTTCTACCTAGAACATAACATAGAATTTTTATGTCTATCTTTGCTGTGTGTGTTCTTTGTCTTTTAATAGCTACTATCATGTTCAACTCTTAGTATTCATGCTTATCTTTTCAAAGAGCTTTTGTTTAGTTGGTTGCTTGAACTCTCTTTAATTATCATGCTTATCTAATTAAGAGAGTTTGCTTCCGTTGCATTGGTTGATATGTCTATGATAAAGATACTACGTGCATAATGGTGCTTAGTAGTTCAGGTTTCTTATGGTTAGTCTCAAATAGCTGGGGGATTCCCAACGAGTTGTTGGAGTACCAACTTGATTTGTTTGCCAATGATGTGGTATGGTTTAGTAATATCTTCCTTCAAGAATTTATTTTGATTGACTTGGCGTATGCTCACGCATATTTAAGACTGTAAAGAAAGTCTGTCAAGCCTTGATGATCTTTTATTTCTGAGTAGCGATATAACTTCCATGCCTGATTCAATATTGCTTTGTCTCTCTGCATGATTATGACCGTCATTGCTCTCTTAGTTGGTCGCTCCCAGTCTTTTGCTAACCTCCACCTGTACTAAGCAGACTAACTTTGCAATACATAGCTCATGGGAAAGTAGCTTAAAAACTATTGTGGTAAAGAATATGTTGCTTATGTATCTTATTTCTTATAAGTTGCTTGCTGAGCGGTAACCATGTTTCTGGGGACGCCATCAACTGTCACACTTTTTTTGAATATCATGTGAGTTGCTATGCATGTTCGTCTTGTCTGAAGTAAGGGTGATTCGCCATGGGTTGAATGAGTATGCATATTGTTAGAGAAGAACATTGGGCCGCCAACCAAAGCCATGTATCATGGTGGAAGTTTTAGCTTGGACATTAATCCTCAATCTCTTATGAGAATATGCTTATGCATTAAAGAGGAGTCCATCATCTATTTTCTATGTTGTCCCGGTATGGATGTCCTCAAGTTGAGATCTATCAAAAACGAGAAATCAAATGCGATTTATCTCCTTGGACCTTTGTACAGGTGGCATAGAGGTACCCCTTTGTGACACTTGGTTGAAACATATGTAATGCAATGATAACCCATGGAAATCCGAGCTAATTAGGACAAGGTGCGAGCACTATTGGTATTCGATGCATGAGGCTTGCAACTTATAGGATGTCTTATGCATGACACATATGAAGTACTACTACCGTTGACAAAATTGCTTCTATGTTTTCCAAATAAAAAGCTCTAGCACATAACCATTCTTTTACTTTTATGTTGAGTCTCCACCTTCTTTTAAAAGCACCAACTACTGAGAGCATGATTGTCATTCTGAGTGTAATGTGCATTGTCCCAAAGTAGCATTGTCTTTTGCATGATTGTGATATCGTTTATTTTGAAATCATTGTATCTAGTCATCACTTAAACCTTGAAGGTGCCCCTGCATTTATGTTTTGCTTCACTAAAGGGGGCAAGCTAGATATCACTTTATCATATTTGCACATCATGTTCATTGCAAATCTATTTGATGCTTCAATGTCATGTTGTAAAACTTTCAGTCCTTTGTGATTTTCTCATGAGGCAACTTAATTACTATAGAATCATTGTCTCAGTAAGCTTTTGTCATATGACTGTAAAAAGTACTATATGGTTAATAGCATGTCACCACAGAAATTATTCTTGTTATCATTTACCTACTCGAGGACGAGCAGGAATTAAGCTTGGGGATGTTGATACGTCCAAAACGTATCTATAATTTCTGCTTGCTCCATGCCACTTTTGGGTGATATTGCTATGATATTCATACACTTCCATACACTTTTGATCATATTTGGACTAACCTACTAATCCAGTGCACCCCGGTGCCAGTTTCTGTTTTCGGCTGTTTTTGTATTTCAGGTTTTCACGTTACGAGAACTGCCAGGAAAAATCCAGAAAAATTATATAAAAAATCAGCGTTCCAGAACCTACCTTGCGCCCGAAGGACAGCCGGGG
>LR738710.1:261091726-261376947 GCA_902687465.1 Secale cereale | reverse complement strand
GGGGGGGGGGGGGGGGGGGGGGGGGGCACCAGGGCTCCAGGCGCCCTGGCGGCGCCCCCCCTGGGCCGCGCCGAGGGGGTGCCTGGGCCCCCCGAGCCCCGTCTGGTGCCCCCCTTCGGCATATATTCAGAGCGTCCTTCGAAACCCTCAGGACGGGAACTCTTTTTCGCGATCTCATCTCTGTTCTGCCGCCGCCGCCGCTTCCAAGATCGGGAGCACTAGGAGAACTCTTTCCGGCACCCTGCCGGAGGGGAGGATCACCATCGAGAGCCCCTCCACCACCATGGACGCCTCCCGGATGAGTTGTGAGTAGTCTCCCTTGGACCATGAGTCCATGACCAGTAGCTATGTGATGTTCTCCTCCCGTTCTTGTGCTTCACTAATTAGTCCTCGTGAGCTGCCCTACATGATCGAGGCACATATGTAATCCTTATGCTGTTGCTATGTTGTGTTTGCTGGGATCCGATGGATTATGAGATTATGTTCAGATTGTTCTTGAGTAATATATTTGATCTACCTCTTTTATATTTATGTTCATAAGTAATTCTTGCATGTTCTCCGTTGTTATTTATTGCTTTGGCCAAGTAATGGGTAGTGACTCCAAGAGGGAACGTTATGCTCGATTGTGGGTTCATGCCCTCGATGACTAGTTTGAGTGACAGAAACATGAGTCTAGGGGATGTGCTGTTGCCACAAGGGGGAAAACAACGGTGCTTGTGCCCGCGGGTGCAAGGATTGTTTACTTTACGCAAAGTTCTTTTAATGCAGTTGTCTGTTGCATTGAGTTTACACTATGGGTGGGACTCGCAACTTAATACCAGTGAGATGTTCTGGATAGATATCTCAAGGTGGATGATTAGTAGTAGATATTGATGGATTTCGGTCTACTTACTTTGGCGTACCGCCCATGCTTTGAACCTCAACATTTCTTGCAATGTAGTCAGCATTGGTTTGCGTTCGTGGTCCTGTCAATTGCCCAGCTGTAATTCGTTTACCTCACATAGCTGTTTTATCGTCTTTTGGGAGAGAGACATCACTAGTGAACATCATGAGACCCCGGTCCATATTACCATCATTGATCACATCCGCTATTTACTTTTCGCTATTATTTACTATTGCAAACATTATCTATCACTACTATCATTTGCGTTTAATCCTTTGTGAACTACAAGGCCGGAGGGATTGACAACCTCTCTGTACTCGTTGGGAGCAAAGTTATTTGTATCTGTGTGCAGGTCCACGTTGATTGCTAATATCTAGCGCCGTTAGCAGTTGACACCTACTTGTTGAACCTAGGAGTCTCTGGGAATTCGATCCTTGGCATCTTTGCTAAGGGAAAAACTTCCACAACACTGCATCTTACACCTTCCACTTGGGGTAACCAACGAGGGGTTAGAGGCCCATCAGCGAGGAGGAGCCGCGGCGGTGAGGGGTTCGTCCGGCGGCGGGGAGAGGCGCGCCGGAGGTGGCGGCGGTGACCGGCGACGGCGGGCGCGGCGCGGCGGCCCTCGCAACGGCCGGCGGCGCGGAGCCCCGGCGGCGGAGCTCGCACCCGACGGCGGCGACCTCGGACCGGACGGGAGCAAAGAGGCGGGGCGACGCGGTGGCTTCGACTCGGTTGGCGGCGGCGGCGGGCCTGCGGGCCGGCACGACAGGAGGCCGGCGGGGGACACGTGTCGCCCACGGATTGGAGCGGAGGTCGGCTGGACACGTCCGGCGGCCTACGGACGTGTCCGGCACGGCGGGGAGGAGTGGAGCTAGGGTTTTGGACGAAAAAAGGACATGGGGACGTTTTTATAGGCATAAGGAGCTAGGAGACTCCAAATGGGGAGCGGTTTTCGGCCGCGCGATCACAATTCGACGACCGAGATGATGGGAAGGGTTGTGCTGGGTTAGTGTGTGACGCCCGAGACCGATGTCCCAGAAGATTCCAGAAGATTCCAGATGTTCCGGGTTGCCCGTGTGTTTGTTTGTGCTTGTGTTATTTATTTTTTGCATTGCATCATGTCATCATGCCATCATGTCATTTTAATTTTTGCATCTCAACCTAAATAAACCGTGTGGACCTTCGGCCCATTTAAATCGAGGGAAGATGTCTTCTCTTTATAACATATATAAGCCTCTCAATTTTAGGGAGCTATATAATAATATTCCATTCTTTGGAATTACTCAAACACACTTGCATAATTTTCCCCATGTCTCTTAATTCTAGCTTCACCTTAAAACCCTCCCTATATTTCTTTTCCGTTTTTTTCGAGGCTCCTCCTTTAATCTAGACTCCTTTTGTACTCCTTGAGGCAAGCTATTTATTTTTAGTTTGCACTTCCTTTGTGTTGGAACTATTTTTGTTGGGTTGGTAATATTCCGTAAAGCCTTATAAAAATGTTCCATATTTTATTTTCTGTTCTGGCCTTCTTTTCTTATTTTTATTTTGCTCTCTCTCTCTTTTATTTCTGTTTAAGAAATATAAAGAGAGGCAGTCCAGCTGGCCTCTAGGCCTCCTTCTTTCCTTCCCTCTCGTCCTTCCCAGGCCTCAAGGCCCAGCTTCTAGGCCCTCCCAGCCTTCTTTTCAGCCCAGGCCCACTCCTGGAACGACTCCGACCGAACTAACCCTAGCCCGATGCGTTCTCCCTCGCACTCCCTCTCCTTCCGCCGCCACTCTCCCTCGCTCACCCCTCTGCCCGTTTTCCCTCTGCCCGTTCCCCGATCCCGCTTCTCCCTCTTCTCCTCTCCCCTCGAGCCCCAGCTCTCCCCAGCCTCGATCCCCTTCTCCTCAGGTCCCGCATCGCCAGGCCGCTGGAGGCGCCCCCTCGCGCAGCCCCGCGACCTCCTGACGCCCTTCCTTCCAGCAGCGGGCCAGCACCGCGATTCCCTCCGCCGCGCCCGAGGCCTGCAGTACAGCCTCGCCGTGGTCTCTCTTCCCCGTCTCCTCCGCGGCCAGGCCCCCTTCTGGCCGGATCCCGCAGCGCCGCGGCGGCCCCGAGCGTTGCATCCTGCCTCGCCGCGCCTTCTTCACAGCAGCCCAGCGCCCAGGCCGGCCAGGAGCCGCGACCCCGTGGCGCCCTCCAGCATCGACGTTCCCGTGCGGCCCGTCCTCAGGACGCCCGCTCCCTCCAGCCTCGCGGCTTCGAGAGCCCGAGCCCCTTCCTCGCCGAGCCATCCGCCTTCACCTGCAGCGCCATGGCGCCCCGCGCCAAGGCCAGAGCTCCTGGAGCCCCGCAAGATGGCCCGCGCCCGACGTCCTCCCTCCGCCTTCCCGTCCTCCAGCAAGGGTCGGCCGCCCCGAGCGCAACGGCCCCTGCCTCTGTCCGGCCGACCGCATGGCTTCTGCTGCTGCAACCTCCTCGCCGTGGCTGAGACCGTTTTGTTGCTGCTGTCGTGGCCTTGTCTCCCTGCTGTTGTAGTTTTGTTTTGTTTTGTTTTGTTTTGTTGCTGGTGTTGTTAACCTGAACAGAGAACGTCTACCGCCATGACCGCGTACGAGAACGACGACCCGTGTACCCCTTCGAGTCGCCGACGACCCGTCAAGTACGACTACACCACGACACGATGACGTGAACAACTACATGAACCGACAAGTACCACTACATGTACAAGTACCTCGACGCCCGGAGCACTCGAGAACGACAAGTACCCCGACAACGCGAGTACCACTACCGTCGCCCCGTGTACGACTACCGACGCCCGGAAACACCAAGTACCACTACGGAATGTGAACGTCTACCGTCGCCCGTGTATCTACTTCCCTCTACGGAACGACTTCTTCCTCGTCGGACACGAGAACGTTTACTTCGGCTACTTCCTCTACGACGTGAACGACTCCTTCCTCTACGTCTCGAACCATCCCGAAACGAGTGTTTTGAAGGTATACCGAAACGACCCCGTGGATGACCCGTGTGATGCTTGTTGTGTTGTATGAAATGTCTCCCTTGTGTGCTTCGTGCCCGTTCCGATCTTTGTCATGTTCCTCGGTTGCCTCGTCACCGACTCGTGGGAACCCGGTAACGGGATCGCCCACCTTTCATCTCGTTTGACTCGCTCACGCCGTCTATCTTTTGCACCGGTCCCTCGACGAGTTACCGGTACCGATATGATGCCGTTGCATCATTTTCGGATCGTTGCCGTGGCACCCCTTTCTTTCCACCACGGTGACAAATGCTTCATATCTTGGTAATTGTTAACTTTTAATAAAACTTGCATAAACTTGCTCATGTCATCCGCATCATTTAACAACATTATATATGCTTAATTGTTGTTTGCTTATAATCATTAAACATGCACATGGGGATTTTCCGGACATGTTGTTGTTATTTTCCGGCCTCATTTAAAATGCCTAAATAGTGTAGTTTTATTATGCTTCACCTCTTGCCATGCTAAAAACATTTAATCTTGTCTTGTAAATAATGAGAGTCAACTAAATAATTAAATGTGGTGTTTCGTCAATATGCAACTCGTTGCATATTGAGCTCCACTTAACTTGTAGTTTTGGTTGTGCACTTTGCCTTGCATAATTAAACCGGACATGCATCATACTTGAGTGTGCATCGTATGCCATGTTTATACTTGTGTGTTTACTGTGTTGTTTGTTTCTTTCCGGTTTGCTTCTCTTGATAGCTTCGGTTTCGTTCCGGAGTTGTGAGGATTCGCTCGACTGTTGCTCCGTCTTCTTCGTGGATCCGTTCTTCTCCCTTGTGGAATCCCAGGCAAGATGATCATACCCTTGGATACCTTTACTACCATTGCCTTGCTTAGTTGTCTCGATGCTATCGTTACATGTCGCGAAACCCATCTTTTATGTCAGCCTCCCCTTGTTGCCATGAAACCTCTAACCTTGACACCTTCCTAGCAAAACCACTGTTTGGCTATGTTACCCGCTTGCTCAGCCTCGCTTGCTCAGTCCCTCTTATAGCGTTGTTAGTTGCAGGTGAAGATGAAGTCCGTTCCAGGTGGGAACTTGTTGTTGGTTATAACACAATATCTATAATTATTATTAACACACCTATATACTAGGCATGGGTGGAAGGCTTGGCCTTTTGCTCGGTGTTTTGTTCCACTCATGCCACCTTAGGCGCCGATAAACCGGCATTATGTTCCTTG
Source organism: Secale cereale (assembly GCA_902687465.1). Taxonomy (NCBI): domain Eukaryota; kingdom Viridiplantae; phylum Streptophyta; class Magnoliopsida; order Poales; family Poaceae; genus Secale; species Secale cereale. The sequence goes on along the minus strand of LR738710.1, from coordinate 261,371,850 downwards.
ATTTTGCGTTCCTAACACGATGGGTGTAATGGGGACCCCTTGACAGTTCGACTTTGAATAAAACTCCTCCAGCAAGGCCCAACATTGGTTTTAATTTGCTCATAATAACAACTTAATTAAATAATTAATTTGCATAGGGAGTTAGCGCTACCCGAGGATTCTTAATTCTACATAGCAGGGGGGGCCAGTGCTGATGGTGTTGGTCCCAAACGAGCGGACTGCGGGGCCGCCTTGGGGAAACCCGAGGTATCTGGTATAACCTGTAGGACGTCTCATCCGGTTGTGGCCTGAGACGAGATACGCGCGGCTACTATCAGGGTGTCGGCACGCCGGGAGGTCTTGCTGGACTTGTTTTACCATTGTCGAAATGACTTGTGCTACCGGGATGCCGAGCCTGATCGGATTTTTCCCTAAGATAAGGGGTGATGATATTATATTTATCACTTCAGCTAATCGTGAGAGCTTGTGATGGGCTAAGTTGGAACACCCCTGCAGGGTTATGATCTTTCGAAAGCCGTGCCCGCGGTTATGTGGCAGATTGGAATTTGTTAATGTCCGGTTGTAGAAAACTTGACAGATGATCCGAAGTAAAACACACAACTGTGTGAGTAACCGTGACTGTCTCTTTTCACTTTGAGAAGAGAACACGGTGGGGTTATGTTTGACCGTATGTAGTTAGGATCTTTAGCGATCACTCCTTTTGCGACCGTTTGCGTAGCTTCTCATCTTATTCTGGTACTCGTAAGTTAGCCACCATATTATGCTTAGTCGCTGCTGCAGCCTCACCACTTTACCTCTTCCTACCCATAAAGCTTTGCTAGTCTTGTTACCCATGGTTATGGGATTGCTGAGTCCTCGTGGCTCACAGTTACTACAACACCAGTTGCAGGTTCAGCCGAGTTTGAAGCAGGAGCTGGTTCAGTTCTTCACCAGGAGCTCGATGAAGAGTTTGTCCGTGTGCTTGTGTCGTTTCGACGATCAGTAGTGGTTTCTACTAGGATTAGATCCTGACCTGTGGCTTTATGTTGTTTTGGTATCTTTCTTTTGGTTCTTCACCCGTAGTCGGGTTGTGATGTTTTGAATGATGATTGTTTATGTAATGTATTGTGTGAAGTGGCGAGTGTAAGCCAACTATCTCCTTTTGCATTTTAATCCCTCTTTTACATGAGTCGTGCAAAGATACCAAACTTGAGATCATTCTAGGATGGGCTTATACCTTTAAGTCGTGCCTCGACACGTAGGAGGTATAGTCCCATCCTGGGCATTACAAGTTGGTATTCAGAGCCTTCTCCGACCTAGAAGCCCCCACTGATTGATCGAATCGTTGACGGTTGAGTCTAGGCACACACTGAAAACTTTTGAGTCCTATATTATATCGGAGAGTAGGATTTCTTTGCTTCTCATCCCCTTTCTCTCTGGTGAGGACTCCTGACGATTACTCTTTTCTCTTCTACTTTCAAAAATTGCACCAAATTTTTTTTTAGGATCCCGCGAGTATTCTGGGATTGTTTCGATGTTCTTGTGACAAGGATATTGTTCTCGATGCCTCCTGTTACCGAGGAGTTGAGCTTCGGGGTATCATTGTAACAAGCATATCGCGGCAGTACTAAATACTTAAGACGGCCGACATCGAAAATCTCTCCTATACGGCCAGTGGCAAGATAACCCCGACATCACCCAGTACTGGGGAGGTAGTTCGAGAGTATTGCCATAGCTTGTTATAGTGGATGCTTTTCGAAGGTCCGAGGTACACAGTTTCCGAGAAAGACTGGTTATGTGTTGAAGGATGGATACACCTGGATGTAGGTTAGAGTTGATTGCGCGATGCTTCCCGTGTATCCCCAACACCTGATTGCATAACTGGAATCTTTCGGAAAACTATAGGTGGGTTTTATCCAGTAGATCGTAGGCATTCTTCCAACAAATGCAGGTTAGCGAGTTTGGGGTTCTACATTGAGTGAAGTGGTTTTATGGACTTGTTCTGATCGGGAGTTGCATCTTAAAGGGTCCTTGGCTATGCTGATCCGGGGATTGCAAAACCCTTTTGTAACATGTTCCATGAGCTTTCAGCACGAAGATGTCGAATGAAGCTTCTATCTTGTATTTGTTCTATCTGATCCTTGTTCCTTTTTATTTTATCTTTTGTTCTCCAAGTGGCTTCTCGTCGAGTTGATGTACCTGCAGAATTCATTCGTTCAAGTCTCTGTTCGAATGATGTTGTGAAGATTAGGCTGTTGCATATCTACCCTTTGTTGTGATTTGATTCTGGTATTCGAGTTGCTTCGATGTCAAATGTTGATTCCATACCTTTCCTAATCGGTGTTCTCATATTTCTATGAGAGTGCTAGTCCTTCTTGATCATCGAGATGGTCATGTTAATTCTTTTCCAACCGGTGCCCATTTTGTTCATCCCAAGTTATCTTTGCTTTTCCCCACCCTCCCTCCCTTTTCTTTATGGAGCTGGAATTCTCAGATGAAGTATCCATTTTTATCATGTGATGTTTCTTCATTCTTTTCCTTCAATGTTCTTATCCGGTGCTTATCGTGAAGATGCTCAAGAGCTTCAAGTTCATCATTCTTAATTCCAATATTCTGCCGGTGGTTGTAATTCAAGATTTTGGTGTTGATCTTATCCTTTTCCTCTTTTCACAATGCTTTCTTATTCCGGTGCACCAATTAATCATTCTCCTCCTGCTATTCATATCCGGAGTGCTGAAGATTCATAATTCCATTCTTAGTCCTTTCAAGCTATTTCTGAGGTTTGTTATCTTACTCAAGCCATTTAATTCAACCGGTGCAATATCTCTTAAGCAATCTTTTTCAACGGTGATTTCTTTTGAGTGGGCCCTAACCCACAGGTTTTTTCCCAGGATCTTACCTGACTCTTCCAATTTTTCCAGAGTTTTTCTCAAATTCTTTTCAAGTGTGACGTAAGAATGATCTCCATCAGTCACATGCCTTCTCTAAGATCGCTTTCAAATTCTTTTCTTCATTGGTTCAACCTTTTTAATTCTTCATTCCGGAGTGCTCAACAATTCTTCATGGCATTTCTCGTCTTCATTCTCAGCATTGGAGCTCGGAGAAGAGTTTCTCTTAAATCTTGACCCGTCTTCTTGAAGATTTGTGGTTCTAGCTTCTTGCCATCCTCATTGTCGTTTTGATTGTGAGGAATTATTTTTCATACCCATCCGGAGCATTTCATGAATTCTTTTCTTTGTGATCCTCCGAAGGCCATCATTTCAGAAGATTCTTCGTTCTCAGTTTTCAACTTCGTCCTACAACTATTCTTCTTTGATGCCTCTTCGTTCGTCTCCATATTCTTACGGTGGTTCATTCAAGATTACTTTTCCTTGTTACCATATCAATTCATTTGTTCTTTTCACAATTCTACCGGTGCTTTGTTGAATAATTAGCTGAGCTTGTGCGAGATCTCTCTTTAATCCTTTCCAACGAGAATAAGTAGTATGCCAAATCCTTTGGTTGCCATCAATTTAAATTGGTGAAGAAGATGCATAACATAATTCTTATTCTTATTCCTTCAAGGTGATTTAATTCTTTTGTCTGGAGCTTGTTCATCATATTATATCCTTGGTTCTAAATTCTTCATCTTGTTTGCCGGAGTTCCATGTTATTTCAATTATATCTTTTCAAGCTCAATCTAATTCATCGTTGGCCTTGAGTCTTATTCTTTTCATCTTTCACTTCTCATGCTTTCTTTACCGGAGTTCTTCATGGTGGTTCATCTTCATTTAATTCATCCTCGAAGTTTTCATCAAGATTCTTGTTGGAGCTCAAGCATTCTTCTTCATGCTTTCCAATTGCAATTCTTTCCACCTTATCTTTCAGATGGTGTTATGTCATTCTTGTCAATTCCTTCATGTTTCATGACTCACGAGTTATCAAGAATGAGATATTTAAACCCATCATTTTCTTTGTTCAGGAGATCTTTTCAACCCTTCAATTTATTCATTGGAGTTATCTTGGGGTTGTATTTCACCTAAAAGCTTTCCCTGAGAATTGTTGTTATTATGGTGCTTATAAATGACCCAAGTTCTTCATTTTTCATTCCGGTGAAATAAGTTTATCGTCTCCTTGTTGATATCAATCCAATCAAATTGTTTTCCATTAGTGGCCGGTTGTCACCTCATAATTTTGAGATGTTTTCCTTAAGCCCACATCAAGCTTATTCTTTTCGTTGTTGATTTTTCCATCAACCCCGTTCAACCCTTCTTTGTAAGGATGTTTTTCTTATTCATTCGTGGGAGAAGTTGTCTTTTTCTTCTTCGTTCTTTTCATTTCTTTCGTCGATCTATATGCTATTCTTTCATTCCGGAGGCTTTGTGATGTTGCTCTCTTCGTACCATCATCTCGTTTTTATCGGGATCATGTTCTTTTCCTTGCTTATCTTTTAACCGGAGTGTTGTATTCTCCATTCTAATTCTCTAATCTTATCAAGTTTTAACTTTCCTTTAACCGGAGTGCTGTCTGAATCCTTCTTACCTCTTGTGCCATTCTTTTAATTGTTTCGGAGGCAATATGTTGTTGTTTTCATCAAGTATCATTCCATCTCCTCAAGTTCATGTTCAATTCCTTCCATTTTCAGACGGAGTGCTGTCCAATTTCTGTCATTCTTATTCCTTGGCTATACCATTGCAGTTTCATATTCTTTCCGTCCGTAAGCTCTTGTTTCATGTCTTTCAACCTTCAAGGTTCTTGTTATGTTCCTTGTTCCTCTTTTCTAACGGAGTGTTTCATCTTCGTTCATCTCCGTTGTATTCTTCTTTCAACTTGTTCAACCTCTCAAGGTTCTTTGGTTTCACTCGTCTGTCAAAGAAGCAACTTTGTTTTACCTCTTCCCCTTCCGTTTTTACCCGGTGATATCTCTAGGATCTCGGGTCGAGATCCTCTGTTAGTGTGGGAGAGTTGTGACGCCCGAGACCGACGTCCCAGAAGATTCCAGAAGATTCCAGATGTTCCGGGTTGCCCGTGTGTTTGTTTGTGCTTGTGTTATTTATTTTTTGCATTGCATCATGTCATCATGCCATCATGTCATTTTAATTTTTGCATCTCAACCTAAATAAACCGTGTGGACCTTCGGCCCATTTAAATCGAGGGAAGATGTCTTCTCTTTATAACATATATAAGCCTCTCAATTTTAGGGAGCTATATAATAATATTCCATTCTTTGGAATTACTCAAACACACTTGCATAATTTTCCCCATGTCTCTTAATTCTAGCTTCACCTTAAAACCCTCCCTATATTTCTTTTCCGTTTTTTTCGAGGCTCCTCCTTTAATCTAGACTCCTTTTGTACTCCTTGAGGCAAGCTATTTATTTTTAGTTTGCACTTCCTTTGTGTTGGAACTATTTTTGTTGGGTTGGTAATATTCCGTAAAGCCTTATAAAAATGTTCCATATTTTATTTTCTGTTCTGGCCTTCTTTTCTTATTTTTATTTTGCTCTCTCTCTCTTTTATTTCTGTTTAAGAAATATAAAGAGAGGCAGTCCAGCTGGCCTCTAGGCCTCCTTCTTTCCTTCCCTCTCCTCCTTCCCAGGCCTCAAGGCCCAGCTTCTAGGCCCTCCCAGCCTTCTTTTCAGCCCAGGCCCACTCCTGGAACGACTCCGACCGAACTAACCCTAGCCCGATGCGTTCTCCCTCGCACTCCCTCTCCTTCCGCCGCCACTCTCCCTCGCTCACCCCTCTGCCCGTTTTCCCTCTGCCCGTTCCCCGATCCCGCTTCTCCCTCTTCTCCTCTCCCCTCGAGCCCCAGCTCTCCCCAGCCTCGATCCCCTTCTCCTCAGGTCCCGCATCGCCAGGCCGCTGGAGGCGCCCCCTCGCGCAGCCCCGCGACCTCCCGACGCCCTTCCTTCCAGCAGCGGGCCAGCACCGCGATTCCCTCCGCCGCGCCCGAGGCCTGCAGTACAGCCTCGCCGTGGTCTCTCTTCCCCGTCTCCTCCGCGGCCAGGCCCCCTTCTGGCCGGATCCCGCAGCGCCGCGGCGGCCCCGAGCGTTGCATCCTGCCTCGCCGCACCTTCTTCACAGCAGCCCAGCGCCCAGGCCGGCCAGGAGCCGCGACCCCGTGGCGCCCTCCAGCATCGACGTCCCCGTGCGGCCCGTCCTCAGGACGCCCGGTCCCTCCAGCCTCGCGGCTTCGAGAGCCCGAGCCCCTTCCTCGCCGAGCCATCCGCCTTCACCTGCAGCGCCATGGCGCCCCGCGCCAAGGCCAGAGCTCCTGGAGCCCCGCAAGATGGCCCGCGCCTGACGTCCTCCCTCCGCCTTCCCGTCCTCCAGCAAGGGTCGGCCGCCCCGAGCGCAACGGCCCCTGCCTCTGTCCGGCCGACCGCATGGCTTCTGCTGCTGCAACCTCCTCGCCGTGGCTGAGACCGTTTTGTTGCTGCTGTCGTGGCCTTGTCTCCCTGCTGTTGTAGTTTTGTTTTTTTTGTTTTGTTTTGTTGCTGGTGTTGTTAACCTGAACAGAGAACGTCTACCGCCATGACCGCTTACGAGAACGACGACCCGTGTACCCCTTCGAGTCGCCGACGACCCGTCAAGTACGACTACACCACGACACGATGACGTGAACAACTACATGAACCGACAAGTACCACTACATGTACAAGTACCTCGACGCCCGGAGCACTCGAGAACGACAAGTACCCCGACAACGCGAGTACCACTACCGTCGCCCCGTGTACGACTACCGACGCCCGGAAACACCAAGTACCACTACGGAATGTGAACGTCTACCGTCGCCCGTGTATCTACTTCCCTCTACGGAACGACTTCTTCCTCGTCGGACACGAGAACGTTTACTTCGGCTACTTCCTCTACGACGTGAACGACTCCTTCCTCTACGTCTCGAACCGTCCCGAAACGAGTGTTTCGAAGGTATACCGAAACGACCCCGTGGATGACCCGTGTGATGCTTGTTGTGTTGTATGAAATGTCTCCCTTGTGTGCTTCGTGCCCGTTCCGATCTTTGTCATGTTCCTCGGTTGCCTCGTCACCGACTCGTGGGAACCCGGTAACGGGATCGCCCACCTTTCATCTCGTTTGACTCGCTCACGCCGTCTATCTTTTGCACCGGTCCCTCGACGAGTTACCGGTACCGATATGATGCCGTTGCATCATTTTCGGATCGTTGCCGTGGCACCCCTTTCTTTCCACCACGGTGACAAATGCTTCATATCTTGGTAATTGTTAACTTTTAATAAAACTTGCATAAACTTGCTCATGTCATCCGCATCATTTAACAACATTATATATGCTTAATTGTTGTTTGCTTATAATCATTAAACATGCACATGGGGATTTTCCGGACATGTTGTTGTTATTTTCCGGCCTCATTTAAAATGCCTAAATAGTGTAGTTTTATTATGCTTCACCTCTTGCCATGCTAAAAACATTTAATCTTGTCTTGTAAATAATGAGAGTCAACTAAATAATTAAATGTGGTGTTTCGTCAATATGCAACTCGTTGCATATTGAGCTCCACTTAACTTGTAGTTTTGTTTGTGCACTTTGCCTTGCATAATTAAACCGGACATGCATCATACTTGAGTGTGCATCGTATGCCATGTTTATACTTGTGTGTTTACCGTGTTGTTTGTTTCTTTCCGGTTTGCTTCTCTTGATAGCTTCGGTTTCGTTCCGGAGTTGTGAGGATTCGCTCGACTGTTGCTCCGTCTTCTTCGTGGATCCGTTCTTCTCCCTTGTGGAATCCCAGGCAAGATGATCATACCCTTGGATACCTTTACTACCATTGCCTTGCTTAGTTGTCTCGATGCTATCGTTACATGTCGCGAAACCCATCTTTTATGTCAGCCTCCCCTTGTTGCCATGAAACCTCTAACCTTGACACCTTCCTAGCAAAACCACTGTTTGGCTATGTTACCCGCTTGCTCAGCCTCGCTTGCTCAGTCCCTCTTATAGCGTTGTTAGTTGCAGGTGAAGATGAAGTCCGTTCCAGGTGGGAACTTGTTGTTGGTTATAACACAATATCTATAATTATTATTAACACACCTATATACTGGGCATGGGTGGAAGGCTTGGCCTTTTGCTCGGTGTTTTGTTCCACTCATGCCACCTTAGGCGCCGATAAACCGGCATTATGTTCCTTGATTTTGCGTTCCTAACACGATGGGTGTAATGGGGACCCCTTGACAGTTCGACTTTGAATAAAACTCCTCCAGCAAGGCCCAACATTGGTTTTAATTTGCTCATAATAACAACTTAATTAAATAATTAATTTGCATAGGGAGTTAGCGCTACCCGAGGATTCTTAATTCTACATAGCAGGGGGGGCCAGTGCTGATGGTGTTGGTCCCAAACGAGCGGACTGCGGGGCCGCCTTGGGGAAACCCGAGGTATCTGGTATAACCTGTAGGACGTCTCATCCGGTTGTGGCCTGAGACGAGATACGCGCGGCTACTATCAGGGTGTCGGCACGCCGGGAGGTCTTGCTGGACTTGTTTTACCATTGTCGAAATGACTTGTGCTACCGGGATGCCGAGCCTGATCGGATTTTTCCCTAAGATAAGGGGTGATGATATTATATTTATCACTTCAGCTAATCGTGAGAGCTTGTGATGGGCTAAGTTGGAACACCCCTGCAGGGTTATGATCTTTCGAAAGCCGTGCCCGCGGTTATGTGGCAGATTGGAATTTGTTAATGTCCGGTTGTAGAAAACTTGACAGATGATCCGAAGTAAAACACACAACTGTGTGAGTAACCGTGACTGTCTCTTTTCACTTTGAGAAGAGAACACGGTGGGGTTATGTTTGACCGTATGTAGTTAGGATCTTTAGCGATCACTCCTTTTGCGACCGTTTGCGTAGCTTCTCATCTTATTCTGGTACTCGTAAGTTAGCCACCATATTATGCTTAGTCGCTGCTGCAGCCTCACCACTTTACCTCTTCCTACCCATAAAGCTTTGCTAGTCTTGTTACCCATGGTTATGGGATTGTTGAGTCCTCGTGGCTCATAGTTACTACAACACCAGTTGCAGGTTCAGCCGAGTTTGAAGCAGGAGCTGGTTCAGTTCTTCACCAGGAGCTCGATGAAGAGTTTGTCCGTGTGCTTGTGTCGTTTCGACGATCAGTAGTGGTTTCTACTAGGATTAGATCCTGACCTGTGGCTTTATGTTGTTTTGGTATCTTTCTTTTGGTTCTTCACCCGTAGTCGGGTTGTGATGTTTTGAATGATGATTGTTTATGTAATGTATTGTGTGAAGTGGCGAGTGTAAGCCAACTATCTCCTTTTGCATTTTAATCCCTCTTTTACATGAGTCGTGCAAAGATACCAAACTTGAGATCATTCTAGGATGGGCTTATACCTTTAAGTCGTGCCTCGACACGTAGGAGGTATAGTCCCATCCTGGGCATTACATAGTGGGCTGTTGTGGAGGGGGTCTTGGGCCTCAAAGAAGAGGTTCTTTTAGCCCACTAGGTTGACCGTTAGAGTACCAAACGAACTCCAAACGCGACGGAACTTGATAGGCGGCCTACATGTACCAAAACAACATCGCACGACAAGTCTCACGTCATTCCAGAAACATTACACGGCCACACACGAAAGAAGGACTCGGGGATGCCACGGGCACGTGTGTGAGCGTCGGAACTCGAAACGGACAACGGAAAGAGACGAGTGGGACCAGATGCAAGTGACAACACAAATGTAATGCAATGCACATGACAACATGACATGGATGAAATGCACACACGCACACGGCAAAACGAAGAACCCGAAATGAAAGAAGAGCCCGGAAAGGAATTGAATAAGCCAAAGTTATATATTGCCATATTGGGAAAGTGTTACATCTGGGGCATTACACCTAGCTTTCCTAATAAATATTATACTCGACAGTTTGTTTAGTCCAGCGAACTAGGGTGTGCCTCGACTGAACTTGTTTGATCCAAATCTATGGTACTGTGTAGTCTGGCTAGTCAATCTATGATCCAAATATATGTACTGTGTCATGTAAAACTGAGATGAGTACGTGCTTATGAATGAAATACAGTGTGCATTATTTAAGTGAGTTCTCTAATGGAATTTCATACTACTGTGAAACTAAGATGCCAATTGGCTCTGCTACAGTCCATACAAGCAAAGTTAACTTGCCACTGTGTAATTTCCGATCTATGTACTGTTGTAATTTCAAATCTGTGTACATACAAGCAGAGTTAACTTGGCTCTCTGAAGTACATCAGATCCAAATGTGTGTACTATGGAATTTCATAAATCTGTCAAATTGGAGCTTGATCAAATAACTTTGCAGTTAACTTGCCAATTGGTTCTACTACAGTAGCTACAAGCACCGAGTTCACTTGCCAATTGGCCTTTGCCTTGTCAAACTGAACAATACCTTTTCATCAGTAGCTACAATCAGAGTTAGCAAGTTAACTAAAGTAGGTACATGTGCACATGAAAACTGCAGTAACATGTTAACTATAGTATCTACAAACAGGTTACCTACAGTAGCTATAAGCAAAATTTGAAATTTACCATTTGTACACTTAAATGACAACACTCAAATATACCAGCATACACCCAAACACACCATATATACAAGCTGCATTTGTAGGTAAAAATTAAGAGATAATTTCCAAGTGTTCACAAGCATACACCGAACTAGATCATAATCATAAAAGTACTTGAGTATATGATCTGGAGTACATTCACTTAGTAGCACATAATCATAATAGTACTTGACTACATGATTTGGAGCATGATCATGCACAAGTTCATCTGATCATAAGAAGAACAAAAAATGAAATCACCCATCTAACTTCAATTCACCCACCCCTTAGTTCATCGAACATGTTAAATTGGTACAGTTCTCTTGTATGGATTTTTTATGTGCTGACATGCATTAAGCCTCTCCTCGTCAGCCATTGCATGACTTGCTAGCTCTGTCTCTCTCCTATTTTCTTCCTGTAGGTCTTCTTTAGTCCTTGCTGCTGCTTGTTCAATGCTCTGCTGCTCCCAAGCTTGTTGCCTTGCTGCCTCATGTGTCTCCAAAAATGATTTCCTTCTCTCGATCTCATCTGATTGATCTAAAAGAAACATGGCCTCCTCTACTTCATATTTAGTCCTTGCAATTCTTTTCTTCTCTTCGGCTGTCCTCTGTTTTTCTTCAGTCTTTAATTTTTTTGCTTGCTCTGCATTTCTTTTCCTTTGTTCCATAGCTTCCCTTCTTTTGTGTGCCATGGCAAGTTTTTCCTCTAGGGCCTTTCTTTTCTTTTCCTCACTAGCTTTTCTTCTCAATTTTGCAGCAAGTTTCTTCTCTTCCAGTAGGACCTTCTTTTTCTCCTTAACAACACGTTTTCCTGCCAAAAGTTCATCTTTCTTCTTCTAAGCAGCTAGCTTAATTTTTTATTCTTCTTCTTTCAACTTTGCAATTGCTACATCAAACTTCGCTTGATCTGCTATTTCTCTTCTCTCTACTGCAGCTCTTAGTCTTGCCAATGCAACAACCTCTCTCTTTCTGTGAACATCCCCTCCCTTTGTTGCGGTACTTTGCAGAACTGGTTGTTGTGACTCACTTTGTTGCTGAATGAAAGCATTTTCTGGTAGATGCCCATGTTCAACTTCATCTCTCTGCCTTGATTCTCTCTGTATGAGTAGAAAATAGACACATGAGCAAACATGTATACATGAGAAAACTACAAAGACATGAGCAAGCAAACTTACTTCCTGGGTTAAAGTAGATATTATCTCTAGCACATACAACGGTGGATTATGCTGAAGAACACCTGCAGTTTGTAGATTTATTTCCTACAAACATGAAACATGATTAATTTCCTGCAACTTAAAGACCAATTTCACACAATGGTTCCACTAATAACATGCTCATATGCCTTGCAGTATGTCTCGATAGAGTAACAGGAGTTGTCTCTTGATTCTGGAGGAATGTGTGCTATCAAACGTCACAACGTAACTGGGTGAATAAAGATGCTCTACATGTGTCTCAGAAGGTATTTTGTGGTGTTGGCATAGATCAAGAATAGGATTTGTCACTCCGATTGTCGGAGAGGTATCTCTCGGCCCTCTTAGTAATACACATCATAATAAACCTTGCAAGCAAACGACTAATGAGTTAGTCACGAGATGATGTATTATGAAACGCGTAAAGAGACATGCCGGTAACAAGATTGAACTAGGTATGATGATACCGACGATCGAATCTCGGGCAAGTAACATACCGATGACAAAGGGAACAACGTATATTGTTATGCGGTTCGACCAATAAAGATCTTCGTAGAATATGCAGGAGCCAATATTGGCATCTAGGTTCCGCTATTGGTTATTTGATCGAAGAGATGTCTCGATCATGTCTACATAGTTCTCAAACCCGTAGGGTCCGCACACTTAACGTTCGTTGACGATATAGTATCAAATGAGTCATGTATGTTGGTGACCGAATGTTATTCGGAGTCCCGGATGTGATCACTGACATGACGAGGAACTCCGGAATGGTCCGGAGATAAAGATTAATATATGGGATAATAGTGTTTGACCTTCGGAAGGGTTCCGGAATTCACCGGAAGGGGTTCCGGATGTTTCCCAAAATGTTTGGGTACGAGAACACTTTATTTGGGCCAAAGGGGAAAGCCCACGAGGTTTTTGGAAAGTGTGAAAGGAAGTTTTGCGGGGACCAGAGGCTAGACGCCAGGAACCCTGGCGTCTAGGGGGTAGACGCCGGGAACCCTGGCGTCTAGCCATGGAGTCCGAGTGGGACTCCTGCCTTTCGGGCAAAACCGACTTTGAGGAGGCTTTTGCTCCAAGTTTTGACCCCAGGGCTCAACATATAAATAGAGGGGCATGACTAGCACCCAAGACACATCAAGATACACCAAGCCGTGTGTCGGCAACCCCGACCCTCTAGTTTATCCTCCGTCTAGTTTCTGTAGTGCTTGGCGAAGCCCTGCATAGATTGCTCTACATCACCAACTGTTACCACACCGTCGTGCTGCCGGAACTCATCTACTACTTCGCCTGTCTTGCTGGATCAAGAAGGTGAGGACGTCATCGAGCTGAATGTGTGCTGAATGCGGAGGTGCCGTACATTCGGTGCTAGATCGGGACGGATCGTGAAGGTGTACGACTACATCAACCGCGCTGATAAACACTTCCGCTTTGCGATCTTCAAGGGTATGAAGATACACTCCCCCTCTCCTTGCTATACATCTCCTAGATAGATCTTGCGTGATCGTAGGAATTGTTTTGAATTACTGTGTTCTCCAACCGTGGTATCAGAGCCAGGTCTATGCGTAGATGATATGTATGAGTAGAACACAATGAGTTGTGGGCGATAATAGTCATACTGCTTACCAGCATGTCATACTTTGATTCGGTGGTATTGTGAGATGAAGCGTCCCGGACCGACATTACGCGTACGCTTACGCGAGACTGGTTTCACCGTTATGAGCACTCATTGCTTAAAGGTGACTGGCGGGTGTCTGTCTCTCTCACTTTAGTTGAATCAAGTGTGGCCACGCCCAGTCCTTGTGAAGGTTAAAACAACACATACTTGACGAAAAATCGTTGTGGTTTTTGTATGCGTAGGTAAGAACGGTTCTTGCTAAGCCCGTAGCAGCCACGTAAAACTTGCAACAACAAAGTAGAGGACGTCTAACTTGTTTTTGCAGGGCATGTTGTGATGTGATATGGTCAAGACGTGATGAGTTATACGTTATTGTATGAGATGATCATGTTTTGTAAATTATCGGCAACCGACAGGAGCCTTATGGTTGTCTCTTTATTGTATGAATTGCGAAGGCCATGTAATTGCTTTACTTTATCACTATGAGTTAGTGATAGTAGTAGTAGCAATAGTTGGCAAGACGACCATGACGCTATGATGAAGATCATGGTGTCAAGCCGATGACGATGGAGATCATGACGATGCTTTGGAGATGGAGATCAAAAGCACAAGATGATGATGTCCATATCATGTCACATATTTTGATTGCATGTGATGTTTATCTTATTATGCTTCTTATTTTGCTTAGTACGGCAGTAGCATTATAAGATGATCCCTTACAAAATTTCAAGGTACAAGTGTTCTCCCTGAGTATGTACCGTTGCGAAAGTTCTTCGTGCTGAGACACCACGTGATGATCGGGTATGATAGGCTCTATGTTCACATACAACGGGTGCAAGACAGTTTTGCACATGCAGAATACTAACTTGACGAGCCTAGCATGTACATACATGGCCTCAGAACACTGGAGACCAAAAGGTCGAGCGTGAATCATATAGTAGATATGATCAACATAAGATGTTCACCATTGAAAACTACTCCATCTCACATGATGATCGGACATGGTTTAGTTGATTTGGATCACGTGATCATTTAGATGACTAGAGGGATGTCTATCTAAGTGGGAGTTCTTTAGTAATATGATTAATTGAACTTTAATTTATCATGAAATTAGTCCTGATAGTATTTGCAAATTATGTTGTAGATCAATAGCTCGCGTTATAGCTCCTCTATGTTTTTGATATGTTCCTAGAGAAAAATAAGTTGAAAGATGTTAGTAGCAGTGATGTAGACTAGGTCCGTGATATGAGGATTATCCTCATTGCTGCACAGAAGTATTATGTTCTTGATGCACCGCTAGGTGACAAGCCTATTGCAGGAAAAGATGCAGATGTTATGAACATTTTGAAAAAAGCTCGGCGATGACCCACAAGTGTAGGGGATCTATCATAGTCCTTTCGATAAGTAAGAGTGTCGAACCCAACGAGGAGCAGAAGGAAATGATAGGCAGTTTTCAGTAAGGTATTCTCTGCAAGCACTGAAATTATCGGTAACAGATAGTTTTGTGATAAGATGGTTGGTAACAAGTAACAAATAGTAAAAGTAAATAAGGTGTAGCAAGATGTCCCAATCCTTTTTGTAGCAAAGGAAAAGCCTGGACAAACTCTTATATGAAGGAAAGCTCTCCCGAGGACACATGGGAATTATCGTCAAGCTAGTTTTCATCACGCTCATATGATTCACGTTCGTTACTTTGATAATTTGCTATGTGGGTGGACCGGTGCTTGGGTACTGCCCTTACTTGGACAAGCATCCCACTTATGATTAACCTCTATTGCAAGCATCCGCAACTAGAAAATAAGTATTAAGGTAAACCTAACCATTTCATGAAACATATGGATCCAAATCAGCCCCTTACGAAGCAACGCATAAACTAGGGTTTAAGCTTCTGTCACTCTAGCTACCCATAATCTACTTATTACTTCCCAATGCCTTCCTCTAGTCCCAAACAATGGTGAAGTGTCATGTAGTCGACGTTCACATGACACCACTAGAGGAAAGACAACATACATCTCATCAAAATATCGAACGAATACCAAATTCACATGACTACTTATAGCAAGACTTCTTCCATGTCCTCAAGAACAAACATAACTACTCACAAAGCATATTCATGTTCATAATCAGAGGGGTATTAATATGCATAATGGATCTGAACATATGATCTTCCACCAAGTAAACCAACTAGCATCCTACAAGGCGTAATCAACACTACTAGCAACCTACAGGTACCAATATGAGGTTTTGATACAAAGATTGGATACAAGAGATGAACTAGGGTTTGAGAGGAGATGGTGCTGGTGAAGATATTGATGAAGATAACCCTCCCCAAGATGGGAGAATTGTTGGTGATGACGGCGGTGACGATTTCCCCCTCCCGAAGGGAAGTATCCCCGACTGAACAGCTCTGCCAGAGCCCTAGATTGGTTCCGCCAAGGTTCCACCTTGCGACGACGACGCTTCATCCCGAAAGCCTCCTTATGATTTTTTCCAGGTCAAAACACCTCATATAGTAGAAGATGGGCATCGGGGGGCTGCCAGGTGGCCCACGAGGTAGGGTGCGCGCCCAGGGGGGCCCACCCTCGTGGATGGTGGGTGGCCCCCCTCCTGTTCTTCTTTCGTCAGATATTTTTTATATTTTCCAAAACGGAGTTTTGTGGAGTTTCCGGGCTTTTGAGTTCTGCAGAATAGGTCTTCAATGTTTGCTCCTTTTCCAGCACAGAATTCCAGCTGCCAGCATTCTCCCTCTTCATGTAAACCTTGTAAAATAAGAGAGAAAAGGCATAAGAATTGTGACATAATGTGTAATAACAACCCATAGTGCAATAAATATCAACATAAAAGCATGATGCAAAATGGACGTATCTGTTGGGGAACGTAGTATTTAAAAAAAATGTACGATCATGCAAGATCTATCTAGGAGAAGCATAGCAACGAGCAGGGAGAGTGCGTCTACGTACCCTCGTAGACTGAAAGCGGAAGCGTCTAGTGACGCGGTAGATGTAGTCGAACATCTTCGCGATCTAACCGATCCAAGCACCGAACGTACGACACCTCCGCATTCAGCACACGTTCAGCTCGATGACGTCCCACGAGCTCTTGATCTAGTTGAGCATCATGGGAGAGTTTCGTCAACACGACGGCGTGGTGACGGTAATGATGAAGCTACCGGCGCAGGGCTTCGCCTAAGCACTGCAACGATATGACCGAGGTGTGTAACTGTGGGGAGGGGCACCGCACACGGCTAAAATCAACTTGTGTGTCCATGGGGTGCCCCCTGGTCATGTATATAAAGGATAGAGGGAGGAGGAGGCCGGCCCTCATAGGGCGCGCCAAAGTGTGGAGTCCTACTAGGACTCCCTAGTCCTAGTAGGATTCCACCTCCCACATGGAATAGGAAAAGGGGAAAGGAGAAGGAGAAGGAAGGAAGGGGGAGCCCCCTTTCCCTATTCCAATTCGGACCAGTCCATGGGGAAGGGGCGCGGACACCCTTGATGCCTTTCTCTCCTTTCCCGTATGGCCCATTAAGGCCCAATACAAATTCCCGTAACTCTCCCGTACTCCAAAAATATCTGAATCACTCGGAACCTTTCCGATGTCCGAATATAGCCTTCCATTATATTGATCTTTATGTCTCGACCATTTTGAGACTGTTCGTCATGTCTGTGATCTCATCCGGGACTCCGAACAAACGTCGGTCATCAAATCACATAACTCATAATACAAATCGTCATCGAACGTTAAGTGTGCGGACCCTACGGGTTTGAGAACTATGTAGACATGACCGAGACACATCTCCGGTCAATAACCAATAGCGGAACCTGGATGCTCATATTGGCTCCTACATAACAAAGATCTTTATCAATTAAACCGCATAACAACATACGTTGTTCCCTTTGTCATCAGTATGTTACTTGCCCGAGATTCGATCATCGGTATCATCATACCTAGTTCAATCTCGTTACCGGCAAGTCTATTTACTCGTTCCGTAATGCATCATCCCACAACTAACTCATTAGTCACATTGCTTGCAAGGCTTATAGTGATGTGCATTACCGAGCGGGCCTAGAGATACCTCTCCGACAATCGGAGTGACAAATCCTAATCTCGATCTATGCCAACTCAACAAACACCATCGGAGACACCTGTAGAGCATCTTTATAATCACCCAGTTACGTTGTGACGTTTGATAGCACACAAAGTGTTCCTCTGGTATTCGGGAGTTGCATAATCTCATAGTCATAGGAACATGTATAAGTCATGAAGAAAGCAATAGCAACATACTAAACGATCAAGTGCTAAGCTAACGGAATGGGTCAAGTCAATCACATCATTCTCTAATGATATGGTCCCATTCATCAAATGACAACTCATGTCTATGGCTAGGAAACTTAACCATCTTTGTTTAACGAGCTAGTCAAGTAGAGGCATACTAGTGACACTCTGTTTGTCTATGTATTCACACATGTACTAAGTTTCTGGTTAATACAATTGTAGCATGAATAATAAACATTTATCATTATATAAGGAAATAAATAATAACTTTATTATTGCCTGTAGGGCATATTTCCTTCAGTCTCCCACTTGCACTAGAGTCAATAATATAATTCACATCACCATGTGATTTAACACCAATAGTTCACATCCTCATGTGATTTAACACTTTATAGTTCACATCGCCATGTGACCAATACCCAAAAGGTTTACAAGAGTCAATAATCCAGTTACATCGCCATGTGATAACACCCAAAGAGTACTAAGGTGTGATCATATTTTTCTTGTGAGAGAGGTTTAGTCAATGGGTTTGCCACATTGATGTCTACTACGCAACCTTCTTCTTGTAGACGTTGTTGGGCCTCCAAGTGCAGAGGTTTGTAAGACAGTAGCAAATTTCCCTCAAGAGGTTTATCAATCCGTGGGAGGCATAGGATGAAGATGGTCTCTCTCAAACAACCCTGCAACCAAATAACAAAGAGTCTCTTGTGTCCCCAACACACCCAATACAATGACAAATTGTATAGGTGCACTAGTTCAGCGAAGAGATGGTGATACAAGTGCAATATGGATGGTAGATATAGGATTTTGTAATCTAAGAATACAAAAACAGCAAGGTAACTAATGATAAAAGTGAGCGTAAACGGTATTGCAATGCTAGGAAACTAGGCCTAGGGTTCATACTTTCACTAGTGCAAGTTTTCTCAACAATAATAACATAACTGGATCATATAACTATCCCTCAACATGCAACAAAGAGAAACTCCAAAATCACTAATGGCGGAGAACAAACGAAGAGATTATTGTAGGGTACAAAACCACCTTAAAGTTATTCTTTCTGATCGATGCATTCAAGAGTCCGTAGTAAAATAGCACGAAGCTATTCTTTCCGTTCGATCTATCATAGAGTTAGTACTAGAATAACACCTTAAGACAAAAATTAACCAAAACCCTAATGTCACCTAGATACTCCATTGTCACCTCAAGTATCCGTGGGTATGATTATACGGTATGCATCACACAATCTCAGATTCATCTATTCAACCAACACAAAGAACTTCAAAGAGTGGCCCAAAGTTTCTACTAGAGAGTCAAGACGAAAACGTGTGCCAACCCCTATGCATAAGTTCACAAGGTTACTGAACCCGCAAGTTGATCACCAAAACATACATCAAGGGGATCACGTGATATGCCATTGTCACCACAAATAAGCACATGCAAGACATACATCAAGTGTTCTCAAATCCTTAAAGACACAATCCGATAAGATAACTTCAAAGGGAAAACTCAATCCATTACAAGAGAGTAGAGGGGGAGAAACATCATAAGATCCAACTATAATAGCAAAGCTCATGATACATCAAGATCATGCCATCTCAAGAACACGAGAGAGAGAGAGAGAGAGAGAGAGAGAGAGAGAGAGAGATCAAACACATAGCTACTGATACATACCGTCGTGGTTTTTTCACGGCAGATGTCCTAACATAATGACTTAGTCGTGGAGCCATCACTACGGGTTAGCTTAAAGGGGTTAAAGCGGACAAGGACGCAAGGGATTTTATACTAGTTCGCCCCCTTCGATGAAGGTAAAAGCCTACATCTAGTTTGGTGTTGTATTGCTAGGGTTTCGATGACCAGGGAACGAATCCGCTTTGCCTGTGTCTCGAGTTGTTCTATGTCCCTGAACCGCCGCCGGGTCGTCCCTTTCTATACATAGGATGATGCTCGGTCCGGTTTACAAAATCCCGAGGCCGGCTCATAAACGTGCCCGACTCGGTCTCTATCTTTCCTATCTTACAATACAAGTTACACGCCGTATGGCGGTTTACATTTACATGCCCTTACACCCTTTGGCCCCTGGATCTTTAATCTTCTATAGTAACGCGCCATACTCTGTCTCGCTGCGCTTCAGTAGGAGTAATTCCTTATGGGCATAAACCGGCCCCTCCTGGGCGGTTTATACCTAATAGTTATATCCCTCACATTAGGCCCCAGATTGATTTGAACCTGTTCATGTCAATATTCAACAACTTGGAAAAGCTTGGTCCTCCGTGGCTTCAAATATCTTGTAAACCGCTATGACGTCATCTTCCTGGATTATGTTAAACCGCCATGACTTCACGTGTCCATTTAATACCTATACCTGTTTTAATCTTTATTTATTGATCCTCCGAAAATCGAGGTGATAGTGCCGTCCCATATCCATTTTTCAGGCTCCTCGATTCCCGCGCCTGCCGTTTATCCTTTTGGCTTATAAATAGGGCGAGGGGTCCTTTATTTTCCCCTTTCTCTTCGCTCCTTCTTCTTCCTCACGCCCGTTAGTGCCTAAGCACCGCCGTCGTCGTCGACCTTCGCCTCTGCTTCAGCCCAGGCCGCTGCATCACCCTGTTCGGACCAGAACTTCGCCGACGCGCCTCCGCATCCGACAACTCCGGTAAGTCCTTTCCTTACTTTCCATATAGATCTCATTAGGGTTTCCCCCACGAGTTCGACAAGACTAAGGCGCTATTCTTCGTTGTTCTTCCCTGTTCTTCGTCATAGCTCCGATGGCTAATGTAGATCTAATGTTTTTGCCCGCGACTGTAGTAATAACCATGCTCATTAACGTTTTTATCCTTTCTGTAAAGTAATCCCCAATCTAGGTTCATTTGAACTACTGCAGTATTCGTTCAGTTTCGATCCTGAATATTTCTGAACTTTTTTTGACATGCTGTAGATCCGTAATTCTGTTGCTGACTTGCGAAACCTGTTTTTCCATAACTTTAGATCCGCACCTTTCATATTCTCCCCGGCGGTTTAACTTTTAGAAAAATTATAAACCGGTAGATATCATTAGGCCCCACTTAAACCGCCGTCGCAGTTGCCCTCGTAATACTTCCGATAGTTAATTCTAGTTTATTATTGCATATTTCTCAATGCCTGCCAGTCATAGATCATAAACCGGCCATTCACTGTAATTTTAGCTTTTTCCCTTTAAATGGCAAAGTAAGCAAAGCAATTTACTTCCTGCAACTGGGTTCCGTCCCGGGTTACTGAAGAGGAACTGAACGGTTGGGTTGAGGCTGGCGCTTTAGGCAAGAAGGACGTCATCCATTAGAGAGTCCCAGGACCGGAATGTCCTCCGGAGCCCAAAGATGGAGAAGTGATTGTATTTCTTGATCATTTATCCCGAGGGTTTAGCCCTCCCGGATCGAAATTCTTTCGTGATGTACTGACTAGCTTCCAACTCCACCCTCAAGATATTGGGCCAAACTCTGTGTCCAATATTTGCAATTTTCAAGTATTTTGTGAGGCTTACTTGCAAGAGGAACCTTCAGTTGAACTGTTTAGGAATTTCTTCCACTTAAACAGCCGCATAGAGTTTACGAACGGGCCCAACACTGAACTTGGCAGAATGTCCATCCAAAAAAGGAAGGATGTCAGCTTTCCTCACGCCAAGCACCACAGTCATCCTAAAGATTGGAACCAGACTTGGTTTTACTGTCTAGACACATCTCCAGCTGATGAAAATCCTCTGCCGGGTTACCGTTATCATCAGCTTCCCGATAATCATCCCTTCCCCCAATGGCTAAGTGCTCAGGAGAGATCCCAATACGCACCGCAGCTTTCAAAGCTCCGGGCATTTACCGCAAATGGCTTAACAGGCATTGATTTTGTTCGCTGTTGGATTTCTTGGAGTATTCTACCACTAAGCCGGCGTTCCGGTTTGATGTGTGAGTACACAGGGGATCCAAAGATCCTCTACGCCATACTGAAGTTGTGATGTCAGAGAGTGAAATCAATGAATCTGTTAAGAAAATATTGAATGAACCGGTGGACGCTTGCAACAAAACTGGGCTGGCCCCTTTCTATGAATCCAATAAGCCGCCATCGGTAAGTCTTCTCATATTGTTTGCTTTCTTTTAATCTGTTTAAGTATCCTTTCTGAATGACCCCTCAACCTTTATCAGGGTAATGATCCGTTCTGGAAGAGGAAACCCCAAGATAAACCGGCGAAGGCAGCTCGTCTTAAGACCAAGACTATTAAGAAAACTGCAAAAAAGAAAACCACTGAGACATCCGATTTAAACCTTGATGGTGATGATGAACTGGCCTCAGAGGTATCACTTGACTCCCTTGGCTCCCTTTTCTTGCATCTTATTGACAATGATTATACTCAGGAAAACGCTGAAGGCAGCCAAGCTGATGGTGTTGAGGTAATTACCCTTTCCTCCAGTTCAGATCCTCTGCCAACACAGAAAATTCGTCAAGCAAGCCGGAAAGTACGATTTTCTCACCCTTTAGCTGACCCAAACTTTATTATGAAGAAACAACAACATGAAGCTCGCCGCACAACACGGCACAGCGGTCAAGTAATCACATCTACCGGTTTACCACATACTCCGGCCCGGAAACGTCGATCAGAGGTCTTGTATATTCCAGATGCTCTTTATCCCAAAGCGGGTCATTTCCGCCAGCCTCTTAATCCGTCTGATTCAAATTATCAGGACACTCCTCGTTCGTCATCTGGTGAGTCAACAGCCACACAGCTTCCTCCTCTCAAAACTGTTCATGGGTGAGTTTTTATTTTCCTGTTAATCCTTCTCTTTTACTCCACTGACTATCTTTACTTTTATCTTTTGCAGTAGGCCAAAGCCTAGCAAGAAGGCTAAATTGAGTAAACCGGCAGGTGATGATATAAACCCTAAATCGGAGAAGACTCCAGAGCCAACAAAAGAAAGCCTTGCATGATGATCCACCTCCACCTGACCATGAAACTTTTACTGAACAAGAAGCTGCACCAATGGACCTTGGCAATAATCAAACTAGCCCAGTCCGGGCCAGTAATAATCCGGCAAGCCCTGCCAAAGCCACTGCTGTTACAACAGATGATGTTATGACTGCCGGTTTTGGTCACACCACTCCTGGTGAACCCGTTGCTTTATCAAAGCATACCACTAAAGAAGAAATCTCTGGTAAGGACAAAGGCAAATGGAATGCCGATTTGTCAATCTATGCTCAACTCAGCGCCCAGGACCTTCATTCCGGCTATCTGAACCGGCTGTATACAAGTCGTGATTATGAAGCCGGTTTATTGAACCTTATGAAGGAACGATATGAGGTAAACTTCTGCTTCATTTTTGCAATATTACTCCTGCCTAAGCCCAATATCTTGTCTTAACTCCACCATAGCCCCCAAGGGCCGGTTTATCTCTTCAGGATGAACCGGAACTTCAAAATATCAAATATGTAACTTTTCGCCTGTGTAGTCCCCAAGGGTCGGTTTATCTATTTAAGATGAATCGGGACTTTTATTTTGTAACCCTCTTTTGAACAATAATGCATTAGCCCCCAAGTGCCAAGTGTATAGCTTGTTATGTGTTTGGGACTTTGATAAAGATGCCTGATAACTGCAAATATGCATTAGCCCCCAAGTGCCAAGTGTATAACTTGTTATGTGCTTGGGACTTCCAATATGCTTTACCAATGTATGATGTGTGCATCTCTTTGCAGGCTGATCTAAACTAAAAAGAATCTCAAGTGACTGACCTTCAAGAAAACCTGAAATTCCAGCAGACAGCCGCTTCCAAAGCCAAGGATGAACTGACCAGCGCTTTAGCAAGCATGGAAAAATTTAAGAAAGACTTCCAGAAGGAAAGGACGGATTGGGAGACAGAAAGAGCCGCTTTGGAGAAACTGGCAGTTGACGCAGAGGCCGCCCTTAATCCGGTGTCAGAAGAGCTATCTGGCCTAAAGCGCCAAATAAACGCTATGACCACTGCTGTCTTTGGTAAGCACCCTTATCATAATTCTGAATATGATCTTTACAATCTTCCAGTTTAACATTGGTTCCATTGATGCAGGAAAACGTACTGCTCATCTTGGCGCTGATATGCAGAAGAGGCTGAAGGCTGCCTATACTCTTATAGAGCAGCTCTACACCGGCGCACATAGGATCATCTATACCGCCTCTCATAACAAACCGGCTCCAACATTGATCAAAGAGACCTTGGAGAAACTGGCAGTGCTACCTACCCGGTTTGAAGAGCTGAAGAAATCGGTTGCGAGGGTGGGCGCTTTAACTACATTAACTCGGGCAAAGGCATGGGTCCCTGATCTTGATCCGGTGGACGTAATAAACGGCTATCCAAGCATGAAAGAAGATGGATCAGAATTCACCAACGATGACCTGCGAGCTTTGACAAGAGAGATGCGGCCCTTGGCCAGCAAACTAGCCAATGAAGCTGATCTGTCCCGCTATAAGGCGGGTAATGATGCTGACAATCGTCGGGTTAACGCGCCTATCCATGATGTGGAGGATCTCATCCCGCCCGTCCATAAGCACACTTACGCCCCTGATGTTGACCCGTCTGAGCTTATAAGCGATGAAGCTATTTTCCAGGCTCTAACTAGGATCAATTGGGCAATCACTGACTTCGAGCTGGTAGATGGAAACGAGGAAGAGACGGTGCATGATGATCCACAACCGTCTGGCCGGGCTGACGAGGTGTCATGAAGCGGTGCCGGTTTAACTTTTAATATGTCGCAATACTTGGCAAGAAACTGATATTCTTTTGGGCTGTAAAACGCCTTGTAATAGGCTAGCTGAAACATTTGGTCTGTCATGTCTTCATGCATATTTCCTCTGCATAATATTTCTTAATCCAGCAGTTTCATAGTATTTCTGCTTATTTTGCTGAACAGCTTTACTCAACCTGTTTCTGTATAAGACAAAATTTAAAATGTCCTGGAGGTTTATCGCCGAATGGGTCATAATGCCCAAATACATGACCTAGGTTTATAACCTGAGCTGTATTAAAATACGAAGCACATATCATACCCGTGGTATCAAATCATGCCATTGGATTTGACAACTTTTGTAGTAAGGGTGATGATCCCGCATTGTGAGTATTGATGACTCCTACAATATTTTGTCGATTCATGATGAAACCATACCGGGTTGTGATAAACACCGGCTTAGCTGCAGATAATACTGGAGATTTGTAATCAAACCAGATCGGGTTTAGTAAACACCGGTTTATTAACGGTGGTGACTGATGTCTACACACGCTTCTATTTCTTGTAGACTATGTTGGGCCTCCAAGCGCAGAGGTTTGTAGGACAGCAGCAATTTCCCTCAAGTGGATGACCTAAGGTTTATCGAACTCAGGGAAGTAGAGGTTGAAGATGGTCTCTCTCAAGCAACCCTGCAACTAAGATACAAGAAGTCTCTTGTGTCCCCAACACACCTAATACAACTAGGAGTTGTATAGGTGCACTAGTTCGGCGAAGAGATGGTAAAATATGGATGATAGGAGTGGCAAAGCAAAGTAATATAAATCTGTAATAAAAAGTGCAGCAAGCAAACAAGTGGTAAACGTGAGCACAAATGGTATTGCAATGGTGGAAACAAGGCCTAGGCTTCATACTTTCACTAGTGGCAACTCCCAACAACATTAACATAGTCTAATCACATGATATTTGCCATAAAACATGCAATGGAGACGCACTCGGAGGTCATTCCTTTGTGGTCAAGAGAGGACGAGAATTATGTAGGGCTACAAAAGCACACCTCAAAGTTCGTAGTTCTCAATCTATGGATTTCCCAATGTCACCGCGGCCATCCAAAGAGAGTACCACAATCACCACAACATATCTCAAGGATAGTCAAAGACAAGCACCAAGAGACTCTCAATCTTCAATCAACACACAAAAGAGGAAATCACTCATGAAAATATTCTTCTAATCCATGTCCAATAGACCGTTGTCACCTTGGTCTCGGGGATTATACTAGATAAAGACAAGTGAGTACATCAATCCAATACATAGAGGAAGGGGAAATATCATGGGATCACCCTAGATTAACATAGCCTATGATCACAACGAAGATCACATCATGGGAGAGAGAATTGACCACATAGCTACTCGTAGAAACCTCAGCCCCGAGGAGGAACTACTCCCGCATCATGGAGGGAGGAAGCAACGTCGATGGAGATGAATCCGGGGGCACTTCCCCGTCCCGGCAGGATGCCGGCACAGGAATTCTGGTCCCCCGAAACTTGGTGGCGATGGCGACGGAGATCGGAATTGCTTCTAAAGAAAAGGGTTCTGGAATCAGGGTTTTTGCGACGGAAGAATAAATAGGAGGCCAAGTAGGGCACCAGAGGAGGTGGGAGCCCCCCAGGTGCCCCCCCCGGCGCGGCCAGGGGTGGGGCCGCGCCATCAGGGCGACTGGGGCCCCTCTGGTCCCACTTCTGGCACATGGAAGCTTCTGGAGCGCTGATTTTTTATATATTTTCCCGGAATTTTTCTGGCAATTTAAGTAATGGGAAAACCTGAAATACAAAACAGCAGAAAACAGAAACTAGCACTGGGGTGCACTGATTTAATAGGTTAGTCCAAATATGATCAAAAGTGTATGAAAGTGTATCAAAAGCATAGCAATATCACCCAAAACATGCATGGAACAAGCAGAAATTATAGATACATTTGGGACGTATCAACATCCCCAAGCTTAATTCCTGCTCGTCCTCTAGTAGGTAAATGATAACAAGCAAAATTTCTGTGGTGACATGCTACCAAAGAGTCTTTCACAATCACATGACAAATGCTTATTGAGATAATGAATCTTTAGTAATTAAGTTGCCTCATGAGAATATCACAAAGAACTGAAAGTTTACAATATGATACTGAAACACCCAATAGATTTGTAGTGAGCATGGTGTGCAAACATGACAAAGTGGTACCTCGCTTGCCCCCTTTAGTGAAGCAAAACATAAATGCAGGAGCACCTCCGAAGTTTAAGTGACGACTAGATACAATGATTTCAGAATAAGCGATATCACAATCATGCAGAAGACAATGGTACTTTGGGACAATGCACATTACACTCAGAATGACAATCATGCTCTCAATAGTTGGTGCTTGGAAGAAAGAAGGTGGAGACTCTCGAACCGTGGATTTTGATGGCAAGGTTGAAAACCCGTGGCTGGAAGCAAAGACTAAACAAGTACCAGAGCTCGTGGTTTTAAAAACAGAGATAAAAAGCTTTTGGGAGGTGCATAATTCGTCAACGAATGCTAGTAGATAACCCAATTACTTCTTATGCTGGACAAGTTTCGAGGAACGGCTCCCACGCGGGGACGATCACATCCCCTTAATCTCCTTTGTTTATCACTGTCAGAGTTTTATGATTTCTCATGAACAAAGCGTGAAGGAGGGTTTGTTTGTTGCTATTATCTTTTGTGAGCTGGGCGCACTCATGCCAGTCCCTCCTTGTATTAGGGGTTTGCAGATTAGACATGCAATCCCGGGGTAAAATTTGTCCAACATAAGAAGATCATGAATTACCTACTACTTCCTCATGAGCTAAAATAGAGGCACAAAAGAGAAATGCTTTTGAATAATTTTGAGATGGTACAAGAAAGTCTTCGTTAGGAATGGCAAGTAAATACCATATATAGGAAGGTATGGTGGACTCATATGGCATAACTGGTTTCATGGATTTTGGATGCACAAGCAGTCAGTCCGCTTAGTACAGGTGAAGGCTAGCAAAGGACTGGGAGCGACCAACTAAGAGAGCAATGACGGCCATAATCATGCAGAGCGACAAAGCAACATTGAATCGGGCATGGAAGTTATATCACCACTCAGAAATTAAAGATCATCAAGGCTTGATAGACTTTCTTTACAGTCTTAAATATGAGTGAGCATATGCCAAGTCAATCAAAATAAATTCTTGGAGGAAGATATCACTAAACCATACCACATCATAGGCAAACAAATCATGCTGGTACTTCAATAACACATTAAGAACCCCCAGCTATTTGAGACTAACCATAAGAAAACATGAACTACTAAGCACCATTATGCACATAGCATTTTTATCATAGACATATCAACCAGTGCCACAGAAGCCAACTCTCTTAACAAGATAAGCATGATAACTCAAGAGAGTTCCATAAGCAACAACCTAAACAGAAGCTCTTAAAAAGATAAGCATGAAAACTAAGAGCTAAGCATGACAGCAGCTATGAAAAGATAAGGAACACACACAAGAAGATACACATGAAAGCCTATGTTGTGTTCTACAGTGGAGTGGAGCGTGTTTCTCTCCCAAACAATGAAGGCTAGGATCCAACTTGTTAAGAACAGCAAGTAAAACTAAATAAACTAAAAAGAAAAGAGCAAGACGCTCCAAGCATAGCACATAACGCATGAAGTGATAAAAATATAGTGGAATGAAGGACGAACTGATAATTGTTGATGGAGAAGGGGATGCACGGGGGCATCCCCAAGCTTAGATGCTTGAGTCTCCTTGGATATTTCTCGGGGGTGCATGGGGGAATCCCCAAGCTTGAGCGTTTGACACTCCTGAATCTTCTTTTATCATCTTCCCTCGCACACTTGAAAACTCCCTTCATACATAACTCATCATAATCTGATTAGAGAGGTTAGTACCCACAATAAAATAATTTTTTCTCTACTGGAAACAAAGATATTCTTGAAGGTCTACTGTTTCTCAAGATTGCCAAAAAGTTTTTGCAAAGAAAAAGCAAGCTTAAGGTCTGCAAAACGAAGAAAAGGCAAAACAGGGCAGAATCTGTGAAAAACAGACCAGCAGGTAGTAAATATTTTTTTTGGGGTACTTCTGCAACTCAAATCAAAAAACTCAGAACGGACGCTCGAAAGCCAATTGTATAGAGCATGCTGTCAAAACAATTCAGATCAAAAAGATGATCTGGTGATTTTATTCGAATTTTTCTTTCCAAGGACAGAATCTGTTTTCTGGACAGCATGTCACAACTTTTGAACTTTCTTGCAATCAGAGGCTAAAATTGGCACAAAGCTGAAAAATAAAGATACAATGATGTTGCTACAGTAGTAACAAACATCAAGACCACTAAAAACTGAAAGAACAAACTGAAAGCAAAGATAACAAGGGTTGTCTCCCTAGAGCTCTTTCTTTATAGCCATAAAGATAGGCTTAAGACTTTAATGATGCTCTCGTAGGAATAAGAGTTGAAGAACAAAAGAGAGCATCAAGAAGAAAATACCAAACACATTTAAGCCTAACATGCTCCCTATGCATAGGAATATTGCAATAGAATAATTCATTGAAGCACAAAGCAATAAGCATAGGAAGACAAAACAAGTGCAGCTTCAAAACCTTCAACATAAAGAGAGGGAACTTGATATTATTGAAATATCTATAAGCATATGTTCCCTTCTCATAATAATTTTCAGTGGGATCACGAATAAACTCAACAATATAAGCATCACATAAAGCATTGTTATCATGATCCACATGCAAAAAGGTACTCTTACTCTCCACATAAGCATAATCTTTCTCATTGGTAATAGTGGGAGTAGGACTATCATAAACAACTTGAAAACTATAGATTAATTGTGTATTATGAAGATGGTGTTCAACAAGGGAGTAATTCCCTCCATGATTATGACAAGTTTCATAAGGATAATTTCTCCTTATGTCATAGGTACCTTTATAATCACTATAGATTGGAGTTATAACATCATCATAGTAGACAAGAGCATTATCATTGCTAGCAACTATATTTGTAAACATGTTGTCTTTATTCTTACTAGCAAAAGAATTATCAATTATCACATCACTAGTGGGTAAAGGATTTGCAATCCTATCATCCCCAAGCTTAGAGCTTTCCATATCATCACTTTCAGAGTTGGTACCAAAAAGATTTTCAAGATCATAAGTAGCATTATCATCATTTTCCCAATCACAATAAGTAACATGCATATCATAATCAAAATCATCTTCAATAGTACCTACGGACGTATCATCAAGATGATAATTAAGGCAATAAACTTCACCTTCTTCTTTAAACTTACAACCGTTAGGATAAAAGTTGATGGGAGGAATATGCTCAGGCCAGGTTGATACCCATTCTTCTTCCTTCTTGCTCCTCTTCCTCCTCCTCTTCTTTTTCTTCTTCTTCACCTTAGGAGGGAGTGGTTGGAGATGAAGCTTCTCCACATATCCTGGTTTATCATTAGAAACAATAGGGGAAACTTGGGAGAAACTCTCCTTTTTATTAGCAGAAATATAAGAGACATTTTTATACTTTGGTAAATTTCCCTCCTTTCTAATCTTACTTATGTAATCATTTTTATGGCAATTAACAACACAATAGAGATGGCAATTTTGCAAAGTGTTTTTTTCCTATGGCATTAACATCTAGCCAAGAAGTCTTTTCTAATAACTCTTCACACATCAAAAATAACATAAGCTCATCATAAAGATCAGGGGTGATCATGTTATCACACAGCTGGTTAACAGTTATGTTTTGAAAGTGCATGCATTGAAAATTAAAGTGACCCTCTATACAGCAAAGTTCACAAGTAAAAGGATAAAGGTCACACAATTCTCTAGCAATTTCATTTAAATCTTTGACCCAAGTGATTGTTCTTTCATGCTTATGTTGCTTACAATACTTCTCTTCTTCAATCATAGGCCTTTCACAAGGTCTATCCACTCCACAAAAATTAACATGCTTATATAAAACTTCATTTTTAGGAATTGGATCATGCATGTTGCAATCATCATGAACAATTTCATTTTCTTTGCAAATCTCTTTAAAAGGTTCATGATGCTTGATCCAATTTGTGAAGCAAAAGATTTGAGGAAATCAACAAGGAGTTGAGAATCAAGCCCAAACTTAGCACTAAACTTATTAAAACTTGTAGTTTCAACAAAGGACTTAATGCAATCATACTCATAAATTATACCTGACTCTTTACCTTTGTCGATCTCCCAATCTTCAGTGTTGCGTTGAATTCTTTCAAGGAGTTTCCATTTAGCATCAATCTTTTCGTTTGTCAAAGAACCCATAGAGGAAGCATCGAGCAAATCTTTATCCCGTCGAGAGAGCCTCGCATAGAAATTAGTAATAATCATATCTTTGGGGAGCCCATGGTTAGGACATTTTAGCATTAACATTTTCAGTCTCCCCCAAGCTTGAGCTATGCTCTCTCCGTCATGAGGATAGAAATTATAAACATAATTCCTATTCTCATGGACTTCATGAAGAGGATACAACTCGGAGTAAAAGAGAGACCGGATCTCTTCCCAATCCAGTAGGTGAGAGTCATCTAGTAGCATATACCATTCCAATGCTTTTCCTTTCAGTGACAAGGCAAATAATTTCCTCATGACTCCATCTCTTGTCAAACCTGAAATCTTAAACAACTCACAAAGTTCTGTAAGTTTCAACAAATGAATACTAGGATTGACTGTCCCATCATAACAATCATTCCTAATTATTTCAATTATCCCAAGTGGTATTTGGAACGGGATACATTCAGTAGGTGGAGGAGACTTCTCTACCATGGGTGTGGTAAAGCGGCCTTCCCCAAGCAGGGAACTAAGAGTGCGGTTTTCCATAAACATAACTAGTGAAACTAAAAACAAGAAACGAAAAGGTTTAATTGCAAGATCTAAAGATATACCTTCAAACACTTACTTCCCCGGCAACGGCGCCAGAAATAGCTTGATGTCTACACACGCTTCTATTTCTTGTAGACTATGTTGGGCCTCCAAGCGCAGAGGTTTGTAGGACAGCAGCAATTTCCCTCAAGTGGATGACCTAAGGTTTATCGAACTCAGGGAAGTAGAGGCTGAAGATGGTCTCTCTCAAGCAACCCTGCAACTAAGATACAAGAAGTCTCTTGTGTCCCCAACACACCTAATACAACTAGGAGTTGTATAGGTGCACTAGTTCGGCGAAGAGATGGTAAAATATGGATGATAGGAGTGGCAAAGCAAAGTAATATAAATCTGTAATAAAAAGTGCAGCAAGCAAACAAGTGGTAAACGTGAGCACAAATGGTATTGCAATGGTGGAAACAAGGCCTAGGCTTCATACTTTCACTAGTGGCAACTCCCAACAACATTAACATAGTCTAATCACATGATATTTCCCATAAAGCATGCAATGGAGACGCACTCGGAGGTCATTCCTTTGTGGTCAAGAGAGGACGAGAATTATGTAGGGCTACAAAAGCACACCTCAAAGTTCGTAGCTCTCAATCTATGGATTTCCCAATGTCACCGCGGCCATCCAAAGAGAGTACCACAATCACCACAACATATCTCAAGGATAGTCAAAGACAAGCACCAAGAGACTCTCAATCTTCAATCAACACACAAAAGAGGAAATCACTCATGAAAATATTCTTCTAATCCATATCCAATAGACCGCTGTCACCTTGGTCTCGGGGATTATACTAGATAAAGACAAGTGAGTACATCAATCCAATACATAGAGGAAGGGGAAATATCATGGGATCACCCTAGATTAACATAGCCTATGATCACAACGAAGATCACATCATGGGAGAGAGAATTGACCACATAGCTACTCGTAGAAACCTCAGCCCCGAGGAGGAACTACTCCCGCATCATGGAGGGAGGAAGCAACGTCGATGGAGATGAATCCGGGGGCACTTCCCCGTCCCGGCAGGATGCCGGCACAGGAATTCTGGTCCCCCGAAACTTGGTGGCGATGGCAGCGGAGATCGGAATTGCTTCTGGAGAAAAGGGTTCTGGAATCAGGGTTTTCGCGATGGGAGAATAAATAGGAGGCCAAGTAGGGCACCAGAGGAGGTGGGAGCCCCCCAGGCGGCCCCCCTGCGCGGCCAGGGGTGGGGCCACGCCATTAGGGCGCCTGGGGCCCCTCTGGCCCCCCTCTGGCCCCACTTCTGGCACATGGAAGCTTCTGGAGCGCTGATTTTTATATATTTTTCCCGAAATTTTGCTGGCAATTTAAGTAATGGGAAAGCCTGAAATACAAAAACAACAGAAAACAAAAACTGGCACTGGGGTGCACTGAGTTAATAGGTTAGTCCAAATATGATCAAAAGTGTATGAAAGTGTATCAAAAGCATAGCAATATCACCCAAAACATGCATGGAGCAAGCAGAAATTATAGATATGTTTGGGACGTATCAGTGACCTGTAGTCAACCCCTAGGCCGAATCAATAGATATCGGATGAATACCACCAATCTCATTGAGAAGTAAAAACTTGGCAAACAAAGCAAATAAAAACGTGTAGTCTAGGATTTTTACAAGCTGCCAGGCTCCAAATTCGAGGCTTTTCATGGGCTACCAGGCCACTGGGTTAAACCATTTCACAAAGCCTATTAAGATGGACCTCACATTAACCAATCGTCGTTTTAACGTTGACAAGTTCAGGGTTTGTATAAGATTGACTTGTTCAATCGTTCGACGGGTCATACAAGGTTTACCTGGACGGAGTGACTTACTTGATGCAGGCAGGTTAACCTGGGGTTTTAACTGTATACATCAGGCTTCCAAGCCGTGGCTTGATATCCTATTACAAGGGCCTTAAAAGCTCCTTGTCACTGTGCGACAAGAGCCCCCAAGTAACATTGTGAGTTGTGCTCATCGGGTGCCTATGTTTGAGTTGTGCCATGCATCAAACTCTCTTTTGCCCTTTACCATCTTGTTGGCTTGATAGCCGGATTACTGAAGTAACCAGAGCTGCGCTCTTATGATGATATTGGCTTGATAGCCGGTCTAAGAGGGCCATAGGAACTCCGTTTTATACACAGAAGCCCCCATGTGATAAACTCTTATGAAAAAAGCAGCAGATACTCCGCTTTAACGGGGATGCCGGTTTATTATATTGATCATAATATATACATTGTGAATATATGTATATAAAGCGGAGCCAATGGCTAAGGTATAGTAAGGCCGAAGATGAGCAATGTTCCACGGCCGCTGGGTCTCCTCCGCGGTGCATGAATCCTTGTGTTCTCGAACGTCGATGAGGTAGTATGACCCATTGTGAAGATTCTTGCTGACCACTGATGGGCCTCTAACCCCTCGTTGGTTACCCCAAGTGGAAGGTGAAAGATGCAGTGTTGTGGAAGTGTTTTCCCTTAGCAAAGATGCCAAGGATCGAATCCCCAGAGACTCCTAGGTTCAACAAGTAGGTGTGAACTGCTAACGGCGCGGATTAGCAATCAACGTGGACCTGCACACAGATACAAATAACTTTGCTCCCAACGAGTACAGAGAGGTTGTCAATCCCTCCGGCCTTGTAGTTCACAAAGGATTAAAAGCAAATGATAGTAGTGATAGATAATGTTTGCAATAGTAAGTAAAAGCGAAAAGTAAATAGCGGATGTGATCAATGATGGTAATATGGACCGGAGTCTCATGATGTTCACTAGTGATGTCTCTCTCCCAAAAGACGATAAAACAGCTACGTGAGGTAAACGAATTACAGCTGGGCAATTGACAGGACCACGAACGCAAACCAATGCTGATTACATTGCAAGAAAGGTTGAGGTTCAAAGCATGGGCGGTAAGCCAAAGTAAGTAGACCGAAATCCATCAATATCTACTACTAATCATCCACCTTGAGATATCTATCCAGAACATCTCGCTAGTATTAAGTTGTGAGTCCCACCCATAGTGTAAACTCGAAGCAACAAACAACTGCATTAAAAGAACTTTGCGTAAAGTAAACAATCCTTGCACCCGCGGGCACAAGCACCGTTGTTTTCCCCCTTGTGGCAACAGCACATCCCCTAGACTCATGTTTCTGTCACTCAAGCTAGTCATCGAGGGGCATGAACCCACAATCGAGCATAACGTTCCCTCTTGGAGTCACTCCCTATTACTTGGCCAAAGCAATAAATAACAACGGAGAACATGCAAGAATTACTTATGAACATAAATATAAAAGAGGTAGATCAAATATATTACTCAAGATCAATCTGAACATAATCTCATAATCCATCGGATCCCAGCAAACTCATCATAGCAACAGCATAAGGATTACATATGTGCCTCGATCATGTAGGGCAGCTCATGAGGACTAATTAGTGAAGCACAAGAACGGGAGGAGAACATCACATAGCTACTGGTCATGGACTCATGGTCCAAGGGAGACTACTCACAACTCATCCGGGAGGCGTCCATGGTGGTGGAGAAGCTCCCGATGGTGATCCTCCCCTCCGGCAGGGTGCCGGGAAGAGTTCTCCTGGTGCTCCCGATCTTGGAAGCGGCGGCGGCGGCGGAACAGAGATGAGATCGTGAAAAAGAGTTCCCATCCCGAGGGTTTCGAAGGACGCTCTAAATATATGCCGAAGGGGGGCACCAGACGGGCTTCGGGGGGCCCAGGCGCGCCCCCGGCGCTGCCCAGGGGGGGGGGGGCGCCGCCAGGGCGCCTGGAGCCCTGGTGCCCCCCCGGCTGCCCTTCGGACGCAAGGTAGGTTCTGGAACGCTGATTTTTTATCTGATTTTTCTGGATTTTTCCTGGCAGTTCTCGTAACGTGAAAACCTGAAATACAAAAATAGCCGAAAACAGAAACTGCCACCGGGGTGCACTGGATTAGTAGGTTAGTCCAAATATGATCAAAAGTGTATGGAAGTGTATGAATATCATAGCAATATCACCCAAAAGTGGCATGGAGCAAGCAGAAATTATAGATACGTTTTGGACGTATCAACATCCCCAAGCTTAATTCCTGCTCGTCCTCGAGTAGGTAAATGATAACAAGAATAATTTCTGTGGTGACATGCTATTAACCATATAGGAGTTATTCATAGTCATATGACAAAAGCTTACTGAGACAATGATTCTATAGTAATTAAGTTGCCTCATGAGAAATCACAAATGACTGAAAGTTTTACAACATGACATTGAAGCATCAAATAGATTTGCAATGAACATGATGTGCAAATATGATAAAGTGATATCTAGCTTGCCCCCTTTAGTGAAGCAAAACATAAATGCAGGGGCACCTTCAAGGTTTAAGTGATGACTAGATACAATGATTTCAAAATAAACGATATCACAATCATGAAAAAGACAATGCTACTTTGGGACAATGCACATTACACTCAGAATGACAATCATGCTCTCAATAGTTGGTTCTTTAAGAAAGAAGGTGGAGACTCAACATAAAAGTAAAAGAATGGTTATGTGCTAGAGCTTTTTATTTTGAAAACATAGAAGCAATTTTGTCAACGGTAGTAGTACTTCATATGTGTCATGCATAAGACATCCTATAAGTTGCAAGCCTCATGCATCGAATACCAATAGTGCTCGCACCTTGTCCTAATTAGCTCGGATTTCCATGGGTTATCATTGCATTACATATGTTTCAACCAGGTGTCACAAATGGGTACCTCTATGCCACCTGTACAAAGGTCCAAGGAGATAGATCGCATTTGATTTCTCGTTTTTGATAGATCTCAACTTGAGGACATCCATACCGGGACAACATAGAAAATAGATGATGGACTCCTCTTTAATGCATAAGCATATTCTCATAAGAGATTGAGGATTAATGTCCAAGCTAAAACTTCCACCATGATACATGGCTTTGGTTGGCGGCCCAATGTTCTTCTCTAGCAATATGCATACTCATTCAACCCATGGCAAATCACCCTTACTTCAGACAAGACGAACATGCATAGCAACTCACATGATATTCAACAAAAGTGTGACAGTTGATGGCGTCCCCAGAAACATGGTTACCGCTCAGCAAGCAACTTATAAGAAATAAGATACATAGGCAACCTATTCTTTACCACAATAGTTTTTAAGCTACTTTCCCATGAGCTATGTATTGCAAAGGTAGTCTGCTTAGTACAGGTGGAGGTTAGCAAAAGACTGGGAGCGACCAACTAAGAGAGCAATGATGGTCATAATCATGCAGAGCGACAAAGCAACATTGAATCAGGCATGGTAGTTATATCGCTACTCAGAAATAAAAGATCATCAAGGCTTGACAGACTTTCTTTACAGTCTTAAATATGCGTGAGCATACGCCAAGTCAATCAAAATAAATTCTCGAAGGAAGATATTACTAAACCATACCACATCATCGGCAAACAAATCAAGTTGGTACTCCAATAACACATTGGGAATCCCCCAGCTATTTGAGACTAACCATAAGAAAACCTGGACTACTAAGCACCATTATGCACGTAGCATATTTATCATAGACATATTAACCAATGCAACGGAAGCAAACTCTCTTAATTAGATAAGCATGATAATCAAAGAGAGTTCAAGCAACCAACCAAACAAAAGCTCTTTGAAAAGATAAGCATGAATACTAAGAGCGGAGCATGATAGTAGCTATTAAAAGACAAAGAACACACACAGCAAAGATAGACATGAAAATTCTATGTTATGTTCTAGGTAGAAGTGGAGCGTGTTTCTCTCCCACATAAAAAAAGCTGAGTTCCGACTCGTTATGAAAAACTAAAAAGAAAACTAAAAGCAAGACGCTCCAAGCATAGCACATAACACATGAAGTGATAAAAATATAGCGAAACGAAAGACGAACTGATAATGTTGATGGAGAAGGGGATGCACGGGGACATCCCCAAGCTTAGACGCTTGAGTCTCCTTGAATATTTCTTGGGGGTGCACGGGGGCATCCCCAAGCTTGAGCGCTTGACACTCCTGAATCTTTTTATCATCTTCCCTCGCACACTTGAAAACTCCCTTCATACATAACTCATCATAATCTGATTAGCGAGGTTAGTACCCTTAATAAAATAATTATACCTTGCTGGAAATAAAGATATTCTTGAATTTCTACTGTTTCTCAAGATTGCCAAAAGGTTTTTGCAAAGAAAAAGCAAGCTCTTGGTTTGCAAAATGAAGGTAAGGCAAAACAGGACAGAATCTGTGAAAAACAGAACATCATGTAGTAATTGATTTGTTCGGGGCATTTCTGCAACTCAAATCAAAAAACTCAGAACAGATGCACGAAACACAATTATATAGAGAATGCCTTAGAAAAAATTCAGACCAAAAAGATGATCTGGGGATTTTATACGAATTTTTCTATCCAAGGACAGAATCTGTTTCCTGGACAGCACCTCACAACTTTTGAACTTTCTAGCAATCAGAGGCTATACTTGGCACAAATATGAAAAGCAAAGATACAATGATGATGCTACAGTAGTAAACAACATCAAGACACAACAAAAGCAAAATATAAAAATTTATTCATTGGGCTGCCTCCCAAAAGCGCTTTCTTTTATGCCTTTAAGCTAGGCATAATGCATAGAGATCAAGTTTTATCAAGAGTAAAAGAATAGCTAGCCCGTACAACGGACTCAAAAGGTAACTTGATCTTCTTTCGAGGGAAGTGTTCCATCCCTTTCTTGAGAGGAAACTGAAATTTTATATTACCCTCTTTCATGTCAATGATAGCACCAACGGTGCGTAAAAAGGGACGTCCCAAAATAATTGGACATGAAGGATCACATTCAATATCCATAATAGTAAAATCAACGGGAACATAATTATCATTAACAACGATAAGAATATCGTCGATCCTCCCCAAAGGTTTCTTTATGGAAGAATCAACGAGACGAACACCAAAAGAACAAGAATCAAAAGGTTTCAATTTAAGCATATCATATATTCTTTTGGGCATAACAGAGGTACTAGCTCCAACATCACATAATGCATAGCAAGAGAAGTCATTTAATTTAATTTTTATCATAGGATCCCAACCATCTTCTAGCTTTCTAGGTATGGAGGCTTCTACTCTAAGTTTCTACTCCCTAGCTTTGATGAGAGCATTAGTGATATGCTCTGTGAAGGCAAGGTTAAGCGTGCTAGTGCGGGGGTCTCTAGACATCTTGTGAAGGAAATCAATAACTTCGGTAAGAGTGCAATTATCAAAATCAAGGTCATTAGCATCAAGTAAAGTTTATATAGTCATAGCATCACCATTAATAGGTCCCTCGGGACCAGGAGTACATTGGGTGCTAAGGGTTTGGACATCTTTAACAACTTGGATAGTAGCAACAGTGTGGTGGGTAGGAAGGCTCTTAATTCTATCCTCTTCCTCCCTTTCTCTAGCCCATCTCTCTTTAAGTTTAGCCATCATCCTAATATTTTCATTAATTTGCACTTGAATAGCATTTATAGGAGTGACTTCCCTCTCCTCAAGAGGAGAAGTTTTAATATTTAGCAATTTTACCTTATTGGCCAAATGGTCTACCTTAAAAGAAAGATCATCTAGTTTATGTAGTTTTTCTTCTACACTCTTATTAAATGCTTTTTGGGTAGTGATGAAATCTTTAAGCATAATCTCTAGTTAAGTAGTGGAGTTCTTGGTGATAGGATAAACATTGTTATTAAAATTATTTCTAGAGATAAAATTCACATCTACTTGTTCTTGAGCAATCAAAGAATTTAAAGGAACATCACGAGGATCAACAGTAGATTGCTTCGAAAGTAGAGACATGATTAAGTCAACTTTTTCATTTAAGGAGGAAATCTCCTCGACAGAGTTTACCTTCCTACCTGTTGGAGCGCGTTCGGTGTGCCATTGGGAATAGTTGGTCATCATCTCATCGATAAGCTTTGTGGCAGCACCAAGTGTAGTTGACATAAAAGTTCCTCCCGCGGCCGAATCTAACAAGTTCCGCGAGGTAAAGTTCAAGCCTGCATATAAAGTTTGGATAACCATCCAAGTAGTCAAACCATGAGTAGGGCAGTTCTTGATAAGAGATTTCATACGTTCCCAAGCTTGGGCAACGTGTTCATTATCCAATTGTTTAAAATTCATTATGTTACTTCTAAGTTGGATAATTTTAGCAGGTGGATAGTATTTTCCGATAAAAGCATCTTTGCACTTGTCCCATGAATCTATGCTATTTCTAGGCAAAGACTGAAACCAAATTTTAGCTCCTCCTCTCAAGGAGAAAGGAAAAAGCTTAAGCTTAACAATATTACCATCTATTTCTTGGTACTTTTGCATATCACAAAGTTCAACAAAGTTGTTTAAGTGTAAAGCAGCATCATCTCCAGCACCGGAGAATTGATCTTTCATGACTAAGTTCAGTAAAGCAGGTTTAATTTCATATGAAGGTGCTGAAGTGGCAGGTGTAGTGATAGGTGTGCTGATAAAGTCATCGTTATTGTGACTAGTGAAGTCACACAACTTGGTGTTCTCGGTGGAACCCATAGTAGCAAGCAAGCAAGATAACTATTTTTGTGATTTTCGATAAAAGGTACTAAAGCAAAAACTGAAAGGTAAACTAACAAGACTAAAAAGCAAAGGTAAAAGATAGCGTGCAACTCCCCTATCCTGAAGAGTGGAGTCCCCGGCAATGGCGCCAGAAAATACTCCTTGATGGGCCTCTAACCCCTCGTTGGTTACCCCAAGTGGAAGGTGAAAGATGCAGTGTTGTGGAAGTGTTTTCCCTTAGCAAAGATGCCAAGGATCGAATCCCCAGAGACTCCTAGGTTCAACAAGTAGGTGTCAACTGCTAACGGTGCGGATTAGCAATCAACGTGGACCTGCACACAGATACAAATAACTTTGCTCCCAACGAGTACAGAGAGGTTATCAATCCCTCCGGCCTTGTAGTTCACAAAGGATTAAAAGCAAATGATAGTAGTGATAGATAATGTTTGCAATAGTAAGTAAAAGCGAAAAGTAAATAGCGGATGTGATCAATGATGGTAATATGGACCGGAGTCTCATGATGTTCACTAGTGATGTCTCTCTCCCAAAAGACGATAAAACAGCTATGTGAGGTAAACAAATTACAGCTGGGCAATTGACAGGACCACGAACGCAAACCAATGCTGATTATATTGCAAGAAAGGTTGAGGTTCAAAGCATGGGCGGTACGCCAAAGTAAGTAGACCGAAATCCATCAATATCTAATACTAATCATCCACCTTGAGATATCTATCCAGAACATCTCGCTGGTATTAAGTTGCGAGTCCCACCCATAGTGTAAACTCGAAGCAACAGACAACTGCATTAAAAGAACTTTGCGTAAAGTAAACAATCCTTGCACCCGCGGGCACAAGCACCGTTGTTTTCCCCCTTGTGGCAACATCACATCCCCTAGACTCATGTTTCTGTCACTCAAGCTAGTCATCGAGGGGCATGAACCCACAATCGAGCATAACGTTCCCTCTTGGAGTCACTACGTATTACTTGGCCAAAGCAATAAATAACAACGGAGAACATGCAAGAATTACTTATGAACATAAATATAAAAGAGGTAGATCAAATATATTACTCAAGATCAATCTGAACATAATCTCATAATCCATCGGATCCCAGCAAACTCATCATAGCAACAGCATAAGGATTACATATGTGCCTCGATCATGTAGGGCAGCTCACGAGGACTAATTAGTGAAGCACAAGAACGGGAGGAGAACATCACATAGCTACTGGTCATGGACTCATGGTCCAAGGGAGACTACTCACAACTCATCCGGGAGGCGTCCATGGTGGTGGAGAAGCTCCCGATGGTGATCCTCCCCTCCGGCAGGGTGCCGGGAAGAGTTCTCCTGGTGCTCCCGATCTTGGAAGCGGCGGCGGCGGCGGAACAGAGATGAGATCGTGAAAAAGAGTTCCCGTCCCGAGGGTTTCGAAGGACGCTCTAAATATATGTCGAAGGGGGGCACCAGACGGGCTTCGGGGGGCCCAGGCGCCCCCCCGGCGCGGCCCAGGGGGGGGGGGCGCCGCCAGGGCGCCTGGAGCCCTGGTGGCCCCCCTCGGCTGCCCTTCGGACGCAAGGTAGGTTCTGGAACGCTGATTTTTTTGGATTTTTCCTGGCAGTTCTCGTAACGTGAAAACCTGAAATACAAAAACAGCCGAAAATAGAAACTGGCACCGGGGTGCACTGGATTAGTAGGTTAGTCCAAATATGATCAAAAGTGTATGGAAGTGTATGAATATCATAGCAATATCACCCAAAAGTGGCATGGAGCAAGCAGAAATTATAGATACGTTTTGGACGTATCAACCACAAATGGTACTTCCCAAGGCGGGGATAGCTTGTGCATATCTGACTGGTCTTGGATGAGCCGGATCACTAGATCAAACACATAGCTACTGATACATACCCTCAGCCCCGAGGGTGAACTACTCCCCCCTTGTCATGGAGAGCATTGAGATGATGAAGATGGCCACCGGAGAGGGATTCCCCCCTCTGGCAGGGTACCATAATGGGTCTAGATTGGTTTTCGGTGGCAACAGAGGCTTGCGGCGGCGGAACTCCCGATCTAGGTTATTTTCTGGAAGTTTCTGTACATATAAGAGGTGTTGGAGTCGGGAACAAGTAAGGGAGGTCTCTGGGCTGTCCACGAGGTAGGGGAGCACGCCCAGGGGGACGCCCCCTACCGTCGTGGGCAGCCCGGGGATCTTCTGGTCCTCCTTCGGTACTCCCTGGGCTTCTTATGGTCCAAAAATAACCTCCGTTGAGTTTCAGGTCAATTGGGCTCCGTTTGGTATTCCTTTTCCGCGATACTCAAAAATAAGGGAAAAACAGAAACTGGCACTGGACTCTGGGTTAATAGGTTAGTCCCAAAAATCATATAAAAGTGTATATAAAAGCCCATAAAACATCCTAGAAGGATAATATAATAGCATGGAACATCAAAAATTATAGATACGTTGGAGACGTATCAAGCATCCCCAAGCTTAATTCCTGCTCGCCCTCGAGTAGGTAAATGATAAAAACAGAATTTTTGATGTGGAATGCTTCCTAACATAATTATCAATGTGATTTTCTTTATTGTGGCATGAATGTTCAGATCCGAAAGATTCAGGACAAAAGTTTATATTGACATAAGAATAATAATACTTCAAGCATACTAACAAAGCAATTATGTCTTCTCAAAATAACATGGCCAAAGAAAGTTATCCCTACAAAGTCATATAGTCTGGCTATGCTCTATCGTCATAACAAAAATACTTAAATCATGCACAACCCCGGTTTCATCCAAGCAATTGTTTCATACTTTAGTATTCTCAAACTTCTTCAACTTTCACGCAATACATGAGCGTGAGCCATGTACATAGCACTATAGGTGGAATGGAATGGTGGTTGTGGAGAAGACAAAAGGAGGAAGATAGTCTCACATCAACTAGGCATATCAATGGGCTATGGAGATGCCCATCAATAGATATCGATGTGAGTGAGTAAGGATTGTGATGCAATGGATTCACTAGAGCTATAAATGTATGAAAGCTCAACAAAAGAAACTAAGTGGGTGTGCATCCAACTTGCTTGCTCACGAAGACCTAGGGCATTTGAGGAAGCCCATCGTTGGAATATAGAAGCCAAGTTCTATAATGAAAATTCCCACTAGCATATGAAAGTGACTAAACAAGAGACTCTCTATCATGAACATCATGGTGCTACTTTGAAGCACAAGTGTGGTAAAAGGATAGTAACATTGTCCCTTCTCTCTTTTTCTCTCATTTTTTTCTTTCCCCCTTTTTTTGGGCCTTTTCTCTTTTTCTTTTCTTTTTTATGGCCTCTTTTTAATTCTTTTTTTCTTTTCTTTGTCCGAAGTCTCATCCCGGCTTGTGGGGGAATCATAGTCTCCATTATACTTTCCTCACTGGGACAATGCTCTAGTAATGAAGATCATCACACTTTTATTTACTTACAACTCGAAGCTAGAACAAAATATGACTCTGTGTGAATGCCTCTGGCGGTGTAGCGGGATGTGCAATGAATCAAGAGTGACATGTATGGAAAATTATGCATGGTGGCCTGGCCACAAACACGACGTCAACTACATGATCATGCATGGCAATATGACAATGATGAAGCGTGTCATAATAAACGAAACGATGGAAAGTTGCATGGCAGTATATCTCGGAATGCCTATGGAAATGCCACAATAGGTAGGTATGGTGGCTGTTTTGAGGAAGGTATGTGGTGGGTGTATGGTACCGACGAAAGTTGCGCGGCACAAGAGAGGCTAGCAATGGTGGAAGGGTGAGAGTGCTTATAATCCATGGACTCAACATTAGTCATAGAGAACTCATATACTTATTGCAAACATCTACAAGTCATCAAAACAAAGTATTAAACGCATGCTCCTAGGGGAAGGGTTGGTAGGAGTTAACCATCGCGCGACCCCGACCTCCACACAAAGGATGACAATCAATGAATAAATCATGCTCCAACTTCATCACATAACGGTTCACCATACATGCATGCTACGGGAATCACAAACTTTAACACAAGTATTCCTCAAATTCACAATTACTCCACTAGCATGACTCTAATATCACCATATTCATATCTCAAAACAATCATCAAGTATCAAACTTCTCATAGTATTCAATGCACTTTATATGAAAGTTTTTATTATATCCCTCTTGGATGCCCATCATATTTAGGACTAAATTCATAACCAAAGACAATTACCATGCTGTTCTAAAAGACTCTCAAAATAATATAAGTGAAGCATGAGAGTTCATCTATTTCTTCAAAATAAAACCACCGCCGTGCTCTAAAAAGATATAAGTGAAGCACTAGAGCAAATGACAAACTACTCCAAAAAGATATAAGTGAAGATCAGTGAGTAGTTGAACAATTATGTAACTATGTGAAGACTCCCTAACATTTAAGAATTTCATATCTTGTGATATTATTCAAAAAACAAGCAAAACAAGATAAAACAAAATGATGCTCCAAGAAAAACACATATCATGTGGTGAATAAAAATATAGCCTCAAGTAAAGTTACCGATGAACGAAGACGAAAGAGGGGATGCCTTCCCGGGGCATCCCCAAGCTTAGGCTTTTGGTTGTACTTGAATTTTACCTTGGGGTGCCTTGTGCATCCCTGTCGGGGGAAACTGTCCACCACGAGCACCTATGGGACCGGAGCCCCTTTGTACGTTGCGGTAAGGGAGCGGAGAGAGCACGAAGGGCAGATCGAGGAGAGCACGCGGGCAGTTTACCCAGGTTCGGGCCGCGCGGACGCGTAAAACCCTACTCCTGCTTGGTTTGTATTGAGTTTGTGAGCTCGGGAGCCTGAAGAACTAGCTACACCGAGCAAGAAAGCTATCTAGGTTCCGAACCCTTTCTACATTGTGCATGGGCCTCCTTTTATAGCTCAAGGGGTCACCGACAGGTGTCAACGTAGAAGAAGGGTAAAAAAGTAACT
The DNA here is from genome assembly GCA_902687465.1 of Secale cereale. Lineage (NCBI taxonomy): Eukaryota > Viridiplantae > Streptophyta > Magnoliopsida > Poales > Poaceae > Secale > Secale cereale. Next base: position 261,327,061 of record LR738710.1, on the reverse strand, counting down.
TTGGTGGTAGTTGTAATAGTGCGGGAACAGTGCATGAACAGTGCGTGAACAGTGGTCTTCACCTAACTTGACAGTGGGGGACAAGGGCATTAAATGCCCGTCACCGTCGACCCCAAAAGCACCCGTCCATGCGTCTCCGTTCGCCACGGCGGTAGCCTCGTCACCGTGGAGTGCCACTGTGTCCCCTAGGCTGCACAGCCATCCGCCACGCGTCCCTGGAAGGGCCCCAGGGCGACGCGTGGGCCGATGAGCTGGAGCGCGGGCACACAACGCAGGCTTCCCCCGGCAAGCACCTTGCCGGGGTCTTGATCTTGCCGGGCCCGGAAGCTTGTCGCTCCCCGGGCCCTGCCGGGGCGCAGGATGCGCCGAGGCATGTCTTCTGAGATGCAGTCTTCTGGTTTTCCTGGCAAGCTCCTCTTGCCAGGGTCTTGTGCTAATGTGATAGTCTTGAGCCTGGGACGGCCTTCCTGGCAAGCTCCACTTGCCGAGGCCTTGATCTTCTGTCTTGTATACTTTGTTTTTGAATGGTTTTATAGGGACCAGAAAGGTTTCCGGCAAGCACGTGGTAAACCCTGCCGCGGGAAGCTGCTACTGCCCGTGCACAAGTTGGAGTACTAAGGTACCCCTATCTTAGTACACCGACAGGAGCCCCCGGGCCTGGGCCACACACGGTGCCGAGCGCTGTTGGGCCAGGCCCAAAACAGTGCACGGGCGCGCGCGGCCCACGGCGAGCCGTAGATTCCCTTCCGCATCCGCCGCGCCCCTCCCTAACGGCACGTGTCGATTGCGGCGTCGTGGGAGAGATCGTGGCCTCGTTCTTTAATGGGAAATGCGGAGCGTCCCCCACTCCCTCCTTAAAAGCAGAGGGAACAGGGGCAGTTTCCTTCCTCCGCTTTCACTTCGTCTTCAACCTCCAGAAAATCTCCGCCGCTCTTCGCCTCCACCCCCTCCTCCGCCGTCTTCCGCATCCGCGGCGCCGTCGAGCTCCTCGCCCCCTCCCCCGCCGTCTCCGCCATGGCTCCGAAGAGCGAGAAGGCGAAAGCGGAGAAGGCCAAGAGGGAGAAGTCCGAGCAGGCGGCAAAGCTTGCCGCCCTGCGGAAGAGGAATGTGGTCTTCGCACCAAGGCTCAGCGCGAGGGAGCTGTGGAACAAGTTCTACCTCTTCTGGTCCAAGGAGACCAAGGCTCACCCCCGGACCAGAGTCTACCCCGCCGTCGCCAAAGATCTAGTTCCCGGCGGGTATTTCTTCTTCGCTGTCTTCTTTCATTGCGGCTTGTGCCCTCCGTTCTCGGAGTTTTTCTGCGACATCATGAACACATACGGCCTTCACCTCCTAGACTTCACCCCCAACGCCATCCTTACGATGGCGGTTTTCGCACATCTGTGCGAAAACTATGTAGGGATCCATCCCAATGTAGCGCTCTTTCGCCACTTCTTTATGCCTAGAGTAGAGGCCGGCGCTCCCCACTCCGGAGGCATCTCCTGGATCTTCCGATTGAACAAGAAGGACTCATATCTGAAAGGAGAGCTCCGCGGCAAGTGGGAAGAATGGCGCGCAGACTGGTGTTGGGTAGTGGAGGACCATCCGGAGCCTTTTACTGCGCCACGCACAACTGCCATAGTGCGCGGCAGAGACTGGAGCGAGTTGGCCCCGGAGGACGGCAAGCTCAACATCGCCCTTATCAGGATACTTCGTCTCCGGGTAGCTAAACTGACCATCGGAGAGGTAGGGGCAGACTTCCTTCGCCGCCGCATTGCCCCTTTACAAGAGAGGAAAAGGCCAGCATGGGAATTTGGCAACGCGGCGGACATTATGAGGCTGCGCCCGGGACTGAACTTCAACTTCACGGCATTGGAGCTGAAGGGGATGGTCCGGGAGCTTTTTAAGCACGACCCGGCCCACCCGGAGTGGTTTAGATCTCCCCGGGGAGTGGTGCCGCTGTGCAACAGCACTGCCCGGGACTCCTTGCACGCAATAATGCCCGCGTGTGACTCTCACGGCGTCGACCCCACCTGGATAGAGCCTCCGCCGGACGCGATTCTGAGTTTCTTCGACAACTTGGTCGAGGTGCCGAATAACACCGAGGAGAACAAGGGCCTCACCCGGGCCACCACAGAGCGGGATATAGCCTATATTGCTTCCCGGATGGAAGAGGCCGCCGCAGCTGCAGCAGCAGGAGACTTCGGATTCACCGTCGACGAGGCGCAGGCCGCGGACGAGGTGTGCCAAGCAGAGGAGGCTGAGATCCGCAGACTGCTCAAGCTTCCACCCGACGAGCTTGCCGGAGTTCCTTCCCTGAGGCACGCCGGGATTCCCGGGGTCGTGAGCGAGGCCGCGGCAAGCGAGGTTGCCGGAGGGAGCAGAGGTGCCGGAGGGAGCGGAGGTGCCGGAGGGAGCGGAGTCGCCGGGCAGGATGCTGGACCCAGCGGGCCCGCTGGGGAAGAGGAGGAAGATGTCGAGGCCGATGAAGACACCGGCGGATCTCTAGGACTCGACGACGACGCCTCCTCGTCGTCGGAGAACTCCCCGCCTCCAGCAAGTCCCAAGCAAGCGTCGGGGAAACGCCTCCGCAAGGCGGCCACAGCGACGAGGACGCAGGCGCCTCGACAGCAGCCTGCTCGCCGGGCGGCGCGCGCCACCAGGCCGAGCCAAGCTGCGACGGAGGCGCCCCGCGCACCAGCGCCAAGCAGAGGGGGATCCTCCCAGAGCGGAGCGGCCGCTCCGCCTGCTTCTCGGGCCTCGGCGTCAGAGGAGGCTGGGTCTTCGCAGCCCCCAGCCCCGGGGACCGCCAAGCGTCCGAGGGAGCCTTCTCCTCCCGTTCCTCGCGTGGGAGCACCTCAGGTGGAGTTTGATTTCTCCTCCCTTAGCGACGACGACGAGGAAGAGGAGTAAGCGCCTGTAACTTATATCTTCTTCAATTCTGACTTGGTCTTTCTTCGTGATTCTAATCTTGTTCTTCCTTTGATTTCAGGACCCCGGCCCAGCGGACGGCGAAGAGGGCCAAAGTCCCGATGGTTGAGGTCAAGGACGACTCGCCAATCGCGGTGACAGGGGACGCGCCGGCGACGAACTTGCCGGACCCAACCGCTGCTCCGAGGAGCAGCCCCCAGCGCAGCTCCCAGCGTAAGTCTGGTCTTGAGCTGTCTGCTCGTCGGGCGCACTTGAGGTTTTTGCTTTGTACTAATACCTTGTTGCCTTGTTTGTTTTGTTTGCCTTGTGCAGAAGTGGAGCCGCAGCCGCAGGAGCAACCGGAGGTCGCTCCCGAGGAGCTGCAGATCCCACCCTCCCCGCCAAGGGCGAACTCCCCGGCGAGGGAGGACCCTCCGCCAAGGACGGGCTCCCCGCCAAGGGCGGGTAGCCCGACGAGGGTGGCCACCCCGCCAAGGGAGGGCACGGGCGGCCCTCCGCCAGCAGGGGCCACCGCTCCACCGCCAAGGGAGGACTCCCCGGCGATGGAGCCTGTCGTCGACGAAGTCCGCAAAGGTAAGTCTTGCAGCTTCTTCTTCTTGGACTTGTCTTTTTGGATATTTGCTTGATCTTTCCTTGTCTTCTTCTTCTGCTAGATCCTCCTCCCCCGGAGCGGATGGAGACGAAGGTCATCGTCGAGGAGGAGGGCGCGCAAGGCGACGCCGGCAATGCCACTGTTGTCGAGGACATGGCAGGAGCCGACGAGCCTGCCGCTGAGGAGACTGCCCCGTCCGCAGACGCCGCGGCTGGGGAGGGGGACGGCGACCACACTGCCGGCCCGGAGGCGGCAGGAGCGTCAAGCGCTGCGCCGGCCGCCGACCCCTCCGCCGGCAAGGAGCAGTCGGGCATCTACCTTGAGGCCCCCAATGGCGTCTTTATACAAGTGTCGTGGGGGTCCTCGTCGCGAGCCCCCGTGGAGGGAGAGACCTTTGATGGAGAGGTCCTCGCCTCCGCGGGGTTGAAGATCGTTGAAGCGCCGGGCGGGAGCGACGAGCCCGAGGAGGAGAAACTGCTTCGCCGGCTCCTGGCCCTTTACCGGGCCAGGCAAGCGAAGCTGGACTCCCGAGAAGCCCTCGCCGCCAAGGCTGGAGCAGACTTGGAGAAGCGCGCCGCGGAGCTCCGCGCCGCCAACCAGGCGGCTCTCCGCGACTTGGCGGAGGAGCGCGAGAGGCTTGCTGGAGAGCAGCAAGAGTTCCTCCTGGAGAAGGCTGAGGCCGAGGAGCAGCAGCGACTGGTCGGTGAAGCGCTGTCCCAGCGAGAAGGAGCGCTCAACCAGCGGAAGGTCGACCTCGACGCTCACGAGGACGACCTTACCGCCCGGGAGCAGGCCCTTGGCGGAGAGTTGAAAGAAGCGAAAGCCGCCGCAGCCACCGCGGAGACCGCCAAGAAGGACCTTGAAGCTAAGGTGGCGCAGCTGGAGGAATACCTGAAGGCGAGCACGGAAAGGGTCACCGCACTTAATGTGGAGCGGGAAAAGGACGCCCACACCAACTCTGATCTTCAGGTATGCCTCTCCAAGCAGGGCAACGAGCTCAAAGCCGCCAAGGACTCAATTGCTGATCTGGAGTTGAAGGTCTCCACTCTGAGAGATTCACTCGATGCCGCCCGGGACCGCGAGACCAAGCTGAAGGAGGAGCTCCGCCAGGAGCGGGAGCTGGTGGAGAGCGCCGCCACCTCAGCGAACATCTTCAACCAGGCGGTGGAGCAATGGACGGAGGATCTGGTCACTTCCGCCGCCAACATCGACAAGGAGCTAATGGCGCTGAGGGTGGAGCACCTTGTGTACTCTCCGGACCCGAATCTCCCCCACAGCGCCAAGCTAAGTCTCTTCTTCAGGGGAATCGCGCCGGCGCTTGCACGGCTGCAGGAGAAGCTCCCCGCGCAGCTGGCCGAGGAGTCGCGCCAGCTCTGCGCGGGTACCTTGGAGCGTGTCTTGACCAAGATCGTCTACCGCAACCCTGGCATAAATCTCGTCAACGTTCTCCGCAGCTTGCCGGCCGACGCAGATCAGGAGGCGCTGAAGGCGCAGGTCGCCCACATCATCGCCAAGGTGAACAAGATCTCCAGGCGTGAAGGCGACCGCGTAGATTAGGCCTCCTTCTTTTTATTTCCTTTGCTGCTGTAAAGTGTGCCATGAACATGAATCTATTAGTCATTGCGACAAGTTATCTCTGTAATATATTATCTTATTTCCGAGCAATTGACGCATTGTTATCTCCCTTGCTTTGGTCCTTTACTTTGTATGCTTTTTACCCTACGCTTCTAGGGAACTCGCCGGCAAGGGACCCTTGCCGCGAGCGCTGAGTGCTGGACTCTGAGCAGCCTGCTGGCAAAGGCCTTATCGCCAAGCAACCTTGCCGCAGCTAGTCGCAACGCACTTAGCTTGCCGAGCGAACTCGAAAACGAGGTAAGGGCGCGACACTTGTCGCAGCTCACTTAAGCCGTTGAGCGTACTCGAAAACAAGATAAGGGTGCGGCTAGCCACGGGTAGGTTCCTCCGCGCCTAGGTTTTCCATACAAAGTGTGGTTGTTCAAGGAAGATAACTAAAATTTTAAAAATTTGAACTGCTCAAATTCTGGTAACTTAGCTTTCATAATCTGTTCGTTCTCCGGTAAGCTTCTCTTTCTTGAACAGCACTTGGTTCGTCCTCCACCTCCTTCCCCCCCGACAAACTTGTGCGCGAGGAATGTTTCTTCTGCTTAAGAGGGAAAGAAAAGGAGAAGAGGAAACAAGTATAGGGTTTCTCGACATGGTAATGCTTACCGGATATGTGTGTTGCACAAGATGCCAAACAATGCATGCAAATATCAAAGAAAAGCATGAAAATGGCAAATAGTGCGAAACACAAAAGCTTTACTGATGCACGGGATCTGCGCCCGGCTTTGTACAAAGGTTTACATGCGACAGCGGCAAAACTCGTACAAAAGGTGGTTGCCGGAGCGGATCACGGCAACCGCGCCTTATGGGTGAAACTTGTGAAGATGCTCTATGTTCCAGGAGTTGCTCACCGGTAAGCCTTCTTCGGTCTCAAGGCGGACAGCGCCGGGCCTTGTGACTTGTCTCACCCGATAAGGGCCTTCCCACTTTGGCGTCAACTTGTTGGAATTCTTGGCGGACTGAACACGCCGAAGAACAAGGTCGCCTTCCTCGAGACTCCTGGCCTTGACCTTGCGGCTATGGTAGCGACGCAAGGCTTGCTGGTATCGAGCAGCTCGTACAGCAGCCTGGAGACGTTCCTCCTCGAGGAGCAACGCATCATCTTGTCGCAGTTGCTCTTGCTCGAGCTCATCATAAGCGAGCACTCGAGGAGATCCGTATACGAGTTCCGTGGGGAGAACTGCCTCTGCCCCATAGACAAGGGCAAAGGGTGTCTGTCCGGTGGCTCGACTTGGTGTCGTTCTGATTGACCAAAGAGCCGCCGGCAACTCCTCTATCCAGTTTCTTCCGCACTTGCGCAGCCTGTCGAAGGTTCTTGTCTTGAGCCCGCGCAGCACTTCAGCATTGGCCCTCTCCGCTTGACCATTGCTCCTCGGGTGAGCAACAGAAGCGAAACAGACCTTGGCGCCAAGGTCTTGGACGTACTGCATGAAGGTGCGACTAGTGAATTGTGTACCGTTGTCGGTGATGATCCTGTTAGGGATCCCGAAACGGCAAACAATCGCTCTGAAGAACCTGACCGCTGACTGTGCTGTCACCTTTCTCACTGGTTCCACTTCTGGCCACTTTGTGAACTTGTCGAATGCAACGTACAAGTACTCAAAGCCCCCGACAGCACGGGGGAAGGGGCCGAGGATATCGAGCCCCCAGACCGAGAAGGGCCAGGACAAAGGGATCGTCTGGAGAGCTTGAGCTGGCTGGTGAATTTGTTTGGCATGGAACTGGCACGCTTCACACTTGGTTACTTGTGCAGTCGCATCTTGGAGGGCTTCTTGCCAAAAGAACCCTTGCCGGAATGCCTTTTCGGCAAGTGCCCTTGCGCCAATGTGGTGGCCACATATGCCTCCATGTATTTCTGCCAATAGCTTATGTCCATCTTCTCTGGAAATGCACTTCAATCTGACACCATTGAGCCTTCTTCTGTACAGTTCATTGTCCACGAACTGGTACATACTTGACTGTTTGGTTATTTTCTCTATCTCTGCTGGGTCGTCGGGAAGTTCTCCAGTTTGCAGAAAACGGACGATCTGCTGTGCCCATGCCGGAGCTCGAGGCTCAACGGCAAGGACTAAAGGCGTGAGGGCCGCTGCGGGAACCCCAGCTTCTACGGCAAGGACCTCTGGTTCTGCCGGAGCTGATGGTTCCCCGGCAAGCCTGCCGGGGCAAGGCTTGTCGGGAACGTTTGCTTCAACTGTACAGACCCTTGGATCTGCAGGAGCAAACTGTTCCTCAGTGTTTTGGTTGTTGATCTTGGGGACCTTGGCGGCGGCTTCAGGAAGATCCGCCGGCAAGTAGTCGCCGGAGACCAACTTTCTCTTCTTGTTCTGCCCAATTGATGGTGTAACGGATGGCTGAGTCAGCTTGAGCAGGAAGGTCCCTGGTTCCATAGGTAACTTCATTGCAGCACACTTTGAAAGGCCATCTGCAATATCATTCCGAGTTCTCGGGACGTGCTCCATTTGCAGACCTTCAAAGTGCTCTTCAAGCTTCCTCACTTCATCAACATAAGCTTCCATCAAAGGGCTCTGATAACTTTTGTTTACTTGTCGGACCACCAACTGAGAATCTCCCCGCACAATCAATTTCTTGACCCCAAGTTCAGCTGCAATCCTGAGGCCGGCAAGCAGACCTTCATACTCAGCAGTATTGTTTGTCGCTTGTTCTCTGGGAAAGTGCATCTGGATAACATACTTGAGGTGCTCTCCGGTGGGCGCTATAAGTACCACGCCGGCACCGGCGCCTTGCAGCGAGAAAGCACCATCAAAGTACATTACCCATTCGCTTGTCGCTTCTTGTACGGGGACGCTTGTCTCTGGAACTTCTTCATCCGGCGTTGGGGTCCATTCAGCTATGAATTCTGCCAAGGCTCTGCTCTGTATGGTTGAAGTACTTTCAAACTTGAGACCAAAGCTCGACAGCTCCAGTGCCCACTCGACGATCCTGCCTGTTGCTTCTCGATTCTGCAATATCCTCTTCAACGGAAAGCGAGTGACCACTGTTATCTCATGTGCTTGGAAGTAATGGCGCAACTTTCTCGAGGCCATGAGGAGACCGAAAAGCAACTTTTGCACCCCAGAGTATCTCGATCTAGCCCCCTGCAAGAGGGAACTTACGAAATACACTGGGCGCTGCACCATCTTCCTTCGCACTTCTCCTTGCTCCTGCGCAGAGTTGTCCTTGTCGGGGCCAGAGCTTGCCGGTGGGGCCCCCTGCTTGTCGCTGGACTCGCTCGCCGGAGGTGTGGGCTCTTCCTCTGCCTCCCTTTCCGCTACCAATGCAACACTAACCACTTGATTGGTTGCCGCTAAGTACAGCAGCAACTTTTCTTGTGGTTTAGGTGCGACAAGTATTGGAGTGGAGGATAGGTATCCTTTCAAATCCTGCAGCGCTGCCTCCGCTTCCGGAGTCCACTTCATAGGACCTGCCTTTTTCAAGATTTTGAAGAAAGGCAGGGCGCGTTCTGCAGATTTTGAAATGAACTTGCTGAGGGCAGCCACACAACCAGCAAGTCTCCTTACGTCCTTGACGCGCTTCGGGGCTTCGATCTGCTCGATGGCTTTTATCTTGTCGGGATTGGCTTCAATCCCCCTCTGGGACACAAAGAACCCGAGAAGCTTGCCGGAGGGGACTCCGAAGACGCACTTCTCGGGGTTCAACTTGAGCTGGATCTTGCGCAGGTTTGCAAATGTTTCTTCTAAGTCTTGGATCAGGGTATCTTTGCTCTTGCTCTTGACCACTATGTCATCCATGTAAGCTTCTACATTTCTGTGGATCTGTGGCTCAAAAGCAGTGTGCACCACCCTTGCAAATGTTGAGCCTCCATTCTTCAATCCGAAAGGCATGCGAACGAAGCAATATGTGCCACATGGAGTAATGAATGCAGTCTTCTCTTCATCTTCCTTGGCCATAAAAATCTGGTGGTAGCCTGAGTATGCATCAAGGAAGGAGAGCAGCTCACATCCAGCAGTGGAGTCAACAATCTGGTCAATGCGCGGCAAAGGAAATGGATCTTTGGGACATGCTTTATTCACATCAGTGAAGTCTATACACAGCCTCCACTTCCCGTTAGCCTTACGCACGACAACTGGATTTGCTAACCACGTCGGATGGATCACGCCTCTAACCAGGCCCGCTGCTTCTAGCTTCTTAATCTCTTCGGCAATGAATTCTTGGCGCTCCACGGCTTGCTTCCTGACCTTCTGCTTGACGGGCCGCGCATGAGGACAAACAGCAAGCTTGTGCTCAATTACCTTCCTGGGAACGCCGGGGATGTCAGATGGTTGCCACGCAAACACATCGACATTCGCCCGCAGGAAGGCAACGAGCGCGCTTTCCTATTTGTTATCAAGTGTAGCACTGATGGTGAAGGTACCACCAGTGCCGTCCTCCTTGGCGGACACCTTCTTGGTTGCCGGTGGAGCGGCCATCCCTTTCTTGCACTTGCCGGTGGAGTTCGATGGAACGTCCTCGACGGCAGCGCAGCACTCCGAAGAGGTGCGTTTGCCGGAGTCGGCCCCAGAGCACTTGCCGGACTTGGTCTTGGTCTTCTTCCCCCCGGGAGCTTCAGCGGCAAGTGTGTTGCTCTCCACCGCGGCTGCTGCATCCCGGTATATCTTGTCGGCGCAGATAAGCGCGTCCTTCTTGTCGCCAGGGACAGAGATGACGCTTATCGGCCCCGGCATCTTGAGTACGTTGTAAGCGTAGTGGGAAGCTGCCATGAACTTGGCGAGGGCAGGACGTCCAAGTATCCCATTGTATGGCAATGGGATATCGGCCACGTCAAAGGTTATCCTCTCTGTCCTGAAGTTGAGTTCCCCGCCAAAGGTCACTGGCAGAGTGATCTTCCCCTTCGGCTTGCTCCTCCCCGGGTTTATTCCTTGGAACGAACCGGTTTCTTCGAGCTCGCCGTCTAGGATCTGGAGTTTCTTGATCACAGCCGAGGAGATCAAGTTCAGGCCGGCCCCGCCGTCAACCAACATTTTGGTGACCTTGAGGTTGTGGATGGTTGGTGAAACCAACATCGGCAAGCACCCGACCGCGGTGGTGCGGTCAGGGTGATCCTCAAGATCAAAAATGATGGGCGTGCTGGACCACTTCAGGAGTCTGCGTGACTCGACGGGCGGCTCTGCTGCGTTCACTTCCCGCACGCACTGTTTGAGTTGGTGGTGGGAAGCGTGCAGAGAGGCGCCTCTGTCGACACACAGAACTTCTGTGGCCTTCTGGAACTCCTGCTCGCTGTTATCACCTTCCTCCATGTCGTCGTCGTCGTCTTCTTCCTCGTCCTTGTCGCGGCCCCGGGGAGGTCGATCACCTTGCCGCTGCTTGGCCTTGCCGCGACGTCCTCCCCGGCCATTGAATGGCCGCTTCTTGCTTGGCTCTCCTCCGCCACCTTGGGCCTTCTCCTTGTCGCGCCGCTCGTATTCAGCTTTCTGCTGCTCTACGAGGTACTCGACTCGCTTGCAGTTCGAAAGGTCGTGGCCCTTGGTGCGGTGGATCTTGCAATATTGCTTGTCGGAGCCGTCCTGCTTGTCGGCCGCCGCTACAGGGGCAGGTTCCTTGCCGGAACCGCCAACCTGTGCTGTCTTGGCGGGAGCCTCCTTGCCGGACTTCTCGACGACCAGCACCTCCTTGCTCTTCTTCTTTCTGTTGTTCCGCCGCCGGCTCTTCTTTGCCGGGGCGGCATCCTCGCTGTCGCTTCCCCCTGCGCCAGCATCCTCCCCGGGGAGTCTCCTCCCCTCTTCGGCGCGCGCGCACTTGTCAGCCAGAGCGTAGAGCTCGCTGACATCCCGTATCTTGGTCATGACCATCTCTTCCCGCATGCGACGGTTACGCACGTTCTGGTGGAACGCGCTGATAACCGCGGCGGGGTGGACGTCGGGAATGTTGTGCTGCACGCGGCTGAACCGTTGAATGTACTTGCGCAGGGGTTCTCCTTCCTTCTGGGCCAAGATGTGGAGATCACTCTCCTGGCCGTGGGGTTTGTGGCCGCCCGTGAAGGCGCCAACAAATTGGTGGCACAGATCTGCCCACGAAGAAATGGAGCCTTCCGGCAAGTGCATAAGCCAAGAACGGACGTTTGGCTTAAGCACCAGCGGGAAGTAGTTGGCCAATATCTTCTCGTCGCGTCCCCCGGCAGCTTGCATCGCGATGGTGTAGATGCTGAGGAACTTCGAGGGGTGCGTCTTGCCGTCGTACTTCTCGGGTACGTCGGGCTTGAAGTTTTTCATGCTGGGCCACTGGACGCGCCGCAGCTCACGGGTAAACGCAGGGCAACCTGCCGCGTACGGCAAGTCGCCTGGTTCACCGGGCGCGTGTGTGTCGACAGCGGTCCCAGCACGTTGGTCCGATTGTCGCCGGGCTTCTCGCCGGCGCTCGATCGTCGTCCGAGCATCTTCTTGCCGCCGATCGTCAAGGACTTGGCGCTGGTCCCGACGAGCCCGCGGATCCGACGACGCCGTGGAGTCGTCGTCGACGTTAATCCGGCAGGGAGGCGTCTTCTGCTTCCGCGGCGGGGAGTGCACGGTGGTTGCACCCCCGGCGGTCTTGTTGCCGTCGGCCTTCGTCTGGTCGACTTGCCGTGGCCGCGAGGTCGCCGGCTGCTGCGGCGTGTCGTTGTTGGCGAAGGCGATGAGGCTTTGGATTGTTGCCCTCCAGTCTTCGGCCTTGTCTGCCGCTGGAGGGAAATCGAGGAGCAGTTGCGCTCTTGCGAGAGCTTCTGCTGGAGAGGAGGGGAGCGGTGGAGAGCGGTGCAAGGAGCGAGATATGCTCGGACTTCTAACAGGGTTAGAAGGAGCAGTCTCTCGCCCCGGCGACCGCGCCTTGCTCGTGCCAGGACGATGGCCTGGAGCATCTCGCGAGCCTCCGGTCTGTCCTTGGCCCAGCAAGTGGATGGTACCTCCTGTACCACGGCGCTGCTGGCCTGTTGTCTGCTGAGATGGACGTGGCGCGTCTACGGACACCGAAGCCTTGGAGTTGGTCCAGTCGTCCGCCTTGTCCTTGGATTTGGCGGTGCCGTGAGTTTCCTCGCCGGCGACCACCCTTCCGCCGGCGTCTCCCCCACCCACCGTTGGTTCTGGTGGCGGGGGAATCGACGCAGACGGTCCTGCGACCTCCGAAGCCTTCTTCGGGGCCATGTTGCTGCTGCTGATGAAGTTGACGAAGTTGGAGAGGTTGATGAAGAATGCGCCCGCGTGAGCGCCGGATCAGGTTCGCACAACCTCGACGCCCCCTACCTGGCGCGCCAAAGATGTCGGGGGAAACTGTCCACCACGAGCACCTATGGGACCGGAGCCCCTTTGTACGTTGCGGTAAGGGAGCGGAGGGAGCACGAAGGGCAGATCGAGGAGAGCACGCGGGAAGTTTACCCAGGTTCGGGCCGCGCGGACGCGTAAAACCCTACTCCTGCTTGGTTTGTATTGAGTTTGTGAGCTCGGGAGCCTGAAGAACTAGCTACACCGAGCAAGAAAGCTATCTAGGTTCCGAACCCTTTCTACGTTGTGCATGGGCCTCCTTTTATAGCTCAAGGGGTCACCGACAGGTGTCAACGTAGAAGAAGGGTAAAAAAGTAACTTTGGTGGTAGTTGTAACAGTGCGGGAACAGTGCATGAACAATGCGTGAACAGTGGTCTTCACCTAACTTGACAGTGGGGGACAAGGGCATTAAATGCCCGTCACCGTTGACCCCAAAAGCACCCGTCCATGCGTCTCCGTTCGCCACGGCGGTAGCCTCGTCACCGTGGAGTGCCACCGTGTCCCCTAGGCTGCACAGCCATCCGCCACGCGTCCCTGGAAGGGCCCCAGGGCGACGCGTGGGCCGATGAGCTGGAGCGCGGGCACACAGCACAGGCTTCCCCCGCCAAGCACCTTGCCGGGGTCTTGATCTTGCCGGGCCCGGAAGCTTGTCGCTCCCCGGGCCCTGCCGGGGCGCAGGATGCGCCGAGGCATGTCTTCTGAGATGCAGTCTTCTGGTTTTCCTGGCAAGCTCCTCTTGCTAGGGTCTTGTGCTAATGTGATAGTCTTGAGCCTGGGATGGCCTTCCCGGCAAGCTCCACTTGCCGGGGCCTTGATCTTCTGTCTTGTATACTTTGTTTTTGAATGGTTTTATAGGGACCAGAAAGGTTTCCGGCAAGCACGTGGTAAACCCTGCCGCGGGAAGCTGCTACTGCCCGTGCACAAGTTGGAGTACTAAGGTACCCCTATCTTAGTACACCGACAATCCCCAAGCTTAGGCTCTTGCCACTCTTTATTCCATAGTCCATCGAATCTTTACCCAAAACTTGAAAACTTCACAACACAAAACTCAACAGAAAACTCGTAAGCTCCGTTAGTATAAGAAAATAAAACCACCACTTAGGTATTGTTGTGAACTCATTCTAAATTCATATTGGTGTAATATCTACTGTATTCCAACTTCTCTATGGTTCCTACCCTCCGGTACTACTCATAGATTCATCAAAATAAGCAAACAACACATAGAAAACATAATCTGTCAAAAACAGTCTGTAGCAATCTGTAACTTTCGAATACTTATGTAACTCTAAAAATTCTGAAATAAATTGGTGGACATGAGTAATTTTTCTATTGATCTTCTGAAAAAAGAATCAACTCAAAAGCACTCTTCTGTAAAAAATGGCAGCTAATCTCGTGGGCGCAAAGTTTCTGTTTTTTACAGCAAGATCACATTAACATTCACCCAAGTCTTCCCAAAGGTTCTACTTGGCACTTTATTGAAACAAAAGCTATAAAACATGATTACTATAGTATCATAATCATATTAGCACACGAAAACATTAAGGATAAATATTGGGTTGTCTCCCAACAAGCGCTTTTCTTTAGTGCCTTTTAGCTAGGCATGATGATTTCAATGATGCTCGCATAAAAGATAAGAATTGAAACATAAAGAGAGCATCATGAAGAATATGACTAGCACAATTAAGTCTAACCCACTTCCTATGCATAGGGATTTTGTGAGCAAACAACTTATGGGAACGATAATCAACTAGCATAGGAAGGCAAAGCAAGCATAGCTTTAAAACTTTCAACATATAGAGAGGAAACTTGATATTATTGCAATAGGTAGAAACATATGTTCCTCTCTCATAATAATTTTCAGTAGCATCATGAATGAATTCAACCATATAACTAGCACATAAAGCATTCTTTTCATGATCCATAAGCATAGAAATTTTACTACTCCTATCATAAGCAAAATTCTTCTCATTCATAGTAGTGGGAGGAGAAAATTCAACAAAATAACTATCATGTGAAGCATAATCCAATTGAAAATTAAAATCATGATGACAGTTTCATGGTTATATTTATTCTTTATAGCATACGTGTCATCACAATAATCATCATAAATAGGAGGCATGCTTTCATCATAATAAATTTGCTCATCAAAACTTGGGGGGACTAAACATATCATCTTCATCAAACATAGCATACCCAAGCTTGTGGCTTTGCATATCATTAGCATCATGGGTATTCAAAGAATTCATACTAACAACATTGCAATCATATTCACCATTCACATATTTTATGCCAAGCATTCTATGTAATTCTTCTTCTAGTACTTGAGCACAATTTTCCTTCCCATCATTTTTCACGAAAGATATTAAAAAGATGAAGCATATGAGGTAACCTCAATTCCATTTTTTTGTAGTTTTATTTTATAAACTAAAATAGTGATAAAACAAGAAACTAAAAGATTCGACTGCAAGATCTAAAGATATGCCTTCAAGCACTCACCTCCCTGGCAACGGCGCCAGAAAAGAGATTGATGTCTACTACACAACCTTCTTCTTGTAGACGTTGTTGGGCCTCCAAGTGCAGAGGTTTGTAGGACAGTAGCAAATTTCCCTCAAGTGGATGGCCTAAGGTTTATCTATCCGTAGGAGGCATAGGATGAAGATGGTCTCTCTCAAACAACCCTGCAACCAAATAACAAAGAGTCTCTTGTGTCCCCAACACACCCAATACAATGGCAAATTGTATAGGTGCACTAGTTCGGCGAAGAGATGCTGATACAAGTGCAATATGGATGGTAGATATAGGTTTTTTTAATCTAAAAATATAAAAATAGCAAGGTAACTAATGATAAAAGTGAGCGTAAACGGTATTGCAATGCTAGGAAACAAGGCCTAGGGTTCATACTTTCACTAGTGCAAGTTCACTCAACAATAATAACATAACTGGATCATATAACTATCCCTCAACATGCAACAAAGAGTCACTCCAAAGTCACTAATAGCAGATAAAAAACAAAGAGATTATTGTAGGGTATGAAACACCTCAAAGTTGTTCTTCTGATCGATCTATTCAAGAGTCCGTAGTAAAATAGCACAAAGCTATTCTCTCCGTTCGATCTATCATAGAGTTCGTACTAGAATAACACCTTAAGACACAAATCAACCAAAACCCTAATGTCACCTAGATACTCCATTGTCACCTCAAGTATCCGTGGGTATGATTATACGATATGCATCACACAATCTCAGATTCATCTATTCAACCAACACAAAGAACTTCAAAGAGTGCCCCAAAGTTTCTACCGGAGAGTCAAGACGAAAATGTGTGCCAACCCCAATGCATAAGTTCACAAGGTTACTAGACCCGCAAGTTGATCACCAAAACATACATCAAGTGGATCACGTGATATCCCGTTGTCACCACAGATAAGCACATGCAAGACATAGATCAAGTGTTCTCAAATCCTTAAAGACTCAATCCGATAAGATAATTTCAAAGGGAAAACTCAATCCATTACAAGAGAGTAGAGGGGGATAAACATCATAAGATCCAACTATAATAGCAAACCTCGCGATACATCAAGATTGTGCCTTCGCAAGAACACGAGAGAGAGAGAGAGAGAGAGAGAGAGAGAGAGATCAAACACATAGCTACTGATACATACCCTCAGCCCCGAGGGTGAACTACTCCCCCCTCGTCATGGAGAGTGCCGGGACGATGAAGATGGCCACCGGAGAGGGATTGCCCCCCTCCGGCAAGGTGCCAGAACGGGTCTAGATTGGTTTTCGGTGGCAACAGAGGCTTGCGGCGGCGGAACTCCCGATCTAGGTTTTTTTCTGGAGGTTTCTGTATATATAAGAGGTTTTGGAGTCGGGAACAAGTAAGGGAGGTCTCCGGGCTGTCCATGAGGTAGGGTGCGCGCCCAGGGGGCGCTCCCTACCCTCGTGGGCAACCCGGGGATCTTCTGGCCCTCCTCCGGTACTCCCTGGACTTCTTCTGGTCCAAAAATAACCTCCGTTGAGTTTCAGGTCAATTGGGCTCCGTTTGGTATTCCTTTTCTGCGATACTCAAAAACAAGGGAAAAACATAAACTGGCACTGGGCTCTGGGTTAATAGGTTAGTCCCAAAATTCATATAAAAGTGTATATAAAAGCCCATAAAACATCCTAGAAGGATATTATAATAGCATGGAACAATAAAAAATTATAGATACGTTGGACGTATCACACATTCAGATCCATATGTATTTTGCAAATTTCTATGTCTATAATGCTCTGCACGGAGCTAGTCTAGCTAAATGCTCCCACTTTCAATATGTATCCAGATCAAGACTCGGAGTCATCCAGATCGGTGTCAAAGCTTGCATCGACGTAACTCTTTACAACGAACTCTTTATCACCTCCATAACCGAGAAATATTTCCTTAGTCCTCTAAGGATAATTTTGCCCGCTGTCCAGTGATCTACTCCTAGATCAAAATTGTACTCCCTTGCCAAAATCAGGGCAGGGCATACAATAGGTCTGGTATACAGCATGACATACTTTATAGAACCTATGGCTGAGGCATAGGGAATGACTTTCATTCTCTCTCTATCTTTTGTTGTGGTCGGGCTTTGAGTCTTACTCGACTTCACACCTTGAAACACAGGCAAGAACTCTTTCTTTGACTGTTCCATTTTGAACTACTTCAAAAACTTGTCAAGGTATGTACTCATTGAAAAAACTTATCAAGCATCTTGATCTATCTCTATAGATCTTGATGCTCAATATGTAAGCAACTTCACCGATGTCTTTCCTTGAAAAACTCCTTTCAAACACTCATTTATGTTTTCTGGAAAATTCTACATCATTTCCGATCAACAATATGTCATTCACATATACTTATCAGAAAGGTTGTAGTGCTCCCACTCACTTTCTTGTAAATACATGCTTCACCGCAAGTTTGTATAAAACTATATGCTTTGATCAACTTATCAA
This sequence comes from Secale cereale, assembly GCA_902687465.1. Taxonomy (NCBI): domain Eukaryota; kingdom Viridiplantae; phylum Streptophyta; class Magnoliopsida; order Poales; family Poaceae; genus Secale; species Secale cereale. Next base: position 261,309,712 of record LR738710.1, on the reverse strand, counting down.
AGCGTATATTCCAACTCTGAGATGCTTGCACCAGTCCATAGATGGATCGTTGGAGCTTGCACATTTTGTTAGCACCTTTAGGATTGACAAAACTTTCTGGTTGCATCATATACAACTCTTCTTTAATAAATCCATTAAAGAACGCAATTTTGTTATTCATTTGCAAGATTTCATAAAATGCGGCAATTGCTAACATGATTCGGACAGACTTAAGCATCGCTACGAGTGAGAAAATCTCATCGTAGCCAACACCTTGAACTTCTCGAAAATCTTTCGCAACAAGTCGAGCTTTGTAGACAGTAACATTACCATCGGCGTCAGTCTTCCTCTAAAAGATTCATTTATTTTCAATGGCTTGCCGATCATCGGGCAAGTCAACCAAAGTCCACACTTTGTTCTCATACATGGATCCTATCTCATATTTCATGGCCTCAAGCCATTTTGCAGAATCTGGGCTCATCATCACTTCCTCATAGTTCGTAGGTTCATCATGGTCTAGTAACATGTCTTCCAGAACCGGGTTACCGTACCACTCTGGCGCGGAACACACTCTGGTTGACCTACGAGGTTCAGTAGTAACTTGATCTGAAGTTTCATGATCATCATCATTAGCTTCCTCGTTGATTGGTGTTGGAATCACTAGAACTAGTTTCTGTAATGTACTACTTTCCAATTTGGGAGAAGGTACAATTAGCTCATTAAGTTCCACTTTCTTCCCACTCACTTCTTTTGAGAGAAACTCCTTCTCTAGAAAGTATCCATTTTTAGCAACGAATATCGTGTCTTTGGATCTTTGATAGAAGGTGTACCCAACAGTTTCCTTTGGGTATCCTATGAAGACACATTTCTCCGATTTGGGTTCGAGCTTATCAGGTTGAAACTTTTTCACATAAGCATCGCTGCCCCAAACTTTAAGAAACGACAACTTAGGTTTCTTGCCAAACCACGGTTCATACGGTGTCGTCTCAACGGATTTAGATGGTGCCCTATTTAACGTGAATGCAGCTGTCTCTAATGCAAAACCCCAAAACGATAGTCGTAAATCGGTAAGAGACATCATATATCACACCATATCTAATAAAGTGCGGTTACGACGTTCGAACACACCATTATGCTGTGGTGTTCCAGGTGGCGTGAGTTGTGAAACTATTTCACATTGTTTTAAATGAAGGCTAAACTCGTAACTTCAAATATCCGCCTCCGCGATCTGATCATAGAAACTTTTATTTTCTTGTTATGATGATTTTCCACTTCACTCTGAAATTATTTGAACTTTTCAAATGTTTTAGACTTATGTTTCATCAAGTAGATATACCCATATTTGCTCAAATCATCTGTGAAGGCCGGAAAATAACGATACCCGCCGTGAGCCTCAACACTCATCGGATCGCATACATCAGTATGTATTATTTCCAATAAGTCAGTTGCTCGCTCCATTGTTCCGCAGAACGGAGTCTTAGTCCTCTTGCCCATGAGGCATGGTTCGCAATCATCAAATGATTAATAATCATGTGATTCCAAAAGCCCATCAACATGGAGTTTCTTCATGAGCTCTACACCAATATGACCTAAACGACAGTGCCACAAATAAGTTGCACTATAATTATTAACTTTGCATCTTTTGGCTTCAATATTATGAATATGTGTATCACTATGATCGAGATCCAACAAACTATTTTTATTGGGTGTATGACCATCGAATGTTTTATTCATGTAAACAGAACAACAATTATTCTCCGACTTTAAATGAATAAACGTATTGCAATACACATGATCAAATCATACTCATGCTCAACGCAAACACCAAACAACAATTATTTAGGTTCAACACTAATCCCGAAAGTATAGGGAGTGTGAGATGATGATCATATCAATCTTGGAACCACTTCCAGCACACATCGTCACTTCACCTTTAACTAGTCTCTGTTCATTCTGCAACACCCGTTTTGAGTTACTACCCTTAGCAACTGAACTAGTATCAAATACCGAGGAGTTGCTATAAACACTAGTAAAGTACACATCAATATCAAATATAGCTTTGTTCACTTTGCAATCCTTCTTATCCACCAAGTTTCTAGTGTAGTTCCACTTCCAGTGACCATTGCCTTTGCAGTAGAAGCACTCAATTTCAGACTTGGGTCTAGCTTTGGGTTTCTTCATGGGATTAGCAACTTGCTTGCCATTCTTCTTGAAGTTCCCTTTCTTTTCCTTTGCCCTTTTACTTGAAACTAGTGGTCTTGTCAACCATCAACACTTGATGCTTTTTCTTGATTTCTACCTTCGTCGATTTCAGCACCGCGAAGAGCTCGGGAATTACTTTCGTCATCCCTTGCATATTATTGTTCATAACGAAGTTCTAGTAACTTGGAGATAGTGACTAGAGAACTTTGCCAATTACTATCTTATCTGGAAGATTAACTCCCACTTGATTCAAGCAATTGTAGTACCAGACAATCTGAGCACATGCTCACTGGTTGAGCTATTATCCTCCATCTTGTAGGCAAAGTACTGTCAGAGGTCTCATACCTCTTGATATGGGCATGAGTATGAAATACCGATTTCAACTCTTAGGAACATCTTATATGCTCCGTGGCATTCAAAACATTTTTTGAAGTCCTGGTTCTAAGCCGTAAATCATGGTGCACTAAACTATCATGTAGTCATCATACCGAGCTTTTGTCAAAACGTTCATAACGTCTGCATCTGCTCCTGCAATAGGTCTGTCACCTAGCGGTGCATCAAGGACATAATTCTTCTATGCAGCAATGAGGAAAATCCTCAGATCACGGAACAAGTTCGCATCATTGTTACTGTCAACTTTCAACTTATATTTCTCTAGGAACATATAAAATAAACGGGGAGCTACATCACGAGCTATTGATCTACAACATAGATATGCAAAAACTATCAGGACTAAGTTCATGATAAATTAAAGTTCAATTAAACATATTACTAAAGAACTCCCACTTAGATAGACATCCCTCTAGTCATCTAAATGATCACGTGACCCAAATCAACTAAACCATGTCCGATCATCACGTGAGATGGAGTAGTTTCCATGGTGAACATCTTATGTTGATCATATATACTATATGTTCACGCTCGACCTTTCGGTCTCCAGTGTTCCGAGGCCATGTTTGTACATGCTAGGCTCGTCAAGTTTAACCCGAGTATTCTGCATGTGCAAAACTGCCGTACACCCGTTGTATTTGAACGTAGAGCTTATCACACCCGATCATCACGTGGTGTCTTGGCACGACAAACTATCGCAGCGGTGCATACTCAGGGAGAACACTTGTACCTTGAAATTTTGTAAGGGATCATCTTATAATGCTACCGCCGTATTAACCAAAATAAGAAGCATAATAAGATAAACATCACATGCAATCAAAATATGTGACATGATATGGCCATCATCATCTTGTGCTTTTGATCTCCATCTCCAAAGCATCGTCATGATCTCCATCGTCACCGGCTAGACACCATGATCTTCATCGTAGTGTCGTGGTCGTCTCGCCAACTATTGCTACTACTACTATCGCTAACTCATAGTGATGAAGTAAAGCAATTACATGGTCTTCGCAATCGATACAATAAAGAGACAACCATAAGGCTCCTGCCAGTTGCCGATAAATTACAAAACATGATCATCTCATACAATAACGTATAACTCATCACGTCTTGACCATATCACATCACAACATGCCCTGCAAAAACAAGTTAGACGTCCTCTACTTTGTTGTTGCAAGTTTTACGTGGCTGCTACGGGCTTACCAAGAACCGTTCTTATACAAAATCCACAAAGATTTTTCATCAAGTGTGCTGTTTTAACCTACACAAGGACCGGTCGTAGCCACACTTGATTCAACTTAAGTGAGAGAGACATACCGCCGCCGGTCACCTTTAATCAACGAGTGCTCGTAACGGTGAAACCAGTCTCGCGTAAGCGTTCGCGTAATGTTGGTCCGGGCCACTTCATCTCACAATACCGCCGAATCAAAGTATGCAATGCTGGTAAGCAGTATGACTATTATCGCCCACAACTCATTGTGTTATACTCGTGCATATCATCTACGCATAGACCTGGCTCATGATGCCACTGTTGGTTATGTAGTATTTCAAAAAGAATACTACAATCATGCAATATCTATCTAGGAGAAGCATAGAAATGAGCGGGGAGAGTGTGTCTATGTACCCTCGTATACCGAAAGCGGAAGCGTCTAGTGACGCGGTAGATGTAGTCGAACGTCTTTGCGATCTAACCGATCCAAGCACCGAACATACGGCAACTCCTCATTCAGCACACGTTCAGCTCGATGACGTCCCACGAGCTCTTGATCCAGTTGAGCCTCACGGGAGAGTTTCGTCAACATTACGACATGGTGACGGTGATGATGAAGCTACCGATGTAGGGCTTCGCCTAAGCACTGCAACGATATGAATGAGGTGTGTAACTGTGGGGAGGGGCACCGCACACGGCTAAAATCAACTTGTGTGTCCATGGGGTGCCCCATGGCCACGTATATAAAGGATAGAGGGAGGAGGAGGACGGCCCTCATAGGGCGCGCCAAAGTGTGGAGTCCTACTAGGACTCCCTAGTCCTAGTAGGATTTCACCTCCCACATGGAATAGGAAAAGGGGAAAGGAGAAGGAGAAGGAAGGAAGGGGGTGCCCCCTTTCCCTAGTCCAATTTGGACCAGTCCATGGGGAAGAGGCGCGGCCACCCTTGAGGCCTTTCTCTCCTTTCCCGTATGACCCATTAAGGCCCAATACGAATTCCCGTAACTCTCCGGTACTCAGAAAAATACCTGAATCACTCGGAACCTTTCCGATGTCCAAATATAGCCTGCCAATATATCGATCTTTACGTATCGACCATTTCGAGACTGTTCGTCATGTCCGTGATCTCATCCGGGACTCCGAACAAACGTCGGTCATCAAATCACATAACTCATAATACCAATCGTCATCGAACGTTAAGTGTGCGGACCCTACGGGTTCGAGAACTATGTAGACATGACCGAGACACATCTCTGGTCAATAACCAATAGTGGAACCCGGATGCTCATATTGGCTCCTACATATTCTACGAAGATCTTTATTGGTTAAACCGCATAACAACATACGGTGTTCCCTTTGTCATCGGTATGTTACTTGTCCGAGATTCCATCGTCGGTATCATCATACCTAGTTCAATCTCGTTACCGGTAAGTCTCTTTACTCGTTTCGTAATACATCTTCTCGTGACTAACTCATTAGTCATTTGCTTGCAAGGCTTATTATGATGTGTATTACCGAGAGGGCCCAGAGATACCTCTCCGACAATCGGAGTAACAAATCCTATTCTTGATCTATGCCAACACCACAAAATACCTTTGGAGACACCTGTAGAGCATCTTTATAATCACCCAGTTACGTTGTGACGTTTGATAGCACACAAAGTGTTCCTCCGGTATTCGGGAGTTGCATAATCTCATAGTCATAGGAACATATATAAGTCATGAAGAAAGCAATAGCAACATACTAAACAATCAAGTGCTAAGCTAACGGACTGAGTCAAGTCAATCACATCATTCTCTAATGATGTGATCCCGTTCATCAAATGACAACTCATGTCTATGACTAGGAAACTTAGCCATCTTTGATTAATGAGCTAGTCAAGTAGAGGCATACTAGTGACACTTTGTTTGTCTATGTATTCACACATGTACTAAGTTTTCGGTTAATACAATTCTTGCAGGAATAATAAACATTTATCATGATATAAGGAAATAAATAATAACTTTATTATTGTCTCTAGGGCATATTCCTTCAGTATCAACTCCCCCAAGCTTAGACCTCGCTTGTCCTCAAGCAGAAGCCGACATCGAAAAACATGTCCACACGTTTAAAGATAGAGGTGTCAATAAAATAAAATACGGACATGAGGGCATCATGATCATTCTTATAACAGCAACATACATATATATTGTCATATGATTCTTTATGCTAAAGTAACAATCCATTCACAATGTCAAGTATGAATCAGAAAATTCATTGGAAACTAACAAACTATGATCTTGGTCAATGAAGCAATTGCAATTTATCACAATATCGGAAAGAGTCAATATAAGAGCTTTTCAGCAAGTCCACATACTCAACTATCATTTAGTCTTTCACAATTGCTAACACTCACGCAATACTTATGGGTATGATGTTTTAATCGGACACAGAGAAAGATAGGGGCTTATAGTGTTGCCTCCCAACCTTTTACCTCAAGGGTAATGTCAACCGTAATAGATGATGATAGCTTACATCCAATTGGGTATATATGTCAGGATCTTTCCAACACAATGTGCTTGCCAAAGGATAAAGTGTAAAAAGGAAAGGTGAAGATCACCATGACTCTTGTATGGTAAGAACAACAGATAGGCCCTTCGCAGAGGGAAGCAGAGGTTGTCATGTGCTTTTATGGTTGGATGTACAAAATTTTAGCGCAAAAGAACGTCACTTTATATTGCCACTTGTGATATGGACCGTTATTATGCAGTCCGTCGCTTTTATTGCTTCCATATCACAAGATCGTATAAAGTTTATTTCCTCCACACTAATAGATCATACATATTTTAGAGAGTTGCAACAATGACAACTTTCTTGAAGGATCTTACTCAATCCATAGGTAGGTATGGTGGACTCTCATGGCAAAACTGGGTTTAAGGATGTATGGAAGAACAAGTAGTATCTCTACTTGGTGCAAGGAGTTTGGCTAGCATGAGGGGGAAAGGCAAGCTCAACATGTTGGATGATCCATGACAATATACTTTATTTCGGATATAGGAAAACATAACCCATTATGTTGTCTTCCTTGTCCAACATCAACTCTTTAGCATGTCATATTTTAATGAGTGCTCACAATCATAAAAGATGTCCAAGATAGTATATTTGTATGTGAAAACCTCTCTTTCCTTATTACTTCCTATTAATTGCAATGATGACCAAAAATATGTTTGTCAACTCTCATCAACTTTTATTCATCGTACTCTTTATATGTGAAGTCATTACTTTCCATAAGATCAATATGATCTCTTTGATACTTTTTATATTTTCTTTTATCCTCTCATGATCATAGTGAGATAATTAAGCCCTTGACCCAAAACTAATCTTTATTATATAGTTCACAGACTTGATTACAAAGATAAGGATCATAAAGCAAAGCTCACGACTAGATCATACTAAACTTTATTCTGCTAGATCAAGATATTACCAAAAGGATGGAACTAAGAAAAATGGTAAAGATAGGTAGGAATGTGATGGTGATACGATACCAGGGCACCTCCCCCAAGCTTGGTAGTTGCCAAGGGGAGTGCCCATACCCATGTGATTATGTCTCCGTCTTCGAAGGTGGTGATGATGGAGTATCGTACATCGAGCGTAGGAGATCCTCCAACTTGCGGATAATACCCTTGAGAGCGGCGTTATGCTCCTTCAGCAAAATATTTTCACTTGTGAGATACTTGTTTTGTATTTGAGCTAATTCAGTCATCTTGAAAGCTTCAATCCCACTTGAAGTAAAAAGGTTTGGAAGGGGTTGAAGGATGACTTCTTCTTCTGCTACCGGAGCCTGATTTTCCATAGCCTTTTTGATCCTATTCTCCTTGTTGATCTCCCCAGGTTATTCTCTCTTCAGCTCTATCTTCATTAACCAAGCATCGTTGCCCTCATTGTTGGAGGTGGAGGACGACATGATGCCTGGCCTTGTCAACTCTGGCAGAAAATAGCTCGAAACAAAAGCAGAGGATTTTCGCGTGGTGCGGTGGTCAAAACCTTCGGGAGATTATATAGTGAATTTTTACCGACCGAAAAAGAAGTAACGTGCAAGAAAATGGAGTCTAGGAGGCACACGGGGTGCCCGCGAGGTAGGGGGCGCGCCCAGGGGGTAGGGCGCCTCCTCCACCCTCGTGGACGCCTCGTGTCCTTCCCGGACTGCTTCTTATTTTTCTATTTTTCTAAATATTCCAAAACAAAGAAAATTTCCATTAGAACTGTTTTGGAGTCGGTTTATTGACCGTACCACATACCTCTTCATTTTCGGAGTCTGAATCATTCTAGAAAGTGTCCCTTATGTACTCCTCCGGGGTTACAGTTTCAATAACATTGGTTTCAACATTTATAGGATTACCTGAGATATAATGTTTGATTCTTTGACCGTTCACCACCTTCAGATTTGTGCCTTCGAAGTTGTTGATTTTTATGGCACCGGAATGACAGACCTCCTCGATAATGTAAGAACCTTCCCATTTAGAGAGTAGTTTTCCTGCAAAAAATCTTAAATGAGAGTTGTATAGCAAGACATAATCACCTACATTAAACTCCTGCTTTTGTATCCTTTTGTCACGCCATCTTGTAACTTTTTCTTTAAATAGTTTGGCATTTTCGTAGGCATGGGTTCTTCATTCATCAAGCGAGCTAATGTCAAATAACCTCTTCTCACCGGCAAGTTTGAAATCATAATTGAGCTCTTTAATAGCCCAATATGCCTTATGTTCTAGTTCGAGAGGTAAGTGACATGCTTTCCCATAAACCATTTTATACGGAGATATACCCATGGGATTTTTATATGCAGTTCTATAGGCCCATAATGCATCATCAAGTTTCTTGGACCAATTCTTTCTAGATCTATTAACAGTCTTTTGCAAAATTAATTTCAGCTCCCTGTTACTTAATTCTACTTGACCACTAGAATGTGGGTGGTATGGGGATGCAATTCTATGGTTAACATCATACTTAGCAAGCATTTTGCGGAAAGCACCATGAATAAAGTGTGAAACACCATCAGTCATTAAGAATCTAGGGACTCCAAACCTCGGAAAAATAACTTCTCTAAGCATCTTAATGGAGGTGTTGTGATCATCACTACTAGGTGGAATAGCTTCTATCCACTTAGTAACGTAATCAACACCAACCAAAATATGTGTATACCCATTAGAGGAAGGAAACGGTCCCATATAATCAAAGCCCCAAACATCGAATGGTTCAATAACAAGTGAATAATTCATAGGCATTTCTTGACATCTACTAATATTACCAATTCTTTGACATTCATCACAAGATAAGACAAACTTACGGGCATCCTTGAAGAGAGTAGGCCACTAAAAACCAGATTGCAGTACCTTATGTGCAGTTCTATCTCCAGCATGGTGTCCTCCATAAGCTTCGGAGTGAAACTTGCGTAGGACCTGTTCCTGTTCGTGCTCAGGTACACAACGTCTAATAATACCATTTACTCCTTCTTTATAAAGGTGTGGGTCATCCCAGAAGTAATGTCTTAAATCATAAAAGAAATTTTTCTTTTGCTGCTATGTGAAACTAGGTGGTATAAATTTAGCGACAATGTAATTAGCATAATCGGCATACCAAGGAGCAGTACGAGAAGCATTTATGACAGCTAGTTGTTCATCAATAAAGCTATCATCAATAGGTAGTGGGTCATCAAGAATATTCTCTAACCTAGACAAGTTGTCTGCAACGGGGTTCTCAGCTCCCTTTCTATCAGTAATATACAAATCAGATTCTTGTAGCAGGAGAACCCATCTAATAAGTCTAGGTTTAGCATCTTTCTTTTCCATAAGATATTTAATAGCAGCATGATTAGTGTGAACATTTACTTTAGAATCAATAATATAAGGTCTAAACTTATCACAAGCAAATACAACTGCTAAAAATTCTTTCTCAGTAGTAGCATAATTTTTCTAGGCACTGCCTAGAGTTTTACTAGCATACTGGATAACATTTAATTTCTTATCAACTCTTTGTCCTAGAACAGCACCTACAGCATAATCCCTAGCATCACACATAATCTCAAAGGGTAAATTCCAGTCAGGAGGCTGGACAATAGGTGCACAGATCAATGCTTTCTTAAGTATTTCAAATGCTTCTACACAATCATCATCAAAGACAAAAGGAACATCTTTTTGTAAGAGATTAGTCAGAGGCTTAGAGATTTTGGAGAAGTCCTGATTGAACCTCCTATAAAACCTGGCATGACCAAGGAAACTTCTTATACCTTTGATGTCCTTGGGACACGGCATCTTTTCAATAGCATCAACTTTAGCTTTATCAACTTCAATACCTCTTTCAGAAATCGATACCCCAAGACAATGCCTTCATTAACCATAAAGTGGCACTTTTCCCAATTCAAGACAAGATTAGTTTCTTCACATCTCTGCAAAAATCGATCAAGGTTGCTTAAGAAATCATCAAAAGAAGTTCCATAAACGGAAAAATCATCCATGAAAACCTCGACAATCTTTTCACAAAATTCAGAGAATATAGCCATCATGCATCTTTGAAAGGTATCAGGTGCATTACATAAACCAAAAGGCATACGTTTATAAGCAAAGGTACCAAAGGGACAAGTAAAAGTGGTCTTTTCTTGATCCTCTTTTGACATAGATATTTGAGAGAAACCAGAATAGCCATCTAGAAAGAAAAAATGAGTATGTTTGGATAACCTTTCCAGCATTTGATCAATAAAAGGTAAAGGGTAATGATCTTTCTTAGTAGCTTTATTTAATTTGCGGAAATCAATTACCATCCTATAACCCGTAACAATTCTTTGCGGGATCAATTCATCTTTATCATTAGGAACAACAGTAATACCTCCCTTCTTAGGGACACAATGTACAGGGCTTACCCACTGATAACCCTCAACCATAAGGGATCGAGATAGTCTTCGCGGGTAAGAATAACCCAATTTATTGATTCGACACACGGGGAGCCAAAGAGTATTTATAAGCTTTGACAGTTGAGTTGTTAATTCAACCGCACCTGAAATATACTTACTTGCAACAAAAGATAAGTGGTAACAGTGATATGATAGTGATGATAGTAATAGTAAAAGTAAACAACAAAAGTAAATAGCAGTAGTAAACGGCAAAAGTAGCAACTAGTGACAAGCAGAGTTTAAAACACTATAGGCTAGGGAGATGGATGATTGGGCGCTGCATGGATGAGATAGATTTAACTTGGGGCACAGCACACGGAAAAGTAATGATCATCTAGGCAAATATCAAACATTAGGCATGTATCCCGTAGGTAGTTGTACGTGCTTGCAATAAGAACTTGCACAACATCTTTTGCCCTACCATCCCGCTACGAACGGGGCCAAAAGGAACTTATGGATATTAAGGTGCTCCTGTCAAAGAGCACCGGAACAAAGCAATGAACTCAATGGATACATGTAATCCTCAAACTACGGACCATCCCCTTTGGTGTCCCAAGCTGTCACTTTTGGGATCGCCGGTTCCGAACCGTAACAGGTGCAAACAACTCATAGATAGGATCACGTGTTGGGGAACGTAGTATTTTCAAAAATTTCCTACGATCACGCAAGATCTATCTACTAGATGCATAGCAACGAGAGGGGAGAGTGTGTCTACGTACCCTCGTAGACCGAAAGCGGAAGCGTTTATCAACGCGGTTGATGTAGTCGTGCACCTTCACGATCCGTTCCGATCTAGTACCGAACGTACGGACCTCCGTGTTCAGCACACGTTCAGCTCGATGACGTCCTCGCCTTCTTGATCCAGCAAGATGGGCGAAGTAGTAGATGAGTTCCGGCAGCACGACGGCGTGGTGACGGTTGTTGATGAAGAACAATCTCTGCAGGGCTTCGCCAAGCACTACAGAAACTAGACGGAGGATAAACTAGAGGGTCGGGGTAGCCGGCACACGGCTTGGTGTATCTTGATGTGTCTTGGGTGCTAGCCCTACCCCTCTATTTATATGTTGAGCCTTGGGGTCGAAACTTGGAGTAAAAGCCTTCACAAAGTCGGTTTCACCCGAAAGGCAAGAGTCCTTCTCCGACTCCAGGGCCAGACGCCAGGGTTCCCGGCGTCTGGACCCAGACGCCAGGGACCCTGGCGTCTGGCCCATGGACTCCGCAAAACTTCCTTTTGCGCATTCCAAAAACCTTGTGTGCTTTCCCTTTTGGCCCAAATAACGTGTTCTCGTACCCAAACACTTCGGGAAACATCTGGAACCCCTTCCGGTGAATTCCGGAACCCTTCCGGAGGTCAAACACTATTATCTCATATATTAATCTTTATCTCCAGACCATTCCGGAGTTCCTCGTCATGTCCGTAATCACATCAGGGACTCCGAATAACATTCGGTCACCAACATACATAACTCATTAAATACTATATCGTCAACGAACGTTTAAGCGTGGGGACCCTACATGTTCGAGAACTATGTAGACATGACCGAGACATATCTCCGGTCAATAACCAATAGCGGAACCTGGATGCCCATATTGGCTCCTACATATTCTACGAAGATCTTTATCGGTCGAACCGCATAACAACATACGTTGTTCCTTTTGTCATCGGTATGTTACTTGCCCGAGATTTCGATCGTCGGTATCTCTATACCTAGTTCAATCTCGTTACCGGCAAGTCTCTTTACTCGTTCCGTAACACATCATCTCGTGACTAACTCATTAGTCTTTTGCTTGCAAGGCTTATTATGATGTGTGTTACCGAGAGGGCCCAGAGATACCTCTCCGACACTCGGAGTGACAAATCCTAATCTTGATCTATGCCAACACCACGAATACTTTCGGAGACACCTGTAGAGTATCTTTATGATCACCCAGTTACGTTGTGACGTTTGATAGCACACAAGGTGTTCCTACGGTATTCGGGAGTTGCATAATATCATAGTCATAGGAACATGTATAAGTCATGAAGAAAGCAATAGCAGTAAAACTAAACGATCATAGTGCTATGCTAACGGATGGGTCTAGTCCATCACATCATTCTCCTAATGATGTGATCCCGTTGATCAAATGACAACTCATGTCTATGGTTAGGAAACATAACCATCTTTGATCAATGAGCTAGTCTAGTAGAGGCATACTAGGGACACTCTGTTTTGTCTATGTATTCACACATGTACTAAGTTTCCGGTTAATACAATTCTAGCATGAATAATAAACATTTATCATGATATAAGGAAATACAAATAACATTATTATTATTGCCTCTAGGGCATATTTCCTTCAGTCTCCCACTTGAACTAGAGTCAATAATCTAGATTACAAAGTAATGATCCTCACACCCATGGAGTCCTGGTGCTGATCATGTTTTGCCCGTGGAAGAGGCTTAGTCAACGGGTCTGCAACATTCAGATCCGTATGTATTTTGCAAATCTCTATGTCTCCTTCCTTGACTAGATCGCGGATGGAATTGAAGCGTCTTTTGATGTGCTTTGTTCTCTTGTGAAACCTGGATTCCTTCGCCAAGGCTATTGATCCAGTGTTGTCACAAAAGATTTTCATTGGACCCGATGCACTAGGTAAAACACCTAGATCGGATATGAACTCCTTCATCCAGACTCCTTCATTTGCTGCTTCCGAAGCAGCTATGTATTCCGCTTCACACGTAGATCCCGCCACGACGCTCTGCTTGGAACTGCACCAACTGACAGCTCCACCGTTCAATAAAAATACATATCCGGTTTGTGACTTAGAGTCATCCGGATCAGTGTCAAAGCTAGAATCGACGTAACCGTTTACGACGAGCTCTTTGTCACCTCCATATACGAGAAACATATCCTTAGTCCTTTTCAGGTATTTCAGGATGTTCTTGACCGCTGTCCAGTGATCCACTCCTGGATTACTTTGGTACCTCCCTGCTAGACTTATAGCAAGGCACACATCAGGTCTGGTACACAGCATTGCATACATGATAGATCCTATGGCTGAGGCATAGGGAATGACTTTCATTTTCTCTCTATCTTCTGCAGTGGTCGGGCATTGAGTCTTACTCAACTTTATACCTTGTAAAACAGGCAAGAACCCTTTCTTTGACTGATCCATTTTGAACCTTTTCAAAATCTTATCAAGGTATGTGCTTTGTGAAAGTCCAATTAAGCGTCTTGATCTATCTCTATAGATCTTGATGCCTAATATGTAAGCAGCTTCACCGAGGTCTTTCATTAAAAAACTTTTATTCAAGTATCCTTTTATGCTATCCAGAAATTCTATATCATTTCCAATCAACAATATGTCATCTACATATAATATTAGAAATGCTACAGAGCTCCCACTCACTTTCTTGTAAATACAGGCTTCTCCAAAAGTCTGTATAAAACCATATGCTTTGATCACCTCATCAAAGCGTATATTCCAACTCCGAGATGCTTGCACCAGTCCATAGATGGATCGCTGGAGTTTGCATACTTTGTTAGCACCTTTTGGATCGACAAAACCTTCTGGTTGCATCATATACAACTCTTCTTTGAGATATCCATTCAGGAATGCAGTTTTGACATCCATTTGCCGGATTTCATAATCATAAAATGCGGCAATTGCTAACATGATTCAGACAGACTTAAGCATCGCTACAGGTGAGAAAGTCTCATCGTAGTCAACTCCTTGAACTTGTCGAAACCCTTTCGCAACAAGTCGAGCTTTGTAAACAGTAACATTACCGTCTGCGTCGGTCTTCCTCTTGAAGATCCATTTATTTTCGATGGCCTGCCGATCATCGGGCAAGTCAACCAAAGTCCACACTTTGTTCTCATACATGGATCCCATCTCAGATTTCATGGCCTCAAGCCATTTTGCGGAATCTGGGCTCATCATCGCTTCCTCATAGTTCGTAGGTTCATCATGGTCTAGTAACATGATTTCCAGAACTGGGTTGCCGTACCACTCTGGTGCGGAACGTAATCTGGTTGATCTACGACGTTCAGCAGAAACTTGATCCGAAGTTTCATGATCATCATCATTAACTTCCTCACTGATTGGTGTAGGAATCACTGGAACAATTTTCTGTGATGTACATTCCAATTCGGGAGAAGGTACAGTTACCTCATCAAGTTCTACTTTCCTCCCACTCACTTCTTTCGAGAGAAACTCCTTCTCTAGAAAGGATCCATTCTTAGCAACGAATATCTTGCCTTCGGATCTGTGATAGAAGGTGTACCCAACAGTCTCTTTTGGGTATCCTATGAAGACACATTTCTCCGACTTGGGTTCGAGCTTATCAGGTTGAAGCTTTTTCACATAAGCATCGCAGCCCCAAACTTTAAGAAACGACAACTTTGGTTTCTTGCCAAACCATAGTTCATAAGGTGTCGTATCAACGGATTTAGATGGTGCCCTATTTAACGTGAATGCAGCTGTCTCTAAAGCATAACCCCAAAACGATAGCGGTAAATCGGTAAGAGACATCATAGATCGCACCATATCCAATAAAGTACGGTTACGACGTTCGGACACACCATTACGCTGTGGTGTTCCGGGTGGCGTGAGCTGTGAAACTATTCCACATTGTTTCAAATGAAGACCAAACTCGTAACTCAAATATTCTCCTCCACGATCAGATCGTAGAAACTTTATTTTCTTGTTACGATGATTCTCTACTTCACTCTGAAATTCTTTGAACTTTTCAAATGTTTCAGACTTGTGCTTCATTAAGTAGATATACCCATATCTGCTCAAATCATCAGTGAAGGTTAGAAAATAACGATACCCGCCGCGAGCATCAATACTCATTGGTCCACATACATCAGTATGTATGATTTCCAGCAAATCTGTTGCTCGCTCCATAGTTCCGGAGAACGGAGTTTTAGTCATCTTGCCCATGAGGCATGGTTCGCAAGCACCAAGTGATTCATAATCAAGTGATTCCAAAAGTCCATCATTATGGAGTTTCTTCATGCGTTTTACACCAATATGACCTAAACGGCAGTGCCACAAATAAGTTGCACTATCATTATTAACCCTGCATCTTTTGGTTTCAATATTATGAATATGTGTATCACTACAATCGAGATCCAATAAGAATAGACCACTCTTCAAGGGTGCATGACCATAAAAGATATTATTCATAAAAATAGAACAACCATTATTCTCTGATTTGAATGAATAACCGTCTCGCAACAAACAAGATCCAGATATAATGTTCATGCTCAACGCTGGCACCAAATAACAATTATTTAGGTCTAAAACTAATCCCGAAGGTAGATGTAGAGGTAGCGTGCCGACGGCGATCACATCGACTTTGGAACCATTTCCCACGCGCATCGTCACCTCGTCCTTAGCTAATCTTCGTTTAATCCGTAGTCCCTGTTTCGAGTTACAAATATTAGCAACCGAACCGGTATCAAATACCCAGGTACTACTACAAGCATTAGTAAGGTACACATCAATAACATGTATATCACATATACCTTTGTTCACCTTGCCATCCTTCTTATCCGCCAAATACTTGGGGCAGTTCCGCTTCCAGTGTCCAGTCCCCTTGCAGTAGAAGCACTCAGTTTCAGGCTTGCTCCAGACTTGGGTTTCTTCGTGGGAGTAGCAACTGTCTTGCTATTCTTCTTGAAGTTCCCCTTCTTTCCCTTGCCCTTTTTCTTGAAACTAGTGGTCTTGTTAACCATCAACACTTGATGCTCCTTTTTGATTTCTACCTCCGCAGCCTTAAGCATATCGAAGAGCTCGGGAATTGTCTTTTGCATCCCTTGCATATTATAGTTCATCACGAAGCCTTTATAGCTTGGTGGCAGTGATTGAAGAACTCTATCAATAACACTATCCTCGTCAACTTTGCAACCAAGTTGAGTCATATGATTGTAGTACCCAGACATTCTGAGCAAGTGTTCACTGATAGAACTATTCTCCTCCATCTTGCAGCTGTAGAACTTATTGGAAATCTCATATTTCTCAATCCGAGCATTTGCTTGAAATATTAACTTCAACTCCTGGAACATCTCATATGGTCCATGACGTTCAAAACGTCGTTGAAGTCCCGGTTCTAAGCCGTAAAGCATGGCACACTGAACTATCGTGTAGTCATCAGACCGCGACTGCCAGACGTTCAAAGCGTCTACATTAGCGGGAGGGGGCTTGTCACCTAGCGGTGCTTCAAGGACATAATTCTTCTGTGCAGCAATGAGGATAATCCTCAAGTTACGGACCCAGTCTGTGTAAATGCTACCATCATCTTTCAACTTAGCTTTCTCTAGGAATGCATTAAAATTCAAAGGAACGGTAGCACGGGCCATTGATCTACAACAACATAGATATGCAAAAACTATCAGGACTAAGTTCATGATAAATTAAAGTTCAATTTAATCATATTAATTAAAGAACTCCCACTTAGACAGACATCCCTCTGGTCATCTAAATGATCACGTGATCCAAATCAACTAAACCATGTCCGATCATCACGTGAGATGGAGTAGTATCAATGGTGAACATCTTATGTTGATCATATCTACTATATGATTCACGCTCGACCTTTCGGTCTCCAGTGTTCCGAGGCCATATCTGCATATGCTAGGCTCGTCAAGTTTAACCCGAGTATTCTGCGTGTGCAAAACTGGCTTACACCCGTTGTATTTGAACGTAGAGCTTATCACACCCGATCATCACGTGGTGTCTCGGCACGACGAACTTTCGCAACGGTGCATACTCAGGGAGAACACTTATACCTTGAAATTTAGTAAGGGATCATCTTATAATGCTACCGTCGTTCTAAGCAAAATAAGAAGCATAATAAGATAAACATCACATGCAATCAAAATATGTGACATGATATGGCCATCATCATCTTGTGCTTTTGATCTCCATCTCCAAAGCACCGTCATGATCACCTTCATCACCGGCGCGACACCTTGATCTCCATCGTAGCATCGTTGTCGTCTCGCCAACTATTGCTTCTATGACTATCGCTACTACTTAGTGATAAAGTAAAGCAATTACATGGCGATTGCATTTCATACAATAAAGTGACAACCATATGGCTCCTGCCAGTTGCCGATAACATTACAAAACATGATCATCTCATACAAAACCGTATAACTCATCATGTCTTGACCATATCACATCACAACATGCCCTGCAAAAACAAGTTAGACGTCCTCTACTTTGTTGTTGCAAGTTTTACGTGGCTGCTACGGGCTTAGCAAGAACCGTTCTTACCTACGCATACAAAACCACAACGATGTTTCGTCAAGTATGTGTTGTTTTAACCTTCACAAGGACCGGGCGTAGCCACACTTGATTCAGCTAAAGTGAGAGAGACAGACACCCGCCAGTCACCTTTAAGCAACGAGTGCTCGTAATGGTGAAACCAGTCTCGCGTAAGCGTACGCGTAATGTCGGTCCGGGCCGCTTCATCTCACAATACCGCCGAAGCAAAGTATGACATGCTGGTAAGCAGTATGACAAGTATCGCCCACAACTCATTGTGTTCTACTCGTGCATATCATCTACGCATAGACCTGGCTCATGATACCACTGTTGGGGAACGTAGTATTTTAAAAAATTTCCTACGATCACGCAAGATCTATCTACTAGATGCATAGCAACGAGAGGGGAGAGTGTGTCTACGTACCCTCGTAGACCGAAAGCGGAAGCGTTTATCAACGCGGTTGATGTAGTCGTGCACCTTCACGATCCGTTCCGATCTAGTATCGAACGTACGGCACCTCCGTGTTCAGCACACGTTCAACTCGATGACGTCCTCGCCTTCTTGATCCAGCAAGATGGGCGAAGTAGTAGATGAGTTCCGGCAGCACGACGGCGTGGTGACGGTTGTTGATGAAGAACAATCTCTGCAGGGCTTCGCCAAGCACTATAGAAACTAGACGGAGGATAAACTAGAGGGTCGGGGTAGCTGGCACACGGCTTGGTGTATCTTGATGTGTCTTGGGTGCTAGCCCTACCCCTCTATTTATATGTTGAGCCTTGGGGTCGAAACTTGGAGTAAAAGCCTTCACAAAGTCGGTTTCACCCAAAGGCAAGAGTCCTTCTCGGACTCCAGGGCCAGACGCCAGGGTTCCCGGCGTCTGGACCCAGATGCCAGGGACCCTGGCGTCTGGCCCATGGACTCCGCAAAACTTCCTTTTGCGCTTTCCAAAAACCTTGTGTGCTTTCCCTTTTGGCCCAAATAACGTGTTCTCGTACCCAAACACTTCGGGAAACATCCGGAACCCCTTCCGGTGAATTCCGGAACCCTTCCGGAGGTCAAACACTATTATCTCATATATTGATCTTTATCTCCAGACCATTCTGGAGTTCCTCGTCATGTCCGTAATCACATCAGGGACTCCAAATAACATTCGGTCACCAACATACATAACTCATTAAATACTATATCGTCAACGAACGTTTAAGCGTGCGGACCCTACGGGTTCGAGAACTATGTAGACATGACCGAGACATATCTCCGGTCAATAACCAATAGCGGAACCTGGATGCCCATATCGGCTCCTACATATTCTACGAAGATCTTTATCGGTCAAACCGCATAACAACATACGTTGTTCCTTTTGTCATCGGTATGTTACTTGCCCGAGATTTCGATCGTCGGTATCTCTATACCTAGTTCAATCTCGTTACCGGCAAGTCTCTTTACTCGTTCAGTAACACATCATCTCGTGACTAACTCATTAGTCTTTTGCTTGCAAGGCTTATTATGATGTGTGTTACCGAGAGGGCCCAGAGATACCTCTCCGACACTCGGAGTGACAAATCCTAATCTTGATCTATGCCAACACCACGAATACTTTCGGAGACACCTGTAGAGTATCTTTATGATCACCCAGTTACATTGTGACGTTTGATAGCACACAAGGTGTTCCTACGGTATTCGGGAGTTGCATAATCTCATAGTCATAGGAACATGTATAAGTCATGAAGAAAGCAATAGCAGTAAAACTAAACGATCATAGTGCTATGCTAACGGATGGGTCTAGTCCATCACATCATTCTCCTAATGATGTGATCCCGTTGATCAAATGACAACTCATGTCTATGGTTAGGAAACATAACCATCTTTGATCAATGAGCTAGTCTAGTAGAGGCATACTAGGGACACTCTGTTTTTGTCTATGTATTCACACATGTACTAAATTTCCGGTTAATACAATTCTAGCATGAATAATAAACATTTATCATGATATAAGGAAATACAAATAACTTTATTATTATTGCCTCTAGGGCATATTTCCTTCATCACGAACACAAATATATTCATGCAAACACATATGGTTCAGATCTGAAATCATGGCACTCGGGCCCTAAGTGTCAAGCATTAATAGTAATAAGTTGAAGCAAAGATGATAAACACCATAGTAGATGATAGGCAACATGCCCCCAACGATCTGATAAACTATTACATGATCTAACTCATCCAATCCCTACCATCCCCTTCGCCTACAGCGGGGGAATTACTCACACATGGAGGGAGAAGTCATGGAGGGATGATGGAGTGGTGATGATGATGACGATGGCGACGATCTCCCCTCTCCGGAGGCCAATTCAGCCTCCAGATTAGCCCTCCCGAGGAAGAACAGAGGGTGGCGGCGGCTCCGCGACGGAAAACTGCGAAAGAACTTCTGATCTGGGGTTTCTGCGTCGAGAGTAAAAATACGAGGCGAAGTAGGGCACCAGGGGGTGTGGGACCCACCCAGGCGCCCCCCCGGCGCGGCCCAGGGGGGGCGCGCTCACAGGGCGCCTGGGCACCCCCTGGCCCCCCTCTGGCCCCACTTCTGGCTCCTGGTTCCTTCGGGTGCGTGGATTTTCTGTGATTTTTCGTGGATTTTTCTGAGGTACCTAAAAATCCGTTTTCCTGTACACAAATAAACCATACAGACAGCTCTGCTGAAAACAGCGTCAGTCCGGGTTAGTTTAGTCCAAATCATGCAAGAATGAGGCCAAAACAATATCAAAAGTGTTTGGAAAAGTAGATACGTTTGAGACGTATCAACTCCCCCAAGCTTAGCATATTGCTTGTCCTCAAGCAATTCAGCTCAACGAACTGGACACGACAAAGAAAACTTTGACAAACTCTTTTGCTTCATTAGATGTATATAAGCATGTACTACGAAAAGAGTTTAGCAAGTATTGAAACAGTACTATGAGGACAATGCAAGGAGCAATCCTTCTTTCAAGTGACCAGTCACAAATACTTAAAAGTAAATAATCTATTACTGAAAATCAAGACAAGATTACATTGCACATAGCTTGAGCATATTAGGGTGGTATCTCGCTAGCCTCCATGAGTGAAGCAAAACATAAATGCAGAGACTCCTCCAGAGTTTTAAAGGAGACTAGAACTAAGAATTTCAGAATAAATCATATCACAAGTATGCAGAAGACAATGTAATACTTTGGGACAATGCACATTACACTCAGAATGACAATTATGCTCTCATAGTCGGTGCTTTGAAGAAAGAAGGTGAGACTCTCGAACCGTGGCTTTTATTGGCAAGGTTGAAAACCCGTGGTCGGAAACAAAAACTAAACATGTACCAGAGCTCTTGGTTTTAAAAACAGAAGTAAACATGTTTTGAGAAGTGCATATTTCGTCAACGAATGCTAGCAAATAACTCAATCACTTTTTGAGTGGACAAGTCTCGAGGAACGGCTCCCGCATGAGGACGATCACATCCTCTTAATCTCCTTTGTTTATCACTGCCAAAGTTTTCTGATTTCTCATGAACAAAGCGTGAAGGAGGGTTTGTTTGTTATATTATCTTTTTGAGCCGGGCGCACTCAATGCCAGTTCCTTTTCGTATTAGGGGTTTGCACATTAGACATACAATCTAGGGGTGAAACTTGTCCAACTTAAAAAGATCATGAATTAACTACTACTTCCTCATGAGCTAAAACATAGGCACAAAAGAGAAATGATTTTGATTAGTTTCAAGATGGTACATGAAAGTCTTCGTTAGGAATGGCGGGTAAATACCATGTATAGGAAGGTATAGTGGACTCATATGGCATAACTGGTTTTAAGGATTTTGGATGCACAAGCAGTCAGTCCACTTAGTACAGGTGGAGGTTTAGCAAAAGACTGGGAAGCGACCAACTAGAGAGCAATAACGGTCATAATCATGCAGAGCGACAAAGCAACATTGAATCGGGCATGAAAGTGATACAACTATTCTAAAACTCAAAGATCATCAAGGCAGAGTAGACTTCTTAGTCTTAAACATGTGTAAGCATGTGCCAAGTCAATCCAAAAATTCTCTAAAGGGAAATACCACCTTAGTATACCAGACTATGAACAGTGCAATGCATGTAGATCATTTCAATAACACATTATATACTCTAGTTATTCGAGACTAGCCACAAGGAAAGCATGAACCACTGGAAGAGCATTGTAAACATAGCACTATGTCGCTACAAGCTGGTCTCTAGATCATAAGTACATGCATATGTACAAAAGTAGAAACAATAAGAGTTCATACCGGTCTTCCTCGTTACTTCCTTTCAGTCGATCTTCGTCATCACTGCTTGTCACTTGCACGATCGAACGTAGGAAATATAATCAAATGACATCACAGACTCGAGCTGATCTCTGAAAACAAAGCAAACTAAAGAGAGAAAGGAATTTTTTTTGAGTTTTTTCCAAAGGTTGAATAAAAGAAAAAGAAAGAAAGAAAAAAATCTTTTTGTTGTTTTTGCAAAGAGAGAAACAAAGAAGAACGGGCAAAAACTTCGAAAAGATCAAAGCGAATAAAACGGATAATACAATGGAAAAGTGAGAAGGGCACGTACTCCCCCAAGCTTAGACTTTTGGCCTAAGTTGGTAGCAGCTACTGCCCCCAGGAGCCTCCTGCTCCAGGGGTATGGTGGTGAGTCCACGGGTCGTAGAAGGATGCTGGCGCGTACACCGAACTCCTCGGAGTCTCCCACGAGGAAGGTTCTGAACGCCAAACAGAGGAAGACCCTTCACCAAACTCGGTGGCGGTCTCTTCCTGAAAATGTGGTATCTCACCGTGCCTCTCCTCGTCGGGCACAACCCCCTCCATGGGGTTATGAAACTGATGCTGGACCATGAACTCATCGAACTGAACAACATCAAAGGACCATCCGTTCCTGCGAGAAAAATCAAACAAAAGAGGTGCAGGTAGACGGATCTCGCGTTCCGCGGCAGTTCCGAAACGCAAGATATAGATAAGATTATCAAGTTCAGAACCCATGGTAACAAACTTATGCCTTTTCATAGCAGCAAGATCAAAGCTTAAATAAGTAAAAGGAGTATCATCAGGGTGTGGGGTGCCTCCAAGATGTTCTAAGATAAGTGTGGCATAAACGCCACCATATAAGTCTCCCTTGTTACCGTTCATAGCAAGGCGTCGAGCAATTAAGGTACCCAGATTATAATCAGACCTCCCTGAGAGGGCTGCCGCTAGGATAGCAATATCCGGTGCAGAAATGCTGCTCGTGTTATCACGAGCTAACACCCCTCTAGCAATATAATATGCAAAATACCTGAGGTGAGGAAATAAGATGCTGGAGATCTTTGACCGATGAATATCCCTCGTACCCATGCTGCAGAGGGAGTTGATGACGGTTTTCAGCTCGGAGGGCTGAGTGGCCATCCTAGCCGTCCTCCCAACATTCGGCACACCTATTATTTCACAAAAATTTCCCAAAGTCATGGTGATAAGATCATTATAAATTTTAAACTCAATAGCACCTAAATCAGGATTATATCTAAAACTGTTAATGAAACTGGAGGTGAGTTTTTGATACTGAGTAACACGGCTCGTGACGAGTCGTGTCAAACCTGCATTAGCACAAAGATTATAAAACTCGTCCTTGATTCCCGCAGCTTCCATGAATTCATCACATGGAAATGTTATCGCACGTGCTGGACTTGTATCTTCCAACAACTCCAGGGGCACATGATCTTCATTATAGCTTACCCTAGCAGTTGATGGTGAAGCAGCGGCTCTAGTAACTCGATCGGAGTGTGCGGGCCTCCTCTTCTCAAGCCACCCTTTTGCCCTTCCTAACAAACTCATTTCTGAATTTTTTTTTACAATTTACAAAAACGAGGATTAAAACAAAGTGAGCTAAGGCAAACTACTCAACTCACTTGCCCAAGGCATAAACTTGCATCAAAACTTGGAAAATAACTTTCTACACATGCATGCAAGCTCATCTCTACAGCACCAAGAACTACTAAATACTCACAAATGAGGCCACCAATCAAAAATCTAATTGGAGGGGTGGAGGAGTCACATACCAGGGAGTATTTGCTCAAAATTTCAGCTCAAATGATGGGCTGTAGAGAGAGATCGAAGAATCGCCTCCAAGAACAGCAAGAACACAAGAACAAAAGCAGAACTCGTGTTTTTGGAGAAAGAGAGAGAGGGAGGAAGAAGACATACCTGGAGGGGGGTCCCGTGGGCCCCAGGCGCCCTATGGGCGCGGCCAGGGGCTGGGCCGCGCCAGCTGGCCGCCTGGGCCACTGGTGGCCCCCCTGGCTGGCCCTAGGCCCCTCTGGGTCTCTCCCGTCGTGGAAATTTTTATTATAATTTTTCTGGAATTTTTCTGAAAACTTCACTGTTGAAATTTTTTCGAAGTTCAAAAAGCTGCGAAACTCTCTAAAAACTTGAAGCAGTTAGTAGTATTGTGAAGCTTCAAAAACATAAATACTTGGTACAGCAAGTAGGACAAAACTAAAAACAAGTGAAAACATAACAAGCTCAACTTTTTATCCATATAAAACATGTTTACTAGTAAGGTTGATCAAGTCTTACCAACAAACAGGCGATATATAGAGCAAAAAGTCTCACCTCCTACGAAGTAGTTACTAAACCTTTACTTTGATGGACATTGTCCCCACCATGATAGTTTTATATTTGTGAGGCACGTGTAGTGGACAGTCCCATTCTCCAATCTTCACGGTCTCGATATTCTCTATAGAGTTGAGGGCATGCCTCCTGTCGGTCTTCTTCGGAAAATATACCGTGTGTTCTTTATCATTCACATGGAAGGTAACCTTCCCTTTATTGCAATCAATAATAGCACCTGCGGTGTTAAGGAAAGATCTACCAAGAATAATGGGCATGCTCCCATCCTCGGGCATGTCAAGCACAACAAAATCAGTAAGAATTAAACAATTAGCAACTTCTACGGGAACATCCTCACAAATACCTATCGGAACAGCGGTTGACTTGTCAGCCATCTGAAGGGAGATATCTGTAGGAATTAGTTTCTCTAAACAAAGCCTCTCGTAAAGAGAGAGAGGCATAACACTCACTCCTGCTCCAAGATCACATAAAGCAGTTTTGACATAATTATTCTTTATGGAGCAAGGAATGGTGGGTATACCTGGATCACTGAGCTTCTCAGGAATCTTGCCACTGAAAGAGTAGTTAGCAAGCATAGTAGATATTGCATCATTAGGAACTTTTCTTTTATTAGTGACAATATCTTTCATATATTTTGAATAAGGAAGTAACTTAATAGCATCAGTCAAAGGGATTTGAAGAAAAAGAGGTTTAATCCACTCACAAAACTTATTATAATGCTCTTCTTCTTTAGATTTGATGGACTTACCTGGAAAGGGCATGGGTTTCTGTACCCATGGTTCTCTTTCCTTCCCATGTTTTCTTGCGATGAAGTCTTCTTTAGTGTACCTCTTACGTTTGTCAGGTGCTTCTTCTTCTCGAACTTCAGGTGGATCATTCTTCTCATTATTATTACCTTCAGGTTCAGCACCGTCTTCAGTCTCAGCATCGGAGATAGATACACTGTTGGGATCAATAGCTGGTTCTTCATCTGCAATAGGATCATTAGAATTGTCAGTCTCCTTATGTTTCTTCTTTTTCTTTGGAGAGCCAACAATTGCTTCTTCCTGCATTTGAGAATCCTGCTCGATTCTCTTCGGATGCCCCTCTGGATAAATAGGATCTTGAGTGCTAGTTCCTCCTCGGGTCTTAATCCCGAAAGCCTGCAAATTATCTTGTTTGGCATTGTTAGCAAGCAAATCTCTTTGCACATTAGAAATTTGATCAAGCTGAGTTTGAACCATATGAAAATGCTTCACAAGACATTGAACATCATTAACTGTTCTATCTAAAACATCAAGCAGTCTTTTGATAGCAAGGGAATTATCATGCAACTGACTTTCTATCCTCTCACTAAAATGATTCTGTTTCATAATAAAATTATCAAACTCATCTAAACATTGATCAGGAGGCTTACCATGAGGGATGTCACTTGCGTTGAAATCTAAAAGAGAGTGTACCTCTACCATAGGAGGGTGAGTAGTAGGCTCACACAGCTTCTCAATAGGGGGTAGATTCTTCACGTCTTCAGCTTTAATACCTTTCTCTTTAATAGACTTCTTTGCTTCTCGCATATCCTCGGGGCTCAGAACAAACATGCCCCTCTTCTTTGTTGGTGGAGGTGGTTCAGGGACGGACCAATCTTCATGGTTTTTGGCAATCCTGCCCATTAAATCTTCCGCATCGTCCGGTGTTCTTTTCCTGAAAACACAACCAGCACAACTGTCCAAATAGGACCTGGATTCATCAGTTAGACCAGCATAGAATATATCGATTAATTAATTCTTAGGGATTTCATGTCCTGGTCTAGCCCGAATCAGACCGCAGTACCTCCCCCAAGCTTTAGGGAGGGACTCATCCTGCAACCGTTTAAAGTTATAAATTCTTTGTAAAGCAGCATGTTGCATGTGAGCAGGAAAGTACTTATCAACAAAAGAGTGAGCTCAGTCCTGAGGACTCTTAATGGAACCGCATGGGAGTGAATCACACCATGCTTTAGCACCCTCCTTCAAGGAGAAATGAAGAAGCTTGGTCACATAAAAGTATCGTATCTTCTCATCTGTGGTAAACAGGCTACCCAACTCACCAAGTTTAGTCAGGTGTGCAATAGCATCATCATTTTCTCTGCCATAAAAGGGGTCAGCTTCAACCATAGGTATAAGTGAAAGATCAACAGAGAAATCATAATCAGGATCATCAATGCATATAGGGGATGTAGCAAATTCAGGATTAGGAACGGTTTTGTTCTTCAGAGAGTGTTTTTCAAACAGTTTCTTAATAGCTTCAGGGTCAGAGCCGGAAAACTCTGTCAGTTCCCTGCATAAATCTTCATCTAGTATATAGTAATCATCATCAAGGAGCCTCTCTTTGAGTTTACTCAAATCAGGATAATCATAAGTCTCACCAATAGGGTAGCGAGTAACAGGAAGTTCAATCCCATACTTTTTAGCAGCAGCAGCAATTTGTTTCTCAAGAGCATAACCAAGCGAACTAATATCATCAAAAGTAGTAGAAGCATCATCAAGAGTATCAGACATAGTAACAGATTCAGTAGGAGCATCATGTGGTGGTGGTGAGGCAAACTTACTCATAACAGAAGGTGAATCAAGTGTAGCACTAGTGCTCAGAGCAGTACCTCTTCTTGTAGTGGATAGTAAGATCGGAACCTTGGGGTCTCCTTTCTTACCCATAGTAGATAAAGTGCAGCAGGTAGGATACCTCAAGTAGACTTGTAAATATTGCTATGGTCCCCGGCAACGGCGCCAGAAAACGGTACTTGATAACCCTCAACCGTAAGGGATCGAGATAGTCTTCGCGGGTAAGAATAACCCAATTTATTGATTCGACACACGCGGAGCCAAAGAGTATTTATAAGCTTTGACAGTTGAGTTGTCAATTCAACCGCACCTGAAATATACTTACTTGCAACAAAAGATAAGTGGTAACAGTGATATGATAGTGATGATAGTAATAGTAAAAGTAAACAGCAAAAGTAAATAGCTGTAGTAAACGGCAAAAGTAGCAACTAGTGAGAAACAGAGTTTAAAACACTGTAGGCTAGGGAGATGGATGGTTGGGCGCTGCATGGATGAGATATATTTAACTTGGGGCACGGCACACGGAATAGTAATGATCATCTAGGCAAATATCAAACATTAGGCATGTATCCCGTAGGTAGTTGTACGTGCTTGCAATAAGAACTTGCACAACATCTTTTGTCCTACCATCCCGCTACGAATGGGGCCAAAAGGAACTTATGGATATTAAGGTGCTCCTGTCAAAGAGCACCGGAACAAAGCAATGAACTCAATGATACATGTAATCCTCAAACTACGGACCATCCCCTTTGGTGTCCCAAGCTGTCACTTTTGGGATCGCCGGTTCCGAACCGTAACAGGTGCAAACAACTCATAGATAGGATCACGAACACAAATATATTCATGCAAACACATATGGTTCAGATCTGAAATCATGGCACTCGGGCCCTAAGTTTCAAGCATTAAGAGTAATAAGTTGAAGCAAAGATGATAAACACCATAGTAGATGATAGGCAACATGCCCCCAACGATCTGATAAACTATTACATGATCTAACTCATCCAATCCCTACCATCCCCTTCGCCTACAGCGGGGGAATTACTCACACATGGAGGGAGAAGTCATGGAGGGATGATGGAGTGGTGATGATGATGACGATGGCGACGATCTCCCCTCTCCGGAGGCCAATTCAGCCTCCAGATTAGCCCTCCCGAGGAACAACAGAGGGTGGCGGCGGCTCCGCGACGGAAAACTGCGAAAGAACTTCTGATCTGGGGTTTCTGCGTCGGGAGTAAAAATACGAGGCGAAGTAGGGCACCAGGGGGTGTGGGACCCACCCAGGCGGCCCCCCGGCACGGCCCAGGGGGAGGGGGCGCCCACAGGCCGCCTGGGCACCCCCTGGCCCCCCTCTGGCCCCACTTCTGGCTCCTGGTTCCTTCGGGTGCGTGGATTTTCTGTGATTTTTCGTGGATTTTTCTGAGGTACCTAAAAATCCATTTTCCTGCACACAAATAAACCATACAGGCAGCTCTGCTGAAAACAGCATCAGTCCGGGTTAGTTTAGTCCAAATCATGCAAGAATGAGGCCAAAACAATATCAAAAGTGTTTGGAAAAGTAGATACGTTTGAGACGTATCACCCACTAACTATCAGCAACTGGATAAATTATACCTGCCTCTAGAAGCTTTAGTATTTCCTTACCACTTCTTTCATCTTAGGATTTAACCGTCGTTGGTGATCAATAACTGGTTTAGCGTCCTTTTCCAATTTTATCTTATGTTGGCATAGAGTGAGACTAATGCCCTTAAGATCATCAAGAGTATATCCAATAGCAGCACGGTGCTTCTTCGAAGTTTTCAATAATTTCCCTTCTTCTTGCTCTGAGAGGTTAGCACTAATAATAACATGATATATCTTCTTTTCAACAAGATAAACATACTTAAGAGTATCAGGTAATGGTTTGAGTTCAAACACGGGATCACCCTTGGGTGGAGGAGGATCCCCTAGAATTTCAACAGGAAAACTGTGTTTCAATAAGGGTCCCTTTTTAAAGAATATTTCATCTATTTCCCTTCTCTCATTCATATACATATCATTTTCATGGTCTATCAGATATTGTTCTAAAGGATCATTAGGAGGCATGGCAATAGAAGCAACACCAATAATTTCATCCTTACTAGGCAATTCTTTATCATGGGGTTGTCTACGAAATTTAGCAAAGTTAAAATCATGAGACATGTCCCCTAATCCAACAGTAACAATATCTTTTTCGCAGTCTATCTTAGCATTAACAGTATTCAAGAACGGTCTACCAAATATAATGGGGGCAAAAATCATCTTGTGGGGAACCAAGAACAAGAAAATGAGCAGGGTATTTAACTTTCCCACACAAGACTTCAACATCTCTAACAATCCCAACTGGTGAAATAGCGTCTCTATTGGCAAGTTTTATAGTAACATTAATATCTTCTAGCTCAGCAGGTGCAATATCGTGCATAATTTCTTCATATAGGGAATGAGGTATTGCACTAGCACTAGCACCCATGTCACATAAGCCATGATAGCAATGATCTCCTATTTTAACAGAAATAATAGGCATGCCTACAATAGGTCTATGTTTATTCTTAGTATCGGGTCTATCAATTCTAGCAGCTTCATCACAGAGGTAAATAACATGCCCATCGATATCATCGACCAAGAGATCCTTAACCATAGCAAAACTAGGTTCAACTTTCATTTGCTCAGAGGGTGTAAGTGTTCTAGTATTACTCTTACGAACCACAGTTCAAGCTTTAGCATGATCCTTTATTGTAACAGGGAAGGGTGGTTTCTCGATGTAAGCAGTAGGAACAATAGGATCAACATTATAAGTGATAGTCTTTTCTTCAACTTTAATTGGTTCAACTACTTTTACTTCAATGGGGGGATGAAATTTAAACCACTTTTCCTTAGGGAGATCAACATGAGTAGCAAAAGATTCACAGAAAGAAGCTACTATCTCAGAGTCAAGTCCATATTTAGTGCTAAATTCACGGAAAACATCAGTATCCATACAAGATTTAACACAATCAAACTTAGGTATTATACCTGACTCCTTACCTTCGTCGAGATCCCAATCTTCAGAGTTGTTAATTCTTTCCAATAAATACCATTTGAATTCAATAGTCTTCATCATGAAAGAGTCAGTACAAGAAGTATCGAGCATAGAGCGATTATTAGAGAAAGCCGAGCATAATTTTTTGGATAATCATTTCTCTTGAGAGATCATGATTGGGGCATGAATATAACGTTGATTTAAGCCTCCCCTAAGCTTGAGCGATACTTTCTCCTTCGCGAGGCCAAAAATTATATATATAATTACGATCACGATGAACCTGATGCATAGGATAGAACTTCTGATAAAATTCCAATTTCAAACGGTTGTAGTTCCATGATCCAATGTCATCGCATAGCCTAAACCATGTCAATGCGTCTTCCTTCAAAGATAAAGGGAAGAACTTCTTCTTGATAACATCCTTGGGCATACCTGCAAGCTTAAATAATCCACAAACTTCATCCACATAGATTAGGTGCAAATCGGGATGCAATGTTCCATCTCCTGTAAAGGGATTAGCTAGCAGTTTCTCTATCATACCCGAAGGAATTTCAAAGCAAACATTTTCAGTAGGTTCAGTAGGTTGAGGAGCAACACTTTGCTCTACTAGTCGGGGTGAAGATACCCCGAACAAGCCCCTCAAAGGGTTAAGTTCCATAGTAACAAGTGACAATAAATTTCAGCGCACTATATAAATGTTTCCTTACCAAATTCCACTTACCAAAGGCGCTTCACTCCCGGGCAACGGCGCCAGAAAAGAGTCTTGATGACCCACAAGTGTAGGGGATCTATCATAGTCCTTTTGATAAGTAAGAGTGTCGAACCCAACGAGGAGCAGAAGGAAATGATAGGCAGTTTTCAGTAAGGTATTCTCTGCAAGCACTGAAATTATCGGTAACATATAGTTCTGTGATAAGATAGTTGGTAACAAGTAACATATAGTAAAAGTAAATAAGGTGCAGCAAGATGGCCCAATCCTTTTTGTAGCACATGACAAGCTTGGACAAACTCTTATATGAAGGAAAGCGCTCCCGAGGACACATGGGAATTATCGTCAAGTTAGTTTTCAACATGCTCATATGATTCGCGTTCGTTACTTCGATAATTTGGTATGTGGGTGGACCGGTGCTTGGGTACTGCCCTTACTTGGACAAGCATCCCACTTATGATTAACCTCTATTGCAAGCATCCGCAACTACGAAAGAAGTATTAAGGTAAACCTAACCATAGCATGAAACATATGGATCCAAACCAGCCCCTTACGAAGCAACACAGAAACTAGGGTTTAAGCTTCTGTCACTCTAGCAACCCATCATCTACTTATTACTTCCCAATGCCTTCCTCTAGGCCCAAACAATGGTGAAGTGTCATGTAGTCGACGTTCACATGACACCACTAGAGGAAATACAACATACATCTCATCAAAATATCGAACGAATACCAAATTCACATGACTACTTATAGCAAGACTTCACCCATGTCCTCGGGAACAAACGTAACTACTCACAAAGCATATTGATGTTCATAATCAGAGGGGTATTAATATGCATAATGGATCTGAACATATGATCTTTCACCAAGTAAATCAACTAGCATCAACTACAAGGGGTAATCAACACTACTAGCAACCTACATGTACCGATCTGATGTTTTGATACAAAGATTGGATACAAGAGATGAACTAGGGTTTGAGAGGAGATGGTGCTGGTGAATATGTTGATGAAGATAACCCTCCCCAAGATGGGAGAGTTGTTGGTAATGACGGCGGTGATGATTTCCCCCTCCTGGAGGGAAGTATCCCCGGCAGAACAGCTCTGTTGGAGCCCTAGATTGGTTCCTCCAAGGTTCCGCCTCGAGACGGTGGCGCTTCGTCCCGAAAGCCTCCTTATGATTTTTTCCAGGTCAAAACACCTCATATATCAGAAGATGGGCATCGGGGGGCTGCCAGGTGGCCCACGAGGCAGGGGGCGCGCCCCCACCCTCGTGGACGGTGGGTGGCCCCCTCCTGTACTTCTTTCGCCAGATATATTTTATATTTTCCAAAACGGAGTTTCGTGGAGTTTAAGGGCTTTTTGAGTTGTGTAGAATAGGTCTCCAATGTTTGCTCCTTTTCCAGCACAGAACTCCATCTGTCGGCATTCTCCCTCTTCATGTAAACCTTGTAAAATAAGAGAGAAAAGGCATAAGTATTGCGACATAATGTGTAACAACAGCCCATAGTGCAATAAATATCAACATAAAAGCATGATGCAAAATGGACGTATCACTCGGTATGATGACTACTTGATAGTTTAGTGCACCATGCTTTATGGCTTAGAACCGGGACTTCAAAAATGTTTTGAATGCCATGGAGCATATAAGATGTTCCAAGAGTTGAAATTAGAATTTCATACTCATGCCCGTGTCGAGAGGTATGAGACCTCTAACAGTACTTTGCCTACAAGATGGAGGAGAATAGCTCAACCAGTGAGCATGTGCTCAGATTGTCTGGGTACTACAATTGCTTGAATCAAGTGGGAGTTAATCTTCCAGATAAGATAGTAATTGACAACGTTCTCTAGTCACTATCACCAAGTTAGTAGAACTTTGTGATGAACTATAATATGCAAGGGACGACGAAAGTAATTCTCGAGCTCTTCGTGATGCTGAAATCAGCGAAGGTAGAAATCAAGAAAGAGCATCAAGTGTTGATGGTTAACAAGACCACTTGTTTCAAGTAAAGGGAAAAGGGATAGAAG
Source organism: Secale cereale (assembly GCA_902687465.1). NCBI lineage: Eukaryota > Viridiplantae > Streptophyta > Magnoliopsida > Poales > Poaceae > Secale > Secale cereale. The sequence goes on along the minus strand of LR738710.1, from coordinate 261,276,758 downwards.
GGGAACTTCAAGAAAAATGACAAGCAAGTTGTCACTCCCGTGAAGAAACCCAAAGCTAAACTCTAGCCTGAAACTAAGTGCTTCTACTGCAAAGGAAATGGTCACTGGAAGTGGAACTGCCCTAGATACTTGGCGGATAAGAAGGATGACAATGTGAACAAAGGTATATTTGATATACAGATTATTGATGTGTACTTTACTAGTGTTCATAGCAACCGCTGGGTATTTGATACATGTTCAGTTGCTAAAATTAGTAACTCGAAACGAGAGTTGCAGAATGAACAGAGACTAGTTAAAGGTGAAGTGACGATGTGTGTTGGAAGTGGTTCCAAGATTGATATGATCATCATCGCACACTCCCTATACTTTCAGGATTAGTGTAGAACCTAAATAAATATTATTTGGCATTTGCGTTGAGCATGAATATGATTTGATCATGTTTGTTGCAATACAGTTATTCATTTAAAGTCATAGAATAATTGTTATTCTGTTTACATGAATAAAACCTTCGATGGTCATACACCCAATGAAAATAGTTTGTTGGATCTCGATCGTAGTAATACACATATTCATAATATTGAAGCCAAAAAGATGCAAAGTTGATAATGATAGTGCAACTTATGTGTGGCACTACCGTTTAGGTCATATTGGTGTAAAGCGCATGAAGAAACTCCATGCTGATGGGATTTTGAAATCACTTGATTATGAATCACTTGGTGCTTGCGAACCATGCCTCATGGGCAAGATGACTAAAACTCCGCTCTCCGAAACAATGGAGCGAGCAACAGACTTGTTGGAAATCATACATATTGATGTATGCAGACCAATGAGTGTTGAGGCTCGCGGCGGATATCGTTATTTTCTGACCTTCACAGATGATTTGAGGAGATATGGGTATATCTACTTGATGAAGCACATGTCTGAAACATTTGAAAAGTTCAAAGAAATTTTAGAGTGAAGTAGAAAATCATCGTAACAAGAAAATAAATTTTCTACGATCTGATAGCGGAAAGAAATATTAGAATTACGAGTTTGGTCTTCATTTGAAACAATATGGAATAGTTTCACAGATCACGCCACCTGGAGCACCACGGCGTAATGGTGTGTCTGAACGTCATAAACCGTACTTTATTAGATATGGTGCGATCTATGATGTCTCTTATCGATTTACCACTATCGTTTGGGCTATGCATTAGAGACACCTGCATTCACGTTAAATAGGGCACCATCTAAATCCGTTGAGACGACACCGTATGAACCGTGGTTTGGCAAGAAACCTAAGTTGTCGTTTCTTAAAGTTTGGGGCAGCGATGCTTATGTGAAAAAGTTTCAACCTGATAAGCTCGAACCCAAATCGGAGAAATGTGTCTTCATAGGATACCCAAAGGAAACTCTTGGGTACACCTTCTATCACAGATCCAAAGGCAAGATATTCGTTGCTAAAAATGGATACTTTCCAGAAAAGGAGTTTCTCTCGAAAGAATTGAGTGGGAGGAAAAGTGGAACTTAATGAGGTAATTGTACCTTCTCCCGAATTGGAAAGTAGTATATCACATAAACTAGTTATAGTGATTCCTACACCAATCAGCGAGGAAGCTAATGATGATGATCACGAAACTTTAGATCAAGTTTCTACTAAACCTCGTAGGTTAACCAGAGTGCATTCCACGCCAGAGTGGTATGGTAACCCGGTTCTGGAAGTCATGTTACTAGACCATGATGAACCTACGAACTATGAGGAAGCGATGATGAGCCCAGATTCCACAAAATGGCTTGAGACCATGAAATCTGAGATAGGATCCATGTATGAGAACAAAGTGTGGACTTCGGTTGACTTGCCCGATGATAGGCAAGCCATTGAAAATAAATGGATCTTTAAGAGGAAGACTGACGTCGATGGTAATGTTACCGTCTACAAAGCTCGACTTGTTGCGAAAGGTTTTTCGACAAGTTCAAGGTGTTGACTACGATGATATTTTCTCACTCGTAGCGATGCTTAAGTCTGTCCGAATCATGTTAGCAATTGCCGCATTTTATGAAATATGGCAAATGGAGAACAAAACTGCATTCTTTAATGGATTTATTAAAGAAGAGTTGTATATGATACAACCAAAATGTTTTGTCAATCCTAAAGGTGCTAACAAAATGTGCAAGCATCTCAGAGTTGGAATATATGCTTTGATAAGTTGATCAAAGCATATAGTTTTATACAAACTTGCCATGAAGCGTGTATTTATAGGAAAGTGAGTGGGAGCACTACAGCCTTTCTGATAAGTATATGTGAATGACATATTGTCAATCGGAAATGATGTAGAATTTTCTGGAAAGCATAAAGGGGTGTTTGAAAGGAGTTTTTCAAAGAAAGACCTCGTTGAAGCTGCTTACATATTGATCATCAAGATCTATAGAGATAGATCAAGATGATTGATAAGTTTTTTCAATGAGTATATACCTTGAAAAGTTTTTGAAGTATTTCAAAATGTAACAGTCAAAGAAAGAGTTCTTGCCTGTGTTGCAATGTATGAAGTTGAGTAAGACTCAAAGCCCGACCACAGCAAAAGATAGAGAGATAATGAAAGTCATTCCTTATGCCTGAGCCATAGGTTCTATAAAGTATGCCATGCTGTATACCAGACCGATTGTATGCCCTACCCTGAGTTTGGCAAGGGAGTACAATTTTGATCTTGAAATAGATCACTGGACAGCGGTCAAAATTATCCTTAGAGGACTAAGGAAATATTTCTCGGTTATCGAGGTGATAAAGAGTTCGTCGTAAAGAGTTACACCGATGCAAGCTTTGACACTAATCCAGATGACTCTAAGTATAAATGTGGATGCGTATTGAAAGTGGGAGCAATTAGATAGAGTAGCTCCATGTAGAGCATTGTAGACATAGAAATTTGCGAAATACATACGGATCTGAATGTGACAGACCCGTTGACTAAACTTCTCTCACGAAGCAAAACATGATCACACCTTAGTACTCTTTGGGTGTTAATCACATGGCGATGTGAACTAGATTGTTGACTCTAGTAAACCTTTTGGGCATTGGTCACATGGCGATGTGAACTATAAAGTGTTAAATCACATGAGGATGTGAACTATTAGCGTTAAATCACATGGTTATGTGAACTAGATTATTGACTCTAGTGCAAGTGGGAGACTGAAAGAAATGTGCCCTAGAGGCAATAATAAAGTTATTATTTATTTCCTTATATCATGATAAATGTTTATTATTCATGCTAGAATTGTATTAACCAAAAACTTAGTACACGTGTGAATACATAGACAAATAGAGTGTCACTAGTATTCCTCTACTTGACTAGCTCGTTAATCAAAGATGGTTAAGTTTCCTAGCCATAGACATGAGTTGTCATTTGATGAACGGGATCACATCATTATAGAATGATGTGATTGACTTGACCCATTCCGTTAGCTTAGCACTTGATCGTTTAGTTTGTTGCTATTGCTTTCTTCATGATTTATACATGTTCCTATGACTATGAGATTATGCAACTCCCGAATACCGGAGGAACACTTTGTGTGCTATCAAACGTCATAACATAACTGGGTGATTATAAAGATGCTCTACAGGTGTCTCCGAAGGTATTTTGTGGTGTTGGCATAGATCAAGAATAGGATTTGTCATTCCAATTGTCGGAGAGGTATCTCTAGGCCGTCTCGGTAATACACATCATAATAAGTCTTGCAAGCAAACGACTAATGAGTTAGTCACGAGATGATGTATTATGAAATGAGTAAAGAGACTTGGCAGTAACGAAATTGAACTAGGTATGATGATACCGACGATCGAATCTCGGGCAAGTAACATACCGATGACAAAGGGAACAACGTATATTGTTATGCGGTTCGATTGATAAAGATCTTCGTAGAATATGTAGGAGCCAATATGAGCATCCATATTCCGCTATTGGTTATCGACCGGAGAGATGTCTCGGTCATGTCTACATAGTTCTCGAACCCGTAGGGTCCGCACGCTTAACGTTTGTTGACGATATAGTATTGAATGAGTTATGTATGTTGGTGACCGAATGTTATTCGGAGTCCCGGATGTGATCACTAACATGAAGAGGAACTCCGAAATGGTCAGGAGATAAAGATTAATATATGGGATAATAGTGTTTGACCTCCGGAAGAGTTCCGGAATTCACCAGAAGGGGTTCCGGATGTCTCCCGAAATGTTTGGGTACGAGAACACTTTATTTGGGCCAAAGGAGAAAGCCCACGAGGTTTTTGGAAAGTGTAAAAGGAAGTTTTGCGGAGACGAGAGGCTAGACGCCAGGAACCCTGGCGTCTAGGGGGTAGGCACCGGGAACCCTGGCGTCTAGCCCTGGAGTCCGAGTGGGACTCTTGCCTTTCGGGCAAAACCGACTTTGAGGAGGCTTTTGCTCCAAGTTTTGACCCCAAGGCTCAACATATAAATAGAGGGGCAGGGCTAGCACCCAAGACACATCAAGATACACCAAGCCGTGTGCCGGCAACCCCGACCCTCTAGTTTATCCTCCGTCTAGTTTCTATAGTGCTTGGCGAAGCCCTGCAGAGATTGCTCTACATCACCAACCGTCACCACGCCGTCGTGCTGCCGAAACTCATCTACTACTTCGCCCGTCTTGCTGGATCAAGAAGGCGAGGACGTCATCGAGCTGAACATGTGCTGAACGCGGAGGTGCCGTATGTTCGGTGCTAGATCGGGACGGATCGTGAAGGTGTACGACTACATCAATTGCAATGATAAACGCTTCCGCTTTGCGATCTTCAAGGGTATGAAGATACACTCCCCCTTTCGTTGCTATACATCTCCTAGATAGATCTTGCGTGATCATATTTTGTTTTGAATTACTACGTTCTCCAACAGTTATCTGATATACCTAAGAGAGTTATCCTCACTAGCTTATTTACTCCCTACTTCCATCTATATAGGGCCTAATGCGTTTTTCGAGGCTAACTTTGACCAAGTTTTAGAGCAATAATATATGACATGCAACTTACACAAAGCACACCGTTAAATTCGTATGTGAAAGGAGCTTCTAATGATATATTTTTCACATTATACATCTCATGTACTCTTAATCCTATCATTAGTCAAAGCTAGTCTTGAAAAAGGCATTAGGCCCTATATATATGGAAGGAGGGAGTATGCAAGTATGCCACCTCGTCATACAATTATAAATGGGATAAAACCACCTTAACATGCAAGCATGCATAGGAAAAGACCCACTACACCATTCAACCATGTGTGGAAAAGTATTTTCCATTCAATTATTCTACTTATATTCATTTATTTATACTTATGTACAACTATACGTTATCAAATATAATAAGCCATATGTATTCAAAATTTCAATTCTCATGTTATCAATCCATTTCATCAACCAATTCCCACAACAAAGCGCTGGGTATCCTCTAGCATGTGTTAGTCATTTGACCGGATATGCAACTTGTTGGACGGATATGCAACTTGATGACAATGTTTTTATTTATAACCTTCCTGTGCATGAAACTTGTTCTTGATGAGGAGAAGAACTTCGTCCTCAAGCATTGTTGGTTGAAGTTGAGTGGGTGATACGTCTCCAACGCATCTATAATTTTTGATTGTTCTGTGCTTTTATATTATCATTCTTGGATGTTTTACAATCATTTTATATCAACTTTATATCATTTTTTGGGACTAACCTATTGACATAGTGCCCAGTGTCAGTTGCTGTTTTTTTGCTTATTTTTTACTTCGCAGAATATCAGTACCAAACTAATCCAAATACCATGAAACTTTTTGAAGATTTTTTGGACCAGAAGACAACTTGGGAGCCAAGTAAGCACCAGAGGGGAGGCCCGTGGGGCCCACAACCCACCCCAAATATTCCACAAACCCTAGGGGAGTCGACGAAACACAATTCCAACCGCCGCAAGTTCCAGAACCACAAGATCCAATCTAGAGCCCTATTCTGGCACCTTGCCGGAGGGGAACACGATCACGGAGGGGTTCATCATCCTCGTTGGTGCTCCTCTGATGATGCGTGAGTAGTTCACCATAGACCTACGGTTTCGTAGGCAGTATCTAGATGTCTTCTTCTCTCTTTTTGATTCTTAATACAATGTTCTCCTTGATGTTCTTGCATATCTATTTGATGTAATGACTTCTTGCGGTGTGTTTATTGGGATCCGATGAATTGTGAGTTTATGATCAGTTCTATTCATGAATATTATTTGAGTCTTCTTTGATCTCTTATATGCATGATTATTATAGCCTTAGCCAACGACATCGCCCTGTGGTGGGACGAAGCATTCCTCATCGTCTGCGAGGTGGGGGGGGGGTAAGTACATGGGCACGCCCTGCAGTTCACTCTACTCAGTCTGCAGTCTCAGGCTTGCTGTGCAGCTCCAATATCGGCTCTGCGTCCACAACCTTGCCGCTCTGCTCATCGTCTCCTTCTCCCACTAGCACCCGTGCTTCCTTTGCTTCATGCTCGCACTCTTGCGTGGTCATCGGAATGAATGGAATCAACGATTCCTTCTCCTTTTCTTTGTTTGTGCTCCTCCTCCTCTCGGACTACCGTCGAAAGCACCGGGGCGTGTCACGGAATTTCCTGCATCTGACTCCGAAAGCTGAAGCAGAGGCTCGACGGAGAGGTCGGCGCCGGCTGCAGCGAAGGCGGAGCCACCGGCTAGGCGGCGTTTCGTTGTTAACTCTCTGTTCAAGTGTAATTGTTTACTCTTAATCACCATGCATGCAGGCAATTAAACACCGGGTGAAAATTGCTCTCATGATGTAGAGACCTCATATACACTCAACCAAACAACTTGGCAACATCATTGTTTGCCTTATTTTCTCCAAACCAGGCCCTGCTCAGCCTGGCTCGTTTTCATCCTCTCAGCCAGGCCATCCTGAGAATCTAACCAAACACGTCCAATGAACATCTTCTAAATGTATCTTGAATATATTTAGATACATGTTCAACATTTTTCATATTAACGTTGAACAATATTTATATGCGTGACAAATATTTTCTTAATAACATTTCTTTTTCAGATGCATGATGACACTTTTAATTACATGAGTAGTTGAAACAATATGATATTTTTAATCATATAAATAACTAATGAATGCACGGATTTTTTACCTACATAATCATTTTAGAACATAATGTTTTTACAATTATATTATAAAAATCAAATACGTGAATAGTTTTTGTGTTGCATGAAAATTGGAATTGCACGAGCATTTAATAAAATACGCGAACGCTCTTTTAATCATATAGCTTTTTAAATATGAATCATGTAAACAGTTGTTTTGCAACACGCACACATATTTTCTTGTAATTAAGTAACTTTAATTTTTATTTCTGCTATTTTAACGTGATGGAGAAGCATAATAAAAATAATAATAAAGGTGACAGCTACCTGTTAGAAATTTGACGAAACCTAGTGGATTCTTACTTCTTTTTATGAATCAGCGAAATCTTATTTAGCGCCAATGGCGCCGTCTACAGTTCAAACCATAAACGGCGCCTAAGGTTCTAATCTCTCTTAAGTGGCCCTGGACATATATTCGCTTCTCCCTGGGCACCGGTTTGTTTTCGGGCTGGTTTCTTTGGTTTTCTTGTGTCAGGATTATTTCAATTTTATTATTGTTTTCCTGTTTTTTCTATGTTTTTTTAATTCGTGATTTTCTAAAAGTATTCGTTTTTCAAATCATGTAAACTTTTATGAATTTACGAGCATTATTCAAATTCTTGAACATTTCCGAATTCATGATTCTTTTTTTCTAAATCCGTGGCCTGCTTTAAAAATCCTGAAAAGTTTTCAAAATAGTGAACTTTGTTCTTCCCATTTGCGATTTTTTTAAAATCTTCAAACTTATTCTCCAAGGTGTGTACTTTTCTTAAAAATCTCGATTTTTTTAAAAAACAATTCATGAAACTTTTTTTCCATTATCATGAACGTATTTTAAATTTGTATTTTTTACAATTTCTTGAACATTTTACAAATCAATATTTTTAAAAAATTGCTGAATTTTAATACAAAAACAGTTTTACAAATCCATGAACTTTTTTCAAATTCATGAACTTTCTTATTTCAAAATTTTGAACTTTTATTTTCAAAATTTTGAACTTCATTCGAAATATACCTCTTTTCAAGTTTTTTTGTTGCAATTCCATGTTTTTTGGGAAGTCAACGAGCAATGGATTGACGTGTCAAAAAGATAGTGGTTCAACCGGCACCTGCCAACTACCCCCTCCGTCTCAAAATAAATGTCTTAAGTCTAATTTAACTTTATATTAAAATTAGTACAAAGTTAAAACACTTATTTTGAGACGGAAGAAGTACTTAACTGAACGAGCAGTGACCCTTCCAAAAAAACTGAATAAGCAGCGAGAGGACTTGGTAGGTGTGAGTGATGAGCGACTATTTTTTTTTTAATGCGATCGACGAGCTCGTGAGGAGCAAACAAGGTGCGAAACACTTATTTTGGCAGGATTCCCATTGGTTCGACGACCGTATACACGTATTTTGGCAGGAGTCCCATGTGTCCCTATCACGGCTTTCAAAGTTGTTCACAAATTTCTATATTTTTCTTGTTTTTTATATTTTTCACCAAGTGTGCATTGAAAATGTTCGTGTTCTCAGAATTTGTTTAGATTTTTTTTAAATGATGGCATTATTAAATTTTGTTCACTATTCGAAAATAATGTATTTTTCCTTTTTTGGGAATTCCAAAATATGTCCAAATATTTAGAAAATTGTTTGGAATTACAAAATTGTCACGTTTTCTCACACAATGTTTGATATTTCAACAAAATTCACATTTCTGAGAAATGTTTGTTTCTTCCAAAAAAAATATGTATCTCGAAAGTAAGTTTACTTAAAAAAATGGTTGTGCTTTTCAAAAACTTTGAATGTTCATTTTTCTTGCATTGTTTAAAAATTGTTTGTATCTGCAAACATTATTCGCCTTTTTTTTTCAAAATTTCCAAGAAATTTGTGATTTTTATTTGAAATATTTCGGATCGACAGTTGGTTCTAGTTGTCATCTGGAGTTGGACAGCCAGTCACGAGGAGTTCAAATATTGTTAAGGCCGAACAGTTCTTCTGATTTAGTTGCTCGCCGCCAGGGAATGGGCCGGCTCAGCAAGGTTTTATATAAGTGCGCGTCGTGAGTTTATTTGCTGCAAAATGCTGCTGATAGGAGCTGACTAGGAGCTCCCTGAAACATATACACTGAAGCAGCGGAGACGGGCCAATTTTCACATAGTTTCCATTGATTTTTTAATTTTCTTATTAATGAACACACTTTTTTATTTTAAAATGTACGAATACTTTATTTGAATACTAGCAAGAGGCCCGTACATTGCACGGAACACCAAGATGCATGTTTTTACAAAACATCTGTTGTGCTTGACTCATGCGAAAGTAATCTCATGTGTAAAAACTAATGATATATCAAGAAAGAGGAGAGATAAGGTGAGTGTGACGCCCCAAGACCGACGCTCCAGAAGACTTCCAGATGTTTCGGGTTTCGCCGTGTGTTTATTTGCTTGCTTCATTTTATTTGTGCTTTGCATCATGTCATCATGCCATCATGTCACAAATCTTTTGCATCTCAACTAAATAAATTGTGTGGATCTTCGATCCATTTAAAACGAGGGAAGAGTGACTTCTCTTTATAACATATCCTCCTAATATTTATGGAGCTACTAAAATTATTCCATTAGCTTGGAATCACCAATAACACATTTGCACCGTTCTTCAACTTCCTTCATATCCAATTCAACTTCCTAATCTTCCTTTAAGGTCTTTGGTGAATTTAAGTTGCAATTTTTCTTTCTCTAGAAATGTTCCACTTCTGCCCATAAGTCATGTTATTCATGTAGGGTTACGAGTTAAAATCTCATTTCGTTCGTTCTTCATCTAAATTGCCTTCAAATTCAAACAGTTTGATTTTTTATTCAAACTTGCTTGAATTTTCATCTTCCAAAGTCCTCAGACAATTTTATTTATTTTCCTCATATTTTTATGAGACCGAGAAAAAATGGCGTCCTGCTCAAATTCTTCTTCAAGACCCCTTCTCTATTTTTTCTAGTCCCTCTGTTTACTTGAGTAAAAGGAGTTTGAAAAAGAAATAAGAGGGAGAGAGATTCCAGCCCACTTGGGCCTTGTAGTTGCAGCCTAAAGCCCAGCCCACACCCCCGTAGTAACCCTAGCCGCACCGAGCGATCGATCCTTCTCCCTCTCGTTCCCCATCGCCGCCAGCTCTCGTTCTCTACCTCTCCTTCTCGTCCTCCCACTCTGCCGCATCGCCACCAACCCACGCATGCATCGACCCTGCCTCCCACGGGCGACATCACCGCGGCCTCCACCGCGCCCCCAATCACACCGCTGCCGTCGCCGCGAGCCCCGCAGTGCTCTGCCTCGCTCCCGACCCCGCGCGCCCGACCTCCTCCTCATCGCCATGCCCTCGCCGCCACTGTGATCCGGCGCGCCCAATCCCGCCGGCGACCTCCGCTGGCCTCATCCTCCCGCCGCCGGCTTGCCTCTGCTCCACCTTCCCCGTATTCGGTCGCCATCTCCGGAGAGTGCAGCCGCCGGTGAAGCCCCACAGCTCTGCCTCCGATCTTCCGCGCGCCCGCAGTCCAGCCGCGCGCCACCCCGACCCCGTGAGCTCTGCCACCTCGACCTCGCCATGGCACCCGCGCCCCCCTGCTCCGGTGGGCTCTAGCTCGGCCGCCACCGGAGGTCCAACCCCCGTCGGCCGATCTGGCCTCGTCGCCCGGCCTCCTCCATGGCGCCGCCAGGGCGAAGCTCCTTCCCCTGCAGGTCGCACTCTCCTTCTCGGCTGCTAGCGCCTGTAGCTGCGTCCGCGAGCTCCTTGCCGTTTGCCGCCTCCTCCGCTGTTGCTGCTTGCATCCTCCATGGCAACACGTTTTCTCCCTCGGCCTCCATGCACCTCCTGCTCCCGCCGGCCCTGCACCATGCCTCTGCCGTCCATGACATCGTCAAGACCGAAACCTCCTCGAACAGGGGCATTTTGGGTTGTCAAGAACAGTCTTTGGGGTATCCGCCAAGTACCACTCCGAACCATGTACGACTACCATCGCCGAAGGCCGACAAGTGAACCACTACCGCTGTATGATTTCGACAAGAAAACGTGCACCACTACTATCGCCAAGTCCGACTACGACAAATGACTACACGATTTGACGCCAAGTACCACTACGCTCGAAGCCCTCGGGTCCGTCAAGTTCATATATGAAAATGTGTACCACTACCGTCGCCGAAGACCCGTGCAATGCAAGCATCAAGTTCGACTACCGTCGACGTGTACCACTACTTCCACGACGTCCGAGAACGACTACTTCCCACGACGACCCCGTGAACAACTACTTCCTCTACGACACGTGTACCTCTTCCGTCGAACTCATTCCGCCCCGAAAATGCATGCTTCGAAGGTATACCACCAAGAAGACGCCCGTGAACGAATGCATGTGTTGTATGAGATGTTCCGCTTGTTGCACCATGTCCGAATTGTTGTTGCACGTTGACCCTCGTTGCATTGTCACTGACCCGTGGGAACCCGGTAACCAGGATCACCCCACCTTCCTGGCATGGCCCGCTCACTTTCACCCTTCATCTTTTGCACCGATATCTCGATGAGTTGTCGGAACCGAGATGTTGCCGTGGCATCATATTCGGATCGTCGCCGTGGGACCCTTTCTTTCCACCACGGTGACAAATGCTTCATATCTTGCTCATGTCCACTTTTAATAAAAATTGCATAAAACTTGCATTTGTCATCCGCATCATGATAACAACCTTTAAATGCTTAAAATTGTTATTTGCTTTAATAATTGCTAAATATGCACATGGGGATTTTCTGGAATCGTTGTTGTTATTTCCGGCCTCATTTAAAATGCCTAGATAGTGTAGTTGCTCATGCTTCACCTCTTGCCATGTTAACAAACATTTAATCTTGTCTTGTAAATAAACGAGAGTCAACTAAATAAATAGAATGTGGTGTTTTGTCAATATGCAACTTGTTGCATATTGAGCTCCACTTAACTTGTAGGTTTGTTTGTGCACTTTGCCATGCCATGCCTATTTAAACCGGACACACATCATACTTCTTTGTGCATCATATGGCATGTTTATGCTTGTGTGTTTACCATGTTGTTTCCTTCTTTCCGGTATGCTTCTCTCGTTAGCTTCGGTTTCGCTCCGGAGTTGTGAGGATTCGTTCGACTACCGCTGTTTGTCTTCTTTATGGACTCGTTCTTCTTCCTTGCGGGACCCCAGGCAAGATAACCGTTCCCCGATATCACCTCTATCTTTGCTTTGCTAGTTGTCTCGCTCTATAGTTTTGCCTCGATGCCTATTCTTGTCTTGTCAGGCTCCTATGTTGCCATGAAACACTCTAACCGCCTTCCGAGCAAACCGTTGATTGGCTAAATATGCTTTTGCTAAGCCCCTCTTATAGCGTTGTTAGTTGCACGTGAAGTTTGAAGATTGCTCCATGTTTGGACTTGTTTATTGGGATAACACAATATATATCTTAATTAATTAATGCACATATATATTGGTAATGGGTGGAAGGCTTGGCCTTCTGCTTGGTGTTTTGTTCCACTCATGCCACCTTAGGACCCGATAAATCGGTGTTATGCTCCTTGATTTTGCGTTCCTAACACGGTTGGGGTTTATGGGCCCCCCTTGATAATTCACACTGCTTAAAGCTTTTCCAGCAACGCCGAACTTTGGTACTACATTTTCCTAAAAACTAAAACTTGCCAAGGGAGTAATTAACCTGAGGATTTATTAATCAACCCCCGGGCCAATGCTCGTTTTGAGTGTTGGTCCAAACTAGAGCACTGTGCGGGGCCGCCCCTTGGCAACTTGGGGTATTTTGGCACCTGTACGCCTCGCTCATCGGTCGTGGCCTGAGACGAGATACGCACGGCTACTATCAGGGTGTCGGCACGACGGGAGGTCTTGCTGGGTTAGTTTTACCTTTGTCGAAATATCTTGAGCACGAGATTCCGAGAATATCGGGGTCTTCCCAACATGGAGTTGCGACTCCGCAGATCGTGAGCTTGTGATGGGCTAAGTTGAGACACCCTTGCAGGGTTTTGAACTTTCGAAAGCCGTGCCCGCGGTTATGTGGAAGATGTGAATTTGTTAATATCTGGTTGTAGATAATTTGACACCATATCCTTAAGAATACACTACCTGTGTGAGTAACCGTGACAGTCTCTTTTCGAAGGGGTTTTCGGGAAGTGAACACGGTGGGGTTATGCATGAACGTGAGTAGCTAGGATCACTTATTGATCATCTTTGGCGACCGTTGGCACATATCCTCATCTCGCTCTGACTTCGTAAGCTAGTTGCTTAGTGCTTGCTGCATACACTTTATTACCTCTCCACACCTAAAGGCTTTGTTAGTTTTGATACCCAGGAATGGGATTGCTGAGTCCTTGTGACTCACAGATTACAATACACACCAGATGCAGGTACAACTAAGTACGACGGAGGAGATGGACAAGAACTTCAGTGGGAGTTCGATGAAGAGCGTGGCCGTATGTATGTGACGTATCCCGACTATCAGTAGTGGTTCCTACTAGGGGAGATCAGGATTTGTGGTTGTGCTATCTTTTCTCGTTTGATTTAGTCCGTAGTCGGACCCTGCGTTATTTGGATGAATGTATGCTATTGTATTAATTGTGTGCCGTGGCGAGTGTAAGCCAACTATTTGACTCTTTCATCCCTGTTCATTACATGAGTTGTGCAAAGATACCACACTTGCGATCATTCCAGAATGCGCTTATGTCTCTAACTCGTGCCTCGACATGTAGGAGATATAGGCGCAACCTGGGCATTACAAGTTGGTATTCAGAGCCTTCTCCGACCTAGGATCCCCCTGATTGATGGAACCACTGTCGGTTGAGTCTAGGCACACACACAAAATGTTTTGAGTCATATATATATATTCTTTTTACTCCTCATCCCCTTCGTCGCTCTGGTGAGGATTCCTGGCGTTGTTTTAACATCACTATCCTCAATTTTCACCAATTTTTATTTTTAGTATCACGCGGGTATTGTTTGGATTGTTCCGATATCTTTGTGACGAGAATTCTGTCTTGGTGCCTCCCATCTGTTTAGGCTGAGTCCGAGGGAGTTGAGATCTAAGGTATTGTCGTCCCATTGTGTATCGTTACAGTTCTAGAATACCATAGGCGACCGACATAAAAAACTCTTCTATGCGTGTCTGGTGGTGAGATAACCCCGATGTCACCCAGTACTGGTGGGATAGTTCGGGAGTATTGTCACAGTTAGTATAGCGGATGCGTTTCAAAGGTCTGAGGTAAACGGTTTCCGAAGGTGCCTGGTTATGTGTTGACGGATGGATACAGCTGGATGTAGGTATTGCTAGTTGGGTGAGATATTGTTCATCCCCTGTATCCCCAACACCAGATTGCATAACCGGAAAGCTTCGAGATTTAATAGGTGGGATTCAAGTAGCTCTTAGGTAATCTTCCAACGGGTGCATGATATGAGGTTGGGGTTCAACATCTAGTGGAGAGGTTATCATGGTCGTTGTTACACTAGGGGGTTGCATCTTAAAGGATCCTTGGCTATGCTGATCCGGGGATTGCAAGGCCCTTTGTAACACGTGCCATGGGGCTTCAGCACGAACATGTGGGATAAAATCTCTATTATGTATTTGTTCCATCTGTTACCTTGTTGTTTTATTCTATCATTTCATTCTCTCAAGTGGCTTCTCGACAAGTTGATGTACCATTAAGCTTACGGAATTCATTCGTTCAATTCTCTATTCCAATGATATTGTGAAGATTATATTGCAACATACCTATCCTTTGTTTTTGTTTTGATTTTGGTATTCGAGTTGCTTCGATGTCAAATGTCGATTCCATACCTTTCCTAATCGGTGTTCTCATATTTCTGTGGGAGTGCTAGTCCTTCTTGATCATCAAGATTTTCATGTTAAATTCTTTTTCGACTGGTGCGTTTCTCTTCAAGTTAACCCGATCCTTTCAATATGAGCAAGACCAATTCTTGGTTTTTT
This sequence comes from Secale cereale, assembly GCA_902687465.1. Classification (NCBI taxonomy): domain Eukaryota; kingdom Viridiplantae; phylum Streptophyta; class Magnoliopsida; order Poales; family Poaceae; genus Secale; species Secale cereale. The sequence goes on along the minus strand of LR738710.1, from coordinate 261,261,667 downwards.
CTCAAGGGTGTATGTTTTATTCATCTCAAGTTGCCTTTGTTTTTCCCACCATCCCACCCATTTTTCTTTATGGAGTCAGAATTCTTAATCAAGTATCCATTATATTCATGTGAAGTTCTTCATTCTTTCCTGCAATGTTTCATCCGGTGATTTCTCGTGAAGATGCTAAGGAAGCTTCAAGTTTATCATTCTCCGCTCTCGTTTCTTCTCCGGTGGACTAAATCCAAGCTTCTTGTTTCACATGTTTTCTCATATTGGAATTCTTGTCAAAGCCGCTCTTGTTTATTCAACTCTCTCTAATTCTTCTCTGGAGTGCTGAAGATATCTAAGAAGATTTGTGTTTCCATTCTTAATCCGTTCAAGCTATTTCGAGGTTGTTATCTCGGTCAAGTAATCATTTCAATGATGTTTCTTTTGAGTGGGCCCTAACCCATAGGTCTTTTTCCAGGATCTTACCTGACTCTCTAATTATCCGGAGTTATTACGGAATTCTTTTCAAAGTGTGACATAAGAATGATTTCCATCAGGCACATGCCTTCTCCAGGATTGTTTCCAATTATTTTCATCTTTAGCTCAACTTTTCCCCTTTTCCTTCTTTCAGAGTATCTTGAATTCTTCACGGTGGTTCTCGTTGTCATTCTCAGCATTTGAAGACCGAAAAAAAGTTTGTCTTAAATATCGTCCGTTCTCGCGAACAATCATGATTCCAGCTTCATGCCATCCTCATAATTGTTTCGATTATGGGAATTGTTTTCATGCCCCCCAGAGAAATTCATGAGCTCTTTTCATTTATCGATCCTCTGAAGGTCATCATTTCAGAAGATTTCTTCGTTCTTAGTTTGCAACTTGGTCCTCCAACTATTCTTAATTGATGCCTCTTCGTTCGTCTCCATATTCTTATGGTGGTTCATTCAAGATTACTCTTTCGTTGTTATCGTATCAATTCATTTGTTCTTTTCACAAATCCTACCGGTGGTTCGTTGAAGATTTACCCAAGTTGTGCGAGATCTCTCTTTAATTCTTTGCAACGAGAATAAGTAGTATGCCAAATCCATTGGTTGTCATCAATTTAAATTTGTGAAGGATACTCATAACATAATTCTTATTCTTGTTCCTTCCAAGTGTTTAATTCCTTCATCTGGATTTCGTTCATGATATCAAATTATTGGTTGTTCATCTTTTCTTTCCGGAGTTCCAAACTCTCTCAATTATCTTGTCACGAAGCTCTATCTAAATCATTGCAAGGCTTCAATCTTAATCTTTTCATCCTTCACTTCTCATCCTTTTGTTACTGGAGTTCTTCATGGTGGTTCATCATGATTTAATTCATCGTCGAAGCCTTCATCAGGATTATTGTTGGAGCTCAAGTATTCTTCATCTTGCATTCCAAAGTGCAATTCTTTCTACCTTTTCTTTTGAGATGGTGTTATGTCATTCTTAACAATTTCCTTCATGTTTCATGATTCACAAGTTATCAAGAATGAGATATTTAAAACCATCATTTTTCTTTCTTGAGGAGATCTTACGACCCTTCAATCTCTTTGTTGGAGTAATCTTGGTTTGTATTTCACCTAAAAGCTTTCCCTAAGGATTGTTGCTATTGTGGTGCTCATAAATGACCCAAATTCTTCATTTATCCTCTCGGTGAAAGAGTTTTCATCTCTTCATTGATCTCTAGCAACAATTGGTTTCCGTTAGTGGCCGGTTGTCACCTCATAATTGTGAGATGTTTTCCATAAGGCCACAACAAGCTTATTCTTTTGTTGTTGATTATTTTCAACAACTCCGTTCAACCCTTCTTCGTAAGGATGTTTTTCAAACACATTTGTGGGTGAAGTTGTCTTTTTCTTCTCCGTTCTTTTCTTTCCAATGATCTAGCATTTATTCTTTCATTCTGAAGGCATTGTGATGTTGCTCTCTGTGACCATCATCTCATTTTATCAAGATCATGTTCGTTTCCTTTCCGTTCCATTCAATAAGAGTGTTATATTCTCCATTCAAATTCTCTCATCTTATCAAGTTTTGCCTCTCTTTTCAACCAGAGTGCTGTCTGAGATATTTCTTACCCCTTGTGCTATTCTTCAATAGTTCCAGAGGCAGTGTGTTGTTAATTTAATCAAGTATCATCCCATCTCCTCAGTTCATGTTCAATTCCTTCCATTTACAGTTGGAATGCTGTCCAAATTATTTCGTTCTTATTCCTTCTCCATCTTGTTTAACCGGAGTGGTTTTGAAATTCTTTCGTCATCCTTGAGCTCTTCGTTTATGTCCTTGCAACCTTCAAATTCTCGTGGTGTCCCTTGTTCCTCCTTTTTACCGGAGTGCTCTTAACTTCGTTCATCTCCGTTGTATTCTTTCTTTCAAGATTGTTCAACCTCTCAAGGTTCGTGGTTTCACTCGTTTGTCGAAGAAGCAACTTTGTTTTACCTCCTCCTTTATCCTCTTCTATCCGGTGCCATCTCTAGGATCTCGGGTCGAGATCCTCTGTTAGTGTGGGAGAGTTGTGATGCCCCAAGACCGATGCTCCAGAAGACTTCCAAATGTTTCGGGTTTCGTCATGTGTTTTATTTGCTTGCTTCATTTTATTTGTGCTTTGCATCATGTCATCATGCCATAATGTCACAAATCTTTTGCATCTCAACTAAATAAATTATGTGGATCTTCGATCCATTTAAAACGAGGGAAGAGTGACTTCTCTTTATAACATATCCTCCTAATATTTATGGAGCTACTAAAATTATTCCATTAGCTTGGAATCACCAATAACACATTTGCACCGTTCTTCAACTTCCTTCATATCCAACTCAACTTCCTAATCTTCCTTTAAGACCTTTGGTGAATTTGAGTTGCATTTTTGTTTTCTCTAGAAATGTTCCACTTCTGCCCATAAGTCATGTTATTCATGTAGGGTTACCAGTTAAAATCTCATCTCTTTCGGTCTTCATCTAAATTGCCTTCAAATTCAAACAGTTTGATTTTTTATTCAAACTTGCTTGAATTTTCATCTTCCAAAGTCCTGAGACAATTTTATCTATATTCCTCATATTTCTATGAGTCCGAGAAAAAATGGCCTCCTCCTCAAATTCTTCTTCTAGACCCCTTCTCTATTTTTTTTCTAGTCCCTCTGTTTACTTGTTAAGCAGTAAAAGGAGTTTGAAAAATAAATAAGAGGGAGAGAGATTGTAGCCCACTTGGGCCTTGTAGCTGCAGCCTAAAGCCCAGCCCCCATACCCCCGTAGTAACCCTAGCCGCATCGAGCGATCGATCCTTCTCCCTCTCGTTCCCCACCGCCGCCACCTCTTGTTCTCTACATCTCCCTCTCGTCCTCCCACTCTGCCGCATCGCCACCAACCCACGCACGCATCGACCCCGCCTCCCACGGGCGACATCACCGCGGCCTCCACCGCGCCCCCAATCGCATCGCTGTCGTCGCCGGCTCGCCGCGAGCCCAGCAGTGCTCTACCTCGCTCCCGACCCCGCGCGCCCGACCTCCTCCTCACCGCCATGCCCTCGCCGCCACTGTGATCCGGCGCGCCCAATCCCGCCGGCGACCTCCGCTAGCCTCATCCTCCCGCCACCGACTTTCCTCTGCTCCACCTTCCTCGTCTTCGATCGCCATCTCCGATGAGTGCAGTCGCCGGTGAAGCCCCACAGCTCTGCCTCCGATCTTCCGCGCGCCCGCAGTCCAGCCACGCGCCGCCCCGACCCCGCGAGCTCCGCCACCTCAATCTCGCCATGGCACCCGCGACCCCCTACTCCGATGAGCTCTAGCTCCGCCGCCACTGGAGGTCCAACCCCCATCGGCCGATCTGGCCTCGTCACCCGGTCTCCTCCATGGCACCGCCGGGGCGAAGCTCCTTCCCCTGCAGGTCGCGCTCTCCTCGTCGGATGCTAGCGCCTGTAACTGCGTCCGCGAGCTCCTTGACATTTATAGCCTACTCCGCTGTTGCTACTTGCATCCTCCATGGCCACCCCAAGCCTGCCATGGCAAGATAGGACTTGCCAACACGTTTGCTCCCTCGGCCTCCATGCACCTCCTGCTCCCGCCGGCCCTACACCATGCCTCTCCCGTGCATGAGATCGTCAAGACCGAAACCTCCTCGAACAGGGGCATTTTGGGTTGTCAAGAACGGTCTTCGAGGTATCCGCCAAGTACCACTCCGAACCATGTACGACTACCGTCGCCGAAGGCCGACAAGTGAACCACTACCGCCGCATGATTTCGACAAGAAAACGTGTACCACTACTATCGCCAAGTCCGACTATGACAAATGGCTACATGATGAGACGCCAAGTACCACTACGCTCGGAGCCCTCGGATCCGTCAAGTTCATCTACGAAAATGTGTACCACTACCGTCGCCGAAGATCCGTGTAATGAAAGCGTCAAGTTCGACTACCGACACCGTGAACCACTACTTCCACGACGTCCGAGAACGACTACTTCCCGCGATGACCCCGTGAACAACTACTTCCTCTACGACACGTGTACCTCTTCCGTCGAACTTGTTCCGCCCCAAAAATGCACGCTTCAAAGGTATACCACCGAGACGACGCCCATGAATGAATGCATGTGTTGTATGAGTTGTTCCGCTTGTTGCACTGTGTCCGAATATTTGTTGCATGTTGACCTTCGTTGCCTTGTCGCCGACCCGTGGGAACCCGGAAATCGGGATCACCCCACCTTCCTTGCATGGCCCGCTCACTTTCACCCTTCATCTTTTGCACCGACCTCTCGATGAGTTGTCAGAACCGAGATGTTGCCGTGGCATCATTTTCGGATCGTCGCTGTGGCACCCTTTCTTTCCACCACGGTGACAAATGCTTCATATCTTGCTCATGTCCACTTTTAATAAAAATTGCATAAAACTTGCATTTGTCATCCGCATCATGATGACAACCTTTAAATGCTTAAAATTGTTCTTTGCTTTAATAATTGCTAAATATGCACATGGGGATTTTCTGGAATCGTCGTTGTTATTTCCGGCCTCATTTAAAATGCCTAGATAGTGTAGTTGCTCATGCGTCACCTCTTGCCATGTTAACAAACATTTAATCTTGTCTTGTAAATAAACGAGAGTTAACTAAATAAATAGAATGCGGTGTTTCGTCAATATGCAACGTGTTGCATATCGAGCTCCACTTAATTTGTAGTTTTGTTTGTGCACTTTGCCATGCCATGCATATTTAAACCGTACACGCATCATACTTGTTTGTGCATCATATGCCATGTTTATGCTTGTGTGTTTACCATGTTGTTTGCTTCTTTCCGGTATGCTTCTCTCGTCAGCTTCGCTTTCGCTCCGGAGTTGTGAGGATTCGTTCGACTACCGCTGTTTGTCTTCTTCATGGACTTGTTCTTCTTCCTTGCGGGACCCCAGGCAAGATGACCGTTCCCCGATATCACCTCTATCTTGGCTTTGCTAGTTGTCGCGCTCTATAGTTATGCCTCGATGTCTATTCTTGTCTTGTCAGCCTCCTATGTTGCCATGAAACACTCTAACCGCCTTCCTAGCAAACCGTTGATTGGCTAAGTATGCTTTTGCTCAGCCCCTCTTATAGCGTTGTTAGTTGCAGGTGAATTTTGAAGATTGCTCCATGTTTGGACTTGTTTATTGGAATAACACAATATATATCTTAATTAATTAATGCACATATATATTGGTAATGGGAGGAAGGCTTGGCCTTCTGCTTGGAGTTTTGTTCCACTCATGCCACCTTAGGACCCGATAAACCAGTGTTATGTTCCTTGATTTTGCGTTCCTAACACGGTTGGGGTTTATGGGCCCCCCATGATAATTCGCACTGCTTAAAGCTTTTCCAGCAAGGCCCAACTTTGCTACTACATTTTCCTAACAACTAAAACTTGCCGAGGGAGTAATTAACCCGAGGATTTATTAATCAACCCCCGGGCCAGTGCTTGTTTTGAGTGTTGGTCCAAACTAGAGCACTGTGCGGGGCCGCCCCTTGGTAACTTGGGGTATTTTGGCACCTGTACGCCTTGCTCATCTGGTCGTGGCCTGAGACGAGATACGCGCGGCTACTATCAGGGTGTCGGCACACCGGGAGGTCTTGCTGGATTAGTTTTACCTTTGTCGAAATATCTTGAGCACGGGATTCCAAGAATACTCGGGTCTTCCCAACATGGAGTTGCGACTCCGCAGATCGTGAGCTTGTGATGGGCTATGTTGGGACACCCCTATAGGGTTTTGAACTTTCGAAAGCCGTGCCCGCAGTTATGTGGCAGATGGGAATTTGTTAATATCTGGTTGTAGATAACTTGACACTATATCCTTAAGAATACACTACCTGTGTGAGTAATCGTGACGGTGTCTTTTCGAAGGAGTTCTCGGAAAATGAACACGGTGGGGTTATGCATGAACGTGAGTAGCTAGGATTACTTATTGATCATCTTTGGCGACCGTTGACACATATCCTCATCTCGCTCTGACTTCGTAAGCTAGTTGCTTAGTGCTTGCTGCAGGCACTTTATTACCTCTCCACACCTAAAGGCTTTGTTTGTTTTGATACCCGGGAATGGGATTGCTGAGTCCTTGTGACTCACAGATTACAACACACACCAGATGCAGGTACAACTGAGTACAACGCGGGACATGGACAAGAACTTCAGTGGGAGTTCGATGAAGAGCGTGGCCGTATGTATGTGACGTATCCCGACGATCAGTAGTGGTTCCTACTAGGGGCGATCAGGATTTGTGGTTGTGGTATCTTTTCTCGTTTTTTAGTCCGTAGCCGGACCCTGTGTTATTCGGATGCATGTATGCTATTGTATTAATTGTGTGTCGTGGCGAGTGTAAGCCAACTATTTGTCTCTTTCATTCCTATTCGTTACATGAGTTGTGCAAAGCTATCACGCTTGCGATCATTCCAGAATGCGTTTATGTCTCTAACTCGTGCCTCGACACGTAGGAGATATAGGTGCATCCTGGGCATTACAGTGAGGAGGAGTGGGGCGTGGTGGTGATTGGTGGTCGGTCTCAGTGGACGCATGGGGATGGATGACGTCGGCAGCGGCCACCATGCTAGATTGTTCCAGAGGCTTCCTTTTTTAATTGCTCCACAATGAGATTGTGGAAGATAAGGATGAACGAGGGAAGGCCTTATCTACAAATGTGGAGAGAGGTGCAGGTATCTTTTTGCAAAATTGCCCTAGTTTTCTTTCTATCCGTCAGATATAGACCAGACAGTCTATATTGCAAGATGACAGGCACACCATCATCACCAACTCGGTTTTTTATAAGAGTAGAGATAAATATATCTAGTTAAAGCGTGTGAACACTTTCTGAAAAATACGCGAATATGTTTAAAATACGTGATGAACAAATTTTTATTGAAAAATCATATTTTGTGTATTACATGATGAACACTATTTATATACATGGTGAAACCTTAATAAATACTAATTATACAACCAATTTTTTTTTTCAAAAATAAGCTGACATTGTTAAAAATGTTATTAAATCATTTCAGTTTGAAAAAGATGCTCGATGCACAAATATAGGTGTTCCTGCATTAGTTGTAAAATGTTTTTTCTATTTTTTAAAATATCTTTAAATTTATAAGTAGTAATTTCCCATCATTGTTTACCCTTCAACCAATCATATCTTCACACTTTTAAAAAGTATTTAGAAAATGTAAAAAAAATTGGACAATTTTTTAAAATATGCACAACTCACAAAATATTGATTGTACCGTTTAAAAGACACAACTCTTGAAAACTTTTTGCCTGTTAAAAAATATTTTATGAAAATATGAAGAGAATGTTCCCTTAGTTATAGAAACAACGTTGGTGTCACCGTAGTTGCGGGGTCAGTAGTGCCTTTCTTTTCCCTCCTTATGAGCCCGATAGTTCACTTATCGCGGAAGTGCTACAACATCATGTGCTCTTGTAGGACATCCAAAAAAATTCACCATGTATTTTTCGTATACCTACGGCTTTTGGGCTGGCCCATCTGCTAGTGAGCTCAAGGTACCCTGATTTTTATTATACCGATAGCTAGCCCGTCTCGATCATACTCAGTGCAAGCTTTGCAACATAGTTCCGGAATAAGACACACACACATTATGTTTGGGTGTCATTTCTACATGGGCATTTGGACCATGGCCAGTGATTGGCTCAAACTCCATGACCTATCCTTCGACGATTGGCCAAACTTACAGAGTGTGCCAGAGTGGTGGTCCACCGTCGTACACACTGATGGCCAGAGAAGACAGGCCCTCGCGTCCATCGAGATGCTCACTTTGGGGGAGATTTTGAATGAGAGGAATGCTTGGATTTTTCGAAACATTTATACCATCCCAACGACAATCTATGCTAGCATCAAGTGTGAGGTGGCGTGTTGGAGCATCACTAGTTCAAAACACTTGAGATTGATCATGCCATGAGAGTAATTCCTTACATGTATTTGCGCCACAGGGAAAGCGTTGTAATCCTAAACCTTCTTCTTAATCAATGAAATGAGGCAAAGAAATCTCATGTCTAAAAAACATTAAGTAGTCATGATAGGTGCTAATGTGCTATGACCTCTAGCACTATGTCTTACTCGTATATGTTGTAGCCCTTCGTTCCTAAATGTAAGATGATTTGACAGTTAAATACAATTAGAAACAGAGGTAGTACCATGCTACTTCGTGAGCTTGATCGGTGTGAATAATTACTTTGGAATCAACAATATAAGATCTAAACTTATCACAAGCAAAAACAACTGCTAAAAATACCTTTTCAGTAGTACCATAATTTCTCTGGGCACTGTCTAGAGTTTTACTAGCATAGTGAATAACATTCAATTTTTTATCAACTCTTTGTCCTAGAATAGCACCAACAGCATACTCACTCGCATCAATCATAATTTCATAGGGTAAATTCCAATCAGGTGGTTGAACAATACGTGCAGAAATCAAGGCTTTCTTAAGTATTTCAAGTGCTTCTACACAGTCATCATCAAAAACAAAAGGAACATCTTTTTGTAAGAGATTATTGAGAGGACTAGAAATTTTAGAGAAGTCTTTAATGAACATCCTATAGAAACCAGCATGACCAAGAAAACTTCCAATACCTTTGATATCTTTAGGACACGACATCTTTTCAATAGCATCTACTCTAGCTTTATCAACTTCAGTACCTCTTTCAGAAATCTTATGCCCCAAGACAATGCATTCATTAACCATAAAGTGGCACTTCTCCCAATTCAAGACAATATTATTTTCTTCGCATCTCTGCAAAACTCGATCAAGGTTGCTTAAGCAATCATCAAAAGAAGTTCCGTAAATGGAGAAATCATCCATGAAAACCTCAACAATCTTTTCACAAAAGTCAGAGAATATAGCAGTCATACATCTTTGAAAGGTAGCAGGTGCATTGCATAAACCAAAAGGCATACATCTATAAGCAAAACTACCGAAAGGGCAAGTGAAAGTAGTCTTTTCTTGATCCACTTTTGACACAGGTATTTGAGAGAAACCAGAATAACCATCTAGAAGGCAAAAGTGTGTATGTTTGGATAATCATTCTAGCATTTGCTCAATAAAAGGTAGAGGGTAATGATCTTTCTTAGTAGCTTTATTTAATTTGCAAAAATCAATTACCAATCTATAAACTGTAACAATTCTCTGCGGGATCAATTCATATTTATCATTAGGAACAACAGTAATGCATCCTTTCTTAGGGACACAATGAACAAGACTTACCCACTGACTATCAGCAATAGGATAAATAATACCTACCACCAGAAGCTTAGTACTTCATTTCTTACCACCTCTTTCATCTTCGGATTTAAACAACGTTGGTGATCAACAACTGGTTTAGTATCATGTTCCAACTTAATTTTGTGTTGGCATAAAGTGGGACTAATGCCCTTAAGATCATCAAGAGTATATCCAATAGTAGCACGGTGCTTCTTTAGAGTTTTCAATAATTTCTTTTCTTCATACTCTGAAAGGTTAGCACTAATAATAGGAGGACATATCTTCTTTTCATCAAGATAAGCATATTTCAAAGTATCGGGTAATCATTTAAGCTCAAACACGGGATCACGCTTAGGTGGAGGACGATCTCCAAGGATTTCAACATGCAAATTGTCTTTCAGAATAGGTCCTTGTTTAAGAATATTTCATATTTTTCCCTTCTTTCATTCATAAACATATCATTCTCATGGTCTAGCAAATATTGTTCTAAAGGTTCAGAAGGAGGCACGACAATAGAAGCAAGACCAATAATTTCATCCTTACTAGGCAATTCTTTATCACGGGGTTATCTACGAAATTTAGAGAAATTAAAATCATGAGACATATCCCCTAGACCAATAGTAATAATATCTTTATCGCAGTCTATCCTAGCATTAACAGTGTTCAAGAAAGCTCCACCAAATATAATGGGACAAAAGCCATCTTGTGGGGAACCAAAACCTAGAAAATCAGTAGGATATTTATTTTCCAACACAAGACTTCAACATCTCTAACAATCCCAATTGGTGATATAGTATCTCTATTAGCAAGTTTAATAGCAATATCAATTTCTTCTAACTCAGCAGGTGCAATTTCATTCATAATTTCTTCATATAAGGTAAAAGGAATTGCACTCACACTAGCACCCACATCACATAAGCCGTGATAACAATGATCTCCAATCTTAACAAAACAACAGGCATGCCAACAATAGGTCCATGTTTATCTTTAGTATTGGGTTTGGCAATTCCAGCAGCCTCATCACATAAATAAATAACATGCCCATCAATATTATCCGCCAAGAGATCTTTAACCATAATAATATTAGGTTCAACTTTGATTTGTTAAGGTGGTCTAGGTGCTCTAATATTACTTATATTAACCATAATTCAAGCTTTAGCATGATCCTTTATTCTAACAGGAAAAGGTGGTTTCTCAATATAAGCAATAGGAATAATAGGATCAACATTATAAGTAATAGTTTCTTCTTCAACTTTAATTGGTTCAACTACTTTAACTTCAATGGGAGGATAATATTTAAACCACTTCTCCTTAAGGAGATCAACATGAGTAGCAAATGATTCATAGAAAGAAGCTACTATCTCAGAGCCAAGTCCATATTTAGTGCTAAATTCATGAAAAGCATGGGTATCCATAAACGATTTAACACAATCAAACTTAAGGTTTATACCTGACTCATTAACTTTGTCGAGATCCCAATCTTTAGAATTGCGATTAATTCTTTCCAATAAGTCCAATTTGAATTCAATAGTCTTATTTCATATAAGAACCAACACAAGGAGTATCGAGCATGGATCGACCATTATGAGAAAGTCGAGCATAATTTTTTTGAATAATAGTTTCTCTTGACAGCTCATGATTGGGGCATGAATATAACATTAACTTAAGCCGCCACCAAGCTTGAGCGATAATTTCTCCTTCACGAGGCAAAAAATTGTATATATAATTCCGATCACGATGAACTAGATGCATAGGATAAAATTTCTGATGAAATTCCAATTTCAATCGGTTGTAGTTCCATGATCCAATATCATCACATAGCCTATACCATGTCAATGCCTTTCCCTTCAAAGATAAAGGCAAGACCTTCTTCTTGACAACATCCTCTGGGATACCTGCAAGCTTAAATAATCCACAAACTTCATCCACATAGATTAGGTGTAAATTGGGTGCAATGTTCCATCTCCTACATAAGGATTAGCTAGCAGTTTCTCTACCATACCCAAAGGAATTTCAAACTAATTAGTTTTAGTAGGTACAGTAGGTTGAGGAGCAAATCTTTGTTCTTCCGGTCGGGGTGAAGATACCCTGAAAAAAGCCCTCAAAGGATTATTTTCCATAGTAACAAGTGACAGTAAATTTCAGCACACTATATAAATGTTTCCTTACCAAAGGCGCTTCACTCCCCGCCAACGGCGCTAGAAAAGAGTCTTGATGACCCACAAGTGTAGGGGATCTATCATAGTCCTTTCAATAAGTAAGAGTGTCAAACCCAACGAGGAGCAGAAAGTAAATGACAAGCGGTTTTCAGCAAGTAAATGACAAGCGGTTTTTAGCAAGGAAATGACAAGCGGTTTTCAGCAAGGAAATGACAAGCGGTTTTCAGCACTGAAATTATCGGTAACAGATAGTTGTGTGATAGTATAATTCGTAATAGGTAACAAGTGACAAAAGTAAACACGGTGCAGCAAGGTGGCCCACTCCTTTTTGTAGCAAAGGACAAGCCTGTACATACTCTCATATAAAGCAAAGCGCTCCCGAGGACACATGGGAGTTGTTGTTAAGCTAGTTTTCATCATGCTCATATGATTCGCGTTCGGTCTTTGATAATTAGATATGTGGGTGGACCGGTGCTTAGGTGCTGTCCTTCCTTGGACAAGCCTCCCACTTATGATTAACCACTCTCGCAAGCATCCACAACTACGAAAGAAGTATTAAGATAAATCTAACCATAGCATGAAACATATGGATCCAAATCAGCCCCTTACGAAGCAACGCATAAACTAGGGTTTAAGCTTCTGTCACTTTAGCAACCCATCATATACTTATTACTTCCCAATGCCTTCCCCTAGGCCCAAATAATGGTGAAGTGTCATTTAGTCAATGTTCACATAACACCACTATAGGAAAGACAACATACATCTCATCAAAATATCGAATGAATACCAAATTCACATGATTCCTCAGGAACCAAAGTAACTACTCACAAAGCATATTCATGTTCATGATCAGAGGGGTATTGAATAGCATTAAGGATATGAACATATGATCTTCCTCCGAATAAACCAACTAGCATCAACTACAAGCAGTAATCAACACTACTAGCAACCCACAGGTACCAATCTGATGTTTTGAGACAACGATCGGATACAAGAGATGAACTAGGGCTTGAGAGGAGATGGTGCCGGTGAAGATGTTGATGGAGATTGACCCCCTCTCGATGAGAGGATCGTTGGTGATGATGATGGCTTCGATTCCCCCCTCCCGGAGGGAAGTATCCTCGATAGAACAGCCCTGCCGGAGCTCTAGATTGGTTTTGCCTAGGTTCCGCCTCGAGACGGTGACGCTTTGTCCCGAAAACCTCGTTATGATTTTTTCTAGGTCAAAACACACCATATAGCAGAAGATGGACGTCGGGGACTGCCAGGAGGCTCACAAGGTAGGGGTGCGCGTCCAGGTGGTAGGGCGCGCCCCCCACGCTTGTGGATGGCTGGTGGCTCCCCTCTGGTGCTTCTTTCGCCCAATATTTTTTATATATTCCAAAAATATTCTCCGTGAAGTTTCAAGACTTTTGGAGTTGTGCATAATAGGTATATCAGATTTGCTCCTTTTCCAGTCCAGAATTCCAGCTGCCGGCATTCTCCTTCTTCATGTAAACCTTGTAAAATAAGAGAGAAAAGGAATAAGTATTGTGATATAATGTGTAATAATAGCCCATAGTGCAATAAATATCAATATATAAGCATGATGCAAAATGGACGTATCAACTCCCCCAAGCTTAGACCTCGCTTGTCCTCAAGCGAAAAGCCAATATAGAAAAATATGTCCATATGTTTAGAGATAGACGTGTCGATAAAAATAAAATACGGACACGAGGGCATCATGATCATCTTTAGAACATCAACACAACTTGTCATATGGGTTCTTATGTTAAAGTAACAATTCATTCACAAGGTAAAGTATGAATCTGAAACTTCATTGATAGCCAACAAACTATGATCTCAGTCACTCAAGCAATTGCAATTTATCATACATCGGAAAGAGTCAAATATAAGAGCTTTTCAGCAAATGCACATACTCACTATCATTTAGTCTTTCACAATTGCTAACACTCACGCGATAATAATGAGTTCAAAGCTTCAATCGGACACAGAGAAAGATAGGGGCTTATAGTTTCACCTCCCAATGATTTACCTCAAGGGTATTGTCAACAATAATGGTTCATGGCTCTCTACATCCACATGGGTATATATATATCTAGATCTAGCTCCAACATATTGTGCTTGCCAAAGGATAAAAGTAAAAAGGGAAGGTGATGATCACCATGACTCTTGTATAAGGATATGAGATAAAAATAAAAGATAGGCCCTTCGTAGAGGGAAGCAGAGGTTGTCATGCGCTTTTAGGGTTGGATGCACAAAATCTTAATGCAAAAGAACGTCACTTTATATTGCCACTTGTGATAATAGATCTTTATTATGCAGTCCATCGCTTTTATTCCTTCCACATCACAAGCTCGTATAAAACTTATTTTCTTCACATTAATAGATCATACATATTTAGAGAGCAATTTTTATTGCTTGCACCGATGACAACTTACTTAAAGGATCTTACTCAATCCATAGGTAGATATGGTGGACTCTCATGGTAAAACCGGTTTAAGGGATGTTTGGAAGCACAAGTAGTATCTCTACTTGGTGCAAAGAATTTTGGCTAGCATGAGAGGGAAAGGCAAGCTCAACATGTTGGAGGATCTATAACAATATAACTTCTGCTAGGATGTAAGAAGACATAACCCATTATGTTGTCTTCCTTGTCCAACTTCAACTTTTTAGAATGTCATATTTTAATGAGTGCTCACAATTGCAAAAGATGTCCAAGATAGCATATTTATATGTGAAACTCCTCTTTCTTTATTACTTCCTATTAATTGCAACAATGACCAAAACTATATTTGTCAACACTTAACAACTTTTATTCTCCATACTCTTTATATGTGAAGTCATTACTTCACATAAGATCAACATATGATCTTTATTTATTTCTTTTTATTCCCTTAAGATCATAGTAACATAGCAAAGCCCTCACTCGAAACTACTCTTTATTATATATCTCACGGACTTGATTACATAGATATAGATCTAAGCAAAACTCAAAGCTAAATCATACTAAAAACTTTATTCTACTAGATCAAGATATAACCAAAAGGATCAAACTAAGAAAAACGATAAAGATAAAGGTGTGTTGGTGATACGATACCGGGGCATCTCCCCCAAGCTTGGCAGTTGCCAAGGGGAGCGCACATACCCATATGTTTATGATTCTTTCTTTGGAGTTGGTGTTGATGTGATATTCTTGGAGATGATGCCCCTTAGGATGCAATTCTCCTCCTCCAACTTATTGATGTGCTGTTTAAGATCCATTATTTCCTTGCGAAGTTTGCCCGTGACGGCTAGAGCTCCAACGACCCATGGATGTTTCATAACTACGGGAGAAAATTCAACACTCTTTTTCATATTTTCATAAGAGAGAAATCTAGCATTGGGAGGGATGACCGAGTTTGGGATCTCCATGCTCTGAAGTTCCTCCATCATGAATTTAGTTTGGAGAAGAGAGGTAACTTCTTGATCCTCCTCCACGGCATCTATCTGCTTCAAGTCAGCATCCATCTTCTCTTCTGTTGCTAGACCAAAGTGCGCCGGTGTCGGATGAGAGACACGACTCTCCCCAACCGACTCTTGAGATGACATCTTGCTCTAAATCTGATGCAGAAAAAACTAAAAAATGAAAACGGAGGATTCTGTCGAGGTACTGGGGTCAAAACATTTGGGAGATTATATAATAAATTTTACCGACAGAAAGAAGTATTGTGCAAGAAAATGGAGTC
This sequence comes from Secale cereale, assembly GCA_902687465.1. NCBI lineage: Eukaryota > Viridiplantae > Streptophyta > Magnoliopsida > Poales > Poaceae > Secale > Secale cereale. Next base: position 261,246,076 of record LR738710.1, on the reverse strand, counting down.
CGGGAGGCACACAGGGTGGGCACAAGGTAGGGGGTGCGCCTAGGGGGGTAGAGCGCGCCCTCCACCCTTGTGGCTGCCTCGTGTCTCTTCCGGACTAGTTTTAATTTTCCTAATTTTTTAAATATTCCAAAACAGAGAAAAAATGATGTTTGGAACGTTTTGGAGTCAGTTTACTTACCGTACCACATACCTATTCCTTTTCGGAGTCTAAACGTTCTGGAAAGTGTTCCTTATGTACTCCTCCGGTGTCACAGTGTAAATTATATTGGTCTCAACATTTAAGGGAGTACCTGATATATAGTGTTTGATTCTTTGACCATTTACCACCTTCGGATTTGTGCCTTCGGCGTTGTTGATTTTGATGGCACCAGAGCGATAGACCTCATCGATAATGTAAGGGCCTTCCCATTTAGAGAGAAACTTTCCTACAAAAAGTATTAAACGAGAATTGTATAGCAAAACATTATCACCTACGTTAAACTCACGCCTTTGTATCCGCTTGTCATGCCATCTTTTAACTTTTTATTTAAACAATTTGGCATTCTCATAGGCTTGGGTTCTCCATTCATCAAGCAAGCCAATGTCAAATAACCTCTTCTCACCGGCAAGTTTGAAATCATAATTGAGTTCTTTAATAGCCCAATATGCCTTATGTTCTCATTCAAGAGGTAAGTGACATGCTTTTCCATAAACCATTTTATACGGAGACATACCCATAGGATTTTTATAAGCAGTTCTATAAGCCCATAATGCATCATCAAGTTTCTTAGACCAATTCTTTCTAGATCTATTAACAGTCTTTTGGAAAATCAATTTAATCTCTCTATTGCTCAATTCTACTTGACCACTAGACTGAGGATGATATGGGGATGCAATTCTATGGCTAACATCATATTTAATAGCATCTTACAGAAAGCACCATGAATAAAATTTGAACCACCATCTGTCATTAAATATCTAGGGACTCCAAACCTCGGAAAAATAACTTCTTTAAGCATCTTAATAGAGGTTTTATGATCATCACTACTAGTTGGAATAGCTTCTACCCACTTAGTAACGTAATCAATAACAACTAAAATATGTGTGTACCCGTTAGAGGAAGGAAAAGGTCCCATATAATCAAAGCCCCAAACAACAAATGGCGCAATAACAAGTGAATAGTTCATAGGTATTTCCCGACGTCTACTAATACTACCAATTCTCTGACATTCATCACAAGACAAGACAAACTTCCGAGCATCTGTGAAGAGACTAGGCCAATAAAAACCAGATTGCAATACCTTGTGTGCAGTTCTATCTCCAGCATGGTGTCCTCCATAGGCTTCAGAGTGACACTTACGTAGGATCTGTTCCTGTTCATGCTCAGGTACACAACGTCTAATAACACAATCTAGTCCTTCTTTATAAAGGTGTGGGTCATCCCAAAAGTAATGTCTTAAATCATAGAAAAACTTTTTCTTTTGTTGGTATGTGAAGCTAGGTGGTATAAATTTAGCAACAGTGTAATTAGCATAATCAGCATACCATGGAGCATTACGAAAAGTGCTTAAAACAACTAATTGTTCATCAGGAAAGCTATCATAAATGGGTAGTGGGTCATCAAGATCATTTTCTAACCTAGACAAGTTATCTGCAACGGGGTTCTCATCTCCCTTTCTATCAATAATATGCAAATCAAATTCTTGTAGCAAGAGAACCCATCTAATAAGTCTAGGTTTAGTATCTTTCTTTTCCATAAGATATTTAATAGTAGCATGATCGGTGTGACTAGTTACTTTGGAATCAACAATATAAGATCTAAACTTATCACAAGCAAAAATAACTGCTAAAAATTCCTTTTCAGTAGTAGCATAATTTCTCTGGGAACTGTCTAGAGTTTTACTACATAGTGAATAACATTCAATTTTTATCAACTCTTTGTCCTAGAACAACATCAACATCATAATCACTCGCATCACACATAATTTCATAGGGTAAATTCCAATCGGGTGGTTGAAAAATAGGTGCATAAATCAAGGCTTTCTTAAGTATTTCAAATGCTTCTACACAATCATCATCAAAAACAAAAGGAACATCTTTTTGTAAGAGATTAGTGAGAAGCCTAATTTTTTTAGAGAAGTCTTTAATAAACCTCATGTAGAAACCATCATGACCAAGAAAACTTCTAATACCTTTGATATCTGTAGGACACATCATCTTTTCAATAGCATCTACTTAAGCTTTATCAACTTCAATACCTCTTTCAGAAATCTTATGCCCCAAGACAATGCCTTCATTAACCATAAAGTGGCACTTCTCCCAATTCAAGACAAGATTAGTTTCTTCGCATCTCTGCAAAACTCGATCAAGGTTGCTTAAGCAATCATCAAAAGAAGTTCCATAAACGGAGAAATCATCCATGAAAATCCCAACAATCTTTTCACAAAAGTCAGAGAATATAGCAGTCATACATCTTTGAAAGGTAGCAGGTGCATTGCATAAACTAAAAGGCATACGCCTATAAGCAAAAGTACCAAAAGGGCAAGTGAAAGTAGTCTTTTCTTGATCCTCTTTTGACACAGGTATTTGAGAGAAACCAAAATAACCATCTAGAAAGCAAAAGTGTGTATGTTTGGATAATCTTTCTAGCATTTGATCAATAAAAGGTAGAGGGTAATGATCATTCTTAGTAGCTTTATTTAATTTGAGAAAATAAATTACCATTCTATAACCTATAATAATTCTATGCGGGATCAATTCATGTTTATCATTAGAAACAACAGTAATACCTCCCTTAGGGACACAATGAACATGACTTACCCACTGACTATCAGCAATAGGATAAATAATACCTGCCTCGAGAAGCTTTAGTATTTCATTTCTTACCACATCTTTCATCTTCAGATTTAATCGATATTGGTGACCAACAAATGGTTTAGTATCACGTTCCAACTTAATTTTGTGTTGGCATAAAGTGCAACTAATGCCCTTAAGATCATCAAGAGTATATCCAATAGCAGCATAATGCTTCTTCAGAGTTTTCAATAAAAAAATTTCATGCTCTGAAAGGTTAGCACTAATAATAACATGATATATCTTCTTTTCATCAAGATAAGCATATTTCAAAGTATCGGGTAATGGTTTAAGCTCAAACACGAGATCACCCTTAGGTGGAGGAGGATCTCCAAGGATTTCAACATGCAAATTGTTTTTCAGAATAGGTCCTTGTTTAAAGAATATTTCATCTATTTTCCATTCTTTCATTGATAAACATATCATTCTCATGGTCTAGCAAATATTGTTCTAAAGGTTCAGAAGGAGGCACGGCAATAGAAGCAAGTGTCCGGGAATGTTGCATGGGAACCAATTTTTTTCCTACAAACACCCAAGATCAATCTAGGAGATGCACATCTACGAGAGGAGAGTTGGATTCACATACCCTTGTATATTGCTAAGCGGAAGGGTTCAAGAATGCGGTGGATGCAGTGGTACGTCTTCGCGATCCAATCACGATCCGTCCCGCGAACTCCGATATAGTGCCGAACGGACGTCACCTCCGCGTTCAACACACGTACGGCTTGATGACGCGTTCACCTCCTCGATCCAACAAGAAAAGGTGAAGTAGTAGCTCGAGTCCTCCTGCAGCACGACGGCGTGGTGGCGGTGGTGGTGGAGGAATTGCGGCAGAACTTCACTAAGCACTACACGTATGAGGAGAAGAGCTACGGGAGAGGAGGGGCAGCGCCAAGGCGTGTAAGGGTGCGGCTTTCCTCTCTCTACCTCTCTATATATAGGGGGAAGGGGGAGAGGGGGGCACCCCTAGGAGATCCCATCTAGGGCCGGCGGCCACAATAGGGAAACCCTAGATGGGTTTTCCCCCTAGGAGACTTGGCCCTCAAGGCAAAGGGGTGGGAACCCTAGGGGTGGCTCCCCACCTCCTCTGGCAACGTGGGAAGGGGTGAGGGGGAGCGCACAACCCCTTAGTGGGCTAGTTTTCCCCCTCCACTTGGCCCATGAGGCCCCCCAACACTTGCCAGGGCCCCTCCGAAACCCCTTTCGGTCATGCTGGCCATCACCTGGTACCCCCGGAACACTTTTGGACTCCAATACCCTTCGTCCAATATATCGATCTTCACCTCCGGACTATTCTAGAGTTCCTCGCCACGTTCGGGATCTCATCCGAGACTCCGAACAACCTTCGGTAACCACCATAAAGACTCAACTATACTAAATCATCAACAAACATTAAGTGTGTAGACCCTGCGGGTTCGACAACTATGCAGACATGACCGAGACACCTCAACGGTCAATAACCAGTAGCGGGACCTGGATGCCCATATTGGTTCCCACATATTCTATGAAGATCTTATCAGTTGAACCTCGATGTCAAGGAATCATATAACCCCGTATGTAGTTCCCTTTGTCCATCGGTATGTTACTTGCCCGAGATTCGATCATCGATATCTTCATACCTAGTTCAATCTCGTTACCGACAAGTCTCTTTACTCGTTCCATAATACAAGATCATGTGGCCAACTCATTAGTCACATTGCTTGCAAGCTTCTTGTGATGTTGTATTACTGAGTGGGCCCTGACATACCTCTCCGTCACACAGAGTGACAAATCCCAGTCTTGGTCCATGCTAACTCAACAGACACCTGATACCTCTCCAACGTATCTACTTTTCCAAACACTTTTCCCTTCTTTTGGACTCTAACTTTCATGATTTGAATGGAACTAACCCGGACTGACGTTGTTTTCAGCAGAACTGCCATGGTGTTATTTTTGTGCATAAATAAAAGTTCTCGGAATGACCTGAAAATCAACGGAGAATTATTTTTGAATATAAAAAATTACCGGCAGAAGAAACCGGACCAGGGGGGCCACACCCTGTCCACGAGGGTGGAGGCGCCCCTGCCTCGTGGGCCCCCTGACGCTCCACCGACCTCAGCTCCGACTCCATATATTTACTTTCGGAGAGAAAAAATAGGGAGAAGGATTCATCGCGTTTTACAATACGGAGCCACCGCCAAGCCCTAATCTCTCTCGGGAGGGCTGATCTGGAGTCCGTTTGGGGCTCCGGAGAGTGGAGATCGTCACCGCCATCATCATCAACCTTCCTCCATCAACAATTCCATGATGTTCACCATCGTGCGTGAGTAATCCCATCGTAGACTTGCTGGACGGTGATGGGTTGGATGAGATTTACCATGTAAGCAAGTTAGTTTTGTTAGGGTTTGATCCCTTGTATCCATTATGTTATAAGATTGATGTTGCTATGACTTTGCCATGCTTAATGCTTGTCACTAGGGCCTGAGTGCCACGATTTCAGATCTCAAACTATTATGTTTTCATGAATATATGTGTGTTATTGATCCTATCTTGCAAGTCAATAGTCACCTACTATGTGTTATGATCCGGCAACCCCGAAGTGACAATAATCGAGACCACTCCCGGTGATGACCGTAGTTTGAGGAGTTCATCTATTCACTATGTGTTAATGCTTTGGTCTGGTACTCTATTAAAAGGAGGCCTTAATATCCCTTAGTTTCTAATAGGACCCCGCTGCCACGGGAGGGTAGGACAAAAGATGTTATGCAAGTTCTTTCCCATAAGCACGTATGACTATATTCGGAATACATGCCTACATTACATTGATGAACTGGAGCTAGTTCTGTGTCACCCTAAGTTATAACTATTACATGAGGAATCGCATCCGACATAGTTATCCATCACTGATCCAATGCCTACGAGCTTTTCACATATTGCTTGTTTCTTAGTTATTTTACCACTGCTACTGTTACAATCACTACAAAAACCACTATCGTTACTTTGCCACTGTTACCGTTACTTCCATATTACTTTGCTACTAAATTACCTTGCTACAGATATTAAGTCTTCCAGGTGTGGTTGAATTGACAACTCAACTGCTAACACTTGAGAGTATTCTTTGGCTCCCCTTGTGTCGAATAAATAAATTTGGGTTGAATACTCTACCCTCGAAAACTGTTGCGATCCCCTACACTTGTGGGTTATCAAGACTATTTTCTGGCACTGTTACCGGGGAGCATAGCTATATTCTTCAAGTCACTTGGGATTTATATCTATTGATCACTATGAAGAACTTGAAAGACTCAAAAACCAAGATCTTTCCCTCAACTACGAGGGGAGGTAAGGAACTGCCATCTAGCTCTGCACTTGATTCACCCTTTGTTATGAGTAAATTTGTGACACCTACTCCTGCTATTGAATCTGGTATATCGCATGTTCTTGATGATGCCACTTCGGCTATGTATGATGAAACTACTTCTATGCTTGATAATACTGTGCCACTAGGTGAATTTCTTGATGAACAAATTGCTACGGTTAGAGAGAATGAAATTATTGAAACTGATAATATTGATGAAAGTGATGATGAAGATCGTCCCCCTAAATATGAATTGCCTGATGTTCCTGAGGGTTATGTTATGGATGAAGAAACTGCTAGAGACTTTCCTGCTTGCAATGATAGATATGATCTTCAAAAATTATTAGCTAAGTTGAAAAAAAAGTCTTTGAATGCTACTATGAAATATGACCCTGCTTTTGCTACTTGACCTATCTGTGTTCCTGATAAGGATTATGATTTCTCTGTCGATCCTTAGTTAATTACTTTGGTTAAATCTGATCCTTTCCATGGCTATGAATCTGAAACTGTTGTGGCACATCTTACTAAGGTGAATTATATAGCCACCCTATTCACCAACGAGGAAAAAATTCGTTACTACTACATCCTTAAGTTATTTCCGTTCTCATTGAAGGGTGATGCTAAGACATGGTTTAATTCTATTGATCCTCGTTGTGTGCGTAGTCCCCAGGATATGATTTATTACTTCTCTGCTAAATATTTTCCCGCTCATAAGAAACAAGCTGCCTCACGTGAAATATATAACTTTTTTGCAAATTGAAGAAGAGAGTCTCCCACAAGCTTGGGGGAGGCTTCTCCAATTACTTAATGCTTTGCCTGATCATCCTCTCAAGAAAAATGAAATACTTGATATCTTTTATAATGGACTAACCAATGCTTCCAGAGACCACCTAGATAGTTGTGCTGGTTGTGTTTTCAGGGAAAGAACTGTCGATCAAGATGAATTGCTATTGAATAATATGTTGACCGATGAAAACAATTGGACACTTCCTGAACCAACTCCTAAACCAACTCCGAAGAAAAGGGGTGTTCTGTTTCTTAGTCCTGAAGATATGCAAGAGGCGAAGAAATCAATGAAAGAAAACGGTACTAAATTGAAGAAATACTGATACGTCTCCAATGTATCTATAATTTTTGATTGTTCCATGCTATTTATTTATGAAGTCTTGGATGTTTAATGGGCTTTATCATTCCCATTTATATCATTTTTGGGACTAACCTACTAACCCAAAGGCCCAGTCCAGATTGCTATTTTTTTTGCCTATTTTAGGGTTTTGCAGAAAAGGAATATCAAACGGAGTCCAAACGGAATGAAACCTTCGCGAGAGATATTTTTGGAGGAAATCACGCTCGGGAAACGCCAGGACCAAGTCAGGGGGCAAGGGACCAGCCATCGAGGGTGGGGGGCACGCCCCCCTTCCCAGGGCGCGCCCCCTGCCTCGAGGCTGGCCCACACGGCCCCCGGTGCCCTCCTTCTTCCTATATATACCTACGTACCCCATAAACTCCATACGCAGAGAGAAAACCCTAATTCCACCGCCGTAGCTTCTGTTCCTGTGGAGATCCCATCTTGGAGCCTGTTCCAGGAGGGGGATCCATCACGGAGGCCTTCATCATCATCATCATCGCCCTCACCATGAGTTGTGAGTAGTTTAACTCAAACCTTTGGGTCCATAGCTAGTATCTAGATGGCTTCTTCTCTCTCTGGATCTCAATACAAAGTTCTCCTCGGTCTTTGAGGAGATCTATTCGATGTAATCTCTTTTTGCGGTGTGTTTGTCGAGATCTGATGAATTGTGAGTTTATGATCAAGATTATCTATGAAAGATATTTGGTTCTTCTCTAAACTTTTTATGTGTGCTCATAATATCCTTGCAAGTCTCTTCGAATTATTGGTTTGGTTTGGCCTACTAGATCTATAGTTCTTGCAATGGGAGAAGTGCTTGGCTTTGGGTTCAATCTTGCGGTGTCCTTTCCCAACGACAGTAGGGGCAGCAAGGCACATATTGTATTGTTGCCATCGAGGATAAAAGGATGGGGTTTTCATCATATTGCTTGAGTTTATCCCTCTACATCATGTCATCTTGCTTAAGGCGTTACTCTGTTTGTATGAACTCAATACACTAGATGCATGCTGGATAGCGGTCGAGTGTGGAGTAATAGTGGTAGATGCAGGCAGGAGTCGGTCTACTTGTCTCGGACGTGATGCCTATATACAATGATCATGCCTAGATAGTCTCATAATTATTCGATTTTCTATCAATTGCTCGACAGTAATTTGTTTACCCGCCGTAGAATACCGCTATCATGAGAGAAGCCACTAGAGAAAACTATGGCCCCCGGGTCTATTCTCAACATATCAATCTACATCTACTTTACTTTTCCTGATTTTATTTGTTGTTTTATTAAACCAAAAATACCGAAAATATAATTATCATCTCTATCAGATCTCACTCTCGTAAGTGACCGTAAAGGGATTGACAACCCCTTATCGCGTTGGCTGCGAAGTTCTTATTTGTTTGTGCAGGTGCGAGGGACTCGCGCGTGGTCTCCTACTGGATTGATACCTTGGTTCTCAAAAACTGAGGGAACTACTTACGCTACTGTGCTGCATCTCCCTTTCCTCTTCGAGGGAATACAACGCAAGCTCAAGAGGTAGCGAGAAGAATTTCTGGCGCCGTTGCCGGGGAGGCTTACGCAAAAGTCATATACCAAGTACCTATCACAAACCCTTATCCTTCGCATTACTTTTATTTGCCTCTCGTTTTCCTCCCCCCCACTTCACCTTTGCCGTTTTATTCGCCCTTCTTCCACCGTGTGTTTTTTCGTTCGCTTGCCTCTTGTTTGCTTGTGTGTGTTGGATTGCTTGCTTGTCACTATGGCTCAGAACAATACCAAATTGTGTGACTTTTCCAATACCAACAACAATGATTTTATTAGCACTCCAATTGCTCCTATTACCGATGCTGAATCTTGTGAGATCAATGCTGCTTTGTTGAATCTTGTCATGAAAGATCAATTCTCCGGCCTTCCTAGTGAAGATGCCGCTACCCATCAAAACAACTTTGTTGATTTGTGTGATATGCAAAATAAAAAGGGATACAGATAACGATATTGTCAAATTGAAGTTATTTCCGTTTTCACTTAGAGATCGTGCTAAAACTTGGTTTTACTCTTTGCCTAGAAATAGTATTGATTCGTGGAATAAGTGCAAAGATGCTTTTATCTCTCAGTATTTCCCTCCTGCTAAGATCATCTCTCTTAGAAACGATATTATGAATTTTAAGCAACTAGATCATGAGCATGTTGCACAAGCTTGCGAGAGAATGAAATTAATGATACGTAATTGCCCTACACATGGTTTGAATCTATGGATGATTATTCAGAACTTTTATGCTGGCTCGAATTTTGCTTCTAGAAATCTTTTAGATTCGGCCGCTGGAGGCACTTTCATGGAAACTACCTTAAGAGAAGCTACCAAACTCCTAGATAATATTATGGTTAATTATTCTCAATGGCACACCGAAAGATCTACTAGTAAAAAAGTGCATGCTGTCGAAGAAATTAGTGTTTTGAGTGGAAAGATGGATGAACTTATGAAATTGTTTGGTGCTAAGAGTGCTTATTCTGATCCTAATGATATGCCTTTGTCCACTTTGATTGAGAATAACAATGCATCTTTGGATGTGAATTTTGTTGGTAGGAATAATTTTGGTAACAATGCTTATAGAGGTAATTTTAATCCTAGGCCTTTTCCTAGTAATTCCTCTAATAATTATGGCAATTCCTACAACAATTCTTATGGAAAGATGCCTTCTGAATTTGAAACTAGTGTTAAGGAGTTTATGATCTTGCAAAAGAATTTCAATGCTATGCTTGAAGAGAAATTGCTTAAAGTGGATGAATTGGCTAGAAGTGTGGATAGAATTACTCTTGATGTTGATTCTTTGAAACTTAGATCTATCCCACCTAAGCATGATATCAATGGATATCTCAAAGCCATGAGAATTTCCATTGATGAATGCAAAGAAAGAACCGCTAGAATGCATGCTAAAAGAGAAGATTATATTAAATCGTGTTCTTCTAGTTATCGTGAAAATAAAGATGAAGATCTGAAAGTTATTGATGTGTCTCCTATTAGATCCTTGTTTTCTAGTAATAATCTTCATGAGAATAGGATTGGAGATGATTCTGCTTTAAGGTGTCCCAATAATTCAGAGTTTTTAGATCTTGATGCTAAAATTGCTAAAAGTGGGATTGAAGAGATTAAAACTTTGCATAGTGATGAAACCACTACTTTGGATTTCAAGGGATTCAATTATGATAATTGCTCTTTGATTGATTGTATTTCCTTGTTGGAATCCGTGCTAAATTCTCCACATGCTTATAGTCAAAATAAATCTTTCACTAAACATATAGTTGATGCTTTGATGCAATCTTATGAAGAAAAACTTGAGTTGGAAGTTTCTATACTGTCGGGGATATACCCCACGGCGTAACCCGGCCGGACTTGGCATTTCATTAGTAAACCGCCGGAGGATTGACGACTTATGAGTCTGGCGATTCACTGGTCTGATGATTCACGAGCCTGGCGACTCATTGGTGATCTGGCAGGCGGCCAACGGATGACAAGGCCCAAGGCCCAGAAGGTCGGTTCATGTTATGGTGAGCCGGTTTAAGATGGAAGGCGAGAAGAATAATTATTGTACAAGGAAGCAAGACCCGGACTTGTGTTCTGTCTGTAATAGAAGATAAATTAGTCCTATTCCTATTAGGACTCTATATGTAACCCGCCCCTTCAACATATATAAGGAGGGGCAGGGCTCCCCAAAGGGGGAAGCTCTCACAAGTTAGAGGCGCCATATTCTTTAGGGCTAGACACAACTAAAGGAGAGCCGGTTTACCGGCGACTCCATGAGGGTCATAATGAGATCTAGCCTCAAACAACATGTAGGGCTATTACCAGATGATGTTTCTCGGGGCCCGAAGCTGTCTAAATCCTTGTCTTGTGTTGCGTCTCACAATTCCGCTCAACCCCTCTCAAGCTACCACATAGATGCGTTGGCCTCACGACTAAGTCCTTACCCTAGGACATCTGCCGTGACAATTCCACGACAGTTGGCGCCCACCATGGGGCCTGCGCACGGTGGTGTTGAGTTCTTGAAGGAAATCTTTTAGGGATCAAGAAGCTCGCGATTGACTAGACGAAGAAGAGCCAGAGAAACAGATCGTACAGGATAAATTGGGATGTGCGTTGTACGCCACTGCAAGGTCGCCAGACGTTGATTTCACGCCACCGCCGTCTGCGTATAGGCTTTGGAAAAATTGTTGAAGCTGTGGCAAAGATGAAGCAGTGCGAGGATCGAAATCAAGGGCGGTCAATGGCAAGTGTCCAACCAACCATTGACTTGTCCTGCGTGAAAACCAATGCCAATATCATCCATCGAGCCGGGGCTATAGTCACGTAAAAGTTCAACTTTTGAGAAGCAACCTGTCCGATTTGTAACTCGCCGCTTCAACCTGTCTCACGAAAAGCCGGATCGATTTTTGCCGCCGCCGTCGTTCGATACGCCGAGTCCGAGACAAGGTGTACTCAATGTTTCTATTCTGAGATCAATAGGAGACCGACCTTTACTGCCGTCACCGAGATCAAATTGGGAGATTCCTTTGTGTCCGAAGTGCTAGCTATACGAGTTGCTGCAGCCTGTTTCACCTGTGCACCAAGTCCCGATGGCGTTTGTCGCTACTGCTAGTACTACTTTTGAATTGTAGAGCATCACATTATCACACAGACAGCCTGTTTGGTTGGGGGTAATTAGAGCTAGGGAATGGGAATTGAAGGGGTACGAGACTTTAAATCTATTGTTTGGTTGGAGGGATTGGGAATTCATAAGGGAATAGTCATGGGATTTGAGGCTGCAACTCCCACCGTTTTATTAATAGGGGAGGGGTGGGAGTTGGGAGGGAATTGTATTAGTGAGTCAATCTTAACTGTTCATCATAACTTATGTTAACTTTCTTTGTCTAGTCCCTCGTCAATTCCCACGAACCGAAAAAGGGAATACAATTTGTCCTCAATTCTCACACATAATTCCTATCGTGCGCCAAATAGAGGATTGGGAATAAAATGACTCATCCCATGCTTAATCTCAATACAACTCCCTATTCTAAACTCCCATTCCCTTTCCCAAATATTGCCAAACACGCTGAGAGGGCCAACAGAGTCTGTACTTCCCAACCTAGCGCTAAGCCGTCAAATTCATCGTTTTTTGTGATCAGAGTGGTGATTAATTTTGGATCTGACATATACCAATTGGAAAGAAGAGATTAACTAAACGAAGCGATTCAGCAAGACGGACAAGAATTCTTGTGTCGCCGAGTGCACCATGAGATCCATAGCGCGTTGCCTCTTCTTCCCATCAAAAAACAGCGGCGTTTCAGCCTCAAGGATTGATCCCACATGAAGCTTCAAGACATCAAGTGGAGTACTATTTTGGCCTTGTTTGGATACTCTAACTCGGTTAGAGGTTAGAGTTAGATTCTAACCCTGAACTAACCCTGAATTAACTCTAATCGAAGAGGTGTTTGAATGGCAGGGTTAGATTGACGGACGGGAGCACAGATACGGTGAGGCGCCTTCAGGGGCGGTGCGAGAGGAAGGATGGGAGAGAACGAGAAGCTTCGAGGAAGTGGGGAGGGACCTGTTGCGGAGAGAGCGGGAGAAAAAATATTATTTTTTTAATGATCTCAAGGAGAACTAACCCAAATAAGCACCTCTTGGATGAGTTAGTTTTTTTGGATGGGTTAGATGCATCTAACCCAAACTAGCCCTCCTTTTTGGATATTTTTGGTTAGTTGACTCCAAACTAACCCAAACTAACTCTAACCCAGGGTATCCAAACAGGGCCTTTGACTCGAATATGGATCAAGTGCAAACGAGAAAAAGGAAAGGACACTGATGTTGCTAGCTAGCAAGTATGTTTGCATGGATCTCACGTGAGCATTTTTTTAAGAAAAGAAGAGGGCCATGATCCGAAAAAGGAGCCGGCCATGGTCTGGACTCTTGTGCCTGCCAGCGTGTCGCTCGATGGCCAGATTGACCCGGTTTCCACAGCCGTTCGTCTCCACCGTTGAGCCGTCGGTCTACATTGAGCCGCCACTTCAAGTCGCCGCACCGGTCGGCTTTGAGTCACCGTTAAGCCGCCGCCGTGGGCTCCCCCCCACCTCCGCCTTGGCTGGCTTCGGAGCCGCCATTGACTACTCTGCGGCCTTGAGTCGCCCCGGCTTTCACAGCCGTTCGTCTGTTTCCATTGCTGGTCAAAGTACAAATCTATTTCCATTGGAGCGCTCACGTGAAAAGGAAGTGCATGCATGCATAATTGCTTTGAAGACCACTATGCCAACTAAACTGGAGCACGGAGTACTACCATTACTATGTGCAAAAATTCTACAAACAGATCATCTGTCATTCAAAAGAAAATCAGGTGATATCTATCTAAAAATTTGTTTATTTAGCACATATTATTTTTGTCAGAGAACAGTTTATCTTTGCATTGGTCTACAATATTGTTTATACAGGACAATTATTCATCGCGAGAGCGATGACCATGCCATGATAAATATATGTACGAATCGCCGCTTTACGGCCAAATTTACATCAAGATGGCACGACTCGCCCGTCCGTGCCGCTTTACAACGCCATGGACGATTCGCCTGTCCGCCCTCGCGGCCGGTTCACCCGTCTGCGCCGGCTTACAACGAGGAGGACAACTAGCCCGTCGGCGCCGGCCGACCCATCTATTGTTAGAGCAAAACAGGTGTTATCCCTCCTATATACTTTATCAGGACATTTTAATTCCTCTGAGCAGCATTACACTGCCCTATTGGTATTTTCATATACAGGTAAAATCATTGTTATACTACGGATATAAACAAGCACCGGCAATATTCTACAACAGCATTTTCCTCTGTGTCACATTACCTGATGAACGGACGGCCGGTTCACGCGTCCACACCGGTTTACAACGTGGAGGACAACTTGCCCGTCCGCACCAGCGTATAATATTGCGAACGACTCATCTGTCTGCTCCTACGGTCGATTCAGCCGTAATTGATTTCAGTTTCACCATGGTAATGATCAACTCCGCGGTGGATAAGTTATGGCCTAAGATATCAGGTGAAATCCATCCAGTATATTTTTATATGATATATCTCTTTCTTTAAAAGAACAATTACCCTGGTTTGCAAAATTATCTAATGCAGGGCCCTAAACCGTCACGGTGTCGTTTTAAAACTGCCGGTCCATCGTCTTCCTTGCGGGTGTTGCTTCCAAACCGCCGCTGCGAGCTGCCTGTGTTCCTGCTCCTGCCACGCTCATCTTGCGGGCTTTAACCCACCAGGTTATCTTTGAGGTCTCCTCGAGAAAATGATTAAAATGCCATTGAAAATCGCTCCGGATTATTCATGGACGATATATGATATATATAATAATCATCTATCATCCAGACAAAGTCAGGTGATGTCTATCTAAGTCTATTTTATTGGCAAATATTATCTATGTCAAAGAACAATTACTTTGGTCTATATATTTTCATGGGCAGGACAAATTGTCTGCTATAGAAGTGGCCACCATATCACCAAGTTTATTGAATGATTCATATTGGGATATACATTGATATTACGGACAATTATGGAGAGTTTCTTGTGGCCTGGTCTACATCAACATACCGGGCCGCACCTATCTACACGAGCTGTTTATTAAGTATGAGCAAGTCACAGCTTGGGTAGCCCAGTTTTTTCTTTCAACTAAATGGAGGCAAATTATCATATACTGTCAACCGCCGTCTGCATTGGGTGGCTCAATGGGCAGGCGCACAAGTCGCCGCCACTACAGTTTGGTTAACTTCAAATCGCCAGTTGGAAGGAACCATTGACTGAGTTGCTGACACAGCCCATACGGGATCATTGATAACCCGCCACAGTCACCTCAATTTTCTATGGATTCAAATCGCATTGAGGATGGATACCTTATGCTATGATCAAATATGGAGAGTCTCAAGCCAACTCCTCGAGTAGTCTCAAGACTCGGGGGCTACGATGACATGACTCAAACATTTGGTTTACAATCCGGCTCAAAGGACGTCAGTCTTACTGAAGCTCTCAAATATCCGGTTCACATTCCGGTTTAAGGGAAAGATGTCTCCCACAAAGCTTTTAAGCTCTTAATATCCGGTTTAACATCCGGTTCAAGAAGAAGTATCTCTCGCAAGTTCGAGTTCTCAAGAAAAATTAAGGGGACCAAAGAGAGTTTGTTGCACAGCACAACTCAAACATAAGCACCCGGCGAGCACAGCTCAGAAATATATCACTTGGGGGCTTTTGTTTATAAAGTGGAGTTCTGATTACCCATTGAACCGGCGCCCCCGGTAAACCGGGGTATCAGCCATCTTTTTCATAAGAGTATCACATGGGGGCTTCCGTGGGCAAGGGAGTTTTCTATGGCCTCTTAAACCGGCGCCTTCGATAAATCGAGGTATCAGCCGTCTTTTCTGTTCATAAGAGTATCACATGGGGACTTCCGTGGGCAAGGGAGTTTCCTATGGCCTCTTAAACCGGCGGCCAGATCAAGACCATCATAAGAGCACAGCTCTGGTTGCTTCAGCAATTTCCACATGATGATGAGGGGCAAAAGAGAGTTTGATGCCTAGCACAACTGAACCATAGGCCCCGACGAGCAATGCTCAAACGCTACCTGGGGGCTCCTGATGCAAGTTCATCCGCGAGTTGAAAACTCTTGTAGTGAACACGGCTTGGAAGCTTGGTGTATACACCTAAAACCCCGAATTAACCTGCCTGCATCAAGTAAATCACGCCGTCCAGGTAAACCTGGTATGACCCGTCGAACGTACACACAATTCAATCCTTCTGGACCCTGAACTTGGTAACGTTAAATTGACGATCATCAAGTGATTACACAAGTCAAATCTTTATGAGATTTTGAACATTGGTAGCATTTGACATTGATGATTTGGTTAAGGATTGCGGATCATCTTAACAGGATTTGCTAAAATGGTTAATGATAGTAGCCTGGCAGCTCATAAAAAGCCTCGAGTTTGGAGCCTGGCAGCTCGTAAAAAGCCTCAATTACATGGTCTTATTTGCCCACAAAACTTTATTTTTCATTTTTTATGTTTTCTCAAATCTTTATCTTCAAGGTCATTGGTTTTTCAACCAAGTCCATTGATTCAAGACTGGATAACTACAAAGTTGCCGCTACATCTGTATTTACAGAGTTATAGTCTGGGTTATAAACACCAGTACTAGTTTACAGTTAAACCGGAGTTCATTGTAACCCGGATAGGCCTTCACGACGAGCCGACAAATAACCAAGGGAGTCATCAGTACTTACACCTTGGATCGTTCCTATCGAATTAAGGTTTAAGATACACTTAATCACATGTATGGTGTATACTTATGTTTTTATGCACAGTTCAGGTTATTAACTTAGATCATGTGTTTGGGCAGTATGACCCGTCCGGCGGTAAACCGCTAGGACACTTTGAGCTTTGTTTTGTGCAGAAACAGGTAGAATAAACCATCAAAGCATTGCAAGCGGGATATATTCCAGAAGTTGCCACTTAAAGCAATCGCACAAATATAGTATACTTATGTTTTTATACAGAAGCAGATAAGATAATGACCGGTGTTTATTAAACCGGACTGGCTTTTGACTATAAGTCGCCAGTATGAGATAAGATAATGACCGGTGTTTATTAAATCGGCCTGGCTTTTGACTATAAGTCGCCAGTATGAGATAAGAGAATGACCGGTGTTTATTAAATCGGCCTGGCTTTTGACTATAAGTCGCGAGTATGAGATAAGATAATGACCGGTGTTTATTAAACCGGCATGGATTTCAACTATAAGTCGCCAGTATGAGATAAAATAATGACCGGTGTTTATCAACCCGGCCTGGTTGTGATCAAATATCATTGGAAATGGTTTTTAAACCGGGTTATATTATTCAAATCTTTAGATAGCCAACAAGGCTGGATTTTTATTATGGTTATCAATAACCAATATTATGATTGAGGTTTTCAAAGTCGCTCCAGCGCAATGGATATTATTTTATCAATGGGTATGATATATTCTACAAAGGAATAGTCCCGAGTCGCTGCAGGCTTACAACCCGACACTGGGAGGCTACATTATTCAAATTGTGATTATATGAAATACGCAAGTCCCATGTTACTGCCAGCATGCACCATGGCATTTGGGGGCTAATGCAAAGTCACTTTTTGCTCACCTTATTGAAGACCCAACTCATCACATTGTAGTGAGCCGACCCTTGGGGGCTACCAATTGCTCCTGTCAACAATTCAAGGTACACAAGTTTTAATCCATTATATTCAAGGATCCATTGCTCAGTTGGTAAAGCACAAAGCTCTTAACCTTGTGGACGTGGATTCAAGCCCCATGATGGGAGTTACATTATGTGAAGTTCTTTTCAAAAGAGGTATACATAAAGTCCTAGCTCAATATTATCTTACTGAGCCGGCCCTTGGGGGCTACATGTGGCTGTTCAAGTTTACATGATCATATCCGCAAAGTCCCTGCTCATTATTGCATAATGACCCGGCCCTTGGGGGCTACACTGGTTGAAGTTTTTATGAGCATAAGGCAAATTCAAGTCCCAGGTTGCTGCAAGCATGACAACCCGGCACTTGGGGGCTACATATGTGGAATATTCAGTTTTGATTAGTGACTGGGATGAACAATCTGGATTTCTTCAAGGTTGCAACATTTATATTGAAACAAGTCTTCAGTGGTTACTATGCTCCCTTCTTAAGACTTGGGGGCTAGAGGTGATATGCATATAAAGGAGGAACATTTTCAAATTCTCATTTTCGGGCAAATCTGGAAGATTAATTGTGTGACCCGGTGTTGGCAACAATCATAACCCGGTGTCTATAAACAGTCATGACCCGGGATCATCAGTTTTTATAACCCGACAATTTTGGCAATCATAAACCGGCAAGTTCTACATCTTCAAGCTGGCTGGATATCAATTGAATATTTGAAGACCAATATTTTTGTCTACTCAGAGCATTGAAGGCCGATTCAAATGGATTCTAGATTTACAATATTTCTTATGCAAGAAAGTTGATTATGAAGCTGGTCTGTCGACCCGGATTTTTTAGAAGAAGGAAATGACAATGACTTAAGGATAGTCAGGTGCCGGTTTACAAGAATTCATAACCCGGAGCACAACCTATCAATTTGTTCTTGTGTTTATTTTGCAGCATAAGTTTACCATGGATAAATCCAAGCTAAACTGGGGGCGAATGTTGGGGATATACCCCGCGGCGTAACCCGGCCGAAAGTATAACCCAGCCGGACTTGGCGTTTCATTAGTAAACCGCCGGAGGATTGGTGACTTATGAGTCTGGCTATTCACTGGTCTGATGATTCACGAGCTTGGCGACTCATTGGTGATCCGGCAGGCGGCCAACGGATGACAAGGCCCAAGGCCCAAAAGGCCGGTTCATGTTATGGTGGGCCGGTTTAAGATGGAAGGCGAGAAGAATAATTATTGTACAAGGAAGCAAGACCCGGACTTGTGTTCCGTTTGTATTAGAAGATAAATTTGTCCTATTCCTATTAGGACTCTATATGTAACCCGCCCCTTCAACATATATAAGGAGGGGCAGGGCTCCCCAAAGGGGGAAGCTCTCACAAGTTAGAGGCGCCATATTCTTTAGGGCTAGACACAACTAAAGGAGAGCCGGTTTACCGGTGACTCCATGAGGGTCATAATGAGATCTAGCCTCAAACAGCATGTAGGGCTATTACCGGATGATGTTTCCCGGGGCCCGAAGCTGTCTAAATCCTTGTCTTGTGTTGCGTCTCTCAATTTCGCTCAACCCCTCTCAAGCTACCACATAGATGTGTTGGCCTCACGACTAAGTCCTTACCCTAGGACATCTGCCGTGACAATTCCACGACATATACCTAGAAAGCTTTATGATGAATGGGAACCTACTATAAAAATAAAAATAAAAGATCATGAATGCTATGCTAGGTTTCCATGAGCTTGATGATTGTTCTTTAAATTTGCATCTTCCGGATTCCACTATTAAGAAACCTATGGGAAGAATTAATGATGTTCTTATTGTTGCCAATAGGAATTATGTGCCCGCAGGTTTCATTGTTCTTGATATAGATTGCAATCCTTCATGTCCTATTATTCTTGGTAGACCTTTCCTTAGAACGATTGGTGCAATTATTGATATGAAGGAAGGAAATATTAGATTCCAATTTCCGTTAAGGGAAGGCATGGAACACTTTCCTAGAAAGAAAATCAAATTACCATATGAATCTATCATGAGAGCCACTTATGGATTGCCTTCCAAGGATGGCAATACCTAGATTTATCTTGTATCATGCCTAGCTAGGGGCGTAAAACGATAGCGCTTGTTGGGAGGCAACCCAATTTTATGTTTTTTGCTTTTGTTGCTGTTAGAGAATAAATATTGCATCTAGCCTCTGATTAGATGTGTTTTCATGTTTTGTTTAGTGTTTGTGCCAAGTAGAACCTTTGGTAGGACTTGTGTGAAGTTTATTTGATCTTGTTGTGAAAAACATAATCGTTAGCGCTCGCTAAAGTAGTCTTCAGATTTTACTAGAGCGTGCTTTTTAGTTGATTCTTTTTGCTGCTGATTGGTAGACAAATTGCGCAAATATACCAATTTAGTTTAAATTTTTTGATTTCCAGAAGTAGGCTAACCCAGCAGATTACTACAGACTGTTCTGTTTTAGATATATTCTGTTTTTTGCGTGTTGTTTGCTTATTCCGATGCATCTTTGAGTAATATTGGAGGATATGAATCATAGAGAACTTGGATTACAGTAGGTTTAACACCAATATAAACAATTAATTAATTACTTGCTGTACCTTTGAGTGGTGGTTTGCTTTCTATTACTAACGGAGCTCACGAGAATTTTTGTCTAAGTTTTGTGTTGTGAAGTTTTCAAGTTTTGAGTATTGCTTTCATGGACTGTGGAACAAGGAGTAGCAAAGGCCCAAGCTTGGGGTGCCCATGGCACCCCAAGTAAAATCAATATAATCAAAAGCCTAAGCTTGGGGATGCCTCGGGAAGGCATCCCCTCTTTCGTCTTCATCCATCGGTAACTATACTTGGAGCTATATTTTTATTCGCAACATGCTATGTGTTTTGCTTGGAGCGTCTTGTATAATTTGAGTCTTTGCTTGTTAGTTTGCCACAATCATCCTTGCTGGACACACCTATTTGAGAGAGTTAAATATGGCCTAGAAATTATTAGAACACTCTATGTGCTTCACTTATATCTTTTGAGTTGAATAGTTTTTGCTCTAGGGCTTCACTTATATCTTTTAGAGAACGGCGGTGGTTATATTTTGTAGAAATTGTTGAACTCTCATGCTTCACTTATATCTATTTGAGAGTCTATTAAAACAGCATGGTAATGTGTTTAGGCTAAAGAAATTAGTCTTCACATGATAAACATCCAATGTCAATGTAGTAAAATTTTCACACCAAGTGCATTGAATAGAATGAGATGTTGGATGCTTGATAATTGTTTTGAGACATGAGGATAGTAATATTAGAGTCATGCTAGTGGAGTTATTATGCAATTGAAGAATACTTGTGGTAAGTTTAGTGATACCCGTATCATGCACGTATGGTGAACCGCTATGTGACGAAGTTAGAGCATGAGGTATTTGTAGAGTGCCAACCTTTGTGTGGAGGTCGGGGGCGCGCGATGGTTAACTCCTACCAACCTCCCCCCTAGGAGCATGCGTTGATTGCTTTGTTTTTGATGACTCATAGATTTTTGCAATAAGTATATGAGTTCTTATGACTAATGTCGAGTCCATGGATTATACGCACTCTCACCTTTCCACCATTGCTAGCCTCTCTTGTACCGCGCAACTTTCGCCGGTACCATAAACCCACTATATATCCTTCCTCAAAACAGCCACCATATCTACCTATCATGGCATTTCCATAGCCATTCCGAGATATATTGCCATGCAACTTTCCACCGTTCTGTTCATATGACACACATCGTATTGTCATAGTGCCATGCATGATCATGTAGTTGACATCGTAGTTGTGGCAAAGCCACCATGCATAATTTTTCATTTATGTCGCTCTTGATTCATTGCTTATGCCGGTACACCGCCAGAGGCATTCATGTAGAGTCATACTTGTTTTAGTATCGAGTTGTAATTTCAAGTTGTAACAAAAAGTGTGATGATCATCATTACTAGAGCATTGTCCCGTATGAGGAAAGGGCAATAAAAAAAGAGAAGGCCCAAATAAAAATAAAGAGGGGCAAATAAAAAAAGAAAGAGAGAAAAGCCCCTCAAAAAAATGAGAGAAAAGTGAGAAGGGACAATTGCTACTATCTTTCTCCACACTTTGCTTCAAAGTAGCACCATGATCTTCATTGTAGAGAGTCTCATGATTAGTCACTTTCATATACTAGTGAGAATTTTCATTATAGAACTTGGCTTGTATATTCCAACAATGGGCTTCCTCAAATGCCCTAGGTCTTCATGAGCAAGCAAGTTGGATGCACACCCACTAGTTTCTTTTGTTGAGCTTTCATTCATATTTAGCTCTAGTGCACCCGTTGCATGGCAATCCCTACTCACTCACATTGATATATATTGATGGGCATCTCCATAGCCCGTTGATACGCCTAGTCGATGTGAGACTATCTTCCTCTTTTTTGTCTTCTCCACAACCACTTCTATTCCACCCATAGTGCTATATCCATGGCTCACGCTCATGTATTGCTTGAAAGTTCAAAGGTTTGAAAATAATAGAGTATGAAAACAAGTGCTTGGCTGAAATCGGGGTTGTGCATGATATGAATATTTTGTGTGATGAAGAAGGAGCATAGCCAGACCATATGATTTTGTAGGGATAACTTCCTTTAGCCATAGTATTTTGAGAAGACATGATTGCTTTGTTAGTATTGCTTGAAGTATTGTTATTTCTTATGTCAATATAGACTTTTATCTTGAATCTTTCAGATCTGAACATTCATGCCACAATTAAGAGAATTACATTGAATAACTATATTGGTTAGCATTCCACATCAAAAATTCTTTCTTTATCATTTACCTACTTGAGGACGAGCAGGAATTAAGCTTGGGGATGCTTGATACGTCTCCAACGTATCTATAATTGTTTATTGTTCCATGCTATTATTTACGAAGTCTTGGATGTTTAATGGGCTTTATCATTCACTTTTATATCATTTTTTGGGACTAACCTACTAACCCAAAGGCCCAGTCCAGACTGCTGTTTTTTTTGCCTATTTCAGGGTTTTGCACAAAAGGAATATCAAACGGAATGAAACCTTCGCGAGAGATATTTTTGGAGGAAATGACGCTCGGGAAATGTCAGGACCAAGTCAGGGGGCAAGGGACCAGCCCTCGAGGGTGGGGGGCGCGCCCCCTGCCTCGAGGCTGGCCCACACGACCCCCGGTGCCCTCCTTCTTCCTATATATACCTACATACCCCAAAAACTCCATGCGCAGAGAGAAAACCCTAATTCCACCGCCGTAGCTTCTGTTCCCGTGGAGATCCCATCTTGGAGCCTGTTCCGGGAGGGGGATCCATCACGGAGGCCTTTCTCATCATCATCATCGCCCTCACCATGAGTTATGAGTAGTTTACCTTAGACCTTCGGGTCCATAGCTAGTATCTAGATGACTTCTTCTCTCTCTGGATTCAATACAAAGTTCTCCTCGGTCTTCGAGGAGATCTATTCGATGTAATCTCTTTTTGCGGTGTGTTTGTCGAGATCCGATGAATTGTGAGTTTATGATCAAGATTATCTATGAAAGATATTTGGTTCTTCTCTGGACTTTTTATGTGTGCTCATAATATCCTTGCAAGTCTCTTTGAATTATTGGTTTGGTTTGGCCTACTAGATCTATAGTTCTTGCAATGGGAGAAGTGCTTGGCTTTGGGTTCAATCTTGCGGTGTCCTTTCCCAGTGACAGTAGGGGCAGCAAGGCACGTATTGTATTGTTGCCATCGAGGATAAAAAGATGGGGTTTTCATCATATTGCTTGAGTTTATCCCTCTACATCATGTCATCTTGCTTAAGGCGTTACTCTGTTCGTATGAACTCAATACACTAGATGCATGCTGGATAGCGGTTGATGTGTGGAGTAATAGTAGTAGATGCACGCATAAGTCGGTCTGTTTGTCTCGGACATGATGCCTATATACAATGATCATGCCTAGATAGTCTCATAATTATTCGCTTTTCTATCAATTGCTCGACAGTAATTTGTTTACCCGCCATAGAATACCGCTATCATGAGAGAAGCCACTAGAGAAAACTATGGCCCCCGGGTCTATTCTCAACATATCGTTCTACATCTACTTTACTTTTCTTGCTTTTATTTGCTGTTTTATTAAACCAAAAATACCAAAAATATAATTATCATCTCTATCAGATCTCACTATCGTAAGTGACCGTAAAGGGATTGACAACCCCTTATCGCGTTGGCTGCGAAGTTCTTATTTGTTTGTGCAGGTGCGAGGGACTCACGCGTGGTCTCCTACTGAATTGATACCTTGGTTCTCAAAAACTAAGGGAAATACTTACGCTACTGTGCTGCATCTCCCTTTCCTCTTTGAGGGAATACAACGCAAGCTCAAGAGGTAGCAAATACATGGTCTTGATAACCCGACACAGGTAGTAAAGGTAAATTCTCTTTATAGATTTGATGAAGGTGATATTCCTCGTTATAAGTCTGCTAGCCAATGTTTACATGAGTTTGGCAACTTTATTGTCAAATAAGCAAACTTCAATGCTTATGTTGGTAGACAATTGCAACGTAATGCTTATATGATTGAACGCTTGAGTGATTATATGTCTAGAGTTAAAGGTGAACTGAAACTCATTAGTAAACATGCTTCTATGGTTATCACTCAAGTAGAACAAGTACTTAAAGCACAAAATGATTTTATCAATGAATTAAATAGTAATAAAAATGATAATGTTGTTAGAGTTGTGACTAGAGGGGGCAGAATGACTCAGGAACCTCTATATCCCGAGGGCCAACCTAAGAGAATTGAGCAAGATTCTCAGAGAGCTAATGTAGATGCACCCAGTTCTTCTAAGAAGAAGAGAAAGAAAAATGATAGGACTTTGCATGCTTCTAGTGAACCTGTTGCTGACACACCTGAGAATCCAAATGATATCTTTATCTCTGATGCTGAAACACAATCTGGTAATGAACATGAACCTAGTGATAATGGTAATAATGATGTTCATGATGATGCTCAACCTAGCAATGACAATGATGTATAGATTGAACCTGCTATTGATCTTGATAACCCACAATCAAAGAATCAACGTTATGATAAGAGAGACTTTACTGCTAGGAAGCACAGTAAGGAAATAGAACCATGGGTTCATAAACCCATGCATTTTCCTCCTAAACCATCCAAGTAAAAGGATGATGAGGATTTTGAGCGCTTTGCTAAAATGATTAGACCTATCTTTTTGCGTATGCGTTTGACTGATATGCTCAAAACTAATCCGTATGCTAAGTATATGAAAGATATTATTACAAATAAAAGAAAAATACCTGAAGTTGAAATTTCCACCATGCTTGCCAATTATACATTTAAAGGTGAAATACCAAAGAAACTAGGAGATCCAGGAGTACCAACTATACCCTGTTCCATTAAAAGAAACTATGTTAAAACATCTTTATGTGATCTTGGAGCCGGTGTTAGTGTTATGCCTCTCTCTTTATATCGTAGAGTTGATTTGAATAAGTTGACACCTACTGAAATATCTTTACAAATGGCTGATAAATCAACTGCTATACCTGTCGGTATTTGTGAGGATGTGTCTGTTGTGGTTGCAAATGTTACTATTCTAACGGACTTTGTTATCCTTGATATTCTCTAGGACGATAGTATGTCAATTATCCTTGGTAGAGCCTTTTTGAATACTGCAGGGGCTGTTATTGATTGTAACAAAGGCAATGTCACTTTTCATGTCAATGGCAATGAGCATACGGTACACTTTCCGAGGAAACAACCCCAGGTCCATAGTATCAATTCTATTGAAAAAAATTCAACGATTACTATTGGAGGTTTTGAATTTCCTCTTCCTACTGTCAAGAAGAAATAAGATATTCTTATTGTTGGGGACAGACATATCCCCATTGAGGTAACCTAGTGTCATTCGAAAATTCTCCGGTTTCATGTTATTCGAAAAGAGTTTATTAACAAGACCTGATCAACCTTGTTAATGGATTCCTTTTGATGAGCATGAGATGGTTGAATTTAGAAAGCACAACTTTGTGTACCCTCCTTTTACTTTTTGTTAATTATATTAAATAAAGCAAAAATAGTATTTTCTGTCCGTTTTCAGAGTTATCCGTGCAATAAAAAAATACCGCGAAAATAAAAGTTCTCCAAATGCCCCGAAAATGAAATATGATTTTTTCCAGAATATTTAAGAATATTTGGCACTGGGAACACATCAGGGGGAGCCAGCACCTGGCCATGAGGGTACAAGGCGCGCCCACCCCCTGGGAGCGCCCCCTGCCTCATGGGCCCCACGTGGCTCCCCTCCACTTACTCCAGCACCCACGTACTCCTTCTTCCCCCCAAAAAAATCACCAACCAGCTCAAGCACGAGTTCTAGCTCATCTTGCTGCCATTTTCGATCTCCTTGCTCAAAGCTCCATTCACAAAACTGTTTGGGGAGATTGTTATTCGGTATGTGACTCCTCCAATGGTCAAATTAGTTTTTGTTCTAGTTCTTTATTTATTGCAATTTTTTGCTGCTTAGGTGACCCTGTTCTTGAGCTTGCATGTCAAATTTATGTGGTCCCAAGTAGTTCTAATGCATGATATAGTCTCTAAGAGCATCTCCAACAGCCGCGCGACGCGCCGCGCCCAAAAAAAACATATACCGCGCGCGCTTAGGCTGTTTTTCCGCGCCGCGCAGCGCTGGCTCCAGCAGCAGCGCTATAATGCAGCACGCGCGCGCCGCTCCAGCGGTGCGCAAAAATCCAGCGCGCGCAAAGCACATATACAGTTCAACAAATAGAAGAAAAACGATTAAACAAACAAAATAAATCAACAATAAATAGTTTACAACTGAAACAAATAGTTTTATCGTTCACAGTACAACAAATAATGCAATAAATAAACACAACCAATAGTTCATGAACAATACAATACATAAAATGCAATGAAATCATGCTCGTTGTTGTCCATGCCATGCCCACCACTCTTCAATCAGATCCTTCTGAAGATCATTGTGCGTTGCGGGACGCCGAATGGCATGATAGGAGGCAACAAAACGGGCTACCCTTTCAGCCCTCCGTCGCACTCGCACGGGATGTCCCAAGAGCTCATACTGTGAGTAGTCTAAATCTTGGCCACGCTCATTCTCGATGATCATGTTGTGCATGATCACACAAGCGTGCATTATGTACCAAAGCATTTTTTTTATCCCAAAATCTAGCCGGTCCTCTCACAATAGCAAATTGGGCTTGCAAAATCCCAAATGCTCTCTCGACATCTTTTCTAGCAGCTGCCTGAGCATTGTGGAAATCAAGATTTTTCTTACCTTCTGGCTTTTTCAACGGCTTCACGAAGGTTTGCCACTTTGGATAGATGCCATCCGCTAGATAATAGCCATAGTTGTACGTATGGCCATTTGCTACAAACTGAACCGGTGGCAACTCACCATTCGCAATCTTATTCATCAGTGGTGACCGGTTGACAACATTGATGTCATTCAAAGATCCAGGCATTCCAAAGAATGCATGCCATATCCAAGTCTCCTGATCGGCCACCGCTTCAAGGATTATAGTGGAACCCTTTTTTTGGCCGTGGAATTGCCCATGCCATGCCTTTGGACAATTCTTCCAACTCCAATGCATGCAATCTATTGAGCCAAGCATGCCAGGAAAGCCGCGAGATTTGTTCATCGCCAATAGCCTTGCGGCGTCTTCAGCAGTGGGAGATCTCAAATACTCCTCGCCAAACACTTGCACAATTCCCACTGCAAAGCGCTTGACACACATGATGGCTTGGCTCTCACCCATAGCCAAGTGATCATCAACTAGATCGGCCGGGATACCGTATGCCAACATACGCAAAGCGGGTGTCACCTTCAGAAAGGTGCTATGCCCGAGCTCTCCAGCAGCATTCCTCCTTTGCTGGAAAAAACGGTCATGAATCGCTAGTTTCTCTGCAATGCGCTTGAACAAGTCTGTGCTCATCCTAAACCGGCGACGAAAATATGACTCCGGGTATGTGGGATTCTCCACGAAATAGTTCTTCATCAATCTGTTATGGGCATCAATCCTATCTCTCCAAATTTTTTCCCGACCCATAACCGAACCACCGTGCTTCGGTTTTTTATTGATATGCATTGCTATGATCATTGCAAGATCCTCCTCCTCTTCCATATCAAATTCATCTTCGGATGAATCATGCGACGAACTCATCTACAATGCTCAATACTATACTATCAAAACTACGATTCAAAATATGCACCAAATTCAGTTTGAAGCAATACATACCTTGTAGGTTTTTTGTCGAACACCTTGCGGGCGCGGTGCGGAAGCGAGCCGTCGGCGCTGTTCCTCGGACGTCGGAGGCGCGCGAGGTCCGGTCGGACTAGGAGGGGGTGGGGCGGAAGTGCAGCGGCGCGGGGAGGCCGGCGAAGCGCCTGAACGGTCGCCGGCGGGCGCGGGAGGCGGGCGCCAGTGGAGGCAGACCGGGAAGCGCGAGTCGCCGGCGGGCGCGGGGGCGGCGCCGGGATAGGCTGGGGAAGAGGTCGCCGGGGCGCGAGCGGCGGCGGCGGCGCGGCCGGATGGGGAGCGAGCGCGGGAGAGCAACGAGCGCGGTAGAAGAAATGAGAGTTCGCGCGCGCGCGAGAGTGTGCTGCGCGCGGAAGTGAACGCACCAAATCAACAGCGCGGGATGGGGCATTCACCAGCGCGCCCAACTCGTTTTAGCGCGCGCGCATTTTTTGCGCGCCCGCTGGAGCTGTGCGACGCGTTGCGCGCGCGCTAAAATGGCGTTTTTTCCGGCGCGACGCTAGTATAGCGCGGCTGTTGGAGATGCTCTAAGCACTTGTGGGAGTAGTTGCTATCAATCTTGTTGAGTTTGGTTCAATTTTATTTTCAGTCACTAAAAATTTCAGAAATTTTCAGAGGAAGAAAATGATGAGGAGATTGTTGAGAGGCTCTTCTAGTCAAAGCTCAAAGGATAAACAGAAGGAGGAGAATAAGAATCCCAAATACAATCTTCCTCGCATTACGGAAGTTCGGCCGTGTGAATGGCCTTGCAATGAGTTCTTGGAAGCAGCCGGGATTTATAAAGACTTCTATTATTTGGCGGAAAATGCAGGCCTCACCGACTTCCTCCACGACTAGTGCGAACAGTATCTCTTGCTCACAAATATTTTCACGCAGAACTTTCATTTTCATGCTAAGAAATCACCACCTTCGGTGGAGTTTCAATTATATGATGAAGTTAAGGAGATGTCGTTCTATGAATTTTGTCAAGTGTGTAAGATACCCTTTGCTGGTAGTCTAGAGGAACCACATCATAAGGATGTTGAGGGGTTTATCGATATGATAGCTGTAGGGGAAACGAGGGAAGTTTCAGGGGCAAGAATTACTAGTATACACTTTCCTGTTCTACGCTACTTTGTGATATTTTCTAGTAGATGCATTAATTGTAAAGATGAGGCTTGCCACATGTGCGTACCAGATCTTAGTGTCCTCAAAAGTGCGGTATTAGGTGATAGACAATATAATTTGGGGGCCATTGTTGCACGTAGGTTACATCTTAACGGTTTGAATGGCGATTTGTTTGGTGGAATTTTTGCAACTCGCTTGGCCAATTATCTTCATGTGCCCATACACGAGAACGATGCGAAGTTGCCTCCTACTTATCTAGATTTTAATGCCATGATTCGCCATCAGTTCGTTGACAGGGATGAACAATCCCTCCAGTATCGACTAATATTTGACAGGCGTCGCACTGTCCATATTGTTCTCCCTGCTCCTACTTTCTTTGACTTTCAGGCAAAAGGGAGATATATTATAACCAGGGAGGAGGCGAATGAGTATGAGGAGAGGACGAAGGCGACTCGTCTTCAAGATGCAGCTCGTCAGGTAGTAGCCGCTGCATCTCAGTATAACCCAACTACGTCTTTGGATATCCGTCAAGCCAGTACTGGCCATAGACCAACTTAGGCCAAAAGCCTAAGCTTGGGGGAGTATGTATTTCTCACCGACATTACATTCATGTCCACACATTCATCATAGTAGTCAGTGCCCATACTTTTTCATTGTACTATCCATGCTAGTTTCATTTCTTTTCTTAGTCTTTTTCTTGTGTGTTAGAAAAACCTTAAGATTTTTTTAGTTGTAGCTATTAGCTAGTTTACTTTCCATGCTTGTAGTAGTGGTAATTAAAAGAAAACCCAAAAAGAATTCTCGTTCTTATTTTGCTTGTTGGGAGCTTTCCTGTGTAAATAGTTTCTTTTCCTTTCTTTGGTGGTCAAGAGGAGAAGACCATGATGAAAATGTTTAGTGGCTCTCATATGCATTACTGTTGATTTAACCAAGAGTCATATTACTTTATCTTCTCCCTTGTATTAAATGCTTGCAGATTCTAGCTTAGTCCAATGCACATGCACTATTATTATTATCCACATCATTTGGTCGTGCGAGTGAAAGGCAATAATGATGATATGTGATGAATTGATTGAGATGAGAAAAGCTAGTATGAACTCGACCTCTCTTGTTTTTGTAAATATGAAAGTTCATCGTTCCCGATTCAGCCTATTATGAATGAAACATGCTTGTAATGACAATTAGAGATCATAGCTGCTCATGCCATGCTTAATTAGGTAAGAGTTTATAATGGTTTACCTTGCGTGCCAACATGATATTAAAAATAGTTGTGATGAGGTATGATAGGGTGCTCCTTTGAACGATTCAAGTGGATTGACTTGGCACATGTTCAAGCATGTAGTTTAAACAAAATCAACATAGCCTCCACGATATTTATGTTCATGGTGATTTATAACCTACTCATGCTTGCATTCATTGTTGATTAATTTTAATGCATGTTCATGACTATTGTCGCTCTCTAGCTGGTCGCTTCCCAGTCTCTTTCTAGCCTTCACTTGTACTAAGCGGGAATACTGCTTGTGCATCCACTTCCATGAACCCCGAAGGTTTTCCTTATGAGTCCACCATACCTTCCTATATGCGGTATCTACCTGCCATTCCAAGTAAATTTGTATGTGCCATACTCCAAACCTTCAAATGAAATTCTGTTTTGTATGCTCGAACATCTCATGTATCAACTAGGGTCGTCTATATCTTCCATGCTAGGTGGGTTATTCTCACGATGAGTGTACTCTGCTCATCATTCATGAGAAAATGGCTGGTAACCGGGATGCCCAGTCCCATGCTCAAATCATAATAACTAAACAAAACTCCCCCAGGGCTGTTGTTGGTATGGATGGTACCCGTTGTTTCGGGCCAGCCATGGAGTGTGCTTGTTGGTTGTTGGGGGAGTATAAACTTTACCATTCTGTTTGGGAACCGCCTATAATGTGTGTAGCATGGAAGATATCGAGATCTCTTGGTTGTTATGTTGACAATGAAAGTATACCGCTCAAAATATTATTCATCTCTATTTCAAAATCGAGCTCTGGCACCTCTACAAATCCCTGCTTCCCTCTGCGAAGGGCCTATCTATTTACTTTTATGCTGAGTCATCATCCTCTTCTTAAAAAAGCACCTGTTGGAGAGCACCGCTGTCATTTGCACGTATTGCTATTAATTTACATTGAGTATGATTGTGAATGGATCTCTTTTACCATGAATTACAATGTCTAGTCAGTCCTTCATCTTCAGAGGTGCTCTGCATTTATGTTTTGCGGTCTCATAAAGGGCTAGCGAGATACCATCTTGTCATATCATATTATGATTGTTTTGAGAAAGCGTTGTCATCCAAGGTTTATTATTGTTGCTTGCTAGTTGATTATGCCATTGATATGAGTAGACATGAGACCTGAAAGTTATTGTGAATGTGGTTAGTTCATAATCTTTGTTGAAATGTTGGCTTTACATATCTGCAACAATAAGAGAAAACAGAGTTTGTCAAAGTTTCTTTATCACTTTCAGTTTATCAACTGAATTGCTTGAGGACAAGCGAAGGTTTAAGCTTGGGGGAGTTGATACGTCTACAACGCATCTACTTTTCCAAACACTTTTGCCCTTGTTTTGGACTCTAACTTTCACGATTTGAATGGAACTAACCCGGACTAACATTGTTTTCAGCAGAACTGCATGGTGTTAATTTTGTGCAGAAATAAAAGTTCTCGGAATGACCTGAAAATCAACGGAGAATTATTTTGGAATATATAAAAAATACCGGCGGAAGAAACCAGACCGGGGGGCCCACACCCTGTCCACGAGGGTGGGGGGCGCGCCCCCCTGCCTCGTGGGCCCCCTGACGCTCCACCGACCTTAGCTCTGACTCCATATATTCACTTTCGCGGAAAAAAATCAAAGAGAAGGATTCATCGCGTTTTACGATACAAAGCCACCGCCAAGCCCTAATCTCTCTTGCGAGGGCTGATTTGGAGTCCGTTCGGGGCTACGAAGAGTGGAGATCATCACCGTCGTCATCATGAACCTTCCTCCATCAACAATTCCATGATGCTCACCGTCGTGCGTGAGTAATCCCATCGTAGGCTTGCTGGACAGTGATGGGTTGGATGAGATTTACCATGTAATCGAGTTAGTTTTGTTAGGGTTTGATCCCTATTATCCATTACGTTCTAAGATTGATGTTGCTATGACTTTTCCATGCTTAATGCTTGTCACTAGGGCCTGAGTGCCATGATTTCAGATCTGAACCTATTATGTTTTCATGACTATGTGTGTGTTCTTGATCCTATCTTGCAAGTCAATAGTCACCTACTGTGTGTTATGATCCGACAACCCCGAAGTGACTATAATCGGGACCACTCCCGGCGATGACCGTAGTTTGAGGAGTTCATGTATTCACTATGTGTTAATGCTTTTGTCCGGTACTCTATTAAAAGGAGACCTTAATATCCCTTAGTTTCCAATAGGACCCCGCTGCCACGGGAGGGTAGGACAAAAGATGTCATGCAAGTTCTTTCCCATAAGCACGTCTGACTATATTCGGAATACATGCCTACATTGCATTGATGAACTGGAGCTAGTTCTGTGTCACCCTAAGTTAT
Organism: Secale cereale; assembly: GCA_902687465.1. Classification (NCBI taxonomy): domain Eukaryota; kingdom Viridiplantae; phylum Streptophyta; class Magnoliopsida; order Poales; family Poaceae; genus Secale; species Secale cereale. The sequence continues at coordinate 261,213,555 of LR738710.1, read as the reverse complement.
AACTATTACATGAAGAATCGCATCCGACATAGTTATCCATCACTGATCCAATGCCTACGAGCTTTTCACATATTGCTTGTTGCTTAGTTATTTTACCGCTGCTACTATTACAATCACTACAAAAACTGCTATCGTTACTTTGCCACTGTTACCGTTACTTCCATATTACTTTGCTACTAAATTACCTTGCTGCAGATATGAAGTCTTCCAGGTGTGGTTGAATTTACAACTCAACTGCTAATACTTGAGAGTATTCTTTGGCTCCCCTTGTGTCGAATCAATAAATTTGGGTTGAATACTCTACCCTCGAAAACTATTGCGATCCCCTACACTTGTGGGTTATCAACACCCTCGGAGATACCTGCAGAGCACCTTTATAGTCACCCAGTTACGTTGCGACGTTTGGTACACACAAGGTACTCCTCCAGTGTCAGTGAGTTGCATGATCTCATGGTCACAGGAACATATACTTGACATGCAGAAAATGATAGCAATAAACTTGACACGATCATATGTTACGTTCATAGTTTGGGTCGCGTCCATCACATCATTCTCCTAATGATGTGACCTCGTTATCAAATGACAACTCATGTCAATGGTAGGAAACCATAACCACCTTTGATCAACGAGCTAGTCTGGTAGAGGCTGACCAGGGATATATTGTCGTCTATGCATCGACACATGTATTTGAGTTTCCAATCAATACAATTATAGCATGGATAATAAACGATTATCATGAACATAGAAATATGATAATAACCAATTTATTATTGCCTCTAGGGCATATTTTCAATAGTCTCCCACTTGCACTAGAGTCAATAATCTAGTATTACATGGTAATGAATGTAACACCCATGCAGTCCTGGTGTCGATCATGTTTTGCCCGTGGAAGAGGTTTAGTCAATGGATCTATAACATTTAGATCTGTGTGTACTTTGCAAGTGTTTATGTCCTCCTCCTTGATCGAATCGCGGATGGAATTGAAGCGTCACTTTATGTGTCTGGTCCTCTTGTGAAACCTTGGTTCCTTGGCTAGAGCAATGGCACCAGTGTTGTCATAGAACATAGTCATTGGGTCCAGTGCACTGGGCACAATTCCAAGATCTGTCATGAACTGCTTCATCCAGACAGCTTCCTTTGCTACCTCTGAGGCATCTATGTACTCCACTTCACATGTAGAATCAGCTACCACACTTTTCTTGGAAATGCACCAGCTTACCGCTCCCCCATTAAGAATATATAAGTATCTGGTTTGAGACTTAGAGTCATCCGGATCAGTGTCAAAGCTTGCATCGACGTAACCCTTTACGACGAGCTCTTGATCACCTCCATAAACGAGAAACATTTCCTTAGTACTTTTCAGGTACTTAAGGATATTCTTGACCGCTGTCCGGTGCTCAATTCTAGGATTACTTTGAAACCTTCCCACCATACTTATGGCAAGGCTGACATCTGGTCTTGTGCACAACATTGCATACATGATAGAGCCTATGGCTGAAGCATAGGGGATGACACTCATCTTTTCTCTATCCTCTGTAGTCGCTGGGCATTGAGTCTTACTCAACTTCGCACCTTGCAAAACAGGAAAGAACCCCTTCTTGGACTGATCCATTTTGAACTTCTTCAAAATCTTATCAAGGTATGTTCTTTGTGAAAGTCCTATTAAGCGTCTCGATCTATCTCTATAGATTTTGATGCCTAATATGAAAGCAGCTTCTCCTAGGTCCTTCATTGAAAAACTCTTGTTCAAATATTCCTTCACGTTTTTCAAAAGTTCTATATTGTTTCCAATCAGCAATATGTCATCCACATATAATATTAGAAATGCTATAGAGCTCCCACTCACTTTCTTGTAAATACAAGCTTCTCCAAAAACTTATATAAACCCAAACGCTTTGATCACCGCATCAAAGCAAAGATTCCAACTCCAAGATGCTTGCACCAGTCCATAAATGGATCGCTGGAGTTTGCACACTTTGTCAGCATTCTCTGGATCGACAAAACCTTCTGGTTGCATCATATACAACTCTTCCTTAAGTAAACCGTTAAGGAACGCTGTTTTGACATCCATCTGCTAGATTTCATAATAAAAAAATGCAGCTATTGCCAACATGATTCTGACAGACTTAAGCATCGCTACGGGTGAGAAAGTCTCATCATAGTCAACTCCTTGAACTTGTGAAAACCCCTTTGCCACAAGTCGAGCTTTATGGACGGTGACATTACCGTCCGCGTGTGTCTTTTTCTTGAAGATCCATTTATCCTGAATGGCCTTTCGCCCTTCAGGTAATACTTCCAAAGTCCATACTTTATTTTCATACATGGATCCCATCTCAGATTTCATGGTCTCTAACCATTTGTTAGAATCCAGGCCCACCATCGTGTCTCCATAGCTCGTAGGTTCATCATTGTCCAACAACGTGACCTCTAAGACAGGGTTACCGTACCACTCAGGAGCAGAACGTATCCTTGTCGACCTACGAGGTTCGATAGTAACTTGATCTGAAAGTTCATGATGACCATCATTAATTTCATCTTCTACTGATGTAGGTGCCACATAAACTTCTTTCTGCACCGTGCTACTATCTGGTTGAAGTGAAGGTTCAACAATCTCATCAAGTTCTATCTTCCTCCCACTCAATTCTTTCGAGAGAAACTCTTTCTTGAGAAAGGACCCATTCTTAGCGACAAACACTTTGCCCTCGGATATGAGATCGAAGGTATACCCAACCGTCTCCTTTGGGTATCCTATGAAGACGCATTTTTCTACTTTGGGTTCAAGCTTTTCTGGCTGAAGCGTTTTGACATAAGCATCCAGCCACAAACCTTAAGAAACGATAACTTAGGTTTCTTGCCAAACCATAGTTCATACACCGTCGTGTCTACGGACTTAGATGGTGCCCTATTTAAAGTGAATGCAGTTGTCTCTAACGCATAGCCACAAAATGATAATGGCACGACAAGAGACATCATAGAACGCACCATATCCAATAAGGTACGATTACGATGTTCGGACACACCATTACGCTGTGGTGTTCTAGGTGGCGTCAACTGTGAAACACTTCCACATTGTCTTAAGTGATTGCCAAACACATAACTCAGATATCCCCCCTCGATCGGATCGTTGGAATTTAATCTTCTTGTTACAATGATTCTCGACTTCACTCTGAAATTGCTTGAACTTTTCAAATGTTTCACACTTATGCTTCATTAAGTAAATATACCCATATCTACTCAAATCATCGGTGAAGGTGAGGAAATAACGGTATCCACCGAGCGCGTCAATACTCATTAGACCGCACACATTAGTATGTATGATTTCCAACAAGTCACTTTCCTGTTCCATTGTACCAGAAAACGGGGTTTTGGTCATCTTGCCCATGAGGCATGGCTCGCAAGTGTCAATTGATTCAAAATCAAGAGACTCCAAAAGTCCATCAACATGGAGTTTCTTCATGCGTTTTACTCCAATATGACCCAAGCGGCAGTGCCACAAGAAAGTGGTAGTATCATTACCAATTCTACATATTTTGGCAGCAATGTTGTGAACATGTGTATCACCACTATCAAGATTCAATAAGAATAAACCCATCACAATGGTTGCATGACCATAAAAGATATTACCCATATAAATAGAACAACCATTATTCTTTTATTTAAATGAGTAACCGTCTCGCATTAAGCAAGATCCAGATATAACGTTCATGCTCAATGCAGGAACTAAATAACAATTATTCAGGTCTATAACTAATCCCGATGGTAATCGAAGAGCAAGCGTGCCGATGGTGATCACATCAACCATGGAACCATTTCCCACGGGCATCTTCACATCGTCCTTCGCCAGCCTCCGTCTATTCTGTAGTTCCTATTTAGAGTTGCAAATGTGAGCAACCACACTGGTATCAAATACCCGTGCACTACAATGAGAGCTAGTTAGGTACACATCAATAACATGTATATCATATATACCTTTGTTGGCCCCCTTCTTGTCAGCCAGATAGTTGGGGCAATTCCGCTTCCAGTGGCCAGTTCCCTTGCAATAGAAGCACTCAGTTTCTGGCTTGGGTCCAGCCTTGGGTTTCTTCACGGGAGGAGCAACTGCCCTGCCACCTTTCTTGAAGTTTCCCTTCTTTCCTTTTCTCTTCTTGAAACTAGTGGTTTTATTGACCATCAACACTTGATGCTCCTTCTGGATGTCTGACTCAGCAACTTTCAACATCGTGAACAGCTCAGAGACTGACCTATTCATCCCTTGCATGTTATAGTTAAACACAAAGATCTTGTAGCTAGGTGGTAGCGATTGAAGAACTTTGTCAGTGATCGCCTCAGGCGGGAGCTCAACTCCCAATCAGCCATATGGTTGTAGTAGCCAGACATTCTGAGTATGTGCTCACTGACAGAAGTGTTCTCCTCCATTTTGCAGGTGTAGAACTTATAGGAGGTCTCATACCTCTCGATCCGGGCATTTTTCACAAAAATAAAATTCAACTCCTGGAACATCTCATATGCTCCATGACGTTCAAAACGCCTTTGAAGACCCGGTTCTAAGCCATACAACATGGCGCACTGAACTATTGAGTAGTCATCAACATGCGACTGCCAGATGTTCATAACGTCCACAAACGCGGGAGCGGGTGGCGTATCAAGCGGTGAATCAAGGAGATAAACCTTTTGGGCAGCCATGAGGATAATCCTCATATTATGGGCCCAGTCCACAAAGTTACTTCCATCATCTTTCAGCTTAGCTTTCTCTAGGAACGCATTGAAATTCAGGGGAGCTACTACGCGAGCCATTGATCTACAACATAAATTTGCAAAGACAACTTAGACTATTGTTCATGATAAATGAGTTCAATTAATCTTATTACTTAAGAACTCCCACTCAAATTAACATCCCTCTAGTTGTCCGAGTGTAACATGATCCAAATTCACCAACCCAAGGCCGATCATCACGTGAGATGAGGTGGTTTCAATGGTGAACATCGCCATGTTGATCATATCTACTATATGACTTATGTTCGACCTTTCGGTCTCTTGTGCTCCGAGGCCATGTCTGTACATGCTAGGATCGTCAAGTTTAACCCAAGTGTTCCGCATGTGCAAAACGGGCATGCACCCGTTGTATGTGAACGTAGAGTTTATCACACCCGATCATTGATGACCCACAACCGTAAGGGATCTATTGCAGCGTTTTCGATAAGTAAGAGTGTCGAACCCAACGAGGAGCAGAAGGTATTGATAAGTCATTCTGAGCAAGAAATTACTGCAAGCACTGAAAGATAACTTTTTAGGGGTTTTCTCGGTATAAGCAACAGGAAAGTAAAAGCAAGTAATGTAAAAGGTACTGAGAGTAACAAGTGGCCCAATCCTTTCTTAGCAAAGGAGAGGCCTAGCAACTGAACTTATAAAGACTAAAGCGTTCTTGAGGACACACGGGAGAGGTAGTCATGTGCTTTCACCATATTCTATATCGATACTATGTTATGTGTTGATAAGTGTTGAGTGGGTGGATCTATGCTAGTACACTCTCTAGACTAAGATGAGTGCACTCTTATGATTAAACACCTTGCAAGCATCCGCAAATACAAGATAGAATTTAAGGCAAAAGCCTAACCATAGCAATACGATCGAGGATCCATTATTCCCTTATGCAAAAGCGTGCGAACTGGGGTTCAGGTTTCTGTCACTCCGGCAACCCACCATAAGCATTCTTTATACACAATGTATTCTCCTAGGTCCTTAATAAGGCGAAGTGTTGGGTGTTCGACTCATACAACACCACTAGTAGAATGACAACACAACTTAAGTATCAAACAACACATATTACTTCAACAGCATATGACTACTAACAACAAGACTTTCCCCATGTCCTCAAGAACTAAGATAACTACTCACGAGACATAAAGGAGATCATGATCAGTGGGGATAAATAGGTGATAAAAAATCTGGACATAATAATATTTCTCCAACAAAACTCAATAGCATTCACCACAAAGTAGTAATCAACACCGATGGAGTAGAGAGGATAGGTAGTACGAGTTACAACACAAGTTACGATTGTAAGATGAGATTTGGATGAAGATGGAGATGGTGCTGGTGTTGGGGATGATGTTGATGATGATCTCGATGATGCCCGTGACGATGGTGATGACGATGGCGACGATCTCCCCTTCCGGGAGGTGATCTCCCCGGCGGAATCTGCCCGCCGGAGATGGCTTTTTCTTCTCTGTAGGTTTCCGCCACGGAGCGGCGGCGGAACTCCGTAAAAATTCCCGTCTCTAGGGTTTTTGGATAACGGGGAGCATATATGCAAAAGGGGGCGGCCAGAGGTGGGCCAGGGGCTCCAGGCGACCCCCCGGCGCGGCCAGGGGGGCGCCCCCAGGCTGCCTGCGCACCCTGTGGCCCCCCTCTTGTTGCCCTTTCGTGTGCCTTCGTGATCCATTTGAAAAATATCTCCCGTCAATTTTCAGGTAATTTGGAGGTATTCTTCTTCAGCAACTCAGCGTCCACTTTTTACTGCTGAATCCTGCGTCTGCTGCTTCGGCATCGGAAAGTTTGCAAACTGTGTAAAATAGACCAAAACAACATAAGAACATCACCGTAACGTGAAATATATCAATGAATAAGGATAAATTATGATACAAAATAGTGATGCATTTTGGACGTATCAACACCCCCAAGCTTAGACCTCGCTTGTCCCCAAGCGAATATGAACTCGGTAAACCTGTCCACAAGTTTAGAGAGTGAAGTGTCGATAAATAGAATATGGACAAGAAGCTTCATAGTTTCTTTACCAACTCAAATATCCTCAACAGCAATATTCAACTCATAAAGCCCTTATAAAAGAGTGATAACACTTATATTCGAAAGTAGGGCTAAGGAAACTCATTATATCATGACAAACATGTCCTTTGGTCAAAGAACAACAAATAGATTTAACTTTTGCTCTTATATTTTGATGAGATCAATTGAAGCTTTTTGAAATAACATGTTAATAGGCATGAAGTGAAAGTGTTAACATAAAGGAAGATATTTGCCTTAGCTGGGCATGACAAACAACTTACTTATCGAATGATAATGTCAACAAGGATATGATATGACAAATCTTAATGCGGCTTTATATGAATGAATCCTTATCAACATCAAACGTCTGCTCTCTTTGAGAAATAGAAGGAAGTAGAAATAACTGACTCAACTTAAAATTAAAAGACAGGCCCTGTTCTAGGGTAGTAGGGAAAACTCCTGTGCTATCCTCAAATCAAACAGAATGAAAACAAGTTTTGAGAGGTGCATGATTTGTCAACGAATGCTAATAGATAACTCAATTGCTTTTTGAGCTGGACAAGTTTCGAGGAACGGCTCCCGCACGAGGACGATAACATCCTCTTATTCTCCTTTGTTTATCACTGCCAAAGTTTTCTGATTTCTAATGAACAAAGCGTGAAGGAGGGTTTGTTTGTTATATTATTTTTAAGCCGGGCGCACTCTTTGCCAGTTCCTTCTCGTATTATGGGTTTGCACATTAGACATGCAATCCCGGGGTGAAGCTTGTCCAACTCAAGAAGACCATGAATTAGCTATTACTTCCTCATGAGCTAAAACAGAGGCACAAAACAAAAGATTTTGAACATTTAAGGATAACACATAAATTATATACTTTTAGGAGGTGGTAGTGTAATACCACGAGTAGGTAGGTATGGTGGACTCATATGGAAGGTATTGGTTTTAAGGGTATGGATGCACAAGCAGAATACCGCTTAGTACAGAGTTAGGCTAGCAAAGGTTTTGAGAGAGCAGACGACTGATGATGACTAAGATGCAAAGCAATATAAAGCATGAACATTGAAATAAGCATAACACATCAAGTTGTCTTCCTTGTCAGCATAACACTTCAAGCATAATAACATAAAGGTTTTGGCTATGTTGATACTTTAAGGAAATCATGCTTGTTGTTATGACCAAAGCTATGTTTGCCAAGATTAAATAAAGTTTTCACAGCCATACCTGATATAAGGTCAATACTCCCCATAAGAATCATCATATAAGGTCGATTGCGTGAAGAGAATACCGAGTGCAGCAAAAGGAACCAATAAACTTCTCATTAATATTCCATCATGGACGACTCCACACTCACAGATACAATTCTTCACCGAAGGAGTGATAGACCTCAATGCACACACCTATCTCATATAATAACCTCCCTAGACATGATACGACTCTACTTGACTCTAAAAGACAAAAGGTAAAGATAAAGATACCGGGCACTCCCCCAAGCTTGGAACAAGCCAAGGGAATGCCATTACCCCAAGAGATTTCACTCATCATCCTTGTTGGCGTTGATCAAGTAGTCCTTGGTGAAACGCTTCCATGGAAGGGGTTCTCCAGTCTCATATGAGAAGCTCGTCTCCTGAATCCTGCATTCAGCACCCAAACCCATGCGCAAAAACCTTAGTTCATACTCACAGTTCTGGTTATGTAGATCATTAATTTGCCCTTGGAGCTCTATAATTCTTTCTTCAGACGCGGTGATGCTTTTCCACATCTCGTTCATCTCCTTCAGGAAGTAGTTCTTCAGCTCGTTGGTGATGTTAAAGTTAGCTTCAACACCACGCTCGATCATCTTCTTGTACTCGAAGACTTCTTGCTCCACTTCTTCCAGCCTGGCCTGGATGCTCCCCTCCTTGATAGGTCCCTTCAGATCTTCTTGATGAAGGACACCGTCCTCCATCCGAACAACCTGAGGGTGCTTCTTCACCTCAGCGAGGTAAGGGTTGATGACGTTGACGACGAACTTGTCCTTAGGGGAGCTTGGAGAAGCCATGGCACCTAAATTCAGCTGAAAGATTCCCTGGCAGAAACAGATCGAAGAGAAAACACGCGAAAACGCAAGATATGTTGCCGGAACAATCCGGGCAAATATATAGGAAAAATTTATGCACAGAAAGGAAGGTAACGGACCAAAGCGGGGTCGGAGACGGACTCCCGGGTGTCCAGGCGGCCTCCCGGCGCGGCCCAGGGGGGGCGCGCCAGGGGGGCCCCTGGACCCCCTGGAGGTCGTCTCCGGCTCCACTTAGGCTCAGAATTGTACTAATTTTGCAAAAACTCGTAATACAGAACTTTTATGGTGGTTCGCGATGTTTCCTTACCGTACTACATACCTTTCCTTTATTCTGCTTCTGCTGGCGTCTGAAACAGGGCTGCAACATGTTCTTCGTGAGTTGTTGTGTATATTATATTCACATCAACATTGACAGGGTCTCCTGCTATGTAATGTTTAAGTCTTTGCCCATTCACAACTTGAGGTTTGGTGCCTTCAAAATTATTAATCTTAATTGCACCAGACCGATAAACTTCTTCAATATGAAATGGTCCTTCCCACCTGGAAAGTAGTTTACCTGGAGAAAACCTGAAACGGGATCTAAACAACCAAACTTTATCACCAACATTAAATTCACGTTTCAGAATCTTCCTATCATGCCACTTTTTTACCTTTTCCTTGAACATTTTAGCGCTCTCGTAAGCTTCACTTCTCCATTCATCTAGAGAAGTCAAGTTCATGAGACGCTTCTCACCAGCTAATTTTGGGTCAGCATTAAGCTCTCTAACAGCCCAGAAAGCTTTGTGCTCTAACTCTAATGGCAAATGGCAAGCCTTGCCATACACCATCTTATAGGGGGACATGCCCATGGGGTTTTTGTAAGCAGTTCTATATGCCCACAAAGCATCTCCTAACTTATTTGACCAGTCCTTTCTATTTCTGTTTACTGTCTTCTGCAAGATCAACTTAATCTCTCTATTGGTGAGCTCAACTTGCCCACTAGTTTGAGGATGATATGGTGAAGCGATTCTATGATTAACATCGTATTTAGCCAAAGCTTTTCTAAAAGCTCCGTGCGTGAAGTGTGATCCCCCATCAGTCATGAGATACCTTGGTACACCAAACCTAGGAAAAATTACATCTTTAAGCATTTTCAAAGATGTCTTGTGATCAGCACTTTCAGTGGGGATTGCTTCAACCCACTTGGTCACATAATCAACAGCTACTAAAATGTGAGTGTACTTGTGCGAAGAAGGAAAAGGCCCCATAAAATCAAAACCCGAACAATCGAAAGGTTCAATCACTAGTGAGTAATTCATAGGCATCTCATTCCTTCTACTAATGTTACCAACTCTCTGACATTTATCACATGCTAAAACATAATTTCTAGCATCTTTAAAGAGAGTAGGCCTATAAAAACCTGATTGAAGAACCTTATGTGCAGTCCTCTCACCGGCATGATGTCCTCCATAGGGACTATCATGACACCATCTGAGAATGTCCTTCTGCTCATGTTCCGGAATGCATCTTCTCACGATCCCGTCGGGACCTTCTTTGAAAAGATGTGGGTCATCCCAAAAGTAGTGCCTCAAATCATGAAAGAACTTCTTCCTTTGCTGAAATGTTAGACCTGGAGGCAAATACTTTGCAACAATAAAATTAGCATAATCTGCATACCAAGGATCGGAAAGAGATTGTATTTTTACAACGGCAAGTTGCTCGTCTGGAAAACTATCGTTAACTGGGATGGGGTCGTGCGGTATATCTTCCATCCTTGAAAGATTGTCCGCCACCGGATTGTCTTCCCCTTTCCTATCAACAATCTGCAAATCAAATTCTTGAAGAAGGAGTACCCATCTGATAAGACTTGGCTTGGCATCCTTCTTTGTCATAAGATACTGAATGGCAGCATGATCAGTATGAATAATAACTTTGGAATCAACAATATACTGCCTAAACTTATCACAAGCAAAAACTACAGCTAAGAATTCCTTCTCAGTAGTAGCATAATTCCTTTGAGCACTATCAAGGGTTTTACTAGCATAATGTATAACATTCAATTTCTTATCAACTCTTTGTCCTAAAACAGCTCCAACAGCAAAATCACTTGCATCACACATAATCTCAAAAGGTAAATTCCAGTCAGGTGGTTGTACTATAGGAGCAGTTATTAAAGCTTTCTTAAGGACTTCAAAAGCTTCCTTACAATTTTCATCAAATACAAAAGGAACATCCTTCTAGAGAAGATTAGTGAGGTGTCTCGAGGTTTTAGAAAAGTCTTTAATAAATCTTCTATAAAAACCTGCATGACCGAGAAAACTGCGAATACCTTTGCTGTCCCTTGGATAGGGCATCCTCTCAATAGCTTCGATCTTAGCCTTGTCCACTTCAATTCCCCTTTCGGAAATCTTGTGACCAAGAACAATTCCTTCATTAACCATAAAGTGGCACTTTTCCCAGTTGAGTACCAAATTTGTCTCCTCGCATCTCTGCAAAACTTTATTAAGGTTGTGAAGACAATGGTCAAAAGAAGTTCCATAGACGGAGAAATCGTCCATGAAGACTTCCATAATATCCCCGCAGAAACCATGAAAGATAGCAGACATACACCTTTGAAAAGTAGCAGGGGCATTACATAAACCAAAAGGCATACGCCTGTAAGCATAAGTACCAAAGGGCCAAGTAAAAGTGGTCTTCTCTTGATCGACAGTGTTAACATGAATTTGAGAGAAGCCAGAATAACCATCGAGATAACAAAAGTGGGTATTTTTGGATAACCTTTCAAGCATTTGGTCGATGAACGGCAACGGATAGTGATCCTTCCTGGTTGCCTTGTTCAACTTCCTGTAATCAATACACATTCTATATCCAATAATAATTCTCTGAGGTATTAATTCATTTTTATCATTAGGAACCACAGTTGTACCTCCTTTCTTAGGAACACAATGTACCGGACTTACCCACTTACTATCAGCTATAGGGTAGATAATACCTGCGGCTAGAAGCTTGAGAATCTCAGTTCTCACGACATCCATCATCTTCGGGTTCAACCGTCGTTGATGATCAACAACTGGTTTAGCATCAGGCTCAAGGTTGATAGTATGTTGACAGATAGATGGACTAATCCCCTTAAGGTCATCAAGGGTATAGCCAATTGCGCCTCGATGTTTACGAAGTACTTCCAATAATCGCTCTTCTTCATATCCTGAAAGGTTAGAATTGATAATAACAGGATATACTTTCTTTTCATCTAAATAAGCATACTTGAGCGTATCGGGCAGAGGTTTAAGATCGAACACCGGATCTTCTTTCGGTTTTGATAAAATTCCCAAAGGTTCAACCGGAAGGTTGTGCTTCAGGATAGCAGGCTGCCTCAAGAATATTTCATCTAGTTCATTTCTTTCCTGCATATGCAAATCATTCTCGTGGTCCTCCATGTATTGCTGCAAAGGATCATTAGGGGGAATAGCAATAGAGGCAATACTTTCAATAATTTTATCATCACTGGGTAAATCAGTACCACGGGGCTGCTTAGAGAACTTAGAAAAATTAAATTCATATGGCTCACCATCGAATTCAACAGAAACTTTACCTTTCTTGCAATCTATTATAGCTCCACAAGTTCTAAGAAAAGGTCTACCAAAAATAATTGGACAAAATTGTCCCTCTCTGAACCAAGTACTAGAAAGTCGGTAGGGTATTTTACCTTTCCACATAGGACTTCAACGTCCCTCACAATCCCGATAGGAGAGATAGTTGTTCTGTTTGCAAGATGAATGGTAACATCAACTTCTTCAAGTTCACAAGGGGAAATCTCACCGATGATTTCTTCATAAAGTGAATAGGGGATAGCACTTGCACTCGATCCCAAATCGCATAGCCCATAATAATTGTGATCTCCTATTTTAACAGATTCCACTGGAGTACCTGAAATTGGGCCTTTATTCTTGGCTGTGACAAGGTTAGTGGAAACAACACAAAAATTTATATTGGAATCCAAAACATCATTAGTAGCAAGGTCTTTAATCAATGCAACTTGAGGATCGACTTTGATCTGGTCCTCAGGCTCATCAACTCTTCTCTCACTTTTATTTATTATGCCTGTCACAAAAGAGTGCTCCTTTATCCTTGTGGGAAAAGGAGGCTTTTCATATATAACTGCATGCAAAATAGGGTCAGCAACATAAATATCAATAGGTGGTTCTTTAAAAGGTTCATGGTGCTGGTCTCTCTTCTTTTTAAAAGAATCAACGTGAGAGGCAAAATTCTTACACAAATCGATCACTAGATGGGAATCAAGACCAATCTTAGAGCAAAAAGTATTGAAGTAATCAGTTTTCACATAGCTCTCAATATAATCATGTTCATAATTTATAGCGGGTTCAATACCTTTATCAATTTCCCAATCTTCGGTATTCCTCTGGATTCTTTCAATGAGATCCCACCTTTCTTCAACACTCTTCTTTTGAAATACCCCACTAGAGGAGGCATCCAGCATCTCCTTATCCTGACGAGAAAGCCTGGCATAAAAATTTGTAAGTATAATTTCCTTGGGAAGCTTATGAATAGGGCATTTGAGCATTAGGGACTTCAATCTCCCCCAAGCTTGAGCAATGCTTTCTCTGTCACGAGAACTAAAGTTATAGATATAATTCCTGTCTCGATGAATTTCATGAAGAGGATAAAACTTAGTATAAAAGAGAGACATAAGCTCCTACCAGTCCAGCAAGTGTGAGTTATCGAGAAGCCCATACCAATCTAAAGCTTTATCTATAAGTGATACGACAAACAATTTCCTCATGACAAACTCCCTCGATACACCTGCAAGCTTAAATAATGAAGATAGTTGTGACAGATATAGCAAGTGTTCACCGGGATGTCTGTCTCCTGCATAACGATTAGCCAAAACATAATCTATAATGCCAGCTGGTATTTTATAAGGCACAATTTCAGTAGGGGGAGGATCAACCACCACAGGTGTGGGGCGTCTTCCCGCAAGCAACGATCCAATAACAGGGTTATCCATAAGGACAAAGAGCAGCAATAGCAAAAACAAAAACAGAATTATAAAAAAAACTTCCTTACCAGTTTCACTTTACCAATAGCGCTACGCTCCCCGGCAACAGCGCCAGAAAACGGTACTTGATGACCCACAGCCATAAGGGATCTATTGCAGCGTTTTCGATAAGTAAGAGTGTCGAACCCAACGAGGAGCAGAAGGTATTGATAAGTGATTCTGAGCAAGAAATTACTGCAAGCACTGAAAGATAACTATTTAGGGGTTTTCTCGGTATAAGCAACAGGAAAGTAAAATCAAGTAATGTAAAAGGTACTGAGAGTAACAAGTGGCCCAATCCTTTCTTAGCAAAGGAGAGGCATAGCAACTAAACTTATAAAGACTAAAGCGTTCTTGAGGACACACGGGAGAGGTAGTCATGTGCTTTCACCATATTCCGTATCGATACTATGTTATGTGTTGATAAGTGTTGAGTGGGTGGATCTATGCTAGTACACTCTCTAGACTAAGATGAGTGCACTCTTATGATTAAACACCTTGCAAGCATCCGCAAATACAAGATAGAATTTAAGGCAAAAGCCTACCATAGCAATACGATCGAGGATCCATTATTCCCTTATGCAAAAGCGTGCGAACTGGGGTTCAAGTTTCTGTCACTCCGGCAACCCACCATAAGCATTCTTTATACACAATGTATTCTCCTAGGTCCTTAATAAGGCGGAGTGTTGGGTGTTCGACTCACACAACACCACTAGTAGAATGACAACACAACTTAAGTATCGAACAACACATATTACTTCAACAGCATATGACTACTAACAACAAGACTTTCCCCATGTCCTCAAGAACTAAGATAACTACTCACGAGACATAAAGGAGATCATGATCAGTGGGGATAAATAGGTGATAAACAATCTGGACATAATAATATTTCTCCAACAAAACTCAATAGCATTCACCACAAAGTAGTAATCAACACCGATGGAGTAGAGAGGATAGGTAGTACGAGTTACAACACAAGTTACGATTGTAAGATGAGATTTGGATGAAGATGGAGATGCCGCTGATGTTGGGGATGATGTTGATGATGATCTCGATGATGCCCGTGACGATGGTGATGATGATGGCGGCGATCTCCCCTTCCGGGAGGTGATCTCCCCGGCGGAATCTGCCCGCCGGAGATGGCTTTTTCTTCTCTGTAGGTTCCCGCCACGGAGCGGCGGCGGAACTCCGTAAAAATTCCCGTCTCTAGGGTTTTTGGATAACGGGGAGCATATATGCAAAAGGGGGCGGCCAGAGGTGGGCCAGGGGCTCCAGGCGACCCCCCGGCGCGGCCAGGGGGGGCGCCCCCAGGCCACCTGGGCACCCTGTGGCCCCCCTCTGGTTGCCCTTTCGCGTGCCTTCGTGACCCGTCTGAAAAATATCCCCTGTCAATTTTCAGGTAATTTGGAGGTATTCTTCTTCAGCAACTCAGCGTCCACTTTTTACTGCTGAATCCTGCGTCTGCTACTTCGGCATCGGAAAGTTTGCAAACTATGTAAAATAGACCAAAACAACATAAGAACATCACCGTAACGTGAAATATATCAATGAATAAGGATAAATTATTATACAAAATAGTGATGCATTTTGGACGTATCAATCATCACGTGGTGCTTCGAAACGGTGAACTTTCGCAACGGTGCATACTTGGGGAGAACAACGTTTTATCTTGAAATTTTAGTGAGGGATCACCTTATAATGCTACTATTGTCCTAAGCAAAGTAAGATGCATAAAAGTATTAACATCACATGCAAATCATAAGTGACATGATATGGCCATCATCTTGTGCTTTTGATTTCCATCTCCAAAGCACCGGCATGATCTCCATCGTCACTGGCATGACACCATGATCTCCATCATAATGATCTCAATCATTGTGTCGCCATCGGGGTTGTCACGCCAACCATGCTTCAACTACTATTGCCACCGCTTAGCGATCAAGTAAAGCATTACAAAGCGTTTAATGATTGACACGCAGGTCATACAATAATTGAAGACTACCCTATGGCTCCTGGCAGTTGCCGTATTCATCGACATGAAGTCGTGATAAATTATTACAAAACATGATCATCTCATACATCAAATATATCTCATCATGTCCTTGGCCATATCACATCACAACATACCCTGCAAAAACAAGTTAGACGTCCTATAATTTGTTGTTGCATGTTTTATGTGGCTGCTATGGGTATCTATGTGACGCCCGAAGACCGACGCTCCAGAAGATTCCAGATGTTCCGGGGTTTTCCCGCGTGTTTCAGTTTTGCTTGCTCTGTTTTTAATTGTGCATTGCATCATGTCATCATGCCACCATGTCATAAATCTTTTGCTTCTCAACTAAATAAATTGTGTGGACCTTCGATCCATTTAAATTGAGGGAAGAGTGACTTCTCTTTATAACATATCCTCCTAATAATTATGGAGCTATTATAATTAATCCATTAATTTGGAATATCCAAACACATTTGCAATTAATTCTCTTGCCTTTGTTATCTTAATTCCCGGCCTCAGACTTGTCCTCAAATTCTAGCCCATTTGGATTTCTTCTAAAGGGTTTTCTAAATTCAAATAGTTTGACTTTTATTCAAACTTGTTTGAATTTTCATCTTCCAAAAACCTTCCATCATTTTTTTATTAATTTCCTTACATTTTTGTGAGTCCGGGAAGATAACCCCCATGCCCAAACTCCTTCTCTAGCCTTTTCTTTTCTTCCCTTTTCTTTCTTCTTTTGTTTATTCTGTTTTAAAACTCTGTCTAGAGAGAGAGGGAGCGGAGAGTACCAGCCCAGCCGGCTTCTTGGGCCTGACTAACCAAAGCCCAGCCGCCCTCCTAATCGAACCCTAGCCCGATCCCCTAGCGCTCTCTCCCTCTCCCTCGACCCCTCTTCTCCTTCAGCGCCGCCAGAAGGGATCGAGTCCCGATCCCATCTTCCTCTCGCTCTCTTCCTCGCGCCCGACCTCCCCTACCCTGCCCTTTTCCTCCTCCTGGGCCTCCGCGCTGGAGCGCCCTGCCACGCCACCCTGCCGCGACCCCGCCTCTGACTCCTCCTCGTCGCGCAGCCAGTCGCCGCCGTGCCATGGCGCCAGGCACACTGCACCGCCACCTCGCGCCGGAGCGCTACTGCCGTCCCGCGCCCCTCCTCCTGCGGGATGCCAGAACCATTGCCCCCGCCTCCGGCGACGGCCGTTGCCCCGCGCGCCTCCTCGCCCTCTGACCTCCTCCGCGCCAGGGCCGCCGGGTGTCGACATACAGATCCTCCACGGGCCAGTGCCGCAGCCGCCGGAGCTCTTCTCCGCCTGTGCTTCGAACCAGGGATGACGCCATCCAGTGCCGCGCCATCTCCGTCCAGCGCCGCGACTTCCTCCGCGGTCACGTGGAGATTCCCTCGCCGCTCTCTTGATCCGCGAGCACACCTGCAGGCGCTGCTTCACCAGCTGCGCCATGGCCTCTTCCTCCTCCCCGAGCAGGAGCTCCACCTCACCTTTTGTTTTTCGCGCCAAGACCGAAGCCAGCCAGTTGTCCATCGCCTCCTTGCTGCTGCCTCCGTGGAGCCCGAGTTTGGGTTTTCTTTTGTTAGCTTCGGTTCTGCAAGTACCAAGTACCTCGACGCTCGACGGCCGAACGACTACCTTTGGTGAAGAAACGTGTATGACTACCCTTGAAGACCCGTGGATGCTCCAAGTACCCCTTCGGACCGAGACGCCAAGTACCACTACGTGCATGTACCACTACCGTCGCCTCGAAGACGTCCGATGCCGCGACAAGTACCTCTACGGAAACATGAACATCTACGAAACGTGTACGACGACCGTCGCCGAAGACCCGTGTACGACTACCGTCGCAGAAGACCATCGACATGTACAACTACAATCGACCATGGATGTCAAGTTCCTCGCCGTGACCCCAAATGTCTACAAAAAAACGAGAACGTGCACCTCTGCTTCCACTATGAACCGCGTGTACAACTACTTCCCTTGACGTCTCGAACCCCTTCGAAAATGCCCGCTACAAAGGTATACCGCGAGACAACATCCGAGAACGTTTGCGTGTGGTTGTATGAGATGAAGTACTTGTGTGCACCGTGCCCGATGCGTCGCTTGTCTTGCCCCTCGTTTGCCTCGTCGCCAACCCGTGGGAACCCGGTGACGGGATCTCCCCACCTTTCATCTTGTTCGACTAGCTCACGCCACCTTTCTTTTGCACCGGTCTCTCGACGAGCTACCGGTACCGATATGTTGCGTGGCATCATTTTCGGATTCGCCGCCGTGGCCCCTTTCTTTCCACCACGGTGACAAATACTTCATATCTCTTCATGCTAACTTTTAATAAAATTGGCATAAAACTTGATCATGTCATCCGCATCATGTTAACAACATTAAAATGTGTGAATTGTTGTTTGCTTAGAATTGCTAAACATGCATATGGGGATTTCCGGAATTGTTGTTGTAGTTTCTGGCCTCATTTAAAGTTGTTGACTTGTGTTGTTTTGAGTGCTTCCTACCTTGCCATGTTTAGCATCATATATAGACTTGTCTTGCATCCTACTTGGTTGAGCATATTGTCATGTTGCTTGTGTTGTTTTTTTGTGCTTCCTACCATGCCATGTATTGCTTCCTGTATAGACTTGTCTTGCATCATACCTTGCCATGTATTGCATCATGTTTAGACTTGTGTTGTTTTTCTGTGCTTCCTACCTTGCCATGTATTGCTTCCTGTATAGACTTGTCTTGCATCATACCTTGCCATGTATTGCATCATGTATAGACTTGTGTTGTTTTTCTGTGCTTCCTACCTTGCCATGTTTTGCTTCCTGTATAGACTTGTAGTGCATCCTATATAGAACTGTCTTGCATCATACTTGGTTGAGCATATTGTCATGTCTCGTGTGGTGTGTTTACCGTGTTGCTTGCTTCTTCTCGTTAGTGCTTGATCCGTTGCGTTCGTGAGGATTCATTCGTCTACCCGTGGTTCTTCTTCAAGGCTTCTTCTTCGTCTTCTTCATGGATCCGTTCTTCTTCCTTGCGGAATCCCAGGCAAGATGACCATACCCTTAGATACCTTTACTACCATTGCCATGCTTAGTTGTCTCGATGCTATCATTATATGTCGCGCTACCCATCATTTATTGTCAGCCCTCGCCTTGTTGCCATGAAACTTCTAACCTTTGACACCTTCCTAGCAAACCATTGTTTGGCTATGTTACCGCGCTTGCTCAGCCCCTCTTATAGCGTTGTTAGTTGCAGGTGAAGATGAAGATTGATCCATGTCGGATCTTGATGTTTTGGGAATATCACAATATCTATTATTATTATTAACACACCTATATAGTGGGCATGGGTGGAAGGCTTGGCCTTTTGCTCAGTGTTTTGTTCCACTCATGCCACCTTAGGCGCCGATAAACCGACATTATGTTCCTTGATTTTGCGTTCCTTACACGGTTGGGTATATGGGGACCCCTTGACACTTCGACTTTGAATAAAACTCCTCCAGCAAGGCCCAACATTGGTTTTAATTTGCAACATAATAACAACTTAATTAATTAATTAAATTTGCCTAGGGGGTCGCGCCCTCGAGGATTCTTTTCTACATAGCAGGGGGGGCCAGTGCTGATGGTGTTGGTCCCAAACTAGAGCCACTTGCGGTGCCACCCAGTTATCTGGGGTCTTCGGTTGCTGTACGTAGTGCTCATCCGGACGTGGCCTGAGACGAGATGCGCGCGCCTACCATCAGGGTGTTGGCACGCCGAGAGGTCTTGCTGGACTTGTTTTACCATTGTCAAAATGTCTTGTGCACCGGGATGCCGAGCCTGATCGGATTTCCCTAAGATAAGGGGTAATAATTATTATTACTTCAGCTGATCGTGAGAGCTTGTGATGGGCTATGTTGGGACACCCTTGCAGGGTTATGAACTTTCGAAAGCCGTGCCCGCGGTTATGTGGCAGATGGGAATTTGTTAATGTCCGGTTGTAGAAAACTTGACAGAGGATCCGAAGTAAAACACACAACTGTGTGAGTAACCGTGACTGTCTCTTTTCACTTTGAGAAGAGAACACAGTGGGGTTATGTTTGACTCGTATGTAGTTCAGGATCTTTAGCGATCATTACTAGTTGCGACCGCTTGCGTAGATGCTCATCTTATTCTTGTACTCGTAAGCTAGCCACCATATTATGCTTAGCCGCTGCTGTAACCTCACCACTACCCTCTTCCATACCCATAAAGCTTTGCTAGTCTTGATACCCATGGTTATGGGATTGCTGAGTCCACGTGGCTCACAGATACTACAACACCAGATGCAGGTACTGCTGAGATCAGCGCAGGAGTTGGTCCAAGAACTTCAGTGGGAGTCCGATGAAGAGAGGGTCGTATGCTTGTGACGTTTTCGACGGTCAGTAGTGGTTTCTACTAGGGGCGATTCGAACCTGTGGCTTTATGTATTTTGGTATCTTTCATTTGGATCTTCACCCGTAGTCGGGTTGTGATGTTATTTGAATGATGATTTGCTTATGTAATGAATTTTGTGACGTGGCGAGTGTAAGCCAACTATTCTTTTGCAATTTCATCCCTATTTTTACATGAGTCGTGCAAAGATACCGAACTTGAGATCTTTCCAGAATGGGATTATACCTTTAAGTCGTGCCTCGACACGTAGGAGGTATAGTCCCATCCTGGGCATTGCAAGTTGGTATTCAGAGCCTTCTCCGACCTAGAATCCCCACTGATTGATCGAATCATTGACGGTTGAGTCTAGGCACCTCGTTATCATATGACAACTCATGTAAGTGGCTAGGAAACCATAGCCATCTTCGATCAACGAGCTAGTCTGGTAGAGGCTGACCAGGGACATATTGTCGTCCATGCATCCACACATGTATTTGAGTTTCCAATCAATACAATTATATCATGGATAATAAATGATTATCATGAACAGAGAAATATGATAATAACAATTTATTATTGCCTCTAGGGCATATTTCCAACAGCAAGACCAATAATTTCATCCGTACTAGGCAATTCTTTATCACGGGGTTGTCTACAAAATTTAGAGAAATTATAATCATGAGACATATCCCCTAGACCAACAGTAATAATATCTTTCTCGCAGTCTATCCTAGCATTAAAAGTGTTCAAGAAAGGTCTACCAAATATAATGGGACAAAAGTCATCTTCTGGGGAACCAAGAACAAAAAAGTCAATAGGATATTTTATTTTCCCACACAATACTTCAAGATCTCTAATAATCCCAATTGGTGATATAGTATCTCTATTAGCAAGTTTAATAGTAACATCATTTTCTTCTAACTCAGAAGGTGCTATTTCATTCATAATGTCTTCATATAAGGTAAAAGGAATTGCACTCACACTAGCACCCACATCACATAAGCCATGATAACAATGATCTCCTATTTTAACAGGAACAATAGGCATGCCAACAATAGGTCTATGTTTATCTTTTGTACCGGGTTTGGCAATTCTAGCAGCCTCATCACAGAAGTAAATAACATGCCCATCAATATTATCAGCCAAGAGATCTTTAACCATAGGAATATTAGGTTCAACTTTGATTTGTTAAGGTGGTCTAGGTGCTCTAATATTACTTTTATTAACCATTGTTGAAGCTTTAGCATGATCCTTTATTCTAATAGGAAAAGGTGGTTTCTCAATATAAGGAGTAGGAATAATAGGATCAACATTATAAGTAATAGTTTATTCTTCAACTTTAATTGGTTCAACTACTTTAACTTCAATGGGAGGATGATATTTAAACCACTTCTCCATAGGGAGATCGAC
Organism: Secale cereale; assembly: GCA_902687465.1. NCBI lineage: Eukaryota > Viridiplantae > Streptophyta > Magnoliopsida > Poales > Poaceae > Secale > Secale cereale. The sequence continues at coordinate 261,191,888 of LR738710.1, read as the reverse complement.
ATGATTAGCAAATGATTCATAGAAAGAAGCTACTATCTCAGAGCAAGTCCATATTTAGTGCTAAATTCATGAAAAGCATCGGTATCCATAAAAGATTTAACACAATAAAACTTAAGGTTTATACCTGACTCATTAACTCCATCGAGATCCCAATCTTCAGAATTGAGATTAATTCTCAATAAGTCCAATTTGAATTCAATAGTCTTATTCATATAAGAACCAGTACAAGAAGTATCGAGCATGGATCGATCATTATGAGAAAGGCGAGCATAATTTTTTTTGAATAATAGTTTCTCTTGAAAGCTCATGATTGGGGCATGAACATAACATTGACTTAAGCCTCCCCCAAGCTTGAGCGATACTTTCTCCTTCACGAGGCCAATAATTATATATATAATTCTGATAACAATGAATTGGATGCATAGGATAAAATCTCTGATGAAATTCCAATTTCAATCGGTTGTAGTTCCACGATCCAATATCATCACATAGCCTATACCATGTAATTGCCTTTCCCTTCAAAGATAAAGGCAAGACCTTCTTCTTGACAACATCCTCTGGGATACCTGCAAGCTTAAATAATCCACAAACTTCATCCACATAGATTAGGTGTAAATCGGGATGCAATGTTCCATCTCCTGCATAAGGATTAGCTAGCGGTTTCTCTACCATACCCAAAGGAATTTCAAAGTAAGTATTTTCAGTAGGTGCAGTAGGTTGAGGAGAAACTCTTTGTTCTTCCAGTCGGGGTGAAGATACCCCGAACAAACCCCTCGAAGGATTATTTTCCATAGTAACAAGTGAAAGTAAATTTCAGCACACTATATAAATGTTTCCTTACCAAAGGCGCTTCACTCCCCGACAACGACACTAGAAAAGAGTCTTGATGACCCACAAGTGTAGGGGATCAATTGTTGTCCTTTCAATAAGTAAGAGTGTCGAACCCAACGAGGAGCAGAAGGAAATGACAAGCAGTTTTCATCAAGGTTTTCTCTGCAAGCACTGAAATTTTCAGTAACAGATAGTTGTGTGATAGTATAATTTGTAACGGGTAACAAGTACCAAAATTAAACACGTTGTAGCAAGGTGGCCCAATCCTTTTTGTAGAAAAGGACAAGCCTGGACGTACTCTTATATAAAGCAAAGAGCTCCCGAGGACACATGGGAATTGGCGTCAAGCTAGTTTTTATCAGGCTCATATAATTCGTGTTCGGTACTTTGATAATTTGATATATGGGTGGACCGGTGCTTGGGTGTTTTCCTTCCTTGGACAAGCCTCCCACTTATGATTAGCAACTTTCGCAAGCATTTGCAACTACAAAAGAAGTATTAAGATAAATCTAGCCATAGCATGGAACATATGGATCCAAATCAGCCCCTTATGAAGCAACACATAAACCTGTGTTTGAGCTTATGTCACTCTAGCAACCCATCATCTACTTATTACTTCCCAATGCCTTCCCCTAGGCCAAAATAATGGTGAGCTGTCATGTAGTCAACGTTCACATAACATCACTAGAGGAAAGACAACATACATCTCATCGAAATATCGAACGAATACCAAATTCACATGATTACTGATAACAAGACTTCTCCCATGTCCTCGGGAACAAAAGTAACTACTCATAAAGCATATTCATGTTCATGATCAGAGGGGTACTGAATAGCATTAAGGATCCGAGCATATGATCTTCCATCGAATAAACCAACTAGCATCAACTACAAGGAGTAATCAACACTACTAGCAACCCACAGGTACCAATCTGAGGTTTCAAGACAAAAGGTTGGATACAAGAGATGAACTAGGGTTTGAGAGGAGATGGTGCTGGTGAAGGTGTTGATGGAGATTGACCTCCTCTCGATGAGAGGATCGTTGGTGATGACGATGGCTTAGATTTCCCCCTCCCGGAGGGAAGTATCCCCGACAGAATAGCCCTGCCGGAGCTCTAGATTGGTTTCGCCCATGTTTTGCCTCGAGATGGAGGTGCTTCATCCCGAAAACCTCCTTATAAATTTTTCCAGGTCAAAACACACCATATAGTAGAAGATGGACATCGGGGGACTGTCAGGGGGCCCACAAGGTAGGGGGCGCGCCCAGGGGGGTAGGGCGCGCCCCCACCCTTGTGGATGGCCGGTGGCCCCCCTCTGGTGCTTCTTTCGCCCAATATTTTTTATATATTCTAGAAATATTATCTGTGAAGTTTCAGGACTTTTGGAGTTGTGTAGAATAGGCATCTCAGATTTGCTCCTTTTCTAGTCAAGAATTCCAGCTGCTGGCATTCTCCTTCTTCATGTAAACCTTGTAAAATAAGAGTGAAAAGGCATAAGTATTGTGATATAATGTGTAATAATAGCCCATAGTGCAATAAATATCAATATAAAATCATCATGCAAAATGGCCATATCACTGGGCTAAATTGTAACATTCATTTAGGGGTTGTTTTTGTATTTTGTGAAACTAAATACACTAGAAAATAAAAGAAATAGAAAATAAAAATAAACAAAGGGAAAAATAGAAAAGCAAAAGACAAAAATAAATAAATGAGGGAACCCCTGTCCCCCTGGGCCATTTGGCCCAACTGGCTGATAGCAGGCCAACCTAGCGCAACACCCCGACTTCTCCTAGCTCTGTTCATCACAGCGCGATGGACGCCCGTATGGCGTCCATGGCTCGGATCGGCCACGGGGCGGTTGGAGATATGCCCTAGAGGCAATCATGTATGATGATATTTCCTATGTGTTTATGAATAAAGATAGTCCTGGGATGTAATCAATGATACTTATTGGCAAGTACGTGACTTGTCTGTGAGATCTTGTGTTGTATGATACATCCTAAATGGTCCCTTGTCGTAAGTGATGTGTGGACACACGTCGGACTAGACTAGCATATGACACGGTGGATGGCTCGGTCTCACTAGCCATGGAGCATTGGATGCTAACCAGATAATATGGACTTGGAAAGGTCTGGTCGGATTCGACGTAGTTGGATCCGAGTCGAGATAAGGTCCGAGTCGGACAGACACAACAATGAGACACAACGATATGTCATTTGTGAGTCTGTAGTACAACATATGTTCTATGTCCTAAGACCTGAGCTGACGCATGTACAAGGGATGGCGACAGACTTTCTTTGGGCCGACCAAATGCTACTCCGTGACTGGGTAGTTACAAAGGTAGGTTTCGGGCTTGTCCAGACCCATGCTATGAGACGTGGTCGAGCAAGATGGGATTTGCCCCTCCGATTAGGAGAGATATACTCTGGGCCCCTCGTGTGATCCGACCAGGATAAGCATGGCCATGCAACAAGGATTATGAGATAATCCGGTTTGGGTCGGCACCACTCGAACGAGAAAGAGGTCAGGCTAGCACAAGCATGACAGACTCTCCTTGATCCCGACAACACATATCGTGTGGCAAAGGGAATGGAAGTGTGACACATTGTACAGGTTCGCCTAACGAGCTTCATAGTTTGGCTGGTGGTCGACACGCTTTGCTAGAGGCCAGGTCGAAGGTGATCCGACCTGCGACCAAGTCGACTTGCACCTAAGGGGTCGCACGCTCAAGGGAAGGAACCTGTGAGGTTGGATCCGACTCCACAAGTCAGACTTGGTCCTACTCGGACTCGGATACAGACCGAACATACTTTGGGCTTTAGGGTCAGTGCAAGGCCCAAGTGTTGAGCCCGCGACAGATGCCTATATGTAGTGAGGTGCGGCACACTCATTCGATTGATCACTTCGACGCCGTCATTAGGGCTCTGCATGTGTTGCAACTAGCCACCTCCACTTGTCGCCGGTTGTGTGATCGGACCTAGCAGTCCGCCGCACGATGTTCCTCCTGCACGCGCGGATACCGTTAGAGGCGGTGCACTTGCGCTGCTCCGGTGAACTTGTTCGTGGGACCCGATCGGCTACATGGGAGATCAACGAGGAGGAGACGACTCCGGAGACGCGCTGCCCCAACTCTACATCCGCTGCACGGCACTGCGCGTCTAGTGGTAACGATCTATGATCCATCTCCCTTAGCATGTTCCTGGATGTTCTGCGCGTATGAATTTTTAATTCGCAGTTGACGCACCCTACGGTAGAACCCAATAGGGGCGGCCATCCGCTGCTCCCCGACGGCTACAAGGACTGATGCGAGCTCTCTGCCCCCCCCGGTCGAAACCTAGCTCCACACCTCCCCTCGCCCCCGTACTGCTTTTCCTCTTTCCCACGCGCAGCTGGGCACTGTCGTCGCTGTCACCCCGTCAATCTTGCGGTCAACATGCCCCCCGAAACCCGCTAGTTAGTCCAAGAGATCCTCCGTCGAACTCTCCGTCGCCTACGACCAACAACTCGACCTCGGAGTCCCCTCTGCCTCACCAGATCACGATCTTCCTCCGTTTCGGTCGCTGCCGTCCGCCGCTCGATTTGCCGCCTCTGAGCCTTCCCTGAGCTTGCCTTGCACCCCTACCGGCTCACTGTGAGCCTCTCTTCTTTCCTCCTCGCCTCTCTATCTCTCTCTCTCTCTCTCTCTCTCTCTCTCTCTCTCTCTCTCACGCCTGTTAGCCATAGCCCTGCCATCGATGTAGCATACCTTCGCCGTGGAGCTCGCCCCGCCGCCGCCGCTCGTTTCCAGGGACAAATAAGCACGTTCGCGTGCTTGGGGCGTTCCCAGGGTGGCGCCCATGCCCTCAGCTCGCCCTCCTCTACTCCATAGCCATGCGTCCGTCCTCGCCCAACTCCGGCAGCCGCGGACCTCGTCGTCGGCGCCACTACAGTCCGTCTCTAGAGCTGCGACCGCCGCCAATCGATGCGCCTCATCGTGCTCGTTCAAACGCACCCAAGCGAGCGCGAAACCGTACTATGTGCATGATTTTTGGCTAGCCCTGGTGCTGCGCCGCCGTATTTTGTGGTTGCCGGCGGCTTAACGCCGGTGCGCTGACGTGGCACCATTAGTTTAGGGGCTAATTACGATCGGTGCCAGTAACTGTTGGGACCAACCCCTTAATTAACCCGGCTTTATTGAATTGATTAATTAGCTAACCGAATAGGCCACTGACTGGTGGGTCCACTCCCCCTCTAATTAACCACATTTAAAAATTAAACTCTGAATAAAGCTACAGCCTGTGATAAGTGGACCCACCCACTTTCTAGTGGATAAGGGTTGACCAGTCAGCTGATAACTCAGCAGCCGGGCCCCCACTGTCATCCACACAAGCACATCTTTGGGTACACTTTCTGTGTAACCAAAGCATTTAGCTTTTAATATATTTTCGAATTAATTTAATTACAGAATTTTAGAAAATCATTTATACTTTTAAAATTCATATAAAATAATCTGTAACTCGGATGAAAATGCTTTGTTCATGAAAGTTGCTCAGAATGACAAGACGAATCCGAATACGCAGTCTGTTTGACCGCCACACGTCCCTAGCATAACGAACATCAACCGTCCCCCTATGTTCCATTTTTCCGAAAATGCCTAACACCGGGAATATTTTCCCGGATGTTTCCCCCTTTCGCCAGTATCGCCTAGTACCACTTTAGGGTACACCTAGCACAGTTTATTGCCATGTCATGCATCGTCATGCATCCGTTTGCATTTTATTTATTGTTTCTGAAGGAAATATGCCTTAGAGGCAATAATAAACTTGTTATTTATATTTCCTTATATCATGATAAATGTTTATTATTCATGCTAGAATTGTATTAATCGGAAACTTAGTACATGTGTGAATACATAAACAAAACAGAGTGTCTCGAGTATGCCTCTACTAGACTAGCTCATTGATCAAAGATGGTTATGTTTCCTAGCCATAGACATGAGTTGTCATTTGATCAATGGGTTCACATAATTAGGAGAATGATGTGATGGACAAGACCCATCCGTTAGCTTAGCACTATGATCGTTTAGTTTTACTGCTATTGCTTTCTCCATGACTTATACATGTTCCTATGACTATGAGATTATGCAACTCCCGAATACCGGAGGAATACCTTGTGTGCTATCAAACGTCACAACATAAATGGGTGATTATAAAGATGCTCTACAGGTGTCTCCGAAGGTGTTCGTGGTGTTGGCATAGATCAAGAATATGATTTGTCACTCTGAGTGTCGGAGAGGTATCTCTGGGCCCTCTCGGTAATACACATCATAATAAGCCATGCAAGCAAATGACTAATGAGTTAGTCACGAGATGATGTATTACGGAACGAGTAAAGAGACTAGCCGGTAACGAGATTAACTAGGTATGGTGATACCGCCGATCGAATCTCGGACAAGTAACATACCGATGACAAAGGGAACAACGTATGTTGTTATGCGGTTTGACCGATAAAGATCTTCATAGAATATGTAGGAACCAATATGAGCATCCAGGTTCCGCTATTGGTTATTAACCGGAGATGTGTCTTGATCATATCTACATAGTTCTCGAACCCGTAGGGTCCGCACGCTTAACGTTTGATGACGATCGGTATTATGTGTTTATGAGTTTTGATGTACCGAAGGTAGTTCGGAGTCCCGGATGAGATCACGGACATGACGAGGAGTCTTGGAATGTCCGAGACGTAAAGATCGATATATTGGGCGACTATATTCGGACATTGGAAAGGTTCCAAGTGATTCGGGTATTTTTCGGAGTATTGGAGAGTTACGGGAACTCGTCAGGGAGTATATGGGCCTTATTGGGCTTTAGGGGAAAGAGAGAGGGGAAGCTGCGCGCTCCCCAAGGCTTAGTACGAATTGTACTAGGGGGAGGGGCGGCACCCCCTCCTTCCTTGTCTTCTCTTTTCCCTTTCATTCTCTCCTACTCCTACTACTTGGAAGGGCTCCTAGTTCTACTAGGAAAGGGGGAATCCTACTCCCGATGGGAGTAGGACTCCCCTAGGGCGTGCCATAGAGACGGCCGGCCATCCCCCTCCTCCACTCCTTTATATACGGGGGTGGGGGAAACCCCATGGACACACAAGTTGATCAAGTTGATCTCTCCCAACCGTGTGCGGTGCCCCCCTCCACAGAAACACACCTCGGTCATATCATTGCGGTGCTTAGGCGAAGCCTTGCGCCGGTAGCTTCATCATATCCGTCACCACGCCGTCATGCTGACGAAACTCTCCTGCAAATTTCTACTAGATCAAGAGCTCATGGGACGTCGTCAAGTTGAACGTGTGCTGAACGCGGGGCTCCGTACATTCGGTGCTTGATCGGTTGGACCGCGAAGAAAGTTTGACTACATCAACCGCGTCACTAGACGCTTCTGCTCCCGGTCTATGAGGGTACGTAGACACTCTCTCCCCTCTCGTTGCTATGCATCTAGTAGATAGATCTTGCGTGATCATAGGAAAGTATTGAAATACTACGTTCCCCAATAGTGGCATCATGAGCCAGGTCTATGCATAGATGATATGCACGAGTAGAACACAAGTGAGTTGTGGACGATACTAGTCATACTGCTTAGCAGCATGTCATACTTTGATTCAGCGGTATTGTTGGATGAAGCGGCCCGGACCGACATTACGCGTACGCTTACGCGAGACTGGTTCTACTGACGTGCTTCGCACACAGGTGGCTGACGGGTGTCAGTTTCTCCAACTTTAGTTGAATCGAGTGTGGCTACGCCCGGTCCTTGTGAAGGTTAAAATAGGACAAACTTGACGAAATATCGTTGTGGTTTTGTATACGTAGGTAAGAACGGTTCTTGCTAAGCCCGTAGCAGCCACGTAAAACTTGCAACAACAAAGTAGAGGACGTCTAACTTGTTTTTGCACGGCATGTTGTGATGTGATATGGTCAAGACATGATGAGTTATACGTTATTGTATGAGATGATCATGTTTTGTAAAGTTATCGGCAACTGGCAGGAGCCATATGGTTGTCGCTTTATTGTATGAAATACAATCGCCATGTAATGGCTTTACTTTATCACTAAGCGTAGTTGGCGAGACGACAACGATGCTACGATGGAGATCAAGGTGTCGCACCGGTGACGATGGTGATCATAACGGTGCCTTGGAGATGGAGATCAAAAGAACAAGATGATGATGGCCATATCATGTCACATATTTTGATTGCATGTGATGTTTATCTTATTATGCTTCTTATTTTGCTTAGTATGACGGTAGCATTATAAGATGACCCCTTACAAAATTTCAAGGTACAAGTGTTCTCCCTGAGTATGCACCATTGCGAAAGTTCGTCGTGCTGAGACACCACGTGATGATCGGGTGTGATAAGCTCTACATTCAAATACAAAGGGTGTAAGACAGTTTTGCACATGCAGAATGCTCGGGTTAAACTTGACAAGCCTAGCATGTACAGACATGGCCTCGGAACACTGGAGACCGAAAGGTCGAGCGTGGATCATATAGTAGATATGATCAACATAAAATGTTCACCATTGAAAACTACTCCATCTCACATGATGATCGGACATGGTTTAGTTGATTTGGATCACGTGATCATTTAGATGACTAGAGGGATGTCTATCTAAGTGGGAGTTCTTTAGTAATATGATTAAATTGAACTTTAATTTATCATGAACTTAGTCCTGATAGTATTTGCAAATTATGTTGTAGATCAATAGCTCGCGTTATAACTCCACTATGTTTTTTGATATGTTCCTAGAGAAGACTAAGTTGAAATATGTTAGTAGCAATGATGCGGTCTGGTTTCGTGATATGAGGATTTTCCTCATTGCTGCACATAAGTATTATTTCCTTGATGCACCGCTAGGTGACATATCTATTGCAGGAGCAGATGTAGACGTTACAAACGTTTGACAAGCTCGGTATGATGACTACTTGATAGTTTAGTGTGCCATGCTTTATGGCTTATAACCGGGACTTCAAAAATGTTTTGAACGCCACGGAGCATATGAGATGTTCCAAGAGTTGAAATTAGTATTTCATACTCATGCCCATGTCGAGAGGTATAAGACCTCTGACAGTACTACAATACTTGAATCAAGTGGGAGTTAATCTTCTAGATAAGATAGTAATTGACAAAGTTCTCTAGTCACTCTCACCAAGGTAGTAGAACTTCGTGATGAACTATAATATGCAAGGGATGACGAAAGTAATTCCTGAGCTCTTCGCGATGCTGAAATCGGCGAAGGTAGAAATCAAGAAAGAGCATCAAGTGTTGATGGTTAACAAGACCACTTGTTTCAAGTAAAGGGCAAAAGGATAGAAGGGGGACTTCAAGAAGAATGACAAGCAAGTTGTCACTCCCGTGAAGAAACCCAAATATAAACTCAAGCCTGAAACTAAGTGCTTCTACTGCAAAGGAAATGGTCACTGGAAGTGGAACTGTCATAGATACTTGGCGGATAAGAAGGATGGCAAAGTGAACAAAGGTATATTTGATATACAGATTATTAATGTGTATTTTACTAGTGTTCATAGCAATCCCTGGGTATTTGATACCAGTTGAGTTGCTACAATTAGTAACTCGAAACGAGAGTTGCAGAATGAACAGAGACTAGTTAAAGGTGAAGTGACGATGTGTGTTGGAAGTGGTTCCAAGATTGATATGATCATCATTGCACACTCCCTATACTTTTGAGATTAGTGTAGAAACCTAAGTAAATGTTATTTGGCATTTGCGTTGAGCATGAATATGATTTGATCATGTTTGTTGAAATACGGTTATTCATTTAAAGGCATATAATAATTGTTATTCTGTTTACATGAATAAAGCCTTCGACGCTCATACACCCAATGAAAATAGTTTGTTGGTTCTTGATCGTAGTGATACACATATTCATAATATTGAAGCCAAAAGATGCTAGGTTAAAAATGATAGTGCAGCTTATTTGTGGCACTGCCGTTTAGGTCATATTTGTGTAAAGCGCATGAAGAAACTCCATAGTGATGGACGTTTGGAATCACTTTATTATGAATCACTTGGTGCTTGCGAACCATGACTCATGGGCAAGATGACTAAAACTCCATTCTCCGGAACAATGGAGCGAGCAACAGATTTGTTGGAAATCATACATACTGATGTATGTGGACTGATGAGTGTTGAGGCTTGCGGCGGGTATCGTTATTTTCTGACCTTCACTGATGATTTGAGCAGATATGGGTATATCTGCTTGATGAAGCACAAGTCTGAAACATTTGAGAAGTTCAAAAAATTTCAAAGTGAAGTAGAGAATCGCCGTAACAAGAAAATAAAGTTTCCGCGATCTGATCGTGGAGGTGAATATTTGAGTTACGAGTTTGGTCTTCATTTGAAACAATGTGGAATAGTTTCACAACTCACGCCACCCGGAACACCACAGCGTAATGGTGTGTCTGAATGTCGTAACCGTACTTTATTAGATATGGTGCGATCTATGATGTCTCTTACCGATTTACCAGTATCGTTTTTGGTTATGCATTAGAGTCAACTGCATTCACGTTAAATAAGGGCACCATCTAAATCCGTTGAGACGATGCCTTATGAACTGTGGTTTGGCAAGAAACCAAAGTTGTCGTTTCTTAAAGTTTGGGGCTGCGATGCATATGTGAAAAAGCTTCAACCTGATAAGCTCAAACCCAAGTCGGAGAAATGTGTCTTCATAGGATACCCAAAGGAGACTGTTGGGTACACCTTCTATCTCAGATCTGAAGGCAAGATATTCGCTACTAAGAATGGATCCTTTCTAGAGAAGGAGATTCTCTCAAAAGAAGTGAGTGGGAGGAAAGTGGAACTTGATGAGGTAACTGTACCTTCTCCCGAATTGGAAAGTAGTACATCACAGTAACTAGTTCCAGTGATTCCTACACTAATTAGTGAGGAAGCTAATGATGGTGATCATGAAACTTCGGATCAAGTTACTGCTGAACTTCATAGATCAACCAGAGTACGTTCCGCACCAGAGTGGTACGGCAACCCAGTTCTGGATGTCATGTTACTAGACCATGATGAACCTACGAACTATGAGCAAGCGATGATGAGCCCAGATTCCGCAAAATGGTTTAAGGCCATGAAATCTGAGATGGGATCCATGTATGAGAACAAAGTGTGGACTTTGGTTGACTTGCCCGATGATTGGCAAGCAATTGAAAATAAATGGATCTTCAAGAGGAAGACCGACGCCGACGGTAATGTTACTGTCTACAAAGCTCTACTTGTTGCGAAAGGTTTTCGACAAGTTCAAGGAGTTGACTACGATGAGACTTTCTCACACGTAGCAATGCTTAAGTCTGTCCGAATCATGTTAGCAATTGCCGCATTTTATGATTATGAAATCTGGCAAATGGATGTCAAAACTGCATTCCTGAATGGATATCTCAAAGAGGAGTTGTATATGATGCAACCAGAAGTTTTTGTCGATCCTAAAGGTGCTAACAAAGTGTGCAAGCTCCAGCAATCCATCTATGGACTGGTGCAAGCATCTCGGAGTTGGAATATACGCTTTGATAAGTTGATCAAAGCTTATAGTTTTATACAGACTTGCGGTGAAGCCTGTATTTACAAGAAAGTGAGTGGGAGCACTACACCCTTTCTGATAAGTATATGTGAATGTCATATTGTCGATTAGAAATGATGTAGAATTTTCTGGAAATCATAAAGGAGTATTTGAAATGAGTTTTTCAAAGAAAGACCTCGGTGAAGCTGCTTACATATTAAGCATCAAGATCTATAGAGATAGATCAAGACACTTGATAAGTTTTTTCAATGAGTACATACCTTGACAAGTTTTTTGAAGTAGTTCAAAATGGAACAGTCAAAGAAAGAGTTCTTGCCTGTGTTGCAAGGTATGAAGTTGAGTAAGACTCAAAACCCGACCACGGCAGAAGATAGAGAAAGAATGAAAGTCATTCCCTATGCCTCAGCCATAGGCTCTTTAAAGTATGCCATGTTGTGTACCAAACCTGTTGTGTACCTTGCCATGAGTTTGTCAAGGAGGTACAAAAGCGATCCAGGAGTAGATCACTGGACAGCGGTCAAAATTACCCTTAGTTACTGGATGACTAAGGAAATATTTCTCGGTTATGGAGGTGATAAAGAGTTCGTCGTAAAAAGTTACATCGATGCAAGCTTTGACACCAATCTAGATGACTCTAAATATCAATATGGTTGCATATTGAAAGTGGGAGTTATTAGCTAGAGTAGCTCCATGCAGAGCATTGTAGACATAGAAATTTGCGAAATACATACAAATCTGAATGTGACAGACCCGTTGACTAAACTTCTCTCACAAGCAAAACATGATCACACCTTATTACTCTTGGATGTTAATCACATAGCGATGTGAACTAGATTATTGACTCTAGTAAACCTTTTGGGTGTTGGTCACATGGCGATGTGAACTATGGGTGTTATTCACATAACGATGTGAACTATAGGTATTAAGGGTCAGTTTGGATCGTGTCCACACAAAGTTGCTTGGGCAAAGTAGCTGCCTGGGAGTGGCCTGGAGATCTCAGCAAAGTTGCCTGGCCAGGCACGGCTATGTTTTTTTGGCTGTGTTTGGTTGCTGACCTGGGAACGTGTCTGTGTGGATACTATGGCCAGGCAGTGTTTGGTATCATTTTGCCTGGGGTTTGTCAAATATATAATAATCTGAAATTTCATAAGAACAACACAGCCAAATAATTTGATATCAAATAATAATAATAATCTGAAGTTTCATACACATAACACTGAAGGCAAATAATTTTATAGCTCCAATGATACACGGTAACATAGTTCATTACATTTGATTAATACTGGTTATCTAGCACATATGGATACACAAATTATCCTTGTGGGATTACCATAACCACAAGTCTAATTATGTATGCCTGCTGATACTCCCTAGAAACTTATCTAAACATCAGAAAGCAACATAGCTTTCACATTACCATCTAATCATATTTTGCATGCTGATACTACTTAGAATCTAAGTAGAAGGCTGTAGCAAAATAATACCACCATCAGCCATTACTTAGACATCAGCTATGCATAGCCAAAAGACAATCAATTACTAAGAAACTAGTGTTTTGCAACCAAAAAGGCTCCAGCAAAATGGTTAACCACCAATCAATCATACTCAGAAAGGACTGGAGTTAACAACAACATCATTGCCAAGGTCACCAGCCGGACCATCGTCGCCAAGGTTATTAGCAGGACCATCGCCACCACGTTTGCCAGTAGGATCATTGTTGGATAAGTACGTATACACCCAACGCTCCAGGTATTCTTGACCCATGCTGACAAGGAAACCACGATGAATTTCAAATTCTGGCTTGCATAGATGCATCCCGACCGACATCCTCTCATCAGGTGGCAATGGAATCTTCTTGAGCATGTCCCATAAAGGAGCATTTGGGTCCATTGGGGCTACAGTCTGTACTGGACTTGCAAGGGTCTCTCGTATGCCTATCAAGGTACTTGTAAGCAGCACATCCATATCAGTGTCATCTTGTGATGCTTGAGATAATCTCGCCTTTGACTTTTTAGCTTTATCATTTTGTGGTGGTGGGAGAGTACTTGCCTTGGCAGTTTTTTTGAAACTTTTCTTGTTAGGCTTTAGAGCCCCAACATTGGACGATGAAACTTGACTATTAGTTCCAGCAAGAGCAGCCACTTCTTCACAATCATCACTATCTATATCTAATTTATCTGAGTCATGACCTGTTGGACCCTTTGCTTCATCATAGGTGGACATATCATTCATCATGTCAGCTTTTGCATTATCATCATTGTCAGTTTCAGCTGCAGAGAAAGAGTCTTGCATAAAAGAGCCATCGTCCGAGGAACCACTAAATAATTCCTTCAACTTGTCATAGAACTGAATCGGTTTACACAGAATTCCACGATCATTGGCCTACATGATTTTTTTTGTTATTTCCACATTAATAGTTAAACTCTCAGTAAATAAATAATGTGTATGAGATCATTACCGATGGTCTATCCAGAGTAGATTGAGAGAGCATCACTTGTTTGTTGACATCATCAAAACCGCTGCCACTCTCATTGTTGTATCTTGCCACTACCCCCCATGTCTCCTTATGACGCCTAAAGTGACGATGAACTTGCTCGACAGTATAAGAACACCCATACTTCTTATTTATTGCCGTTGTGCAAGCAGTGTGATGCATCTTCTTGAATACTGCTTTAGGAGGCATTTCAATCTTCTTCTCAATGTACCAGTCAAGAAGAAACTCAGATATAGCTATAGGCCAATTTATAGCTTTTGCCCTTGCATTCTTGTCAACTTTGCATTCTTTCCCCTTACTGCTCATATTGCTTTCAGCTTCATCCGTTTTATGAACTACAAGATGATACATGACAGAAATATTAATGACAAAACAAGGAAATAATAATAGCATCCATAATAAAAACAACCAGATCCATTACATGATACATGATACATGATAGCAGCATTCGTAATATAGATACTGGCACACATAATAGAAAATTATTGTCTTGCAAACAAGCCAAAAGTAAAAAAACTACAACAAAGGGAATATCAATGATGAAACTGACGATGCTCCCACATAATATTTGCTAGATTGTCTCGCTTTGCCGTCCATTCCCTATTGTCCCTCGCATTATCTGTTGCAACTCTAGATGACCTAGGAAGACTATTGTACCAACGATCTTCATCATATATGATGTTTTCTGGACCATTATCTAGGATCCAATTGTGTAGAACACAACTTGCTATGACAATCTTCACTTGTTTTCTAAATGGAAAGAATGGCTTGTTTGCAAGAATTTTAAAACGATTCTTTAAGGTCCCAAAAGCTCGCTCAACGGTTGTACGAAGGGATGAATGCCGAAGGTTGAATAATTCTTGTGGCGTTTGTGGACGTCTCCCAGTCCCGAATTCCTTCAAGTGGTATCGGACACCTCTATATGGCGGTAGTATACCTGGTCTTGCTGCATACCCAGCATCAGCTAAGTAATATTTTCCTACAACAAAATATGAGACGAATGGTTTTATTGCATTTTCAATGTTATTGTACACCTAAAATAAACTAATGTGTCGTGCAAACCTTCTGGCATTGGAATCCCATTTGTTCTATTAATGGAAGCCTTCAGAACTACAGAGTCCTGGGTAGATCCCTCCCACCCAGCAAGTACATAGGTAAACCTCAAATCAAAATCCACAACTGCAAGGACATTTTGGGTTGGGTATGACTTCCGACCTCGAAATCTGTTAGTTATGTTCTCAGGGACAAATGCAGGGATGTGGGTTCCATCAAGTGCCCCAATGCAGTCCTATATTAATTACAAGGAGTTGTATTAGTCGAACAATTTCATGATGCAAACCAAATGTCGAACAGATGCAGCACTAGGTACCTTAAAGTAGGGGTAGAACCGACCGGGGCTATCAAGTATCTTTTGGTGGGTATCTATTGACCTAAGCTTTATCATATATTTCGCAAGAAAACACAAGGCATTCAAGACCTCATGGAAGCATTGGCTTACTGTATAGCTAGATCTCTTGAGGAAAAACCCGACCACTCTATTTCTCAAATTGTGGCCAACTGTATGCAGGAAAATGGCTAATTTTTCTTCAACTGATACATGCACTGAATCACGTACAAGTTTGGCATCACGTAAATGGGTTGATAGCTTCCAAAACATGTCTTTCCTCATCTGGAGCTGACTGATGCAGTTTTTATCCGTTGAATTGTACAGGTCATTCAACTTCCTTTGCCTCTCCAAGTCTCTATCCACCAATGGCCCATATTTTCTTCGAGACATTCTAATATTGTAATTTCTACGTCGTCGATGCCATCGGAAAATGGCCAAAAGAACAGCTAGAACACCTAAGACCCGGCGTCGTTTGATAGTGTAATGGGCAGATGCTATATCCATCTGAATATTAAATGAAATAAATGTATAAGAAACAAGTGAGATGTACGTGTATGTAGTCAGTAGTACTAATCATTCAGGGATTGTGCTAGGCCACATTTACGTACATGTGTGCACACATATATGCAAATTATTCCTAGATTAATGCTCTAGCAGGAGGGTTTTTTAGATCTGGAAAGTTGTAGCTTGCAATCAAAGCAAAAAAAGATGGTAAATTATAAGAGAAAGAGAACTGGATGCGTTTAATTCTAGCAAAGTACAACCACAACTAGAAAGAATTAGAGAAGGAATCAACAAATCGTAGCACACATTATAGGGTACATATTGCGTTCTCACCTTCAGGATTTCGCCAGATCTGACTAGGAACAGGAAAGATTGATGGGGGAAAGATGAATCAAAGCCAATAAATCAATTATCCATGCAATTTCTTCTCCTTCCCACAAGAATGAGAGAGAGAGAGAGAGAGAGAGAGAGGGAGAGAGAGCTGGTCGTGAGTGAGCTGTGAGATAGATGAACAAAGGGGAAAAGTGAGCAGGTCGTGGAGGTAGAGAGAAAGAGTTTTGCTCTTATATTAATATATACTAGTGGGGCCATCTTGCCCTGGCAGATTGGGGAGAAGCCCATGCGTCCAATTTTCTTAGCCTGGCGCCAGGCAACTTCACCAGGCATCTTCACCAGGCAACTTCAGCAGGCAAATTCTCAGGTGACCATCCAAACAGACGCCAGGCAGATTGCAGGCAAGTTCCAGGCCAGGCAGATTTTGACGAGGACACGAACCAAACTGACCCTAAATCACATGGCGATGTGAACTAGATTATTGACTCTAGTGCAAGTGGGAGACTGAAGGAAATATGCCCTAGAGGCAATAATAATGTTGTTATTTATATTTCCTTATATCATGATAAATGTTTATTATTCATGCTAGAATGGTATTAACAAAAAACTTAGTACATGTGTGAATACATAGACAAAACAGAGTGTCCCTAGTATGCCTCTACTAGACTAGCTCATTGATCAAAGATGGTTATGTTTGCTAGCCATAGACATGAGTTGTCATTTGATCTCCAGGATCACATCATTAGAAGAATGATGTGATGGACAAGACCCATCCGTTAGCTTAGCACTATGATCGTTTAGTTTTACTGCTATTGCTTTCTTCATGACTTATACATGTTCCTATGACTATGAGATTATGCAACTCCCGAATACCGGAGGAACACCTTGTGTGCTATCAAACGTCACAACATAAATGGGTGATTATAAAGATGCTCTACAGGTGTCTCCGAAGGTGTTCGTGGTGTTGGCATAGATCGAGAATATGATTTGTCACTCCGAGTGTCGGAGAGGTATCTCTGGGCCCTCTCGGTAATACACATCATAATAAGACTTGCAAGCAAATGACTAATGAGTTAGTCACGAGATGATGTATTATGGAACGATTAAAGAGACTTGCCGGTAACGAGATTAACTAGGTATGGTGATACCGATGATCGAATTCGGACAAGTAACATACCGACGACAAAGGGAACATCGTATGTTGTTATGCGGTTTGACCGATAAAGATCTTCATAGAATATGTAGGAACCAATATGAACATCTAGGTTCCGTTATTGGTTATTGACCGAAGATGTGTCTCGGTCATGTCTACATAGTTCTCGAACCCGTAGGGTCCGCACGCTTAACGTTTGATGACGATCGGTATTATGAGTTTATGAGATTTGATGTACTGAAGGTAGTTCGGAGTCCCGGATGAGATCACCGACATGACGAGCAGTCTCGGAATGTCCGAGACGTAAAGATCGACATATTGGACGACTATATTCGTACATCGGAAAGATTCCGAGTGATTCGGGTATTTTTCGGAGTACCGAAGAGTTACGGGAATTCGCCGGGGAGTATATGAGCCTTATTGGGCTTTAGGGGAAATATAGAGGGGAGGCTGCGCGCCCCCCAAGGCTTAGTCCGAATTGGACTAGGGGGAGGGGCGGCGCCCCCTCCTTCCTTCTCTTCTCTTTTCCCTTTCTTCTCTCCTACTCCTACTACTTGGAAGGGCTCCTAGTTCTACTAGGAAAGGGCAAATCCTACTCCCAGTGGGAGTAGGACTCCCCTAGGGCGTGCCACAGAGAGGGCTGGCCCTCCCCTCCTTCACTCCTTTATATACGGGGGTGGGGGGCACCCCATGGGCACACAAGTTGATCAAGTTGATCTCTCCCAACCTTGTGCGGTGCCCCCCTCCATAAAAACACACCTTGGTCATATCGTTGCAGGGCTTAGGCGAAGCCCTGCGCCGGTAGCTTCATCATCTCCGTCACCACGCCGTCGTGCTGACGAAACTCTCCCGCAAGGTTCTACTGGATCAAGAGCTCGTGGGACGTCATCAAGCTGAACGTGTGCTGAACGCGGAGGCTCCATACGTTCGATGCTTGATCGGTTGGATCGCGAAGAAAGTTTGACTACGTCAACCGCGTCACTAGACGCTTCCGCTCCCGGTCTACGAGGGTACGTAGACACACTCTCCCCTCTCGTTGCTATGCATCTAGTAGAGAGATCTTGCGTGATCGTAGGAATATTTTGAAATACTACGTTCCCCAACAGTTTCTCCCCTCCATTCTCTCCGGTAGACTTCGAGACTGACGCCACTGCTACTGCCCCGGTCGACTACGATGTTGATGGCCCGTCCTTCTCTCCCGAGCTTCTAGGAAAGCAAACCCCCTTTGATCAACCAGATATTGCCCATTCTCTTTTCTCTTATTCTTGCATTAGGTTTGCTATTGTTGATGTTTTGATAGCTCCTATTCCATTCCATAGCCTGTCATTGTTGCTACAATTGTTGATACCTTTACCTGCTATCCTAAATACTTAGTATACACTACTGCAGGATGCTGCTAACGCAACACTATGATCAGAGACCCTTCGACGAAACTATGTGTGATGCAATAATCGCAAACGGTGATGTAAAAAGCCCTTCAAAAAGGGTGCAAAATGTTTGCGATGACGAATGCATCAAACACGATTCAAATTTTAGTTACGTGTGCGATGAAGGGCATACAGTTAAGTTCAATGAACTGTTTGTGATGATGAAGAGAACAGAAATGGGCAGCCAGATGAAGGTGTGTGCGATATATGGCATACTGTTCACTCGGATGAACTGTTTGTGATTAGGAAACACAAAAGAAATGGTTAGCCAAATCAAGGTGAGTACGATATACGGCATACAGTTCACTTGGATGAACTGTTTGCTTTGAGCCAAGAGAACAGAAACAATTCAATTTAACTGGATGTGTGCGATACACGGCAAACAGGCCTGTAAACAGAAATGTGTCGGAAGACCGATAATAACAATGACGATTGCTTCTAATAAGACGTATGTGATATGATCTGTCTACACAACATCTATTGGCCATTGGGCGACCGTCGGTCATCCGGGTATGCCATAAGGATGCGAAGAGGCATCCTATGTCAGCAAGGACTAGTTGTTCCACCAATAGCTCATCTAAGAGAACTATCAAGTTAACTGTGCTCAGACTGGACTAGCCATCATATGGGTGATTGGATGGGAAGTTGTCTTGATGCTAAGTTTTCGGATGGGATGGATCATTGAGGTCAAATTAAATGACCTCTATTATCCATCCCATCAGTTAAATTAACCTCAAGGTCCTTGTTTTTTATTTTTATTTTTATTTTTTAACACATGTTAAAGACGGTCTACCACATTACTTTTTGACAATGTGCGATACATGGCATATAGTTGATCCATCCGACCTGTTTGTGATGGAATAAGCCGTGTGTGTTGTGGGCAAACGCTTGCTAGTATACAACTATTTGTGATTGATGAATTCATCACCGACGGGTTTCGTAGTGTGGTCCGTGTTCATCTGATCATCATCTACTTCTTATGCTAGCTCGATGTTCCTTATATGCTAAGTTTTCATTAAATGATGACATTTTATGAACACATCACCGTTTTCCGCCATTTCCTCACCTGTTTCTGGCCACCCAACGCTATTGCGCATAAACCTAGGGGGCGCGTGACGCACAGAGGCAACAAGTGCAGCCTGTGGCACATCAATCTTTCCCCAAGCATGCTAACCCACCAAAGCGCCGCCTCTGCCATCAACCTCGTCGATGAGGAAAACGAGAAGGCGCCACTGCCCGTCGAGGCCGAGACGCTCCCCGGCAACGCGATGGATGACGCCGTGATGCGCATCATCGCCAGGGTTGAGCCGAACCTTGACGCATGGCGCTTGAGCGCCGCGGATCAAGAGAGGCATGTCAGCACAGAGAGGCTGCAGCTCGCCGCACAACATGATCGATGGTGCACCGCAGAGCAAGCTAGGCGCGTCTGCGCCGATAGGGTGCGGCTCGCTGTACGGCGAGACCGTTGGAGCACCGCAGAGCGAGAGGCGCAGCGCCCCGCACAGCAAGAGCGGATCCATCAGTGCTTTCCTGGTGTCGACACGACGTCACAGCTGGGTACATGTCCCATGAGTACCCCCATTCCACGCCAGGAGTGGGCAGATGCCCTTTGCGCCATACTTGCACCAGAGGCTGGCCGCGCCATACTTGCACCGGACGCTCGCCGCACCGTTCGCATGGGTCACGCCAGTTGCCTTGTCCGCGGCCCGCTCGATGCCAACGCGCTGGTCGGTAGGCTCGACCGCCTCCTTGGCCCAGCTGTCCACCTGGGCGCAGTAGAGGAACATGGCTGTCGCATCCTCGAGCTGGTGATCTCCGATTAAATAGACAACTTGGAGCTCGAGATCGTGCTCCAGATGTACCGCGAGCGTGTCGACCGCTTGGACAAACGCCTGCACGAGTACAGGCAGCTGGTCATGGTCGCATGAACTCGTTTTATTTTGTTGAGTCGTTTCGACGTGGATAGCTATGTATTAACAACAATCATAGTATTGCTCTGTTAATTGCTCTATTTCAATGTGTGTACTCCGTTTTCCGTTCTTATATGTTATGTTTTAATGTGTGTATATACGCTTTCCATTCTGAATATGTGGATGATAACAGCTATATTCAAATTAGTATACAAAAACAGATAGAAAATGGAATTCAAAAATAATATATATATATATATATATATATATATATATATATATATATATATATATATATATATATATATATTGTTCATTAGTTCATCACAGAATATATATAATATCATCACATATACGTGATGATACTTAACTACTAGGTACAATGCATAAAATTGAAAATGAACAATACTAAAACTACAAATCCCTCCTGATGCGCGGCGTCTTCCCAGCGCGGAGGCAGTACTCCGCCTCGTAGCACTTGACGTACCGATCTGCCTCTTGCTGGCGGACAACTACAAATGATCTTGCCATTTTGTTGGGCGCCCACCAGAGCTCCTCGTTGGTGGCAGGCTGGAGCTTATGGGCTCACCTCCACATAGCGATGAGGCACCTAGCGCCTTTGACCTTCCTCGTGAAGTACCCGTCTTCGGACACCTCCTCCGCACGACGACGCACCCGCCCCCAAAGCTCCACCTTCTCATTGTTTCAGGCGGCATCACGGGCTTCACATGCCGCCTGGTACTTGGCTTCCTCCTCCGCCATCTCCTTCTTGAACGCTACTTGCCTGGCTTTCTCAGTAGGCGGCAGTGACTTCCACAAACAAAGATTGTACTGGCCCCAAAACCAATCCAAAGTTGGGGGGTCCGGTGCAACCTGGTCCGGCGGTGCATAGGGGTCCTCCTTGTCGCTGCTCTTTGACTGAGCTTCCTTGAGGAGTGGTGACTCCTCGTCGGTGCATGGGCAGATCGGCGGCACCATGGCAGAGCCTCGAGAGAGAGTGAGAGTGAGAGAGAGAGAGAGAGAAAAGAGAGAGAGAGAGAGGGTGAGCGAGGGGAGGATGTAGATTAGAATGCAGGCGGGATGACGTGAGCAAGGTAGTATTTATTGGCGGCCAGAATCTAGATCGACGGGAACAGTACACACGCCGGTCGTCAGAATTTACGAGTACTGTAGTTTGAATTACACACGATTCCCGCATTAGAATCCGTGTAAGAACATAATAGCTGATGGTTTCCAATACAGAACCGTGTCTAGTTAATAACCCCCGCCATTCACCTTCCAAACCTCGAGGTGCAAAATAGAGTAAATCATGTGGGGGCCGGTTGTCTTGCCAGATCTTTACATTTTCTTTTTTGAACACCAGATATTTACATCGTTTGAAATTTTTTGAACTCGCACACAAGTACACAAAAATATGATTTTTCAAACTGTTATGGTTAGCCGTTGCATGTTGATGTAGTTCAAATTTGAATTACAGTCATTAAATGGCTAGAAATCACTTAAATGTCTTTACAAGGTCAAATAACCCCTGAAATTTTGCAAAATTTCACATGACAGTTATATTAGTGCACGTTAAACGTAGAAAAAAATTGAAGGCCGTAAGGGGCAGCTATCTCCCGTTCGTCATCAAACATGCATTGTTCCCTCTCGGAACAACTAGCCTTCTAGTGAGTTGTTCCGATTTGTGAGGGGTGTGTGTCCAAACTTTTGTCAAACATGCCAATTTTTTTACCACATCATCTTGGTGGCATGGCATTACATCAAGCAAGGTTTCATGCTTTTCTGATCATTTTGTTTTGGAATTTAAATGCCATGGCACTGCATGCATGTACATGTGTCCATGTCGTGAGACCAATATGTTTAAAAATTCCATCTAATTTACTGCACATGGAATTAACCCACACACAAGTACGCAAATATGATTTTTTTTTCAAACTGTCATGGTTAGACGTTGCATGTAGAGGTAGTTGAAATTTGAATTATGGTCAATAAATGGCTAGAAAATCATCTAAATGTCTTTAAAAGGTCAAATGACCCCTGAAATTTTCCAAATTTTCACATGAGTTGTTTTAGATCACGTTAAACGTAGAAATTTTTTGATGGTCGTAAGGGGAAGCTATCTCCCATTCGTCATCAAACATTCATTGTTCCCTCTCGGAACCACTAGCTTTCTAGTGAGTTGTTCCGGTTTGTAAGGGGTGTGTGTCCAAACTTTTTGTCAAACATGCCAATTTTTTACCACATCATCTTGGTGGCATGGCATTACATCAATCAATGTTTCATGCTTTTCTGGACATTTTTTTATTTTTTTGGAATTTAAATGCCATGGCACTCCATGCATGTACATGTGTCCATGCCGTGAGACCAATATGTTTGAAAATTCCTTCTAATTTACTGCACATGGAATTAACTCGCACACAAGTACGCAAATATGATTTTTTTTCAAACTGTTATGGTTAGACGTGGCATGTAGATGTAGTTGAAATTTGAATTACGGTCAATAAATGGCTAGAAAATCACCTAAATGTCTTTAAAAGGTCAAATGACCCCTGAAATTTTCCAAATTTTCACATGAGTTGTATTAGTGCATGTTAAACATAGAAAAAATTTGAAGGTCGTAAGGAAAGCTATCTCCCATTCGTCGTCAAACATGCATTGGTCCCTTTTGGAATCACTAGCCTTCTAGTTAGTTGCTCCGGTTTGTGAGGGGTGTTTGTCCAAACTTTCGTCAAACATGCCAATTTTTTTGGCACATCATCTTGGTGGCATGATATTACATCAAGCAAGGTTTCATATTTTTCTGATCATTTTTTAATTTTTTGGAATTAAAATGCCATGGCACTCCATCCATACATATGTGTCCATGCCGTGAGACCAATATGTTCGAAAATTCTCTCTAATTTAATGCACATGGAATTACCTCGCACACAAGTACACAAATATGATTTTTGAAAACGTTATGGTTTGCCGTTGCATGTAGATGTAGTTCAAATTCTAATTACGGTCATTAAATGGCTAGAAAATCACTTAAATGTCTTCGAAAGGTCAAATGACCGCTGAAAGTTTCCAATTTTTCACATGACAATTGTATTAGTGCACTTTACACGTAGAATTTTTTTGAAGGCCGTAAGAGGAAGCTATCTCCCTTTCGTCATCAAACATGCATTGTTCCCTCTCGGAACCACGAGCCTTCTATGACTTGCTACGGTTTGTGAGGGGTGTGTGTCCAAACTTTCGTCAAACATGACAATTTTTTTACCATAACATCTTGGTGGCATGACATTACATCAACCAAGGTTTCATGTGTTTCTGATGTTTTTCTAATTTTTTGGAATTTAAATTGCATGGCACTCCATGCTTAGTTGTGTCATAGCCGTTAGACCAATATGTTTGAAAATTTCTTCCAATTTAGTGCACATGGAATTAAACCGCACACAACTACACAAATATGATTTTTCAAACCGTTACGGTTAGCTGTTGCATTTACATCTAGTTCTAATCTGAATTACGGTCTAGAAAATCACTTAAATGTCTTCAAAAGGTCAAATGATCCCTGAAAATTTCCAAAATTTGACATGACAGTTGTATTAGTGCATGTAACACGTAGAAAAAAATTGAAGGCTATAAGAGGAAGCTATCTCCCGGTCGTCATCAAACATGCATTGTTCCCTCACGGAACCACGAACCTTCTAGTGAATTGCTCCGGTTTGTGAGGGGTGTGTGTCCAAACTTTCGTCAAACATGACAAAATTTTGACCACATCATCTTGGTGGCATGAAATTACATCAACCAAGGTTTCATGTGTTTCTGATGTTTTTTTATTTTTTGGAATTTAACTTGGATGTCACTCCATGCTTAATTGTGTCATAGCCGTTAGGCCAATATGTTTGAAAATTCTTTCCAATTTACTGCACATGGAATTAAATCGCACACAAGTACACAAATATGAATTTTCAAACCGTTATGGTTAGCCGTTGCATGTACATCTAGTTCTAATTTGAATTACGGTCTAGAAAATCACTTAAATGTCTTCAAAAGGTCAAATGACCCCTGAAATATTCCAAAATTTGACATGACAGTTTTATTAGTGCATGTAACACGTAGAAGAAATTTTGAAGGCTGTAAGAGGAAGCTATCTCCCGTTCGTCATCAAACATGCATTGTTGCCTCTCGGAACCACGAGCCTTCTGGTGAGTTGCTCCGGTTTGTGAGGGGTGTGTGTCCAAACTTTTTTCAGACCTGTGATTTTTTTACCACATCATCTTGGTGGCATGACATTACATCAACCAAGGTTTCATGTGTTTCTGATTTTTTTTTATTGTTTTTGGAATTTAAATGCCATGGTACTCCATGCTTAATTGTGTCATTGCCGTTAGACCAATATGTTTGAAAATTTCTTCCAATTTATTGCAAATGGAATTAAATCACACACAAGTACACAAAATATGAGTTTTCAAACCGTTATGGTTAGCTGTTGCATGTACATGTAGTTCAAATTTCAATTACGGTAATTAAATGGCTAGAAAATCACTTAAATATCTTGAAAGGTCAAATGACCCCTGAAATTTTCCAAAATTTGACATGACAGTTGTATTAGTACTCAAATTTTCTTGTACATGTAAAAGACCATCCGTTATCACTTAACTCCAAATTCGTCTTTCACAGCTAATAAAAAATATCTACAACATCGCACAGAGTTGTTTTGTAGGAACCGTTTGTGATGAAAATTTCTAGGTCTATTTAAGTCTTCCTCCTTAAGCTTCGCCGGCTCGTATGCTCCACTGCTGGCAACCCCCGAATCCATGAATCCCGATCCCCATTCCCGCACCCTCTTCCTGAAAAGATGACGCCATGGAAATGCTTCGAGAAGGCCCATATGACGGCCGTGTCCCCTCGAGCGCTGTCGCCTACGCCGAGAGCGCGGCTGCCTACGCCGAGAATGCCGTCGCATCTGCATTGAGCGCGACCGCTTCCGCCGAGAGGGCGTCTGCGGCAGCTGACAAGGCAGCTGGAGCAGCCGAGATGGCTATAGTTGCTGCTCCGACGGCGGCTGCAAACATCCAGAGCGCTCGAGCTGCCGTCCGTCCCGGCGATCGCCCTGGCCCGGGTCGAGGCCATCCACGCCAAGATATCCCAGGACACCTCGGAATCTAGCATGCAACCCACATCCGAAAAGGCGGCGGTGGCCATGGAGCACCTGCTTCCTCATGAGGTCGTCGAGCGGGAGCTGGAGATGCAGGTGGTGGCGGAGATCGAGGAGTGCCGGGAGGAGGAGTTGCGCGTGGCCGAGGTCGAGATAGAGAAGAGTTTGTCCATCGAGGAATCGGTGGTGGAGTACCAACACAAGCTCTAGCGCAGCCACTACTACGAGCACTACAACCTTGAGGGCTACGTCGAGGATGAGGACGAAGACGAGGACGAGGACGCGGTCGACTTCATCAGGGAGGATGTGGAGTCCACCAATGGTGGTATGTCGCCAGGACAAGTCATCGACGTCTCATCTCACACCGGTGATGCATAGGCCGGCGCAACGGCGGATTTGTTAAAATTATGCATACTTAGGCTTTGTTTTTAATGTTGGTCTTTTGTTAGAGCAATGTTTAGGTCAACTGGCTTTGTTTAATTACTAAAATTGCTCGATTCAGTAGATGTGGCATGTCTGCTGTACGCTCTTTCGTGTCCCCAAATTAGCATGCGGCCTCAGCGTCGCGAAGTATCCCAGTATCCGTGCCTGCGGGCATGCCAGGCTGGCTGTGCTCGCCAGGAAGGAACAAAGTTCCCGTCCAGAACATGTCTCCGGACGACGGTGCACCTTGCCCCACGGTGGGCCCCAAATGTCGGGGTTTTGGGGCGACATATGCCAACGGGTGGCTTATCATGCATGGGGACAATAAAGCATCGCCGGGCCCTGGAAGCGGGATAAGGCGGAACTTAGGACGCCTACGAATCTTACCCAGGTTCAGGGCTCTCTGTGGAGATAACACCCCTAGTCCTGCTCTGTGGGGACTCCGCGTCATGACTAATGTCACTAGGGTAGCTACAAGGTTGCTCCTTGAGATGTGCCGTCTAGAGGAGGAAGAAGAGCAAGGCTAGCTCACTGCCTTCGCTCTAGGGAATTGGGGTGATTGCTAGGGTTTCTTTCTGTCTCTCTCTCTATGTGTCTCTCTTCCTTCTAGAGTTCAACTCTACAACCCCTCCTCATGGAGGACCCTGGGGGGTTTATATAGGCCTACCCCAGGGGTACAATTGTAATATCGCCGGACCGGCCCCCAGATGTCAGCGTCTTCGAGTGCCGGCCTTGCCGCCTATCTGCTGGGGCCCGCCGTGTGCGGGTCCATGTGATTGCCTTTTACTGTAAGCGTGCTTCTGCTGACGGCAGCATCGTCAGGAGGGAAATGGCTACAGTGCCGCCGTCTCCTGCCGTACACTACCACCATGTCCCGTCTTGTCATCTTGATGAGGTTCAGACTCCTAGGGTACGATGAGCTGTCTGCTACGAGGCGGGCCGCTTCCCCCGACCGCCTGCCAGGGGCTGCTTGTTTCTGACTTACCCACTAGCCAGTGGGGCCAACCGCCTGCTGGCCCTGCCATATGTGGGTAGTGGGATCGTGGCTTCCTCTGACCGAAGCTTGGTCACTGGCAGCATGGCTACAGTGATACGCCGCTTAAGAGACGCCCATAGGGTACACATTCGCTGTAGCCACGCCCTTATAGATTCTCTAAGGACATGCACAACAGTGGCCATGCCTCAGCTGTGTAGTGGTCCCCCAGCACGCATCCCGAGGGAGAGGCGTAGGACCGTCTGCTAGCTGCTGGCTATGGGGCTACCGCCTGTTTGGGCCCCTGCCGCCTACTGGTAGCCGGCTCCTAGGGTAAACTGTCCTAGGAGGCGGCCCGATGAGCAGATGGCTGGGGGATAACAGGCGGCCCCCAATTATCTTGAAATGCCGTGGGTGGTCGATGAGGACACCCGTGGTCAATATCTCCAACAGTAGTCCCCGAAGCTGGTGGAACTCGGTGGTTTGTGATTGAGGGCTGTGGGGTTCCAGCAGCTTCCCCCCTAACTAGGATTGGCGTCCTTCGTCCATCTTCCGAAAAGAGCCGTCTGCTGGCAGCCGGACCTCTGCAAAGGGGCGGCTCCTGGTAGCTGGACCTCCGTCTTCAAGACTTCGAGGAGAAGATACCGCCTGGTCAGCAGGCAGCTGCGCAGGTCTGCTGACCGTTGGCGGCTCTCCATGCGTTATCGCCCCGTCGCGTCAGCCTGCCAGCCCACGCACTTGACGGGACGTAGCAGTGGGCTGGGGCCTGCCACTACAGGGCCTCGGTCCGCACGCGGATCCAGTGTGGCAGGGGCAATCGATTGCCCTCCCCACGCGCAGTGAATGCACGTGGATTAGGCGCGCAACAGGTGGGGGTTGGGGCGTGGAGCAGTTAATCCCACGCCCCGCCCCCACGAGCCTATAAGTAGGCCAGGGGAGGAGGGTTAGCGTCGTTCTCGCGCCCGCCCCTCTCCATTCCTCTTCTTCTTCCTCGCTCCCATCCACACTTCTCGCCACCTCCGCACGTAGCGCCCCGCCGCAGCGAGCCGCCGCCTCGAGCCATCGCTACCGCAGCGCCGGTCCGCCATTCCGGCGAGTGGGATGGCAGCGACGTCATCGAAGAGCACATCCACTACCTCCGCCGGGCGCGGAAGCTTCCCCCGCTGACAAGGTTGTTGTGCGCCCGGCGCTGGCGGCGAAGATCAGGCCGGCGCCGCGGTTTGGCGAGCGGGTCATCTTCCGCTCGCACTTCCCGTGCGGCTTCGGCCTCCCAGCCAGCGGTTTCTGTCGATCTTTTCTGGAGTTCTTCAACATCCAACCCACCACCTCACGCTGAACACGATTGTGACATTGTCCTCCTTCGTTGTCATGTGCGAGGCGTACCTCGGCATCCTCCCCCACGATGGAGTTGTGGACCGAGCTTTTCTACATGAAGCTCGGTACTACGGTCCAGAGCGTGGCCGCCCAGTGCAGGGGATGCATTGCGGTGAAGCGCAGTGGGGCCAAGAACTACTTCCCGATGCCTTAGCTCGTGGCGTCGATGAAGTTGTGGTAGAAGACGTACTTCTATGTCTCCAACGTCGATTCCGCTCAAGATTTCATTGGCCTGCCAGACTGGGCACCCGGCCCGCCTACCGAGCCCCGCGCCTCCTGGAAGAACCGGCCCACCTTCCCTCACAAAAGGTGCTTCCATCGCCGTGCCGCGTCTCCGGGAGCTGAGAGACAATGAAGGCTTGGTGTTTGCGGACCTCTTGCTCACGTTTGCGGAGCGCCGGGTGCTGCCGCTGCAGGGCCGCCCGCACTTAATCTGCGATATGAGTGGGCACCGGGATCCGAGTCGGACGTGCACCAAGCTAATGCCATATAAGGAGGTGGCATACTTCGTGAACTATGTATCCAACTCAAGGTCTCCGACTCCGGCTGGGCCTTTGGCAAGCCGCCGTACAGCCGCAGCAACCAGCCACCTGCGGTGAGCTTTCTTTTTTCTTTATTCTTCTTTCTTCTCTTTCCGCCTGTCACAGCTGTCTGATCTTGGTGCCGTCTGCAGATCTTCCCAGGCCAGCTGGCGCCGGGTTCTGACTAGCCAGGTCACCCTGGAACCAGATCGCTCCCAGAGCGACATGAGCGACCCTGATCTAGGGGCCGTCGCTATGGAGGAGGAAGAGGTAACAGGCGGCCTGCCAGAAGGCGGCGTCGAGAGCTGGCCAGACGATGAGGAGGAGGAGGAGGAAGCACCAATCCGCGTCCGGGAGGCGGATCCGCCTGGGCGCGGCAGCCCACAGGCGAGGCCGCCAGCCACAGCCGGCGGCGTGAAGCGCCGGTCCTCTCCGGGGCCGTCTAGTACCCAGCCCAAGAGGCTCCGGCTATCGGCTGCTCCAACCAAGCGCCGGGAGGCGGCCGCCAAGGCGGTCCTTCCTAGGCTCCCCAAACCTAGGTCGGGCGTATCTAGGTAAGTACTTTGTTTCTTCCTTTTCTGTGATGTTTATCTCATTTTGCCGTCCCCAACTCGGCTGACTTGCTGTCTTCCCTGGGATGCCCACGCAGCGCGCCGCTCTCTCTCTCTCACGGGCGCCAGTGGGCTCCATTGTTGGGAGCATGGATGTCCCCCCTGTGCCCCGCCGTGTGGATCCCGCCGCTGCGCTTCGGGAGAGAAACGCCCGTGAGGCGCGCGAGGAGCTGGAGGCCGCGGATCGTGAGCGGGTGGTAGCTGATGCTGCTGCTAGGGCGAAGGCCGAGGCAGCCACTAAGGCTCAGGCGAACGCCGCCGCCCGAGCCCAGGAGCAGGAGGCGGGCTCCCAGCAGCCGGCAAGCCGCACCATCCCCCAAGAGATGGGCTCTCTGGAGCCGTCTGTCCAAGTGTCGGCTGCTGACGAGCAGCTGGCTCTAAACAACGAGGGGGGCGCCGCGTCGTCGTGGAGATAGAGGTGACGCCTCCCGCGCCGCCTGCTGGGATGCAGGGCCACCGGCCTGCAGAAGCGGAGGTGCCGCTGGCTGAGGGCGTGCTGGTGACAGACCCGCAGCCGGCCCCCCAAGTTCCTGCCCGCCCGCGACCTGCGAGGGCGGTCTCCGCGCCGCGGCGGGTAGAAGCCGGCGGCGCCAGCTCGTCCACGCCGGAGAGCGATGCTACCAGTGCGGCACCACTAGGCTGGACGCCCGGAGGCGGCGGGGCGCTGATTGTCGCATCGCGAGATGTCCTCGACCGCTTCAACCCTCTGGGCGAGGTCGCGCAGACGGTGATGCGGGAGTTCGTGGCTACACGAACTTCTATTCGGGTACGTTGACTCCATGTTTTTTGCTTTTATTCCTTCAATTTCTTCCGTGGGGGCACATGAGCGCACCCACTGGGTGTAGTCCTCGAGTTCCAAGCTGGCTGCTGAGTTGGCGGCTTGGAACTCCAAGGTGTACTTTGCGGGCTAACTTGTGTCTTGCTGTAGGATTACCACAACCTCCGAGTGGCCTCCTTCAACGCCCAGCGCCAGGAGCTCACGCAACTGCGGACTACTCTGGCAGACAGCCAGGGTGAGTGTTTCTCTCCTCCCCGCGGGGGCGCGTCAGCGCACCCGCTGGGTGTAGTCCCCGAGTTCCGAGCCGGCTGCTGAGTCCCCGAGTTCCGAGGCGGCTTGGAACTCCAAGGATGTCTTTTTGCTGATGTAGATGTTCTTCTTCTTCTGTTACGAGCGGTCGCGACCAACCTCCGCAACCAGCTGGGCGAGGTCCAGTCAGAACTCGTCGCCAAGGAGCGGGAGCGCGATCTTGCCGCCCAGGATCGTGACCGCCTGGCCAAGGAGCTGGCAGACCAGGCGGCGACGCACAAGGCGGAGCTCGGGAACTTGTCGGACGCCGAGATGCTCCTTCGGGCAGAGTTCGAGACCGAGCGCTCGAACTGGGCCGAGAAGGAGGCGGCTCTGCAAGACGGCTATGGGGCCATTGCAGACATGGTCGACGGTAAGACGCCTGCCCCTCTTTCCTGTGCTTGTCGTCTGATGCAGCTAGCTCTCTTTCTTCTGACTCTTTATCTAATTCTTGCAGAATTCTTTCCGGACCACTCTGTGGCTGCCAGCCAGGCCATCGAGGCCCAGCGTGACGAGAGGCGTAAGGCGGGCCGGGTGATTGCGCCCAATGCGCCCAGGACTCCCGCCGAAAAGCTTCTTGATGTCAAGGCGCACCTCCAGCCAGCCCACCGCCTGCTTCGCCGCCTGCAACGTGCCGGTGCTCAAGTGCTGGCCGCCCTCTGGCCAGGCGTTCTAGTACTCCGCATTCCCAGCCGGACTGCCGACTGGTTGGAAGTGGCCGGCCACCGCTTCGAGGCCTAGAAGGGAGCCCCAGCGTGGGCTGGTGCGCGGACCGCCCTGGAATTTGCCAAGGGCTGGTACCCAGACCTGAATCTCGCCCAGTTGAAGACCTTCCGCGTGGAGGCTGAGCCCGAGCTGGCCGCGGTGCAAGGAGATCTCGCCAGACGTGCCGCCGCCTTGTCGAGTATGCCGGCATCGCCATTTTCGTCCCAGAGCTGGAAGAGAATGGTCATGTGGTGCCACCTAGCAACTTCGGGCTGGACTTGGCGGCGTCGTAGGAGTTGGACGAAGAGATCGCCTCTAGTGATGAATGCAAGGAGGAGGGAGACAGCGACGAGGAGGCCAGCTCCCAGGAGGCGGATCCGTCTACTGGTCATCAGCCTGACCAAACCTCAACAAGCGGACCCGGCGGGGCGGCGCCGCCTGCTGCAGGAGGCAGCCAGGCCGAGACCCGTCAGGCGGCTCCCCCAGCAGCCAGCTCCGTCGTGCCACCCGCTCCGCCTGTTGCCCCTTAGGAGTCTTTCTTGTATCGCTTAATTCCTGTTTTTTCTTAAGACTTGGTAGGATTAGTCCAAATAATTCCACCCGCTGGGTGTATCAGTAAGATACTGCTGGAAGGCGGCCCTTGAGGCCTTTTTGCTGTAGATATTCTTTTAATGCTGCATGTGTTTATGCAATTGGCCGGGTTCTGGGATTAGCGCCGTCCTTTGTTCCTTAGGGCGATTTTCTTTTGTTGTCTCCTTTAACCACCGTCCTACCAGCCAGACAGCCACTCTGTGGTTCTGCGGCTGGGTCAGGTACTTAGCTGTTTTCCGTATAGGCAAGTATCCCGCCCTCTGGAAGGCATCGCAGCTAAGCCAGAAGCCGGCTGGCCTGCTGTATAACAGCCGGCTAAATTGTATGAAGGGCCATCTTGCCCTATGTTTATTTTCCTTAGCCATTTTTCATGTGGGCACCGCTTCTTGCCTTTAACTCCCGCCGGTCGGACAGCCGCGTTCTGCGAGTCTGTGGCTGAAGGCGGGAGATGGCTTGGATGCCATCACATTACTTGTCCGACTATTAAGGTAAAGTTTTAAACATATGGCTAGGCTGTTAGTCCCCGGGCCTCCTGCTAGGCTCTGGTGCCGGACAAAGGAATGAATAACACTCATTCATAGGCATAATTCTTATCATATAGATAAAGGGTTGGGCAGTCCCCGAGAACTCCTCGGGGGTCCCATTGGCTCTCAAAATAAAGTAGATAGCACGACACATACTGTCTTTTAGCTATAAAAGCGACGAAGTAGGTTTGCGTTCCACGGGTGCTCCGACTCCTTGCCCGAGTCGTCTCTCTTGCGTGCTCTTGCTTCTGGGCATCGATGAGGTAGTAGGCATCGTTGCCTAGTACCTTGCTGATGATGAACGGTCCTTCCCAAGGAGTCGAGAGCTTGTGCTGGCCGGCTGTTCGCTGGATTAGCCGGAGCACAAGGTCCCCCTCGCGGAAGGAACATGGCTTGACCCGCCGGTTGTGATAGAGGCGGAGACCCTGCTGATAGATGGTGGACCGACTGAGTGCTACCAGCCAGGCCTCCTCCAGCAGGTCCACACTGTCTTCTCATGCTTCTTTGGCTTCGGCTTCTATGTACATGGTGACGCGAGGTGAGTCAAACTCAACATCTGTTGGGATGACGGCCTCGGCCCCATAAACGAGGAAGAAAGGAGTGAAGCCGGTTGACTTGTTTGGAGTTGTCCTGAGGCTCCAGAGGACAGACGACAGCTCTTCGATCCAGCAGCCGGCTGATCGTTCCAATGGTTCGACCAGCCAGGGCTTGATGTCGGACATGATAAGGCCGTTAGCATGCTCATGTTGGCCGTTGTACTATGGGTGAGCAACGGATGCTAAGTCCAGTCGGATGCCCTGTGTTGCACAGAAACGGGCCAATGCGCCTTTGGCAAAATTTGTGCCGTTGTCGGTGATGATGCTGTGCGGTATGCCATACCGGACTGTGATGTCTGCGATGAAGGTCACATCAGTTGGGCCGTTGAGTTTCTTGATTGGCTACGCCTTGATCCACTTGGTGAATTTGTCGACTGCCACGAGTAAATGCGTCAGGCCAACCTCGGGCTGTCTTGAAGGGGCCCACCATGTCTAGCCCCAGACGGCAAATGGCCAATTGATCGGAATGGTCTTTAGTGCAGAAGCCAGCAAGTGTTGCTTGGAGCTAAAGTGCCGGCAGCCATTACACTTCTTAACCAAGTCTTTGGCGTCGTCCAAAGCAATCGGTCAGAAGAAACCGTGGCGGAAGGCTTTGGCGACGAGAGATCTTGAGGGCGTGTGGTGGCCGCATTCCCCTTGATGAATGTCCTTGAGAATAGCCAGACTCTTTTTTGCTTCCACACAGCGCTGGAAGACGCCTGTTGCACATCTTCTGACAAGCTCTTCATTGACTATTGTGTATGCTGAAGCTCGGCGTTTAACTTGCCGTGCCAAAGTTTCGTCTGCTGATAGCTCTCTTCTGAGCAAGCTGAGGATTGGTTGTGCCCAAGACGGCGCTGAGACTCCTGTTATTTCTGCCAAAGAGACCAGGGTGGTTGGGCTGGGAGGCGGAGGGCTGGATTGAGCCGCCCATTGTGCTTCTGAAGTCCCCGGGCTGGCTGCAGCAGTCCACGGGCCGTCTGCTGGAGCTGGCGCCTCTTGGCCGCCTGTTGGAGCAGTCCCCGGGCCAGGAACTGGTGCAACGACTGCTGGGCCATCTGTTGGAGTTGGAGTATCAAGGCTGCCTGCTAGAGCAGTCTCCGGGCCGGCTGCTGAAGTTGCCGGGCCGTCTGCTCCAGGATCGGCTGGTATGAAGATTGACTCTGATTCCCGTGAAAGCTTGATAGATGGCTTGCGCAGGCATTGGAGGGACACGCCGGCTGGTATTGCTTGGCGGGTGGAGCCGATTCGTGCCAAGGTGTCGGCTTGCATGTTGTCGGCTCGTGGTACGTGGAGGAACTCGCAGCCATCAAAATGCCCGCTGATCTGCTGGACAAGGAAGCGGTAACTTTCCATATTTGCGTCCTTGGCGCCCCAGTCCCCAGATGACTGCTGGACAACCAAGTCTGAGTCACCATAGCGCAGCACTCAGCGGATGCCAATCTCTTTGGCCATCCGGAGCCCGTGAATGAGCCCCTCATACTCAGCCACATTGTTGGAGGCGGCAAAGTGGATTTGCAGGGTGTATTTGAGCTTGTCGCCCTTGGGAGAGGTGAGGACGACGCCGGCTCCCAAGCCAGTGTGCATCTTTGATCCGTCAAAGTGCATCCGCCAATGGGTTGAGTCTGGAGCAGGCAGCAGGTACTGGGTCTCGGCCCAGTCGATGAGGAAGTCGGCCAATGCTTGCGATTTGATGGTGGTGCGGGGCTGGTAGAAGATGGTGAAGGGGGCCATCTCAATGGCCCACTTGGCCACTCTTCCTGAAGCATCTCTGTTTCCCATAATCTCAGCAAGAGGAGCCGTGCAAACGATCGTGATCGGGTGCTCTTGGAAGTACTGCTTGAGTTTCTTGGTGGTGAAGTACACGCCATAGCACATATTCTGGTTATGATGGTAGTTCTACTTGGAGACTGACAGCACCTCACTCAAATAGTAGACTGGCCTTTGGACGGGCAAGGCTCTGTTGTCTTCTGGGCGCTCGACCACAATGACTGTGCTGACCACCCGGCTGGTAGCGGCTATGTAAAGGAACATGGGTTCCTTGTCTGTTGGCGCCACTAGGACAGGCGGTGTGGATAGCAATTTCTTGAGCTGCTGGAAGGCTTCATCCGCCTTGTCGTTCCACTCGAAGCAAGTGGTTTTCTTCATCAGTTGGTACAGTGGGAGTACCTTCTCACCCAGTCGGCTGATGAAACGGCTGAGGGACGCTAGGCACCCCTCGAACTTCTGGATATCTCGTACACGAGTCGGCCGCTCCATTCTCTCAATGGCCTTGATCTTTGCGGGGTTGCACTCGATGCCGCATTCAGATACTAGGAAGGCAAGGAGCTGGCCTGCTGGTACCCCGAAGATGCATTTCTCCGGGTTTAGCTTGATGTGAAAGCGGCGCAGGTTTTCAAATGTCTCTTGGAGGTCCTCCAAAAGAGTTCCCCTCTTCTCTGTCTTTACCACGATATCATCCATGTAAACGTGGGCATTTCTTCCAAGTTGCTTGAGGAGACACTTCTGCATGCAACACTGAAAGGTGGCGCCGGCATTTCTCAAGCCGAACGTCATGGTCAGGTAGCAGAAGGCCCCAAGTGGCGTGAGGAAGGCGGTCTTCAGACGGTCGGCTGGATCGAGTTTGATCTGGTGGTACCCGGAATAAGCATCAAGGAATGACAACAGCTCGCATCCGGCTGTGGAGACAATCACTTGATCTATTCGCGGCAGAGCAAACGAATATTTAGGGCAGGCTTTGTTGAGGCTGGTGTAATAAATGCACATGCGCAATTTGTTCTTCTTCTTCAGCACTAGGACTGGGTTTGAGGGCCACTCTGGATAGAAAACTTCCATGATGAAGCCGACTGCTAGCAGGCGGGCGACCTCTTCCCCAACAACTCTTCTTTTCTCTTCTGACAGGCGGCGGAGCGGCTGCCTGATAGGCTTTGCATCTTCTCTCACATGTAGCTTGTGCCCGGCGAAATCCGTCGGGACACCCGGCATGTCTTTGGGTGACCATGCAAAGATGTCCCAATTCTCACGGAGGAAATCAATGAGCTCGCTTTCCTATTTCCCGTCTAGGTTTGATCCTATGACAACAAATCGCTGTAGGTGAGATGGGTCCAAGGCAATCTTATTTGTCTCCTTTTAGGCTGGAACGAGCCTTGCGGCTCCGCCTCCCTAGGGTTAGCTGGTATGGTTGGCTGCTCGCCAGCCATTGCCACCAGCCGCTCCAGGCGGTGCTTTTCTTCAGCTATGACGAGGGACTCGGCCAGACGGCTGCTGGCAGTTGCACATGCGATGGACTTCTCATAGTCCCCGGTTATAGTGATTATTACCTTGGGACCCGGCATCTTCATCTTGAGGTAGGCGTAATGGGGTACTGTCATGACCTCTGCAAAAGCTGGCCGGCCCAAAATCACGTGATAGGGACTTTCCAGGTTCACCACTTCAAACCAGACTGGCTCCCTCCGGAAATGCTTCTTGTCACCAAACAGGACATCAATCTTGGACTTGCCGATTGGTGAGCAAGAGATTCATGTCACAATGTCGTGGAACACAGTCCTGGTAGGATGAAGTTGTTTTTCTTTGATGCCCAACTTCTCCATGGTATCACGGTACATGATGTTGATGCTGCTGCCGCCGTCTACCAACACTCGGGAGAAACGACATGCCCTCCTGTCGGTGGAGAGAGTTGCATCCAGAACCAAGGCATAGGCCCCTGGTGAAGGCATGACAGTCGGGTGATCTTCACCGCTCCAACTGACGGGCCTCTCAGACCAGTGCATGAATTCTGGGGCTTCAATGGCAACTGTGTTGACTTCTCTGCGCTGCTGGCGCCGGCTGTGCCTATCATCTGCTTGTCTTGTGAAGACGACGTAGGCTCTGTTTTCTTTCGGGAACACGTCCTGGACCTGGCCACCCGGACGAGCAGCCGGTGGATCGGGAGGCGGGGCCGCCTGCCCAGCAGGCCGCGGTGGTAGAGCTTCCCCTTTGGCAATCCGTGTGAGCCAATGCCACTTTCACGTGGTGTGATTGGAAGGCTTCGCACCATTGTGGAACTTGCAGGGGGCATCCAGAGCTTGATCGAAGGAGAAAGCGGGCTTCCAGGCTGGCTTGCCGCCCTTCTGACGCTTGGGTCCTGCTTGTGCCTCTGGCTGCTGGCCATCAACTGCTGCCACCAGCCGGCTGTTGGTAGCCGGCGTGTGGGTCTTGCGCTTGTGATCGTTCGGCTGCTCGCGTCGCTGGACTCTCCAGCCGGCGTTTTGGGAGCGGGGGAGCCATTTTTCCAGAAGCATCCACTTGCAACTCGGTCTTCATGGAGGAGTCGGCAGTGGCATATTTGTCTGCTATGCTCAGTAGCTCGTCCAGCGTGGCAGGCTCGTCACAGAGGAGTTTGTGCTTGACCAAGGTGCCTTCTCTGCACCCGGCTGTGAAATACTCAATAGCTTGTACCTCGTGCACTCCCTCGCAAGAGTTGCGCAGCTTTGCCCAACGCGTCAGGTAATCACGGGCTGACTCATCTCGGCCTTGAACACATAAGGAGAGCTGGCGCGGCTTGGGAGGATGCTTGTAGGTACTGGTGAAGTTGTAAGTGAAGGCGTCGATAAAGTCCAACCAGCCGTTGATACTGTTGGGTTTGAGGCTGTTCAGCCACGTCCAGGCCGTGCCCTGGAGCATGAGTGGCACGTACTTCACCGCAACACGCCTGTTGCCGGTTTCTATGCTGACGGCTGTGCAGTAATCTACCAGCCAGTCCTCTGGCTTCACTGATCCGTTGTACTTGCGTGTATCTCTGGGGAGGGAGAAGCCCTTGGGGAAAGGCTTGTTACGGATGCGTGGGCCGAAGCAGGCTGGGCTGAGATCATCTTCTTCTTCGACCGCCTGTGATCGAGCCAGTCGGTCAAGGCGGTGGCGGGCGTCATTCTCCCCGACTCCCTCGCGGCGGCCCAAGCGGCCTGCTAGAGACGGGTGGTCAACAGGCGGAGGAGACACACGCCTCTCTCGTCGAGGAGGAGGCGGGCGTTCCTCTCGCCGCTCTACGGCCCTTGGGCGGCCATCTTCGTCGCGCTCGATGGTGATGCGATTCTGTCGGCTGCGGCTAGCAGCAGGCTCTGAGTCATGCCGGTTGGGGCGCCGACTGTTGGAGAGCGGGACGTGGCTCCTTTCTCCTGCCGAAGGGGGTGGTTATCTACCTGCGCTCCGGCCTCTGATGCCCGGCGACGGGC
Source organism: Secale cereale (assembly GCA_902687465.1). Taxonomy (NCBI): domain Eukaryota; kingdom Viridiplantae; phylum Streptophyta; class Magnoliopsida; order Poales; family Poaceae; genus Secale; species Secale cereale. The sequence goes on along the minus strand of LR738710.1, from coordinate 261,153,561 downwards.
CTCCTGCTGCGCAGCAGCCGCGTCGAGGAGCTGGCGGGCGCGCTGAGTCATGCAGCAAAGCTCACCTCCCTCCAAGTGGCCCAGCTCATCGACTGCCGCCTGGGCAGCCCTTAGGTTCTCCGACGAAGTGAGGTATACGGTCTATGGGCCCCCCAGCATATCTGCCAGCACCCTGCCGTGATCGCTAACTGCGCCTGCCGGCTAGGCTTGCCAGCAGCCGGCGTGCCGCCTATGGCGCGGTCCATCTCGCGGTGGTAAGGTTCAGTGAGGCGTCGGGAAGCGGCCAGCTTGTTGGCGCTGTCAAGGAGCGAGACGCGGAGGGCCTCCTGTGCCGCGCCGTCCGCTCCCGCCAAAACGGGCACGGCGAGGTTCTGCATGGCGGCCTGGAGTGGATCTTGGCCCGACCCGTCGGACGGCTCGTCGTGGCCGGTGGCGAGCACCTCCATGACGGTGCTGACGGTGTTGTCGCCTGTTGGAGCGGGGAGGGGGTCGTCGATGATCACCACGTGCTCGGGGAAGGAATCGACGGACTCTGCGTCGAGGTTGACGATCATGTCAACTGGTGGGTCAGAAGAGCCCATTGACTCTACGTCATAGGCGCGCTCGTCGATGATGTGGAGCTTGTCGAGGAGCTCGACGAGGCATCTCTCCAGAGCAACTGGCTCTATGGGCGGAGAGGGCTCGTCATGAATGTGGACGCCGACGAGGAGGTCGGCGAGTCCGATCGTGGCGCATGCGGCCTCAACGCTGCGAAGTATCCCGGTATCCACGCCTGCGGGCGTGCCAGGCTGGCTGTGCTTGCCAGGAAGGAACAAAGTTCCCGTCCAGAACATGTCTCCGGACGACGGTGCACCTTGCCCCATGGTGGGCGCCAAATGTCGGGGTTTTGGGGCGACATATGCCAACGGGTGGGTTATCATGCATGGGGACAATAAAGCGTCGCCGGGCCCTGGAAGAGGGATAAGGCGGAACTTAGGATGCCTACGAATCTTACCCAAGTTCAGGGCTCTCCGTGGAGATAACACCCCTAGTCCTGCTCTGCGGGGACTCCGCGTCATGACTAATGTCATTAGGGTAGCTACAAGGTTGCTCCTTGAGCTGTGTCATCTAGAGGAGGAAGAAGGGCAAGGCTAGCTCACTGCCATCGCTCTAGGGAATTGGGGTGATCGCTAGGGTTTCTTTCTGTCTCTCTCTCTACGTGTCTCTCTTCCTTCTAGAGTTCAACTCTCCAACCCCTCCTCATGGAGGACCCTGGGGGGTTTATATAGGCCTACCCCCCAGGGGTACAATTGTAATCTCGGCGGACCGGCCCCCAGATGTCAGCGTCTTCGGGTGCCGGCCTTGCCGCCTGTTTGCTGGGTCCCGCCATCTGCGGGTCCATGTGATTGCCTTTTACTGTAGGCGTGCTTCTGCTGACGGCATCATCGTCAGGAGGGAAATGGCTATAGTGTTGCCGTCTCCTGTCGTACACTGCCACCACGTCCCATCTTGTCATCTTGATGAGGTTCAGACTCCTAGGGTACAGTGAGCCGTCTGCTACCAGGCGGGCCGCCTCCCCCGGCCGCCTACCAGGGGCTGCTTGTTTCTGACTTACCCACTGGCCGGTGGGGCCAGCTGCCTGCTGGCCCCGCCGTCTGTCGGTAGTGGGATTGTGGCTTCCTCTGACCGAAGCTTGGTCACTGGCATCATGGCTACAGTGATACACCGCTTAAGAAGCGCCCATAGGGTACACATTCGCTGTAGCCACGCCCTTATAGATTCTCTAAGGACATGCTCAACGGTGGCCATGCCTCAGCTGTGCAGTGGTCCACCAGCACGCATTCCGAGGGAGAGGCGTAGGACCGTTTGCTAGCTGCTGGCTATGGGGCTACCGCCTGTTTGGGCCCATGTCGCCTGCTGGCAGCCGGCTTCTGGGGTAAACTGTCCGAGGAGGCAGCCCGATGAGCAGACGGCTGGGGGATAACAGGCGGCCCCCAATTGTCTTGAAATACCATGGGTTGTCGATGAGGACACCTGTGGTCAATATCTCCGACACAAATCATTTGTTAGATGTGATTCAGACACTGTCACGGTCCCAACCCATTCATAACACACCTTCAACCAAACGCATGCTAAGACAGTGTCACAGTTTGTACCTAGTATCTAAAATTGTTGCAATCTCATTAGCGGTGCCATTAGAAAATTATCTAGCCCCGCTTCAGCAGTTTGTGTAGCCTACTTTGGTCCACACATCCGAGAAACCAAGCAGTAAAATACTAAATCTTTATGGCACAAAGGAACTAGGCATCGAAGAAACTAGGTGCTCCGGAGTCCGGGTCCCTGATTTTTTCCCGCTGCATCGGCTCGCCAATGCAAGGCACCGGTGCGAGATGTAGCAACAATTGTCTTTACACCAGTTTTGGCATACATAGTGGACGACCTTAGTGCTATTAGTTCTATATTACTAAATTTCTGCATGTAAACACCTATCAGTATCAATTTGTTGTCATCCAAACACTGTCGCTATGCTATTGCAGTTATATTTACCTTCCTCATAAAATGTTAAATTTGTTATTTATTGTACATGAGTAAGAACTTGTAGCATTGTTGTAGTTAATTATAGCTTTTGATGTTTCGGAATTTGGTTGTTGTCTCAGTAACAATTAATTCATTCACACATTGATCTTTTTGAGAAGATATGTCATAATTAACATGTTTCTTCAGTTTTTGAAAATAAGCATTGGTAATTTTCTATGTTGCTATAAACCCATTTCCCCTACAATTGTTACTGATCTAGTTTTAAATATTATAGGATGAACGAAAGTGTTCTTACTTGGAGTGGGTTGATCAAGAGTGGCCACAATCTTCGAAGATGTGCCTAGCAAAGCTCTAGAGCATGTATGAGGAAGAGAACAGAGGTAGGCTTAGAGAAATTGTTGTCAACGCTAAAGAATATTTGAAGATGCGGGATAAAAAGAGGAAGGTGGAGAGTGAGCTCAGATTTTTTTAATCAGACTTTGCTAAGATGGTGTTGGCGAAGGAGGAGGCACTTTCACAGTTGGCTAGCGCAAAACAGGTTCTTACTAAACTGAAAGCAGAGGTGGATAAGATGAGCCTGGATGATCTCGATTAGGGAAATGAATATATTGTTCTAATATTGTTCTTATGAAGTTGAACTAGCTATATGTTGTATTGTGCTGTTTTAAGGTAGCTATCGTACTGTGATGTTAAAATATATTTATGTGCCTGATGTGAAATTGGCAAACATCTGTTCGATATGAAATGTGAATTTGCGTAATACTGGAATTATTAATTGTAAACTAATAAACCTGCTAAATGTTTCATGGAACTTTGCAAACGGTTCTAGCAGTAAAAGCGCTTGTGATGGATAGTCCAATGCCACATAGTTTTCTTCATCAAAACATGGGTGATGTAGTTGATAAAAGCAAACGGTTAACCAAGGCAGAGCGTGTGTGATAGTTACACCTATCACACACGAGCCTATAAATAAACCTGTGTGGGATGTACATACGAACAGAAACGTTTTCCCAGGATTGACTGTGTTGGATGTATATACGAACGGAAACGTTTTCCCTGGATTGACCGTGTGGGATGTACATTCGAACGGAAACGATTTCCCTGGATTGACTTCGTGGGATGTACATACGAACGGAAACGTTTTCCCTGGATTGACTGTGTGGGATCTACATAAGAATGAAAACGTATTCCTTGGATTGACTGTGTGTGATATACATACGAACGAAAATGTTTTTCTTGGATTCACCATGTGGGATGTACATACGAATGGAAATGATTGGGTTTAGATGCCTCGCCTGATCGCACACGAGCTCATTTTGCCCCAGCCTGTGTGCCAGGATGGCCTATCCCCGACAGTTTCTGGGTCTTGTGGGAAGAACCCTGTCGGTTCCAAAACCGGTGGATCTCGGGTAGGGGGTCCCGAACTATGCGTCCGAGGATTGATGGTAACAGGAGGCTGGGGACACGATGTTTACCTAGGTTCAGGCCCTCTCGATCGAGGTAAAACCTTACTTCCCGCTATATTAATATGGATGAATATGAATACAAGAGTTGATCTACCTCGAGATCGTATTGGCTAAACCCTAAAGTCTAGCCTATGAGGATTTGTGATTCTCTATTAGCCTCTACGGACTAAACCCTCTAGTTTATATACAAACCGGACGGGCCTAGGGTTTGTTCATAACCATCTTGCAGAGGAAGGAAAGATTACACCCGAACCTAAAACTTGCCACTACACGAGTACAGGAGTCCTATCCGGATATGAGAGACGATCTTCGACTGTGATCTTCACGGCCCACCAGTCCGGTCGACCAAGAGTTATCTGGCTACCCGAGGACCCCTCGATCCAAGACTCCCTTAGTAGCCCCTGAACATGTCTTCGATGACAATGAGTTCGGCATCCGTATTATCTTCGGCATTGCAAGGCAGGTTCCTTCTTCCGAATATATCTTCTGCAAAATGGTGTATTGTGTTCGACTCTGCAAGGTTAGTACAACCCTTAGCCTCCAAGGCAAGGCTCTTAAAATAAAATGAATAGTGTGTCTTTACGGACAATTTTTTTGGTGAAGCGCCGCGTCCATCCCACTAACATATCAATCCATTTTATTTGGTCCTAGTTTCACGTTTAGAGGTATATCCTCATTGACACGTCTTATCATAATAGAGATCGTGCCCTCTTATTGTGGGATCCATATCAATGTGACGTGAACATCCATACCGCGCATTATGCACAACCGCTTTGGGAACCGGCGAGGTTTATGGCTAAAGTGGGGGGACGTTATGTATTCACAACATTATAAAAGGATACCAATCCCTTTCATCAGCCCAATGCCTTCCTCAAGCTCGAGCTCTACTCCTTCCCTAGCCCCAGCACCTCATCTCTTGCACCCACCGCTTTCCGTTCCTCCACCACTACTCCCTTCCAGAGAAATGGTTGGATCCGGTGCCAGAGGCAAGTGGGAGGCCTCCACGGTCACTGAGAAAACCGTGGAGGATCTTCAGAGCGCAGGCTATCTCGCCGCCGACATCGCACACCGAGTCCCCGCCAAGGGCCACGTGATCCCCGTCCCAGATGCGAGCGAGAGAGTAGTGTTCACTTCACACTTTGTTACGGGGCTAGGGTTTCTGCTCCACCCCTTTGTTCGGGGTCTGCTATTCTTCTACAGACTAGATTTCCATGATCTAGCTCCGAACTCAATTCTTCACATCTCTGCTTTCATAGTGGTGTGTGAAGCTTTCCTCCGCACCCCTCCACACTTTGGCCTATGGCTTAAAACCTTCAACGTGAAGTCGAAGGTGGTGGATGGGCAGCACGCGGAGTGCGGGGGCGCTATGATTAGCAAGCTCCCGAATGCGATTTGGCCAAAAGGGTCGTTCTAGAGACGAACAAGGTCTGGCCGCAGGAGCGGTTTTATATCACCGAACCCCGTAACACCAAGTGGGCGGCGGAACCTGCTTTCAGATCTGGATCCCCAGAGAGGTTGACCTCTTGGACCAAAAAGGGTCTGGACTGGGGCTCTCAAGTTGAGGTAACGACACTCCAGAGCCGTGTGTCCGGCGTGATTTCCAAGGGCCACCAGCTCTCATCCGTGGTCCAGGTAATGCTAGCCCGGCTTAGCCTTCCTTGCCAAAGCCGAGTGTCAGGCCCAAGATGCGATTCTATCCCGATCACGTGACACTTACGTGATTGGGGCACAACCACATTTCGGGCACTTAGCAAGATGGATATCATTACATCAAACCATTACATACATACATGGGGATACAACAATACATACAAGTCACATGAATACAACATCAATACAAGGTATCTGACTACGGATACAAACATGAAAATCACACGACATCCAACTGCTATCCCAGGCTGCCGACCCGGAACCTAACCCAAGATTGAAGAAGAAGAAGAAGAAGAACTCCAACAAAAGAACATTGCTCTCACGTCAAGACATCGGAAACCTGCACCTGCAACTGTTGTTGTAGTATCTGTGAGCCACGAGGACTCAGCAATCCCATAACCATGGGTAACAAGACTATCAAAGCTTAATAGGTAGGAAGAGTTAAAGTGGTGAGGTTGCAGCAACGGCTAAGCAATATATGGTGGCTAACTTACGAGTACAAGAATAAGATGAGCATCTACGTAAACGGTCGCAAACTAGTAGTGATCGCTAAAGATCCTGAACTACCTACGAGTCAAACATAACCCCGCCGTGTTCTCTTCTCAAAGTGAAAAGAGACAGTCACGGTTACTCACACAGTTGTGTGTTTTACTTCGGATCCTCTATCAAGTTTTCTACAACCGGACATTAACAAATTCCAATCTGCCACATAACCGCGGGCACGGCTTTCGAAAGATCATAACCTTGCAGGGGTGTCCCAACTTAGCCCATCACAAGCTCTCACGATCAGCTGAAGTGATAAATATAATATCATCACCCCTTATCTTAGGGAAATCCGATCAGGCTCGGCATCCCGGTGCACAAGACATTTCGACAATGGTAAAACAAGTCCAGCAAGACCTCCCGGTGTGCCGACACCCTGATAGTAGCCGCGCGTATCTCGTCTCAGGCCACGACCGGATGGGACATCCTACAGGAGCCAGATACCTCGAGTTTCCCTGAGGCGGTCCCGCAGTCCGCCAGTTTGGGACCAACACCATCAGCACTGGCCCCCTGTATGTAGAAGAATCCACGGGTAGCGCTAACTCCCTATGCAATTAAATTAATTAATTAAGTTGTTATTTTGAGCAAATTAAAACCAATGTTGGGCCTTGCTGGAGGAGTTTTATTCAAAGACGAATTGTCAAGGGGTCCCCATATACCCAACCGTGTAAGGAACGCAAAATCAAGGAACATAATGCCGGTTTATCGGCGCCTAAGGTGGCATGAGTGGAACAAACCACCGAGCAAAAGGCCAAGCCTTCCACCCATGCCCATTATATAGGTGTGTTAATATAATAATAGATATTGTGATATTCCAACAACAAGATCCGACACGAATCAAATCTTCATCTTCACTTCAACTAGCAACGCTATAAGAGGGCCTGAGCAAGCGGGTAACATAGCCAAACAATGGTTTGGCTAGGAAGGTTCCAAAGGTTAGAGGTTTCATGGCAACAAGGAGAGGCTGACAATAATGATGGGTAGCGCGACATGTAACGATAGCATCGAGACACTAAGCATGGCAATGATAGTAAAGGTATCCAAGGGTATGGTCATCTTGCCTGAGATCCCGCAAGGAAGAAGAACGGATCCATGAAGAAGACGAAGAAGAAGCCTTGAAGAAGAACCACGGGTAGACGAACGAATCCTGACGATCGCAACGGAACAAGCACTAACGAGAAGAAGCAAGCAATACGGTAAACACACAACACAAGATCATTACAATATGCTCAACCAAGTATGATGCAAGACAGTTCTATATAGGAAGCACTACAAGACTATACAGGAAGCATAACATGACAAGGTAGGAAGCACAGAAAAACAACACAAGAACATGACAATATGCTCAACCAAGTAGGATGCACGACAAGTCAACATATGATGCACAACAAGTCTATATAGGAAGCAAAATATGGCAAAGTAGGAAGCGCAGCAAAACAACATAAGTCTATATATGATGCATTACATGGCAAGGTATGATGCATGACAAGTCTATACAGGAAGCAATACATGACAAGGTAGGAAGCACAGAAAAACAACACAAGTTTATATATGATGCATTACATGGCAAGGTATGATGCATGACAAGTCTATACGGGAAGCAATACATGACAAGGTAGGAAGCACAGAGAAACAACACAAGTTTATATATGATGCAATACATGGCAAGGTATGATGCACTGCAGATGCACTTAGGATGCATTACATGACAACATAGGAACCACACAAGAACAACACAAGAACAAGACAATAATCTCAAGCAAGTAGGTTGCAAGACAGATCCATATAGGATGCAAAACATGACAAGGTAGGAACCACAGAGAAGCAACATAAGAACAACAAGTTTAAATGAGGCGGGAAGTTACTTAAGACAAATCCGGTAAGTCCTCATATGCATAGTTTGAAATTAGTCCAGATCTGCACAAACCTTAAGTTAAAGTTGTTAACAGCAATTTAACATGCACCATCATGATCTACACGGAATTCTAGTCAAGTTTCATATAAAGTTTGTTTAAATCGGAGCTACGGCCTAGAAGATATGAGCAAAACAAGACAAGCACGGCAATGGTGCAAGATGCACCCAAACATCAATCAAACTCACTCCAAACATGAAAACAATATGATATTATTATTCTACATGCAAAATCACACAAGTTTCATATAAGGAACACTCCAAACGGAGTAACGGGCTAAAAGATACACATGAAACAAGAAACAATGCAAAGCTGAAACTAACAGCCACATAGCAACTTTGGAGCAAGAAATATATACTCTACAGCACTCAAACATGGTGACAAGAAGCATGGACATGAAGCGTACATATCTTACAGCAAACAACTCCATTGGAGCATCTCCATAGGAGGCATGGATCAATAGCAACAAGCTACAACATTTTGATCATGACAATAAAAACCTGACAGGAATATTTTATAGCAACTTGGGAGCAAGAATTAAATAAGCTACAGCAAGCCAAAAGAGCAAGTGAGGACATGAATGGATAGACAAGAACATATACAACAAGGAATGATCAATGGCCACCCCAAAACTAACATGGATTTACCTAGGGCATCAAGCAAACATAGCATCAGGATATTACAGATTCCAGACTTATCATGGCATGTTTAAGTCAACACAAGGCATATCATGGAAAGTTAAATGCACCACATCAAAGAACACATCATGGAGATTCTAAAACATCTAGGCATGTGACAAGGGGACAAACACAACAATAGCAACGAGCTCCTCAACTAGGCATCTCGTAACAAGTTACAAAACCTAACAGCCACATGCACTTTTACAATAGAGATAAACATGGCAATATGAACTCTAACATGCATGCTATAGCAACCAACATGTAGAGCATCTCATGATGAACATTTTGACATATCATTTGCATCATTTGGATAAACATGCACCAAGTTATCATATCTCAAACATGGCAACAAAATAACAAGTAGCAGTAGTTTATAACAAGTAGCACCCTTGCAACAGAGATTAAAGCATCTAGATGAACTCAAACATGCATGGCACAATGGAACAAAGTGTAGATCACATCACCACGGTCATTTTGACATCTCATACACTCAATTTGGATAAGCACACAATTATTTACAGGCAGTCAAAGATGCAACACGCAAGCAGATGACATGGCAACGGCAACGAATAACTGGCTGACACCTGGCGCACCGGTCTCGGGGTGTCACACCGGGACTCCTCCCTATGGGAGTTTGATCCGGCAAGAGATAAGCCTCTAAAGCATCTCTTCGTCTTTACGCACAAAGAGATCTAGAAGCATCTCTTCAAGAGCCAGAAGGAGTGGCCGGAAGAAACCGAGGACGCGGGCTATAGCACTGCGGTCTCTGCCCCAGAGGTAATAGAAAATTTCGCCGAACATATATCCCCTTACTTATTCAATGATAACAGGAATTGGAGTTTTTGCATGATATACAAGGCTGGACGAAGAAGGCGACCCGGATCAAGTGTCCGGCGCCTTTGCCCGAAGACCCAGAATCGCCTCGACTGACGGCGATGCTGGTCCTGGCGCTGTACAAGGCGCCGGTCAAGAAGCCCAAGAAGAAGGGCAAGGGGGCCGAAAATAGCCCCCGCCCTATGGACGAGAAGTCCAAGAAGATCAACATCCCCTCCTCCGAAGAGGACGAGGATGACGAGGAAGAGGAAGAGGAAGAGCTCCCTGCGCAAGGCAGGGGGACAAAGAGGGGGGGGGCTACTGACGCGGGCATGGACGCACCCCAGAGGAAGCTGAACCTCGCTGCTAGTTCGGATTCATCTAAACATAGCTTCATGGTGAAGCCCAGGGAGAAACCCCTGCCCGAAACGTAAGTTTGTCTGGATTAATTGCTGCACCTTTGTTTGTTTTTCATTTTGATGCTTACTTGGTATTTCTCACCTGCTGACCTATAGCCCTCCCGGAGGTCACCCCGACGCCTCCTTATTGGAGGGGAACTCTCTAGCGCCCGAAGAGACAGAGAGTGACCCACCGGTCCGAGCTCCATCGCCCATGATCGGCGGGGACACCGAAGTGTCCTGCCAGTGGGTGCCCTCCGCCCAAGGAGATGAGGGCGGGGCAGGTGACGAGGCGACTGGGAGTAATACCTCGGCCGCCGCTGACCATGGGGAAACAACCCCCATGGAGGCCGAAGACAGGGGGGCCAAACAATCCGGGGCCCTCATGAACATTGACCCGGAGCCTAGTGCGGCATCGGGGTCCGAAGACCAGACCCCCCAGGCGGGGGTGGATACGACGGCGCCCAGAGACAATCCGGAGGCGCCAGACCCTATGGAGGGAGCACTGCAAAGTGCTTCCATCGTGGAGGAGCACCGCACCGTGATGGGTGTGGTGATGAAGAATATTCAGCCCGTCCAGGGCGGACTGAGTGAAGCCTTTAACAGCCCGTTAACGGGTTTTGAGGTAGGAATGTAATGTTCTTTATGGAACTTTATTTGCTTTAAATACACATATATAGCCAGTAGCCCCTGATGCTTTGTGTGATTCTGAACAGAATCAGACGAAGTATCCATAGTATAGCATATTCTAGAGATGAATTGTATGTTTTGTTGTATTTGAACAGGCTTCACTAGTTTCGGCAACTGCACGAGATGCAGAAGTTGCCGAACTAAATCAGAAGCTTTTGCTGGCCAATGCGGACCTCGACCGCGTCAACCAGAGTTTAGATGAAACGCAAGGTATGCAGATTTAAATGTCAAGAAGACTAATAATGTGAATTAAGTATGGATATAAACTCTTTTATTATATTCTGTATTAAACAGTTGGCACCACTGAGCTCGTAGCCCTCAAGGGCGAGCTTGCGAAGGCCAAGAAGGAGGCCGAGGCGAGCCAGGTGGCCGCTGACAAAGCGGAACTAGAGGCCGAAAAGGCCGCGTGCAAGAAGCACCAGGCTCGGGTGTCCGAAGTCGAGGATGTGCTCAAAGATGCCATTGTCAAATGTGAGGCATTGGAAAAGAAGACTTCGGAACAAGCGTTCGAGCTTGCTGTGGCAATGAAGACTGCCCAGGATGCGCGAGGCGAGGCGCGCAGTGCCTGTGAGGAAATCAAGCAGGCGCGGCAGATAGCATCTGGTAAAACCTTTCTCTTATAGAGCATCTTCAAACGGCAGAAGTATCTTGAGCTGACACGATTATGGAGTTTCCTAGGCGTGTTTGCTGATCTTCCGAGGAGCAGTGCTGATGCTGCCCAGTACTTCCGAGCCCAGGAGGGGAACGACACAGAGAAGTTGTTTTGGTCGCAGTTCTACACGCCAAAACATCCGGTGCCCCTCAAGGACCAGATGAAGCAGCTGGTCGAGCTGCACAATATGGCGGGTTCGGCCATGAAGGACTTGATAGTCCGGCTATGGCCCGCTGATCCAATCACAATTAGCTACTTCAGATTGGTGAAGCGGCTCGTCGAGGCGAGTCCTCGGGTCGATGCATTGACGCGTTCGGCCTACATAGAAGGTGCTTGGATAGCCTTCGCTCATGTGAAAGTGCAGTGCATTGGGCGAAGATAAAGGCGGAGCACATAGCCACTGCTGGTCCGCCCGAGGGTAAGGAGCACGGCAAGCCGGAGAAGTACTTCGAGGACGTCATTGAAGGTGCCCGCCTTGTAAAAGGCCAATGCTCGAAGGATATTATCTTCGAGTAATTGTATTGGGCTGTAAACACTTAAGCTTATGTATCTGATGTATATAACTTTTGCGCTATTATAATATGAGCCTCTTTTTCCTCCTGTGTGACTGTTTATGTAAATCTAAAAGTTTCCAGTCGTCAGCTTCAGCCCCCATGTACATAGTACTGGGGTGTTCGGTCATATGCATATACACTCTTTATCCAACGTCTTGGTCCGTATAGGAGGTGTATGCGGAGCGAACCAGGCAATCCGACTATGCGGCGTTATTGCTTTCACTTAGTCGTAGGAGTTTTACATGTGGAGCTAGGTATTAGCCCCTGGTGCGGATATGATATTCCTTACTTATGGTAGCCAATTGCACCTGGCTGGGCGAAAAAAACCAACCCTTCGTATAACACGGGGTAGATCTCTATCGATCGTAGTATAAAACTAAGTCACCGGATGGCGGACCAGGTTGTCGCCTATAATGACGACCAGTTTTCGGCTTTCTCTACTGAGGTACTTGACTGGACGAGCCAGAAGTACAATCGCAATAGTTCTCCCTTTACACCCTAGCCGAACAATCGGGAACGTAGGGGTAAGCATAGGAACCGGGCAACCTAGCTATTGACCCAAGACATGATTCGGAACTGATGCATATAAGGCAAACATCCAGGACGCCGAACACTCCCTATAGGTGTTCGGTCTTTTCGACATATACTGGGATGAATACAGCCCCTGGTAATAGACCCCGTTGACAAGGCACATGTGGCAATCTGATGTGGGGAGAGAACATTTATAGTGAGTGAATAAAACTACGAACATAATGTGAATCAAGCTGCTCTATTAATATCCCTTTATAGTACAGAAAGCCGTAAGCTTACAGATAATGCCGATAACCTTCTTGGACATTTTATATGCCAGAAAGGTATATAACAAGAAAGAGAAAAAAGGTTTACACAGGGTCTTAATCTATAAAGAAACCTTAGCGCGGGCCCCTGCTGCACGTCTGCGCCGTTTCCTCCTTTGTAATGTGTCCTTGAAGGGGGGAGTATGATGGCCATGTGTAAAAAGAAAAAGAAACTTGGAAAAGAAAAAGAAGTCCAGTGTGGCCATAACAAGACTGGTTCGTTTAATGAACCTAAAAAGATAAGTTTAGAGTCCGAATAGGGTCGAGCTGAACTATGGACTATATGCAGTGCGCCCCCAGCGTGGCCCAAGGGATTTTTAGGGCATATTATGTACCGGAGGCACATATGCTATCACCTTATGGGGCAGTCGATGGGGGCATAGATGTTAATCTATCTCAGGTTCATCTGATCTGCCGCACTGAGGCGTGTGCCAGACACGTTTAGTTATGCCCGTGACCGATAGGTTATCCGGCTTGAATAGGCCATTTTGGACTTCGGCTGCTAAGGCCGCAGTGTCCTGCATACGGAGAGAGCGCTCCATATTTCCATTGACCGTGATGATGCCATGTGGTCCAGGCATTTTAAGCTTTAGATAAGCATAATGCGGGACTGCATTAAAGCGGATGAATGCCGTTCTTCTGAGTAGAGTGTGATAGCCACGTCAGAATGGAGCTATGTAGAATATTAACTCTTCACTTCAAAAGTTATCGGGAGAGCTAAATACAACCTCCAATGTTAAAGAGTCTGTGCAACGGGCTTCGATGCCCGATATCACTCCTTTAAAGGTCGTGCTGCTTGGCTTTATCTAGACGGGTCGATCCCCATCTTGCGGATAGTGTCCTAATATATCAGATTGAGACTGCTGCCGCCGTCCATAAGGACTCGGGTAAGATGGTATCCATTGATTATTGGATCGAGCACTAGGGTAGCTGAACCCCCATGACGAATACTAGTGAGTGATCCCTGCGATCGAAAGTGATCGGACAGGCCAACCATGGGTTGAATTTGGGGGCGATAGGCTCGACGGCATAGACATCTCGGAGTGCGCGCTTGCGCTCCCTCTTTGGGATATGAGTGGCATATATCATGTTCACTGTTTTGATCTCTGGTGGAAATTTCTTCTGTCCCCCTGTATTCGGCTGGTGAGGTTCATCCTCGTCTTTGCTCTGAGGTCCCTTCCCCTTGTGTTCGGCGTTGAGCTTGCCAGCCTACTTGAAAACCCAACAATTACGGTTGGTATGGTTTGCAGGCTTTTCTAAGGTGCCATGGTTTTGGCAGGGCTTGTCTAATATTTTGTCCAGGCTAGATGGACCATCTTTGTTGCCTTTAAATGGCTTCTTCCGTTGACCAGGTATGGAGCCGCTGAATCTGGCGTTTATCGTTGTATCATCTCGGCTTCCAGCATTATTTCGACATTTGTTTTTGTTACGCCGTGGCTTTCCATTGCCGTCCCTGACTTTAGATGTTCAAGGATCGCTGGTGCTGCTACGAGCTAACCAGCTGTACTCGCCCACGCAAAAGCGGGTCATGAGTGTAGTCAGGGCTGCCATTGTCCTTGGCTTTTCCTGTCCGAGGTGTCTGGCTAGCCATTCGTCCCATACACTGTGTTTGAAGGCGGCTAAGGCTACGGCGTCTCGACAGTCGATGATTTGGTTCTTCTTAGTGAGAAACTGATTCCAAAGCTTACGGGATGACTCCCCGGGTTGTTGGATGATGTGACTTAGATCGTCAGCGTCCGGGGGCCAGACATAGGTCCCTTGAAAATTGGCCCGAAAAGCATCCTCAAGTTCTTCCCAACTCCCAAAGGAGTTCTCTAGGAGGCCGTTTAGCCAGTGTCGGGCTGGTCCTTTCAGCTTGAGGGGTAGGTATTTAATGGCGCGGAGATCATCTCCTCGAGCCATGTGGATGTGAATAATTAAGTCTTCTATCCAGGCGGCAGGATCCTTCGTTCCATCGTACACCTCGATGTTCATGGGTTTAAACCCTTCTGGAAAATCATGATCCATTACCTCATTGGTGAAGCACAGAGGGTGTGCAACACCTCTGTATTTTGCTATATCATGGCGTATGTCCGATGGTTGTGATGTTCGGTATTGACCCCGAACTGGTATATGACCGGCGTGATTGGCTTGATAGCCGCCATCCCGTGCGGGAGCCCGGTCCCTAGGTCCGTAGATAGACCTGGTCTTTCTAGCTTTTTTGTTCAGGTCCTCACGCAGATCGTGTTTTTGGACTTGAGCCGCATCCACCTTTCCTTTACGGGGTGGGGGGCGGGCTTGTGTACGCCGTTGCTAGCCACTCTGTCCCGTCCGCAAGGTGGCCGGTCCGGCTTATCAGTGGTGTTATTGTTCGGCAGCATGGGTGTCAGTGTCAAAACCGGCGGATCTCAGGTAGGGGGTCCCTAATTATGCGTCCGAGGATTGATGGTAACAGGAGGCTGGGGAGAGGATGTTTACCCAGGTTCAGTCCCTCTCAATCGAGGTAAAACCCTACTTCCTACTATATTAATATGGATGAATATGAAGACAAGAGTTGATCTATCTCGAGATCGTATTGGCTGAACCCTAGAGTCTAGCCTATGAGGATTTGTGCTTCTCTATTAGCCTCTATGGACTAAACCCTCTGCTTTATATACCATCTTGCAGAGGAAGGAAAGATTACACCCGAACCTAAAACTTGCCATTATACAAATACAGGGGTCCTATCCGGATACGAGAGATGATCTTCGACTATGATCTTCATGGCCCACCAGTCCGGCCCACCCAGAGTTATCTAGCCTCCCGAGGACCCCTCGATCCAGGACTCCCTTAGTAGCCCTGAACCTAACTCAATGACGATGAGTTCGTCTTCCGTATTGTCTTCGACATTGCAAGGCGGTTTCCTTCCTCCGAATATATCTTCTGCAAAAACGTGTATTGTGTTTGGCTCTGCAAGGTTAGTACAACCCTTAGCCTCGAAGGCAAGGCTCTTAAAAAAATGAATAGTGTGCCTCTACTGAAAACTTTTGGTGAAGCGTCACGTCCATCCCTCTAACATATCGAACCGTTTTATTTGGCCTTGGTTTCGCGTTTCGAGGCATATCTCATTGACACGTCTTATCAGAATAGAGATCGTGCCCGCTTATTGTGGGATCCTTATTAATATGACGTGAGCACCCATACCGTGCATTACGCACGACCGCTTTGGGAACCGACGAGGTTTATGGCTAAAGTGGGGGGACGTTCTGTATTCACAGCATTATAAAAGGACATCAATCCCTTTCATCAGCCCCACGCCTTTCTCAAGCTCGAGCTCTCCAATCTCCCTAGCCCCAGCTTCCCTATCTCTTGCGCCCACCGCTCTGCGTTCCGCAACCACCGCCTCCTTCCCCTGCAATGGCGGGTTCCAACGCCAGGGGTAAGTGGGAGGCCTCCACGGTCACTAAAAAAACCGTGCAGGATCTACGGAGCGCGGGCTATCCCGTCACCGACATCGTGCACTAAGTTCCTGCCAAGGGTCAGGAGATTCCTTTCCCAGAGGCGGGCGAGAGGGTAGTGTTCACTTCCCACTTTGTTAGAGGACTAGGGTTTCTGCCTCACCCCTTTGTTTGGGGTTTACTGTTCTTCTATGGGCTAGATTTCCATGATCTAGCCCCGAACTCAATCTTTCACATCTCCGCTTTCATAGTGGTGTGTGAAGCTTTCCTCCACATCCCTCCACACTTCGGCCTATGGCTCAAAACCTTCAACGTGAAGCCGAAGGTGGTGGATGGGCAGCACGCGGAGTGCAGGGGCGCCATGATTACCAAGCTCCCGAATGCGGCTTGGCCCAAAGGGTCATTCGTAAAGACGAATAAGGTCTGGCAACAGGAGTGGTTCTACATCACCGAACCCCGCGACACCAAATGGGCGGCGAAGCATGCTTTCAGATCCGGACCCCTAGAGAGGTTGACCTCGTGGACCAAAAAGGGTCTGGACTGCGGGTCTCAAACCGCAGTGACGACACTCCAGAGCCGTGTATCCGGCGTGATTTCCAAAGGGCACCAGCTCTCGTCCGTGGTCCAGGTAAGGCTGGCCCGGTTATTCTCCCGTGCCAAAGCCGGGACTCCTCCCTATGGGAGTTCGATCTGGTAGGAGATAAGCCGCTGAAGCATCTCTTTGGCTTTACGCACAAAGAGATCTGGAAGCATCTCTTTAAGAGCCAGAAGGAGTGGCCGATAGAAACCGAGGACGCGGGCTTTAGCTCCGCGCGCTCCGCCCCAGAGGTAATAGAAAACTTCGTCGAACATATATTTCTTCCCTTATTTAATGATATCAGGAATTGGAGTTTTTGTGTGGTATATAGGGATGTACGAAGAAGGCGACCCAGATCAAGTGACCGGCGCCTTTGCCCGAAGACCCAGAATCGCCTCGACCGACGGTGATGCTGGTCCAGGCGCCATACAAGGCGCCGGCCAAGAAGCCCAAGAAGAAGAGGGGCAGAGACAGCCCCCGCCCTGTGGACAAGAAGTCCGAGGAGATCAACATTCTCTCATCCGAAGAGGGGAAGGTATATGATGAGGAGGAGGAAGAAGAAGAGGAAAAAGAAGAAGAGCCCCCTGCGCAAGGCAGGGGGGAGAAGAGGGCAGCCCCTATAGAGGCAGGCACGGCCGCACCCCATAGGAAGCTGAGCCTCGCTGCCAGTTCGGATTCGTCCTAACATAGCTTCATGGTGAAACCCAGGGAGAAACCCCTGCCCGAATCGTAAGTTTGTCCGAATTAACTGTTGCAGCTTTGTTTGTTTGGCATTTTCTATGCTTTACTTATCATTTCTCTCCTGCTGAGCTACAGCCCTCCCGGTGGACACCAAGATGCCTCCTTATCGGAGGAGAACTCTCTAGCGCCTGAGAGACGGAGAGTGACCGCCGGTATGAGCTCCATCGCCCATGATCGGCGGGGACACCGAAGTGTCCTCCCAGCGGGTGTATTCTGCCCAAGGAGATGAGGGCGGGGCAGGTGACGGGGCGACCGAGGGTAATACCTCGCCCGCCACCGACCATGGGGAAGCAACCCCAATGTAGACCAAAGACGGGGGGCCCGAACAATCCGACGCCCTCCCGAACATTGACCCGGAGCCTAGGCGGGTCCGGGGTCCGAAGACCAGACCCCCCAGGCGGGGGCGGACATGACGGCGCCCGGAGTCAATCCGGAAGTGCGGGTCCTATGGAGGGAGCACTGCAAAGTGCTTCCATTGTGGAAGAGCACCACACCGTGATGGATGCGATGATGAAGAAGGTTTAGTCCGTCAAGGGCGGACTGAGTGAAGCCTTCAACAGCCTGTTAACAGGCTTTGTGGTAAGCCATGTAATGTTCTTTATAGAACTTTTTTTACACATATACATAGCCAGTAGCCCCTGATGCTTTGTGTGATTCTGAAGAGAATCGGACGAAGTATCCATGGTATAGCATACTTACAGAGCTGAACTGTTGTGCAGGCTTCACTAGTTGCGGCAACTTCGCGAGATGCAGAGGTTTCTGAACTAAACCGGAAGCTCTTGTTGGCTAACGCGGGCCTCGACCGCGTCAATCAGCTTTTAGATGAAACGCAAGGTATGCAGATTTTAAGAAATTAAGATGCCAAGAAGACTAATTGGTTGAGTATGTTTATAAAGTCTGATATGGTATTCTGTATTACACAGTTGGCACCACTGAGCTCGAGGCCCTGAAGGGCGAGGTTGCCAAGGCCAAGAAGGAGGCCGAAGCAAACAAGGTAGCTGCTGACAAAGCGGCTACCGATTTGGAGGCCGAAAAGGCTGAGTGCGAGAAGCACCGGGCTCGGGTGTCCGACGTCGAGTTTGAGCTCTAATGTCTACTACACAACCTTCTTCTTGTAGATGTTGTTGGGCCTCCAAGTGCAGAGGTTTGTAGGACAGTAGCAAATTTCCCTCAAGTGAATGACCTAAGGTTTATCAATCCGTGGGAGGCATAGGATGAAGATGGTCTCTCTCAAACAACCCTACAACCAAATAATAAAGAGTCTCTTGTGTTCCCAATACACCCAATACAATGGTAAATTGTATAGGTGCACTAGTTTGGCGAAGAGATGGTGATACAAGTGCAATATGGATGGTAGATATAGGTTTTTCTAATCTGAAAATATAAAAACAGCAATGTAACTAATGATAAAAGTGAGCGTAAACGGTATTGCAATGCTTTGAAACAAGGCCTAGGGTTCATACTTTCACTAGTGCAAGTTCTCTCAATAATATTAACATAACTGGATCATATAACTATCCCTCAACATGCAACAAAGAGTCACTCCAAAGTCACTAATAGCGGAGAACAAACAAAGAAATTATTGTAGGGTACGAAACCACCTCAAAGTTATTCTTTTTGATCGATCTATTCAAGAGTCTATAGTAAAATAACACGAAGCTATTCTTTCTGTTCGATCTATCCTAGAGTTCGTACTAGAATAACACCTTAAGACACACATCAACCAAAACCCTAATGTCACCTAGATACTCCATTGTCATCTCAAGTATCCGTGGACATGATTATATGATATGCATCACACAATCTCAGATTCATCTATTCAACCAACACAAAGAACTTCAAAGAGTGTCCCAAAGTTTCTACCAGAGATTCAAGACAAAAACGTGTGCCAACCCTTATGCATAGATTCCCAAGGTCACGGAACCCGCAAGTTGATCACCAAAACATACATCAAGTAGATCACGTGATATCCCATTTTCACCACAAATAAGCACATGCAAAACACACATCAAGTGTTCTCAAATCCTTAAAGACTCAATCCGATAAGATAACTTCAAAGGGAAAACTCAATCCATTACAAGAGAGTAGAGGGGGAGAAACATCATAAGAACTATAATAGCAAGGCTCGCGATACATCAAGATCGTGCCATCTCAAGAACACGAGAGAGAGAGAGAGAGAGAGAGAGAGAGAGAGAGATCGAACACATAGCTACTGGTACATACCCTCAGCCATGAGGGTGAACTACTCCCCCTCGTCATGGAGAGCGCCGGGATGATGAAGATGCCCACCGGAGAGGGATTCCCCCCCTCCGACAAGGTGCCGGAATGGGTCTAGATTGGTTTTTGGTGGCAACTGAGGCTTGCGGAGGCGGAACTCCCGATCTAGGTTATTTTCTGGAGGTTTCTGTATATATAAGAGGTGTTGGAGTCGGGGACAAGTAAGGGGGGGGGGTCTCCGGGCTATCCACAAGATAGGGGGGCGCGCCTAGGGGGTAGGGGCGCCCCCCACCCTCGTGGGAAGCCCGGGACTCTTCTGGTCCATCTCTGGCACTCCTTGGGCTTCTTTTGGTCCAAAAACAACCTCCTTTGAGTTTCAGGTCAATTGGGCTCCGTTTGGTATTCCTTTTCTACGATACTAAAAAACATGGGGAAAACAGAAACTGGCACTAGGCTCTGGGTTAATAGGTGAGTCCCAAAAATCATATAAAACAACATATAAATGCATATAAAACATCCTAGAAGGATAATATAATAGCATGGAACAATAAAAAATTATAGATATGTTGGAGACGTATCAAGCATCCCCAAGCTTAATTCCTGCTCGTCCTCGAGTAGGTAAATGATAAAAACAGAAGTTTTGATGTGGAATGCTACCCAACATAATTCTCAATGTAATTATCTTATTGTGGCAAGAATTTTCAGATCCGAAAGATTCAAGACAAAAGTTTAATATTGACATAATAATAATAATACTTCAAGCATACTATCAAAGTAATTATGTCCTCTCAAAATAACACGGCCAAAGAAAGTTATCCCTACAAAATCATATAGTCTGGATATGCTCTATCTTCATCACACAAAATATTTAAATCATGCACAACCCCGATTTCAGCCAAGCAATTGTTTCATACTTTAATTTTTCAAACTTTTTCAACTTTCACGGAATACATGAGTGTGAGCCATGGATATAGCACTATAGGTGGAATAGAGCGGTGGTTGTGGAGAAGACAAAAAGGAGGAAGATATTCTCACATCAACTAGGCGTATCTATGGGCTATGGAGATGCCCATCAATAGATATCAATATGAGAGAGTAGGGATTTCCATGCAATGGATGCACTAGAGCTATAAGTGTATGAAAGCTCAAAAGGAAACTAAGTGGGCGTGCATCCAACTTGCTTGCTCACGAAGACCTAGGGCATTTTGAGGAAGCCCATCATTGGAATATACAAGCCAAGTTCTATAATGAAAAATTCCCAGTAGTATATGAAGATGACAGAACAAGAGACTCTCTATCATGAAGATCACGGTGCCTCTTTTAAAGAACAAGTGTGGAAAAGGATAGGGGCATTTCCCCTTCTCTATTTTTCTCTCATTTTTTTATTTTTTTATTTGGGCCTTTTCCCTCTTCCTTTTTTGGCCTCTTTTTTTTATCCGGAGTCTCATTCCGACTTGTGGGGGAATCATAGTCTCCATCATCCTTTCCTCACGAGGACAATGCTCTAATAATGATGATCATCAAACTTTTATTTACTTACAACTCGATATTACAACTCGATGCTTAGAACAAAATATGACTCTATATGAATGCCTCCAGCGGTGTACCGGGATGTGCAATGAATCAAGAGTGACATGTATGAAAATTTATGCATGGTGGCTTTGCCACAAATACGATGTCAACTACATCATGCTAGGCAATATGACAATGTAGAGTGTGTCATAATAAACGGAACGATGGAAAGTTGCATGGCAGTATATCTCGGAATGGGTATGGAAATGCCATAATAGGTAGGTATGGTGGCTTTTTTGAGGAAGGTAAATGGTGGGTGTATGGTACCGACGAAAGTTGCGCGGCACAAGAGAGGCTAGCAATGGTGGAAGGTGAGAGTGTGTATAATCCATGGACTCAACATTAGTCATGAAGAACTCATATACTTATTGCAGAAATCTACAAGTCATCAAAACAAAGTACTTAACGCATGCTCCTATCCTAGGGAAAGGGTTGGTAGGAGTTAACCATCGCGCGATCCTGACCTCCACACAAAGGATGACAATCAATAAATAAATCATGCTCCAGCTTCATCACATAACGGTTCACCATACGTGCATGCTACGGGAATCACAAACTTTAACACAAGTCTTCTTTAAATTCACAATTACTCCACTAGCATGACTCCAATATCACCATCCTCGTATCTCAAAACAATCATCAAGTATCAAACTTCTCATAGTATTCAATGCACTTTTATGAAAGTTTTTATTATGTCCCTCTTGGATGCCCATCATATTAGGACTAAATTCATAACCAAAGAAAATTACCATGTTGTTCTAAAAGACTCTCAAAATAATATAAGTGAAGCATGATAGTTCATCTAATTCTTCAGAATAAAACTACCGCCGTGCTCTAAAAATATATAAGTGAAGCACTAGGGCAAATAACAAACTACTCCGAGGGGTATAAGTGAAGATCAATGGGTAGTCGAATAATTATGTAACTATGTGAAGACTCTCTAACATTTAATAATTTCAGATCTTGGGATATTATTCAAACAGCAAGCAAAACAAAATAAAAAATAAATGATGCTCCAAGCAACACACATATCATGTGGTGAATAAAAATATAGCCTCAAGGAAAGTTACCGATGAACGAAGACGAAAGAGGGGATGCCTTCCGGGGCATCCCCAAGCTTAAGCTCTTGGTTGTCCTTGAATATTACCATGGGGTGCCTTGGGAATCACCAAGCTTGGGCTCTTTCCACTCCTTATTCCATAGTCCATCAAATCTTTACCCAAGACTTGAAAACTTCACAACACAAAACTTAACAGAAAATCTCGTGAGCTCAGTTAGTATAAGAAAATAAAACCACCACTTAGGTACTGTTGTGAACTCATTATAAATTCATATTGGTGTAATATCTACTGTATTCTAACTTCTCTATGGTTCATACCCTCCAATACTAGTCATAGATTCATCAAATTAAGCAAACACCACATAGAAAACAGAATCTGTCAAAAACAGAACAGTATGTAGCAATCTGTAACTTTCGAATACTTCTGCAACACTAAAAATTCTGAAATAAATTGGTGGACGTGAGGAATTTGTCTATTAATCATCTGAAAAAAGAATCAACTTAAAATCACTCTCCAATAAAAAATGGTGGCTAATCTCGTGATCGTAAAAGTTTCTTTTTTTACAGCAAGATCGCATAAACTCCACCCAAGTCTCCCCAAAGGTTCTACTTGGCACTTTATAGAAACAAAATATATAAAACATGATTACTATAGTAGATTAATCATGTGAACACACAAAAACAATAGGGGTAAATATTGGGTTGTCTCCCAACAAGCACTTCTCTTTAATTCCTTTTAGCTAGGCATGATGATTTCAATGATGCTCGCATAAAAGTTAAGAATTGAAACATAACGGGAGCATCATGAAGAATATGACTAGCACATTTAAGCCTAACCAACTTCCTATGCATATGGATTTTTTGAGCAAACAACTTATGGGAACAATAATCAACTAACATAGGAAGGCAAAACAAGCATAACTTCAAGATTCTAAGCACATAGAGAGGAAACTTGATATTATTGCAACTCCTACAAGCATATATTCCTCCCCCATAATAATTTTCACTACCATCATGAATGAATTAAACAATATAACCATCACATAAAGCATTCTTTTCATGATCCCCAAGCATATAAATTTTATTACTCTCCACATAAGCGGAATTCTTCTCATTCAGAATAGTGGGAGTATCATAAGAAACTCGAATACTATAAATTGTTTCCACATTAAAAGAGTAATGTTCAGAAAAAGGGTAATCATAATCATGACAAGTTTTATAAATATAATCATCACTACCTTTTATAGCATAAGTGTCATCACAATAATCATCATAAATAGGAGGCATGCTATCATCATAATAAATTTGCATATCAAAACTTGGGAGGCTAAAAATATCATCTTCATCAAACGTAGCATCCCCAAGCTTGGGACAAACATTAATTGCAGCAAATAAATTCTCAAACATGTCATTCTCATCAAACATAGCATCCCCAAGCTTGGGCATTTTCATATCATAAGCATAATCACTCTCATCATTAATAGTATGGATAGCACCGATAGTATAGCAATTATCATCATCACAATGAGTAATAGGAGCAACATCATTTGGAAGGCGAATCAACCTATGGTTGAGTTGGTTAGGTGGACAGTGGTATTCCCAGCCCACCAGGGTTCAAATCCTGGTGCTCGCATATATCCTGGATTTATTTCAGAATTTTCGGCGACATGCTTTCAGTGGGAGGAGACGTTCCCGTCGACTACGAGGCGCCTACGGTGACTTCGTAAAATCTCAAGATGATATCCCGGCTCAGTCTCTCGGAGGTGCTCATAAGGGTAGGGTGTGCGTGTGTGCATTCATAGGGTTGAGTGTATGCGCGTATGTATGAGCGCTTGCGTCTGTACTGTGTTAAAAAATCATTTGGAAGGGATACCTTTTTATCTTTGCTTCTCCGTCTTTTCTTTTTCTTCTTCACATTAAGTATGGGTTTAATCCTCCCTTTGGAGCCCCTTATTAATGAGATTCGTTCAATAGAAGGCTCCTCCTCGTTACTTGATTCATCATAAGAAAGAATAGGAGGATATTGGGAAATCTCTTCCCTTTCATTAGTATTCTCTTCATCTTCTATTTGTTTTCTTGTCTTTATGTAATTGGCCATATAAGGATTTTCAATGCAATTCACCGCACAATACATATAAATTTCCTCTAGATCAAAATCAAGAACTTTATCAAGGGCAAATTCTGGAATATTCTTAGTTATACGTTTCATTTCTTCATAAACCAAAAGCAAACTAAGTTCATTATGATGTGCAAGGGAAATCAAGTCATCACAATTTTTGGACACAATTTGATCATGAAACAATTTGCATTGGAGATTTAAACGACCACGTTCATTGCAAAGTTCACAAGTACGGCTAAGAAAATTTAAATTTTCAGCACAAACATCTAGCCTTTCTTGCAACGGTTTAGTTTCTAAATACTTAAGCCTCTTGCAAAATCTATCTTCCCTATTTGGTGTATACTTGCAGACTCTATGCACACCACAAAAATTGACATGCTTATTTGAGATATTTTCATCATGACTAGTGCAATCATCATTAGTACAATGGATATTCAAAGAGTTCGTACTAACAACATTGCAATCATGCTCATCATTCAAAGATTTAGTGCCAAACATTTTAATGCATTCTTCTTCTAGTACTTGAGCACAATTTTCCTTCCCATCATTTTCACGAAAGATATTAAAAAGATGAAGCATATGAGGCAACCTCAATTCCATTTTTTGTAGTTTTCGTTTATAAACTAAACTAGTGATAAAACAAGAAACTAAAATATTCATTTGCAAGATCTAAGGATATACCTTCAAGCACTAACCTCCCCGGCAACGGCGCCAGAAAAGAGCTTGATGTCTACTACACAACCTTCTTCTTGTAAACGTTGTTGGGCCTCCAGGTGCAGAGGTTTGTAGGACAGTGGCAAAGTTCCCTCAAGTGGATGACCTAAGGTTTATCAATCTGTGGGAGGCATGGGATGAAGATGGTCTCTCTCAAACAACCCTGCAACCAAATAAGAAAGATTCTCTTGTGTCCCCAACACACCCAATGCAATGGAAAATTGTATAGGTGCACTAGTTCGGCGAAGAGATGGTGATACAAGTGCAATATGGATGGTAGATATAGGTTTTCGTAATCTGAAAATATAAAAACAGCAAGGTAACTAATGATAAAAGTGAGCGTAAACGGTATTGCAATGCTTTGAAACAAGGCCTAGGGTTCATACTTTCACTAGTGCAAGTTCTCTCAACAATAATAACATAACTAGATCATACAACTATCCCTCAACATGCAACAAAGAGTCACTCCAAAGTCACTAATAGCGGAGAACAAACGAAGATATTATTGTAGGGTACGAAACCACCTCAAAGTTATTCTTTCTGGTCAATCTATTCAAGAATCTGTAGTAAAATAACACGAAGCTATTATTTCCGTTCAATCTATCCTAGAGTTCGTACTAGAACAACACCTTAAGACATACATCAACCAAAACCCTAATGTCACCTAGATACTCCATTGTCACCTAAAGTATCAGTGGGCATGATTATACGATATGCATCACACAATCTCAGATTCATCTATTCAACCAACACAAAGAACTTCAAAGAGTGCCCCAAAGTTTCTACTAGGGAGTCAAGATGAAAACGTGTGCCAACCCCTATGCATAGATTCCTAAGGTCAAGGAACCCGCAAGTTGATCACCAAAACATACATCAAGTAGATCACGTGATATCCCATTGTCACCACAGATAAGCACATGCAATACATACATCAAGTGTTCTCAAATCCTTAAAGACTCAAGCTGATAAGATAACTTCAAAGGGAAAAGTCAATCCATTACAAGAGAGTAGAAGGGGAGAAACATCATAAGATCCAACTATAATAGCAAAGCTTGCGATACATCAAGATCGTGCCATCTCAAGAACATGAGAGATAGAGAGATCAAACACATAGCTACTGGTACATACCCTCAGCCCCAATGGTGAACTACTCCCCCTTGTCATGGAGAGCACCAGGATGATGAAGATGGCCATCGAAGACGGATTCCCCCCTCCGGCAGGGTGCCGGGATGGGTCTAGATTGGTTTCCGGTGGCAGCAGAGGCTTGCGGTGGCGGAACTCCCGATCTAGGTTATTTTCTGGAGGTTTCTATATATATATAAGAGGTGTTGGAGTCGGGGAGAAGTAAGGGGGGTCTTCAGGCTGTCCACGAGATAGGGGGCGCACCCCCCACCCTCGTGGGCAGTCCGGGACTCTTCTGGTCCATCTCCGGTACTCCTTGGGCTTCTTCTGGTCCAAAAACAACCTCCGTTGAGTTTCAGGTCAATTGGGCTCCATTTGGTATTCCTTTTCTGCAATACTCAAAAACAAGGGAAAAACACAAACTGGCACTGGGCTCTGGGTTAATAGGTCAGTCCCAAAAATCATAGAAAATAGCATATAAATGCATATAAAACATCCTAGAAGGATAATATAATAGCATGGAACAATCAAAAATTATAGATACGTTGGAGACGTATCAAGCTCAACGATGCCATTGTCAAATGTGAGGCATTGGAAAAGAAGACTTCAAAACAAGCGTCCGAGCTTGCTGCGGCAGTTATATCTGCCCAGGATGCGCGAGGCGAGGCACGCAGCGCCTGTGAAGAAATCAAGCAGGCATGGCAGATAGCATATAGTAAGAGTTTTCTCTTACAGAGCATCTTCGGAGGGCGGAAGTATCTTGGGCTGACACGGTTGTGGAGGTCTCCAGGCGTGTTTGCTGATCTTCCGAGGAGCAGTGCTGACGCTGCTAGTACTTCCGAACCTAGGAGGGGAAAGACACGAAGAAGTTGTTTTGGTCGTAGTTCTATGCGCCAAAACATCCGGTGCCCCTCAATGACCAGATGAAGCAACTGGTCGAGCTACACAACATGGCGGGTTCAGCCATGAAGGACTTGATAGTCCGGCTATGGCCCGCTGATCCAATCCCAAGTAGCTACTTCGGATTGGTGAAGTGGCTCGTCAAGGCGAGTCCACGGGTTGATGCGTTGACGCGGTCGGCCTGCATAGAAGGTGCTCGGATGGCCTTCGCTCGTGTGAAAGTGCACTGGGCGAAGATGAGGGCGGAGCATATAGCCACCGCTGTTCCGCCCGCAGGCAAGGAGCACCGCAAGCCAGAGAAGTACTTCAAGGACATCATAGAAGGTGCCCGCCTTGTAGCAGGCCAGTGCTCGAAGGACATTATCTTTGAGTAATTGTATCCGGATGTAAAGACTTAGGCTTATGAATCCGATGTATATGACTTTTGCGCTATTATAATCTTAGCGTCTTTTACCTCCTCTGTGACAGTTTATTTAATTCTGAAAGTTCCAGTCGTCGGCTTCATCCCCCATGTACATAGTACTTGGGTGTTCGGTCATATTCATGTACACTCTTTATACAACATCTTGGTCCATATAGGAGGTGTATGCAGAGCAAACCAGGCAATTAGACTATGCGGCGTTATTGCTTTCACTTAGTCGTAGGAGCTTGACATGTGGGGCTAGGTACTAGCCCTTGGTGCAGATATGATATTCCTTACTTAAGGTATCCAATTGCACCTGGCTAGGCGAAAAAACCAACCCTTTGTATAACACGGGGTAGATCTCTATCGATCGTAGTATAAAACTAAGTCATCGGATTGCGGGCCAGGTTCTTTCCTATCATGACGATCAGTTTTCGGCTTTCTCTACTGAGGTACTTGACCGGACGAGCCAGAAGTACAATTGCAGTAGTTCTCCCTTTACACCCTAGCCAAACAATCGGGAACTTAAGGGTAAGCACAGGAGACGGCCAACCCAACTATTGACCCAAGACATGATACGGAACTCATGCATATAAGTCAAACATCCAGGACGCCGAACACTCACTATAGGTGTTCAGTATTTTCGACATATACCAGGCTGAATACAGCCCCTGGTAATGGGCCCTTATTGACAAGGCACATGTGGCAATCTGATGTGGGGAGAGAACATTTATGGTGAGTGAATAAAACCCCGAACATAATGCGAATCAAGCTGCTCTATTAATATCCCTTTATAGTACGACGAGCCGTAAGCTTACAGATAATGCGTTAACTTTCTTGGACATTTTACAGGCCAGAAAAGTATATAATAAGAAAGATAAAAAAGGTTTACGCATGGTCTTAATCTAAAACGAAACCTTAGTGCGGGTCCCTGTTGCACGTCTACGCCGTTTCCTCTTCTGTAATGTGTCCTTGAAGGGGGAGTATGATGGCCGTCTTTAAAAAGAAAAAGAAACCTGGAAAAGAAAAAGAAATCCAGTGTGGCCATGACAAGACTGGTTCGTTTAATGAACCTAAAAATATAAGTTTAGAGTCCGAATAGGGTCAAGCCGAAGTATGGACTATATGAAGTGTGCCCCCAGCGCCGCCCAAGGGATTTTTAAGGCATAATTATGAACTCGAGGTACATGTGCTATCACCTTATGGGGCAGTCGATGGGGGCGTAGCTGCTAATCTAGCTCAGGTACATCTGAGCTGCCGCACCGAGGAGTGTGCCGGACACGTTTAGTTATGTCTGCGACCACCAAGTTATCCGGCTTGAATAGGCCGTTTTGCACTTCGGCTGCTAAGGCCGTAGTGTCCTCCTCCGTATGGAGAGAGCGCTCCATATTTCCATTTACCGTGATGACGCCACGTGGTCTAGGCATTTTAAGCTTTAGATAAGCATAATGCGGGACTGCATTAAAGCGGGCGAAGGCCGTTCTACCGAGTAGAGCGTGATAGCCACTTCAGAATGGAGCTATGTCGAAGATTAACTCTTCACTTCGAAAGTTATCAGGAGAGCCGAATACGGCCTCCAACTTTAAAGAGACCGTGCAGCAGACTTCTACGCCCGGTATAACTCCTTTAAAGGTCGTGCAGCTTGGCTTGATTCTTGACGGGTCTATCCCCATCTTGCGGACAATGTCCTGATATATCATATTAAGACTGCTGCCGCCGTGCATGAGGACTCCAGTGAAATGGTATCCGTCGATTATTGGGTCGAGCACTAGGGCAGCCGAACCCCCATGACGAATACTAGTCGGATGATCCCTACGATTGAAAGTGATCGGACAGGCCGACCATGCGTTGAATTTGGGGGCAACAGGCTCAATGACGTAGACATATCAGTGTGCGTGCTTGTGCTCCCTTTTTGGGATATGAGTGGCATATACCATGTTCACTATTTTAACCTCTGGTGGAAATTTCTTCTGTCCCCCTGTATTTGGCCGGCGAGGTTCGTCCTCATGTTCGCTCTGAGGCTCCTTCCCCTTTTGTTCGACATTGAGCTTGCTGGCCTACTTGAAGACCCAACAATTACGGTTGGTATAGTTTGTAGGTTTCACTGGGGTGCCATGGATTTGGCAGGGCCTATCTAATATTTTGTCCAGACTAGATGGACCATCTTTGTTGCGTTTAAATGGCTTCTTCCGTTGACCGGTTCTGGAGCCGCTGAATCCGGTGTTTACCGATGTATCATTTGGGCTTCCAGCATTGTTTCGACATTTGTTTTTGTTACGTTGTGGCTTTCCGTTGCCGTCCCTGACTTCAGATGTTCCAGGGTCGATGGTGCTGCTATGAGCCAACCAGCTATCCTCACCCGCGCCAAAGCGGGTCATGAGTGTAGTTAGGGCTGCCACTGTCCTCGGCTTTTCTTGTCCAAGGTATCTGGCTAGCCTTTCATCCCGGACACTGTGCTTGAATGCCGCTAAGGCTTCAGCGTCCGGACAGTCGACAATTTGGTTCTTCTAGGTGAGAAACCGATTCCAAAGCTTGCCGGATGACTCCCCGGGTTGTTGGATGATGTGACTTAGATCGTCAGCGTCCGGGGGCTGGACATAGGTCCCTTGAAAATTGGCCCGAAAAGCGTCCTCAAGTTCTTCCCAACTCCCAATGGAGTTCTCTGGGAGGCTGTTTAGCCAGTGCCGAGCTGGTCCTTTCAGCTTCAGGGGTAGATATTTAATGGCGTGGAGATCATCTCCTCGAGCCATGTGGATGTGAAGAATGAAGTCTTCTATCTAGACGACAAGATCCGTCGTTCCATCGTACCCTTCGATGTTCACGGGTTTAAACCCTTCTGGAAAATCATGATTAAGCACCTCATCGGTGAAGCACAGAGGGTGTGCGACGTCTCTATATTTTTCTATGTCATGGCGTATGTCTGATGGTTGTGATGTTCGGTATTGACCCCGAACTGGTATATTACCGGCGCGATTGGCTTGATAGCCGCCGTCCCATGCGGGAGTCCAGTCTCTAGGTCCATAGATAGACCTGGTCTTGCTAGCGTTTTTGTTCAGGTCCTCACGCAGATCGTGTTTCCGGACTTGAGCCGCATTCTCCTTTCCTTTACGGGGTGGTGGTGCGGGCTTGTGTACGCCGTTGCTACCAACTATGTCCCGTCCGCGAGGTGGTCGGTCCGGCTTACCAGCGGTGTTATTCTTCGGCGGTATAGGCGCAGTGGCCTCGTCGTCGAATTCGGGCAGCAGTTTATGCTTATGATAGCCTTTGGTTTGGCCATTATAGCCATGTTTTTGCTCAGCATCTAGTACTTCGGTCCATCTGTCATTGAGCGTATCCTGTGCGGCTCGAAGCCGTCTCTGCTGCTTTTTGAGGCTCCTTGCGGTGGCAATAAGCCTCCGATGGAAGCGCTTTTGTTCTGAGGGTTCTTCTGGGATGATGTATTCATCATCGCCCAGGCTCACTTCTTCTTCGGAGACAGGTTCGTAATTACTGTCTTCTGCATCCCTATCATCAAACAGCGGCTTCGGACTCTGTTCATCATCCTCTCGCTCTGCTCCATCACTAGGTCTGTGGGGTCTTCGGCTTGTTCCGGAATATCACCGTCGTTAGTGACAGTGTTACTATCTTTTCCTTTACGGGATTTGGTTCGATGCTTTGGACGCCGACGTTTGGGAGATTCTTCGACAGGCTTGTCCTCTAAGGGATCGTTTTCGCCGTCACCCTCCTTCTCCTTAGGGGTATCCACCATGTACATGTCGTATGAAGACATAACTGTCCACCGCCCGGTTACGGGCCGGCTTTGATCTGGATCTGCTTCGGCTTCGAGGTCCATCCCTTCAAAGTAATCGGAAGTGTAGTCATGTAGATCGGTTAGATCTTCAATCGTGGCTACCAAGTGGGTGGTGGGTGGGGAGCAAAATACTTTGTAAGCCTCCAGTTCAAACCAAATACAATGCGGCTGAGCATCCCCATCTAGGGAGAGGGATCTCAATGATTTTAGCATGTCTCCAAAGGGTGAGTGCTGGAAGATATCTACAACACTGAATTCGGAGATAGACGCCTGATTGGGCTTAAAGAGCGCAGATGCGCGTGATTCAGAATCTAAGGCTGGAGTTGAGTCCGGGGTTCCGATAACACAGACCCCGCTTAGAGTTGGATCCGTGTGCGGCTCCAACGCCATGGAGTCTGCGGCTTCCGTGGCGGGGTTGAGCTTCCCGTGTTTGGATGACGCGATCTATTCCAGATCTAGGGCTAGAATTGTTGCAGGTGCTATTTCCTGATCCGATGACAGAGCTAGATCGTGTTCATCGTGAGGGCAGAGAGAGGTTGCCGCAGGCTCGAACCCGTCAAAGATCAGGTCTCCGCGAATATCAGCAACGTAGTTTAAGCTTCTGAATCTGACTTGATGGCCAGGGGCGTAGCTCTCAATCTTCTCGAGGTGGCCTTCTGTGTCGGCACGGAGCATGAAGCCACCGAACACAAAAAGTTGGCCAGGAGGGAAAATTCCATCGGTGTCGCCGTCGTTGTTGGTGACGCGATCCATCAGTCCTTCGGTCCATGACATAGTGGAACTCTCAATGAAAGCACCAGTTAGATCTTCAACCGTGGCTACCAAGTGGGTGGTGGGTGGGGAGCAAAATAGTCCGTAAGCCTCCAGTTTAAACCGGATACAATGCGGCTGAGCATCCCCATCTAGGGAGAGG
Source organism: Secale cereale (assembly GCA_902687465.1). Lineage (NCBI taxonomy): Eukaryota > Viridiplantae > Streptophyta > Magnoliopsida > Poales > Poaceae > Secale > Secale cereale. The sequence continues at coordinate 261,121,305 of LR738710.1, read as the reverse complement.
GATCTCAATGATTTTATTATGTCGCCAAAGGGTGAGTGTTGGAAGATATCTGTAGCACCGAATTCGGCGATAAACGCATGATTGGGCTTAAAGGGCGCAGATGCGCGTGATTCGGAATCTGAGGCCGGAGTTGAGTCCGAGGTTCCGATAACACATACCCCGCTTAGAGTTGGGTCCGTGTGTGGCTCCAACGCCATGGAGTATGCGGCTTTCGTGGAGGGGTTGAGCTTCCCGTGTTTGGATGACGCGATCTGTTCCGGATCTAGGGCTAGAATTGTTGCAGGTGCTATTTCCTGATCCGATGACAGAGCTAGATCGTGTTCATCGTGATGGCAGAGAGAGGTTGCCGCGGGCTCGAATCCGTCAAGGATCAGGTCTCCACGGATATCAGCAACGTAGTTTAAGCTTCCGAATCTGACTTGATGGCCAGGGGCATAGCTCTCAATCTTCTCGAGGTGGCCTTCTGTGTCGGCATGGAGCATGAAGCCGCCGAACACAGAAAGTTGGCCAGAAGGGAAAATTCCTTCGGTGTCGCCGTCGTTGTTGGTGACGCGATCCATCAGTCCTTCGGTTAACGACATAGTGGAACTCTCAATGAAAGCACCAGTTAGATCTTCAACCGTGGCTACCAAGTGGGTGGTGGGTGGGGAGCAAAATACTCTGTAAGCCTCTAGTTCAAACCGGATACAATGCGGCTGAGCATCCCCATCTAGGGAGAGGGATCTCAATGATTTTAGCATGTCGCCATAGGGTGAGTGCTGGAAGATATCTGTAGCACTGAATTCGGCGATAGACGCCTAATTGGGCTTAAAGGGCACAGATGCGCGTGATTCGGAATCTGAGGCTGGAGTTGAGTCCGGGGTTCCGATAACACAGACCCCGCTTAGAGTTGGGTCCGTGTGCGGCTCCAACGCCATGGAGTGTGCGGCTTCTGTGGCGGGGTTGAGCTTCCCGTGTTTGGATGACGTGATCTATTCCGGATCTAGGGCTAGAATTGTTGCAGGTGCTATTTCCTGATCCGGTGATAGAGCTAGATCGTGTTCATCGTGATGGCAGAGAGAGGTTGCCGCGGGCTCGAATCCGTAAAAGATCAGGTCTCCGCAGATATCAGCAACGTAGTTTAAGCTTCTGAATCTGACTTGATGGCCACGGGTGTAGCTCTCAATCTGCTCGAGGTGGCCTTCTGTGTCGGCACGGAGCATGAAGCCGCCGAACACAAAAAGTTGGCCAGGAGGGAAAATTCCCTCGGTGTCGCCGTCGTTGTTGGTGACGCGATCCATCAGTCCTTCGGTCGACGACATAGTGGAACTCTCAATGAAAGCACCAGTTAGATCTTCAATCGTGGCTACCAAGTGGGTGGTGGGTGGGGAGAAAAATACTCTGTAAGCCTCCAGTTCAAACCGGATACAATGCGGCTGAGCATCCCCATCTAGGCAGAGGGATCTCAATGATTTTAGCATGTCGCCAAAGGGTGAGTGCTGGAAGATATCTGCAGCACTGAATTCAGCGATAGACGCCTGATTGCGCTTAAAGGGCGCATATTCGCGTGATTCAGAATATGAGGCCGGAGTTGAGTCCGGGGTTCCGATAACACAAACCCCGCTTAGAGTTGGGTCTGTGTGCGGCTCCAACGCCATGGAGTCTGCGGCTTCTGTGGCGGGGTTGAGCTTCCCGTGTTTGGATGACGCGATCTATTCCGGATCTAGGGCTAGAATTGTTGCAGGTGTTATTTCCTGATCCGATGACAGAGCTAGATCGTGTTTATCGTGATGGCAGAGAGAGGTTGCCGCGGTCTCAAATCCATCAAAGATCATGTCTCCGCGGATATCAGCAACGTAGTTTAAGCTTCCGAATCTGACTTGATGGCCAGGGGCATAGCTCTCAAACTGCTCGAGGTGGCCTTCTGTGTCGGCACAAAGCATGAAGCCGCCGAACACAAAAAGTTGGCCAGGAGGGAAAATTCCCTCGGTGTCGCCGTCGTTGTTAGTGACGCGATCCATCAGTCCTTCGGTCGATGACATAGTGGAACTCTCAATGAAAGCACCAGTTAGATCTTCAACCGTGGCTACCAAGTGGGTGGTGGGTGGGGAGTAAAATTCTCCATCAGCCTCCGTTCGAACCGTATATAATTCGGCCATGTGTCCCCAGCTAGGGAGAGTGATTTTAATGATTTTAACATGTCGCCAAAGCATGAGTGCTAGCATATATCTACAATGCCGAATTCGGCGATAGACGCCTGATCGAGCTTGACGGGCGCAAATGCGCATGATTCGGAACCTAAGGCCGGAGACGAGTCCGTAGTTCCGATAACACAGATCTCGTTCGAGGTCGGGTCCATGTGCGGCTCGAATGTCGTTGAGTTTGCGGCTTCTGCGGCGGGGTTGAGCTTCCCGTCCTCGAGCGACACGATCTGTTTCAGATCTAGGGCCAGAACTGTTACAGGTGATATTTCATGATCTGATGACAGAGTTAGGTCATGTTCATCATGATGGCAGGGAGAGGTCGCCGCGGGCCCGAATCCGTCGAAGATCAAGTCTCCGCGGATATAAGCAACATAGTTTAAGATTCCAAACCTGACTTGATGGCTAGGGCATAGCTCTCAACCTGCTCGAGGTGGCCTTCAGTGTTGGCGTCGAGCACGAAGCTGCTGAACACGAAGAGCTATCCGGGAGGGAAGATTCCCTCCGTGTTGCCGCCGTGGTTGATGACGCGATCCATCAGTCCTTTGGTCGATGACATAGTGGAACTCTCAATGAAAGCACCAATGTCGGTGTCAAAACCGGCGGATCTCGGGTAGGGGGTCCCGAACTATGCGTCTGAGAATTGATGGTAACAGGAGGCTGGGGACACGATGTTCACCCAGGTTCAGGCCTTCTCGATCGAGGTAAAACCTTACTTCCTGCTTTATTAATACGGATGAATATGAATACAAGAGTTGATCTACCTCGAGATCGTATTGGCTAAACCCTAAAGTCTAGCCTATGAGGATTTGTGATTCTCTATTAGCCTCTACGAACTAAACCCTCCAGTTTATATACACATCGGACGGGCCTAGGGTTTGTACATAACCATCATGCAGAGGAAGGAAAGATTACACCCGAACCTAAAACTTGCCATTACACGAGTACACGAGTCCTATCCGGATACGAGAGACAATCTTTGACTGTGGTCTTCACGGCCCACCAGTCCCGCCCACCAAGAGTTATCTGGCCACCCGAGGACCCCTCGATCCAGGACTCCCTCAAACCCCCTATCGCCCACACTCACTTGGCGACGGTTCCAAATGTCTACGCGGAAAGGGGTTAAAAACCGTTTGTATAGCACCGACGCATACCAGTGACAGGATGCTAGTATTCCACAAGTGGCCCCACATTCTTGTCCATCTTCCATGCTATACTATCGGTCAGTGATCACTTTGGGAGGTGATCATGGGTATATACCATATACATACTATACATGATACATATGGTGACTAAAGTTGGGTTGGCTCGTAGAGTACCCATGAGTGATTCACGGATTGGGGCCTGAAAGGACATTTTCTCGAAGGCCCTCTATGTGAATCTTTGTGGCGGAGCGACAAGGTAGGTTGTGAGACCCAGTAGAGAGGTGGCCTGGTCCCTGGTCGTTATCCGTGGTTATTTCATAATAACACGCTTAATGAGTTTGGATATTTGATCTGAGTTGGGTCATTGACCTTATACGCACTAACTGCCATGCGGGACAAGATATGGGCAACCGGCGTCGTAGTATCAGTCAAAGCCTTCCGGACATCAGGTACTAAGCGGCGCGCGCCGATTTGGACCGTGTAACGCAACTTCCTTTGAAATGGAGGTTGCTAGGTCTACTCACCGGCCGCATACGCAACATGCAGGAATGCAAAGGGCGATGGGCCCAAGCCCCTGTGCGCTTAGGATTTAGACCGGCGTGCTGACCTCTCTGTCGAGCCTAGGTAGGGTTGCGATGTGTTGATCTTCCCAGGCTGGGCATGACCCAGGAAAGTGTGTCTGGCTAGAGGGATCGAGCGTGTCGGGTTATGTGGTGCACCCCTACAGGGAAGTAATCTATTCGAATAGCCGTGTCCACAGTAACAGGACGACCCGGAGTTGTATTCTGACCTCATGACAACTAGAACCGTATACTTAATAAAACACACCCTTTCAAATGCCAGATACAACCCGATGATCACTTTCCCACAGGGCAACGAGGGGAGGATCGCCGGGTAGGATTATGCTATACGATGTTACTTGGTGAACTTACCAACTACTCTCTTCTACTGCTGCAAGATGGAGGCTGCCAGAAGCGTAGTTTTCGATAGGCCTAGCTTTCCCCCTCTTATTCTAGCATTCTGTAGTTTAGCCCACATATATTACCCCTTTATACAGATACCATTGCATATGTAGATAGATCCTTGCTTGTGAGTACTTTGGATGAGTACTCACGGTTGATTTGCTCCCCCTTTCCCCCTTTTCCCTTTCTTCTCGGATGATGGAACCAGATGGTGGAGCCCAGTAGCTAGATCCCACTATCGAGGACTACTACTACACCGCCGGAGCTTACTACTACGTGAAGTCTGCCGACGACCAGGAGTAGTTTAGGAGGATCCCAAGCAGGAGGCCTACGCCTCTTCGATCTGTATCCATGTTTGTGCTAGCCATCTTATGGCACCTTGTTTAACTTGTTTCTGTACTCAGATATTGCTGCTTCCGCTGACTCATTTATGATCGAGCTTATGTATTCGAGCCCTCGAGGCACCTGGCTTGTAATATGAAGCTTCTATGATCTTTATTTTTTGTCTAGAGTTGTGTTGTGATATCTACCCATGAGTCCCTGATCTTGGTCATACACATTTGCGTGCATAATTAGTGTACGGTCAAATCGGGGGCGTCACAAGTTGGTATCAGAGCCGACTGCCTGTAGGAATCCCCCCTTCCACACTCCTTGGCCGAAGTCGAGTCTAGACATTGCCAAACTTTTACTAACTTGGCTATGTGTCTTATGGGCCCACATCGCCATTGGGTGGTATTAGGATCTTTTATTCCTTGTCTATGCTCTGGGTTTCCGATCTCTCTTCTCTTCGGGTTAAATGATTTTTGCTAACTCTAACTCTAGGATCTCGTAAATACTTCTCCCGGAGAGCCCCACATTCTAGATGATCGCTTGGTGCACCAGAAGGTTCTGAAGATACTCTCTGATGTTCTCTTGAGAACTAGTGCTCATCGCTTTTACAATTCCCTACCTCCGTTGTATCCTCATGGATAGATGTGTATCCTTGTTGTCCATACCTTCATCCCCAGTTGATCTTTTTATTACAAGACACCCCAAAATTCTCTCTATTGTTCCGAGAATACCTTGTGCATACTGACTTGCAGTTATTTGCCACCTGAATACCCCTACGGATAATTTCTCACACTTACAAAGTAACCACTCATCCCCAGTTGATTCATTTATTTCACAAAAGTCTTCGAAACACCATTCGATCTTTTGCAAATCCTCAACAGCCTATTGCTCTTGAAATTCTTGCTTGCTGGCCTTATGATTAATCCCATAAGTCTGGTAATCTTGTTAGCATCATTTGTCATTATCATTTTGAGTCCATTGATTCGATATGTTTGTGAATGATCACAATCATCAGTCGAAACTAGAGTTCATCCTTCCGGCTCAGACGTCATTTTAAAGATGGGCTGGATCTCGACCAATAAAATTGCCATCGATTGTACCCCTAAGCCTACTCAACTTATCCATCCTTAATCAGAGCATTTGCTTCTGATCCCTTGAATTGGAAATCACAATCCCTTTGCATTTGAACTTTGAATTAGTCAATTGTTTCTATGATCCAATGCCTTTGCATTTGTTTCTTCATCTGGTTATGTGCTGCTCACATCAGCTCCATTATGGATCATATGAGAAGTGAGAAGTGAATGTAAGGTTGTGCTTTGGAGAAAGTGGAGTCGACCTTGAACTTGTGTTCATGCCCATGGACCCGATGTGGAACTTATCATGAAAGCTTCTGGTAATATTAATTATCCCCTTGGTGTAAGTTTGTCTTGTATACGGGATTTGGTCTTTCGCAATCGTGGTTCTGACCATATTGATTTTGTTTGAATTTATTTCACGAACTAGTTAAAGTACTTATCTTTTGCAGATCATTACACCTATCCAGCCTTTATTATGATCTACCATTGGGTATTAACCTTTTTGTATCTTGAGAGTATTACAGAATTACATTACTCCTTATGAGTTCTTCATCAAGTATTACTTCTCACCAATTTCAGTTGTTCCCCAGCTTTGAGTTGTTCGTCACTCGATAACTCCGACAAGTGACTCGAGTCCATTTTATGGCTCACTACTCATGGTACTTGTTGCTAGGAAATTTAAACTCGATCATGTCATTCCTAGCCGATTGGCTACATCATCATTGTCATGCTAAATGCTTGACCATTCAACCTATGTCCTTCATCCCCGGGACACAATCCCGCCAGTGCACTAAGCTTACATCAAACTTTAAACATCATATTGTTTGTCTTGAGAGCCATCTTTGAATTCTGAGATGGCATCTTATCAATGGTTATAATAGCATTTTGCTTCACCATTCCCTTGGCTTGATGTCGTTGCCGATCGATTACATCTTGAAACCTCCCGACAAATGTGTCGTGGTCATCGTCAACATTTTAACTTCTTCTGAGACATACATTGAGTTCCTGATGAGGAATTACATGCTTGGCCCCCGATGATCTGTGATCCATCGACCACATCCATGCCTTCCTTCTAGACACAGACTTGGTTATGTTTTGTGTTGTACCTTGAGCTCCTTGCCATCCATCTTATGATATGATCTACCCTAAAGTATTACTTTCTCATATGACATGAATGTTCCGAGTATTTATCCATCGCTTAGGAATACTTAATATAGTAATACTTCTCGCCATCTCCGTTCGTATCTTGGTCCCCGTGTTGTTTCTAACCGGAATACCAACCATTGAACCATGATGTGTGAATTCGGAACCTCTAGCACCCTATTGCTTTGAAGTGAATGGTCGATAGTTTCATTCCAAGTCTTTTGGTTATGGAATCACCATTCTAACATTGATCGTGCTACTTTGTCCATGTTTCCAGGTACATTTTCATTCAAAGTATAAATTATGGATGATCTCCTCGATCATACTTCATTATATACTTTGGTGTGCCCAATGCTATCACCTTGTCCACTTAATTGTGAAAATCCATGTTTATGAATATCTTGTGAATTGTTGCTAAGACCGTCGGCCACATCCTCATCTTCCCTTGCTGAAATTGTATGACTTATTTTATAAGTTGTTTCCGATGGATCCTCTATGCATCCAAAGCCTGACCTTTACTGGATGACCATGTCAATGCTATCCCAAAGCAAGTTTGTGGTACTCCGATCACCACCAAGAACATTGGAAGCGCAATGATAAATGCCCCTTGACCAGTTATCCAGACACCATTGTATGGGTACATATCAGTATTCTTCTTGCCCCTTTTATCTAAATGGTCATGACTTTGATTTCCTGAGACGTGTATCATGCCCTGCTTAACCTTGGGAAGGATATACTACTATTATGTGTTTAAACAAAATTTCCTTTCCATTGGTTTGTTAATGATAATCACATTTTCCTTTCTGTTGGTTTGTTTAGTGATCTACATATAATCTAAACAGTAATAATTCTCTGCTTATGTAACCCCTCGGCGTACACTTAATCAGTACGAGCATGTTCCTATTGTTGATGACATTCCGGTAACCACTGATGGATGAGAACTTTTCCTATTGGTCCGCCTCATTTGAACGAGAAGGAAAAGGGTTCTCTTCGTCCCTCGCCCTTGGTACCAACGTTGTTGTCAACATAACTGACATGTTATCCTATGACCTGCCTTGCTATCATGACCGTGTAAGATGTCAGCGCCCTTCCTACTTTAACCCACATGGTGGGCCCATAACCCATAGGTCCCAGGATCGAAACCTGCCTCTCCTTTACACCCCCGTTTCTAAAGTTATTCAACACGCTTGGCTCAGTATGAAACTCACTAGCCACCTTCTTAGAGATGATCTAACACAATATTTAATTTCATTGCTGTGAACCCTTTCATCTTCTGATTAGGCATCGAACAAATGCCTGTACGCTCGAAACTTCTCATGGTACCTTCTTACTTTGCTCTTGATATTTTCTTAAGTTACAATTCGAGAGTTACTTTCCACCACCTTCCCTGATGTTGTCTACCAGATAAGCGGCCCCGTAGAGGACCGTTCTTCCAAAATACCCCCTTATTCTTTCGTAAGTATGATGAAGACTCCGAAGGAGGGATGACAACTTCGTCATGGCGCACATAAACAAAAGAATGGAGGAGTAAACATCATGGAGTGAACTCTTCGATAAGATCAACCAAGGCCAAGAAGACTCGTTAGAATTTCGTAACCAGAACTTCCCCCTTGCCCCACCTCTTAAACCTCGGGACGAGATTTCTTGTAGTGGATGAGAATTGTAACACCCGGATAATTAAGCTACAGTAATCCCATGTTTATGGTGCCATGTCATCACTTTAGTGTTGCTAAATCCATCTTTGATTCAAATTTCATTCAAATTCAAATCAAAATAAATTCAAGCCATAGAAGTTTTCGAAAGTCAAAACTAAAAGTGTTTGAAAGGTGCTAAATAATCCATAGGAAATATTGGTGGAGAAACCACACTTTTATAAAGTATTTAAATGCACTGAAATAAATAAAACTGTGGCTAGAACAAATATTTAAATACCATTTTAAATAATAAAAATGTACAAAGTATTTTATTATTACACCAAACTTTTTGAGGTACTGGACAAAATTGTAACATTAATTTAGGGGTTGGTTTTGTATTTTGTAAAACTAAATACACTAGAAAATAAAAGAAATAGAAAATAAAAATAAACAAAGGGAAAAACAAAAAAGCAAAAGATAAAAATAAATAAATGAGGGAACCCCCTCCCCCTGGGCCGTTTGGCCCAACTGGCCGATAGCAGGCCAGCCCAGCCCAACCTCCCGGCTTCTCCTAGCTTTGTTAATCAGAGTGCTGTGGACGCTCGTATGACGTTCATGGCTCGGATTGGCCATTGGACGGCCATCCGCCGCTCCCTTGCGTCTACAAGGCTTGCCGCGGCCTCTTTGCCCCCGGTCGAACCCTAGCTCCACACCTTCCCCCCGCCCCCGCACTGTTTTTCCTATTTCCACGCGCAGCCGGGCACTGTCATCGCTGTCACCCCGTCAATCTCGCGGTCACCATGCCCCCCGAACCCCGCTAATTTGTCCACGAGCTCCGCCGTCAAACTCTCCTTTGCCTACGACCAACACCTCGACTTCGGAGCCCATCCGCCTCACCAGATACCATCTTCCTTCGCTTTGGTCGCCGCCGTCCGCCGCTCAATTCGCCGCCTTCGAGCCTTCCCCGAGCTTCCCTTGCACCCCTACCGTCTTGTTGTGAGCCTCTCTTCTTTCCCCCTCGCCTCTCTCTGTCGAGAACGCCTGCTAGCCATAGCCCCTCCATCGCTGTAGCATACCTCCGTCGTGGAGCTCACCCCGCCGCCGCCGCCGCTCATTTCCAGGGACAAATAAGCACGTTCGCGTGCTTGGGGCGTTCCCAGGATGCCGCCCATGCCCTCAGCTCGCCCTCCTCTACTCCATAGCCATGTGTCCGTCCTCGTCCAACTCCAGCGGCAGCGGACCTCGTTGCCGGTGCCGCTACAGTCCGTCTCCAGAGCTGCCATCACCGCCAATCGATGCGCCTCGTCGCGCTCGTTCAAGCGCGCGCGAAACCGTGCCTTTTGCACATTTTTTGGCTAACTCCCGTGTCGCGCTGCCGTATTTTATGGTCGTCGGCGGTTAACGCCGGTGCACTGACGTGGCACCATTAGTTTAGGGGCTAATTACGACCGGTGCCACTGACTATTGGGACCCGCCCCTTAATTAACATGGCTTAATGAAACTGATTAAGTAGCTAACCGAATAGGCCACTGACTTGTGGGTCCACTCCCCATCTAATTAACCACATTTAAAAATTAAACTCTGATTAAAGCTATAGCCTATGACAAGTGGACCCGCCCACTGTTCCAGTGGATAAGGGTTGACCAGTCAGCTGCTGACTCAATAGCCGGGCCCCCACTGTCATCCACACAAGCACATCTCTACATACACTTTCTGTGTAACCAAAGCATTTAGCATTTAACATATTTTCAAATTAATTTAATTACAGAATTTCAGAAAATTATTTAAATTTTGAAAATTCATATAAAATAATTCGTAACTCGGATGAAAATACTTTGTCCATGAAAGTTGCTCAGAACGACAAGACGAATCCGAATACGCAGTCCGTTTGTCCGCCACACGTCCCTAGCATAACGAACATGCAACCGCCCCCCTCTGTTCCATCTGTCCGAAAATGCCTAACGTCGGGAATACTTTCTCGGATGTTTTCCCCCTTCGCTAGTATCACCTAGAACCGCGTTAGGGCACATCTAGCACCATTTATTGCCATGTCATGCATCGTCATGCATCTGTTTGCATTGTATTTATTGTTTCTACCCCCTCTTCTCTCCGGTATACTTCGAGACTGACGCCACTGCTGCTGCCCCGATCGACTACGGTGTTGACAGCCCGTCCTTCTCTACCGAGCTTCCAGGCAAGCGAACTCCCTTTGATCAACCAGATATCATCCATTCTCTTCTCTCTTATTCTTGCATTAGGTTTGCTATTGTTGATGTTTTGATAGCTCATGTTCTGTTGCATAGCATGTCATTGTCGCTACAATTGTTGATACCTTTACCTGCCATCCTAAATGCTAAGTATAGGATGCTAGTATTCCACCAATGGTCGCACATTCTTGTCCGTCTTCCACGCTATACTATGGGGCCGTGATCACTTTGGGAGGTGATCACAGGTATATGCTATATACATACTATACATGATACATCTGGTGAATAAAGTCGGGTCGACTCGTAGAGTACCCGCAAGTGATTCACGGATTGGGGGCTGAAAGGACATTTTTCCAGGTGGCCCTCTATGTGAATCTTTGTGGCGGAGTGGCAGTGGTTGAGACACCCAGTAGAGCGGTGGCATGGTCCCTGGTCGTTGTCCGTGGTTATTTCATAATAACATGCTTAACGAGTTTGGATATTTGATCTGAGTTGGGTTGTTGGCCTTATATGCACTAACTGTCACGTGGGACAAGATATGGGCAACCGACGTCGTAGTATCAGCCAAAGCCTTCCTGACATCAGCGACTGAGCTATGTGCGCCGGTTGGACCACGTAACGCAACTTCCTTTGAAATGGAGGTTGCTAGGTCTGCTCACCGGCCACGTACGCAACGTGTAGGAGTGCAAAGGGTGATGGGCCCAAGACCCCTGCGCGCTTAGGATTTAGACCGGCATGCTGACCTCTCTGTCGGGACTAGGTATGGCTGCAACGTGTTGATCTTCCGAGGCCGGGCATGACCTAGGAAAGTGTGTCCGTCCAGAGGGATCGAGCGTGTCGGGTTATGTGGTGCACCCCTGCAGGGAAGTAATCTATTAGAACAGTCATGTCCACGGTAACAGGACGACCCAAAGTTGTATTTCGACCTCATGACAACTAGAACCGGATACTTAATAAAACACACCCTTTCAAGTGCCAGATACAACCCGGTGATCGCTTTCCCACTAGCTGTAGATGCATCAAAATAAGCAAACAACACAAAGAAAACAGAATCCGTCAAAAAACAGAACAATCTATAAAGATGCGAATTGATGTAATGCTTCTGCATCTCTAAAAATTGTGAAACATTAGGACAACGTGGGCAATTTGTAGGTCAGAAACTTGTAAAAAAATCAGAATTTTTCCACGCTCCAGCAACAAGAAACAATTCTGATACTGTACGCAAAAATTTCTATTTTCCAGCAAAAACTAATCTACTATCTTCCAAATCATCCCAAAGGTTTTACTTTGCACACACACGAAATTAAAACATGAAAACACATCTAACCGGAGGATAGATGAAAGAATTATTCAAGAACGACAAGAAAAAGTAAAAACCAAAATAAAATTGGGTTGCCTCCCAACAAGCGTTATTGTTTAACGCCCCTAGCTAGGCATAAATCAACAATCTAGGTATTGTCCTCATTGAAAGAAAATCATTAAAATCGCTCTCAACAAATTTTTTTTCTCTTCTCTCCTTTTCCTAATAGGAGAGCTTAATTCATGAAAAGTACTTTGATCGGTGATCTTAACATTCATGATGTAATACTCAGGATCATCCCCATAAATATCATCATATAAAATTCGTATCTCATTTCTTACACGTCCTTCAGACATAGCCCCGAGCCATTCCTCATCAAATCCAACATAAATACCCTTAATTATCCAATAATTTTTTTCATAAGTTTCAAGGTAAATGGCTTGAGTAATTTCTTTGTAAGGAACTCTTTTCCTACGATTGCTACTATAAGCATGATAATCTCTATCTTCCAAACTATGCAAGGTTTCTTTATCATGGAGAATTTCCTCTATATGGGGATGCTCAATGTCCTTTTTATTGAAAGGAAATTTTTCCCTAGCCTCTTTTCTTACGAAATCAAACTCCCGCATGAGAATACTAGAATATTTTTAGCATTAGTATGAAGTATATTAGGGAGTTCATAAAATATATCTTGTAAAGCCGGGTGGATGTGTATAATTTTCTCTCTAACTTGGCAACAAGCACAGCGATAGCATCCGCATAACAGTTTGTCTCAAGAAGGATAGATCTCTTAATTGGTAAAACTTTTGTACAATTGAAAAACTCCTGAATAATCCTTTTACCAATAATAATATCGTCCCCTACATGAAAAGTTAATACATTATAATTAGGACGGTGTTCTTTCTCACTATCACGAGATTCATGTCCTTCTCTAAGTTTATTATTAGTGGTAACCTCCCTAGATTAAAAAATGATGGCAAAGTGACCTAGCACATAAGCAAACAAAAGACGAACGGAAAATGGGCGAACAAAAAGGCAAATATTTTTGTGATTTTCTGAAACTTTTTTAGAAATGGGGGAGATGAAAACGAGAGGAAAATGGAAAATAATGTAAATGCAAGAGATGAGAGTTTATGACAAGTACTTGGTAGGCTTGATGTAGACCTCCCCGACAACGGCGCCAAAAATTCTTCCTGCCACTTCTTGAGCTTGCATTGATTTTCCCTCGAAGAGGAAAGGATGATGTAGCAAAGTAGAGATAAATATTTCCCTCAGTTTGAGAACCAAGGTATCAATCCAGTAGGAGGTACAAGCAAGTCCCCAATATATGCACCTGCACAAACTAACAAACACTTGCACACAACACATAAAAGGGGTTGTCAATCCCTTCGACGTCATGAACAAGAGGGAGATCTGATAGAGATAGATTTAAAACTAAAGTAAAAAAGCAAAATAAAGTAAACACAAAACAATTACAGCAAGGTATTTTTGGGTTTTTGGTTTTATAGATCTGAAAATAATAGATGTAAAATAGACATGGGGGGCATAGGTTTTACTATAGGCTTCTCTCTTGAATAAAGCGTACGGCGGGTAAACAAATTGTTGTCGAGCAATTGATAGAAAATAGCAAAGTTATGACAATATCTAAGGCAATGATTATGAATATAGGCATCACGTCCGTGACAAGTAGACCAACTCCTGTCTGCATCTACTACTATTACCCCCACACATCGACCGCTATCTAGCATGCATCTAGAGTATTAAGTTCATAAGAATAGAGTAACGCCTTAAGCAAGATGACATGATCTAGAGGGTTAAACTCATGCAATATGATATAAACCCCATATTTTTATCCTTGATGGCAACAATGCATTACGTGCCTCGCTACCCGTTCTGCCACTGGGTGAGGACACCGTAAGATTGAACCCAAAACTAAGTACCTCTCCCATTGCAATAACTACCAATCTAGTTGGCCAAACCAAACAATTAATTCGAAGAGAAATACAAAGATATCAAATCATGCATATAAGAATTCAGAAAAGATTCAAATAATATTCATAGATAATTTGATCATAAATCCACAATTCATCGGATCTCGACAAACACACCGCAAAAGAAGATTACATCGGATACATCTCCAAGAACATCGAGGAGAACAATGTATTGAAGATCAAAGAGAGAGAAGAAACCATCTAGCTACTAGCTATGGACCCGTAGGTCTGAGGTAAACTACTCACGCATCATCAGAAGGGCAGCAAGGTTGATGTAGAAGCCCTCCGTGATCAAGTTCCCCTCCGGCAGAGTACCAAAAAAGGCCTCCAGATGGGATCTCACGAGATCGGAAACCTGCGGTGGTGGAAAAGTATTTTCCTGGACGCTTCTGATGGTTGGGGAATATTTCTAGATTTATTGGCCGAAGATTAGGGTTGGAGGTGTCCCGTGGGGCCCACTAGCCAGGGAGGCGCCCCTAGGGCCCTGACAGCTTGTGGTGGCCTTAGGACTCCTCTGACTTCCTCTCCAAGTCCCACGTGTGTCTTCTGGTCCAAGAAAAATATCGCAAGAGTTTTATTACGTTTGGACTCCGTTTGATATTCCTTTTCTGCGAAACTCAAAAACAAGGAAAAAACAGAAACTGGCAGTGGAACAATAAAATAGCATGGTTAATGCATATAAAACATCCAAAATAGAATATATAATAACATGGAATAATAAAAATTATAGATACGTTGGAGACGTATCAAGCATCCCCAAGCTTAATTCCTACTCGTCCTTGAGTAGGTAAATGGTAAAAATGGAATTTTTGATGTGGAATGCTACCTAACATATTTATTCATGTATTTTTATTCATTGTGGCATGAATGTTCAGATTCATAAGATTCAAAACAAAAGTTCAATATTGACATAGAAATAATAATACTACAAGCATACTAATAAAACAATTGTGTCTTCTCAAATAACATGGCCAAAGAAAGTTATCCCTACAAAATCATATTGTATGGCTATGCTCCATCTTCATCACACAAAGTTTTTGAATCATGCACAACCCCGGTCTTAGTCATGCAATTGTTTCACACTTTAGTATTCTCAAACCTTTTCAACTTTCACGCAATATATGAGCGTGAGCCATGCATATAACACTATAGGTGGAATATAATATGATGGTTGTGGAGAAGAAAAATGAAGGAAATAGTCTCACATCAACTAGGCATATTGATGGGCTATGGAGATGCCCATCAATCGATATCAATGTGAGTGAGTAGGGATTGCCATGCAACAGATGTGCTAGAGCTTATAAGTTTATGAAAGCTCAAAAAGGAACTAAGTGGGTGTGCATCCAACTCGCTTGATCACGAAGACCTAGGGAAATTGGAGGAAGCCCATCATTGGAATATACAAACCAAGTTCTATAATGAAATTTCCCACTATGAAAGTGATAAAATAGGAGACTTTCTTTCATGAAGATCATGGTGCTACTTTGAAGCACAAGTGTGGAAAAAGAACAATAGCATTATCCCTTCTCTCTCTTTTTTCCTTTTTTCTTTTTCTTTTTCTTTTTCTTTTTCTTTTTCTTTTTCTTTTTTCTTTTTCTTTTCTTTTTGTGGGCTTCTGTGGCCTCTTTTTTATTTGGGCTTTTTTGGCCTCTTTTATTATATATAATTTTTTGGGCTTCTCTAGCCTCTATTATTATTTTGTAAAGTGCGGAGACTCATCTCAACTTGTGAGGGAATCATAGCTTCCATCATCCTTTCCTCACATGGTATAATGCTCTAATAATGATCATCACACTTTTATTTACTTACAACTCAACAATTAAAAATTAATACTAGAGCATATGACGAAATGATGGAAGTTGCATGGCACTATATCTCAGAGTGTCTATGGAAATGCCATAATAGGTAGGTATGGTTGCTGTTTTGACGAAGGGTAAATGGTGGGTTTATTGTACCGGCGAGAGTTGCGCGGTACTAGAGTGACTAGCAATGGTGGAAGGGTGAAAGTGCGTATAATCCATATACTCAACATTAGTCATAAAGAACTCACATACTTACTGCAAAAATTTATTAGCTATCGAAACAAAGTATTAGACGCATGCTCCTAGGAAGAGGTTGGTAGGAGTTAACCATCTCGCGCTCCCGACCTCCACACAAAGGATGACAATCAGTAAATACATCATGCTCTGACTTCATCACATAACAGTTCACTATTCGTGCATGCTACGGGAATCACAAACTTTAACACAAGTGTTTCTACCAATCCACAATTATTCACTAGCATGACTCTAATGTCAACATCTTTATATCTCAAAACAATCATAAGGAATCAAACTTCTCATAATATTCAATGCTCGTTATATGAAAGTTTTTATTGTATTCCTATTGGATGCCTATCATATTAGGACAATATTCATAACCCAAGGAAATTATCATGTTGTTTAGAGACTCTCAAAATAATATAAGTGAAGCATGATAGTTCATCAATTTCTTCAAAATAAACATCACCGATGTGCTCAAAAAGATATAAGTGAAGCACTAGAGCAACTACCTAGCGCAAAAGGTAAACTGGAGCACAAAGAGTATTATAATAAATTCACGATTAATGCGTGTCCCTCTCAAAAGGTGTATACAGTAAGGATGATTGTGGCAAACTAAAAAGAAAAGACTCAAATCATACAAGACGCTCCAAGCAAAACACATATCATGTGGTGAATAAAAATATAGCCTCAAGTAAATTTACCGATGGATTGAAGACGAAAGAGGGGATGCCATCCGGGGCATCCCCAAGCTTAGATGCTTGGTTGTCCTTGAATATTACATTGGGTGCCTTGGGCATCCCCAAGCTTAGGCTCTTGTCACTCCTTATTCCATAGTCCATCAAATCTTTACCCAAAATTTAAAAACTTCACAACACAAAACTTAACAGAAAACTCGTGAGATCCGTTATAGGCCGAAGATTAGGGTTGAAGGTGTCCCGTGGGGCCCACAAGCCAGGGAGGCGCCTCCTAGGGTGCGCCCTGACGGCTTGCGTGACTCCTCTGACTTACTCTATAAGTCCCACATGTGTTTTCTGGTCCAAGAAAAATCATCACGAAAGTTTTATCCCGTTTGGACTCTGTCTGATATTCCTTTTCTGCGAAACTAAAAAACAAGAAAATAACAGAAATTGACACTCGGCTCTAGATTAATAACTTAGTACCTAAAATAATATAAAATAGCATATTAATGCATATAAAACATCCAAAACAGAATATATAATAGAATGGAAGAATTAAAAATTATAGATACGTTGAAGACGTATCATACCATACAATGATGGATCAAGATCCTCTAACATAGCTTGAATCTACTACAGAGGGATGTCCTTCTCGCATCACCGTCCAACATCCATCTGACGGCAGCAAGTGGGGACCAGGGAAACAGAGTTAGAAAGGAGTGGAATGCCAGCCCAGAAGAGATACGGCCTAGTCCAGAAGAGAAAAATACATGCATCTGTTTACTCCCCGCGTCGTCCGCTCGACATCGCCTGCGCTCGCCATTGCTATGACGGTGTGTAACCCTAGCTCCGCCGCAAGTGAGAGCAACCGCCGCTGCCATTGCCACACCTGCCCGGGAGTGCGACCGCCGCCGCCGCCTGCGTCAGTGCAAGAGAGAGAGTCGGTCGCAATGCCATGGCCGCCACCACCGCGTAGCTGCACCACGCCGTCGGGCTCGTGGGATGCGCCAAGTGAGTGCTGCGTTGCTGAGCGCGAGCAGCCGCGGATGAAGGGCGACCAACGCATAGCCTGGACTGCCTCGCGGCCTGCAGCCTGGTGCTAGAGGAGGCAGACAGTAGCTCAACAGCTGGAGTCTGAAATGAATTTTCAGATGTATAAACTAAAATTGTATTTTGTGAGGAATCTAGAACTCAGATTGAACTGAGATTGTATATTAATGTCCTCAATTTAAGAGCAGAGCATTGATGCTTGTCAATTTGTGAGCATAATACTCATTGATGATTTATGTTATAGTTGGTGAATTTTTCGGCAGTAGTTTCAAGCTACGTTAGGGGATCTCGTTCCTATAATGACATGACTATTACCTCAATGCACCTATATACATTGAATCTTTTCCATCTTTTTTGCAGGTCATGTAAATTAACAAGTCATAGTCATGGCAGGTGCTATGGCACTACGTATATAACTGGCTCAACAAGTCAATGTCCGGCCCCCATGTCATGGATTTCAAACATGGGTCCCTGTTATATAAACCTTTCTTCAACACAGTATTAAAGAGAGAGAAAAAAACGGCGTGATCATGATTCATGAACCCCTGAAATGTCAAACGCAGGGACCTCGGAATGGAGATAAGTTGATTATGTTGTCAAAAGTGGACTACATTTCTAACATGACTTTCAACAGCACAATCATCCGAGCTAGGATAAACCATGTGCAGAAGTTGCGAGCCACATAATCTGGTATCGGTTTCCAGCCATGCATGAAAGGACAAAGATCTGAAGATCGATCTTGCACCGTTGCAGTCAAGACGTCTTCACTCACTTTCTTATGAAGAATTCAAGACAGGTGGTGAACCGGCCGTTTTGCCCTGGCCGGACAAGGCTCCGGCCCGGCTTTCTCAGGCTGGTCGAGACTCCCTTGGGACAAAGTTTTTTTTTTTTTTTTGAACTGTCGGACAAAGTCCTCTGACGTACAGACGTAGTCACTGCGGGTCAGAGCATTTTATCTGGCCCGTCGAGAGCTTGATTGGACGGCTCAACTCACGCAGAAAGCAAGCCCGGTCGCTTCAGTTAGCAATCTCTTTCAAGTAACTATTCAACTGTTCGCCCCTTTTATATACTCCCACTGGTTCAGAGTTTCTACACGTCGCCATTCACTCGTTTTAGGGGCACGTACTGATTTCTCTTTCACACTCCTCCTTTTCTTTGTAGGGAATGTCTGTTTGCCGGAGGGGAGTGCAGAAAACCAGGAGATGGTGCGGATGCCAGGCAGATGAGTGGGGTTTGTCAACCACAGCACATGTGCAGGTACCAATCATGTCCCGCGGCCTGGAAGGCATCCGGCCTCACCTATCCTGTATAGGATCCCGTGTGCTCCCCCGAAATGCCGTAGCTGATACGTCGCTGACGGCGATAGACCGATAGGGTCACTGTAGGCATACATGGTCGACTGTCCGTCCAAATATACCTGTTCCTTCAAACCGTTGTTGATGGAAGGCTATGCGATTTTGAACTACCGAGAACACGTATTAACTGCTGTTTATGTACACGCAGAAGAGTAATTATGTACATTTAATTTGTCACCATAGATAAATAAATGTGATTACGAATTAGCACTGGTACTACGTGTTAGCTATGAGAAAACTCCACCGTTGTAGTGGTTCAAGGCCACCAACACCCACGACGCGTTTGGTTACCTGCATCATTTTCAGGCACTTTGCATACTTGTCTTAAACGGGTCTGGCTGAGCACATGCAGGCAAAAAATCAACATTTATTTGTGTAAAATATAGGGTCTAGTATATTGTACTCCCTCCGTCCCAAAATTAGTACAAAGTTGAGTCATTTTTGAGTTACTTATTTTAGGATGGAGGGAGTACATGTACACGTATTTGTATACGTATGTAACTGTATTGTGATCATCTATATATTGAGACATGAGGCTGGATGTCAATCACCCACGCAAAACCCTAAACTCTGTGTTTAACTTGGTACCAGCCAGGTCGGGCCGCCGCCCGATCCCATCTTCCGCGTCGCCGCCGCTGCTTGCTAGCTAGCTACGCGCATACGCAGGAATCCATCCAGCTGCTTGTTAGCTAGGTAGCTAGCTTTGCCTGTCCGCTATCGCCGCGCGGAGTCTCCGTCCGCTGCCGCCGCGCGCCGCTTCCTACGTGCCGCCGCCGCGAGTTCCTCAGCCGCGCCGCGTGACGTTCTCCTCCACGCCGCCGTTGCAATGTCATCCTCCGCCCTGTCTGTCGCCCAAACCGCGGGTGCAATCGTCTCATCCCCGTCGCCACGATCCCCGCCGCGATGGCCGTCCCAACGATCTCCGTCTGCCTCGGCCGCCACAACTTCATGCTCTGGGGGGTGGGGGGCATCACCAACACCATTCTCGCCGGGGCCAACCTCCATGGACACCTCGATGACACCTCAGCGGCACCGGACCGTACACTCGCGGTCGGAACCGGCGACGCCGCTACCACCGTCGCCAACCCGGAGTACCACCAATGGTGGGTTCAAAATCAGCGGGTCAAGGGGCTTCTCCTCACCTCCATGGATGAGGACATTGCGTGCCAACTCATTGGCTGCGAGTCGGCGCATGCGGTGTGGACCATCGTCGCCGCCATGTTCGATGCTCAGAGCCGCGCCAATGTTCGCCATATCCGGCATCAACTTCAGTCGCTCCGGAAGGACGAGATGTCCGCGGCGGAATACATGCACAAGATGAAGGCACTGGCCGACACTATAGCCACCGCCGGCTCCCCGAACCACGATGATGAGCTTATCGATCACATCCTTACTGGACTCGGCTCCGCCTACAACTCCATCGCCGCCTCCTTGGGCGTGAGTAACACAGCCATGCCTTACTCCAGCTTCTACTCATTAGTTCAGTCATTCGAGGCGATGCATGCCCAGTAGAGTGCGGTGGAGGGGTGGTCTCCCTCCGCGAACATCGTGACCCATTCGGGTTCGTACGGCGCGGGCGGACGCACGCCCTACTCTGATCCCCACCCCTTCCCAGGGGGGGTCGCCCGGCTGATGGACATGGCCAGCCTGGGCAGAGCCGCCAGGGTGGTAATGGCGGCAACTCCGGTGGCCGTGATCGCAACGCTGGTTATGCCAGCAATGGCCGACAGGGTGGAGGGGGCAACGCCGGCAACAACGGCGGAGGAGGTGGGCGTCGCAACCACTGGCATCCTCGGTGCCAAATTTGCAAGAACTGGGGCCATGAAGCCGACGACTCCCGCAAGCGTTATGATAGGGATCACAACTCCCGCTCTGCCAACTCGACCTCCACCAACACCGTCGACTTTCCTTAGGCGCTGGATACCGGGGCTACGGATCACTTGACTAATGATCTTGAGCGCCTCCAAGCTCACGAGCGCTATGACGGCAAGGATCAGGTTCAGGTGGCCAATGGTGCAGGTTTGTCTATTTCACATATTGGTCATTCGCGTTTACCCGGTTCATCTCTTAAATAGTGTAACTGTTGGAGATATGCCCTAGAGGCAATAATAAAAGCATTATTATTATATCTCTTGTTCATGATAATTGTCTGTTATTCATGCTTGAATTGTATTGTACGGAAACAGCGATACATGTGTGAATACATAGACCACAATGAGTCCCTGGTAGGCCTCTAGTTACCAGCTCGTTGATCAACAGATGGTCACGGTTTCCTGACCATGGACATGAGATGTCAGTGATAACGGGATCACATCATTAGGAGAATGATGTGATGGACAAGACCCAAACTTGAGCATAACACGAGATCGTATAGTTCGTAATGCATAAGCTTTTCGGTGTCAAGTATTTATTCCTTAGACCATGAGGTTGTACAACTCCCGGATACCGTAGGAGTACTTTGGGTGTGCCAACCGTCACAACGTAACTGGGTGGCTATAAAGGTACGCATCGGGTATCTCCGAAAGTGTCTGTTGAGTTGGTACAAACCGAGACTGGGATGTTGTCACTCCGTATGACGGAGAGGTACCTCAGGGCCCACTCGGTAAGACATCATCATAATGAGCTCAATGTGACTAAGTGGTTAGTCACGGGATGATGGATTACGGATCGAGTAAAGAGACTTGCCATAATGAGATTGAACAAGGTATCGGGGATACAGACGATCGAATCTCGGGCAAGTACCGTACCGATGGACAAAGGGAATAACATACAGGATTGAGTGAATCCTTGACACAGTGGTTCATCCGATGAAGATCATTGAGGAACACGTGGGAACCAACATGGGTATCCAGATCCCGCTGTTGGTTATTGACCAGAGAGTGGTCTCGGTCATGTCTACGTGTCTCCCGAACCCGTAGGGTCTACACACTTAAGGTTCGGTAACGCTAGGGTCGTAGAGATAAATGCACGTGGAAACCCGAAAGTTGTTCGGAGTCCCGGATGAGATCCCGGACGTCATGAGGAGTTCCGGAATGGTCCGGAGGTAAAGATTGATATATGGGAAGTCCAGTTTCGGCCAACGGGTGATCTCCGGGGGTCACCGGGAGCGTCCCGGGACCACCGGAGGGGCCCTGGGGGTCCACCGGGTTGGGCCATCCATCCCGGTGGGGCCCCTAGGCCGCGAGGGGATGTGACCAGCCCTCTGGGCTGGCGCACCACTAAGGGAGGCCAACCTCCCCTGCGCCTAGGGTTCAAACCCTAAAGGGGAGGGGGGCTCCACTTGCCTTGGGGGGCAAGGAACCCCCCTTGGCCGCCGCCCCCTTGCAGATTGGATCTGCAGGGGGTCCTGGCGCCCCCCTGGCCCCTATATATATGTGGGGGGGGGGGAGAGGGCAGCCGCACCTCAGCCCTGGCGCCTCTCCCCCTCCTGTCACACCTCCCAACTCCCACGCAGGGCGCCCGGCGAAGCCCTGCTGCGATCTCCACTGCATCCGTCATCACGCCGTCGTGCTGCCGGATCTCTGACGACTTCTCCTCCCCCCTTGCTGGATCAAGAAGGAGGTGACGTTGCTGCACCATACGTGTGTTGAACGCGGAGGTGCCGTCCGTTCGGCGCTAGATCATCGGTGACGAAGAACGTGAAGAGTACGACTACTTCATCCTTGCTTCGTTGAAAGCTTCCGCACGCAATCTTCATAACGGTATGTAGATGCACTCTTACTTGCTCATTGCTAGATGTATCCATAGTTGGATCTTGGTGAAGACGTAGAAAAATTTTGAATTATGCTACGTTCCCCAACAGTGGCATCTGAGCCTAGGTTTTATGCGTAGCATCTTGCACGAGTAGAACACAAAGCAGTTGTGGGCGTATGATCTTGTTCAACTTTCTTACCATTACTAGTCAATCTTGATTCGGCGGTATTGTGGGATGAAGCGGCCCGGACCGACCTTACACGTACGCTTACGTGAGACTGGTTCCACCGACAGACATGCACTAGATGCATAAGGTGGCTGGCGGGTGTCTGTCTCTCCTACTTTAGTCGGATCGGATTCGATGAAAAGGGTCCTTATGAAGGGTAAATAGAAGTTGACAAATCACGTTGTGGTTTTGGCGTAGGTAAGAAACGTTCTTGCTAGAAATCCTATAGAAGCCACGTAAAACTTGCAACAACAATTAGAGGACGTCTAACTTGTTTTTGCAGCATGTGTTTTGTGACGTGGTATGGCCAAGAACGAAGATGTGATGAATGATATATGTGATGTATGAGATTGATCATGTTTTTTTAATAGGGAATCACGACTTGCATGTCGATGAACTTGACAACCGGCAGGAGCCATAGGAGTTGTCTTTATTATTGTATGACCTGCGTGTCACTGAATAACGCCATGTAATTACTTTACTTCATTGCTAAACGTTAGCTATAGTAGTAGAAGTAATAGTTGGCGTGACGACTTCTTCAAGACACGATGATGGAGTTCATGATGATGAAGATCATGGTGTTGAGCCGGTGACAAGATGATCATGGTGCCCCGAAGATGGAGATCCAAGGAGCAAGATGATATTGGCCATATCATGTCACTTAATTGATTGCATGTGATGTTTATCATGTTTTTGCATCTTGTTTACTTAGAACGACGGTAGTAAATAAGATGATCTCTCACTAAAATTTCAAGTAATGTGTTTCCCCTAACTGTGCACCGTTGCTAAAGCTCGTTGCTCCGAAGCACCACGTGATGATCGGGTGTGATAGGTTCTAACGTTCGCATACAACGGGTGTAAGACAGATTTACACACGCAATACACTTAGGGTTCACTTGACGAGCCTAGCATGTACAGACATGGCCTCGGAACATGGAAGACCGAAAGGTCGAACACGAGTCGTATAGAAGATACGATCAACATGAAGATGTTCACCGTTTTTGACTAGTCCGTCTCACGTGATGATCGGACACGGACTACTCGATTCGGATCGTGTATCACTTAAGATGACTAGAGAGATGTCATTCTGAGTGGGAGTTCATTAAAATTTGATTAAGATGAACTTAATTATCATGAACTTAGTCTAAATTCTTTACAATATCTCTTGTAGATCAAATGGCCCACGCTCCAGTTTCCCTCAACTTCAACGCGTTCCTAGAGAAAACCAAGCTGAAAGACGATGGTAGCAACTATACGGATTGGGTCCGTAACCTGAGGATCATCCTCATAGCTGCCAAGAGATCATATGTCCTAGAAGCACCGCTAGGTGATGCACCTGCTCCCGATGCTGACCAAGACGTTTTGAACGTCTGGCAGTCGCGTAGTGATGATTACTCCCTGGTTCAGTGCGGCATGCTTTACAGTTTAGAATCGGGGCTCCAAAAGCGTTTTGAGCACCATGGAGCATACGAGATGTTCGAAGAGCTGAAAATGGTTTTCCAAGCTCATGCCCGAGTCGAGAGATATGATGTCTCCGACGGATTCTACAGCTGTAAGATGGAGGAGAACAGTTCTGTCAGTGAGCACATCCTCAAGATTTCAGGATTGCACAACCGCTTGTCTCAGCTGGGAATGAATCTCCCAGATGAAGCGGTCGTTGACAGAATCCTCCAGTCGCTCCCACCAAGCTTCAAGAGCTTCGTGTTGAACTTCAATATGCAGGGGATGGAGAAGTCCATTCCCGAGGTGTATTCGATGCTGAAATCAGCGGAGGTAGACATCAAGAAAGAACATCAAGTGTTGATGGTCAATAAAACCACTAAGTTCAAGAAAGGCAAGGGTAAGAAGAACTTCAAGAAGGACGGCAAGCAAGTTGCCGCGCCTGGCAAGCCTGTTGCCGGGAAGAAGCCAAAGTATGGACCCAAGCCAGAGACTGAGTGCTTTTATTGCAAGGGAACGGGTCACTGGAAGCGGAACTGCCCCAAATACTTAGCAGACAAGAAGGCCGGCAACGTCAAAGGTATATATGATATACATGTTATTGATGTGTGCCTTACCAGCACTCGTAGTAGCTCCTGGGTATTCGATACCGGTGCAGTTGCTCACATTTGTAACTCAAAACAGGAGCTGCGGAATAAACGGAGACTGGCGAAGGATGAGGTGACGATGCGCGTCGGGAATGGTTCCAAGGTCGATGTGATCGCCGTCGGCACGCTGCCTCTACATCTACCCTCGGGATTAGTTTTAAACCTGAATAATTGTTATTTAGTACCAGCTTTGAGCATGAACATTGTTTCTGGATCTCGTCTTATGCGAGATGGATATTCTTTCAAATCGAAGAATAATGGTTGTTCTATTTATTTGAGAGATATGTTTTATGGTCATGCCCCGCTGGTCAATGGTTTATTTTTGATGAATCTCGAACGTAGTGATACACATATTCATAGTGTAGATGCCAAAAGATGTAAAGTTGATAATGATAGTCCCACATACTTGTGGCATTGCCGCCTTGGTCATATTGGTGTCAAACGTATGAAGAAGCTCCATTCGGATGGACTTCTAGAGTCTCTTGATTATGAATCATTTGACACATGCGAACCATGCCTCTTGGGCAAGATGACCAAGACTCCGTTCTCCGGAACAATGGAGCGAGCAACCAACTTGTTGGAAATCATACATACCGATGTGTGCGGTCCAATGAGTGTTGAGGCTCGCGGAGGCTATCGTTATGTTCTCACCCTCACAGATGACTTGAGTAGATATGGGTATATCTATTTGATGAAACACAAGTCTGAGACCTTTGAAAAGTTCAAGGAATTTCAGAATGAGGTTGAGAATCAACGTGACAGAAAAATAAAGTTCTTATGATCGGATCGTGGGGGTGAATATTTAAGTCATGAATTTGGCACACACCTTAGAAGCTGTGGAATTGTTTCACAATTGACACCGCCCGGAACACCTCAACGTAACGGTGTGTCCGAACGTCGAAATCGTACTCTGTTGGACATGGTGCGATCTATGATGTCCCTTACCGATTTACCGCTATCTTTTTGGGGTTATGCTTTAGAGACTGCCGCATTCACTTTAAATAGGGCTCCGTCGAAATCCGTTGAGACGACTCCGTATGAACTTTGGTTTGGCAAGAAACCGAAGCTGTCGTTTCTAAAAATTTGGGGTTGCGATGCTTATGTCAAGAAACTTCAACCTGAAAAGCTCGAACCCAAATCGGAAAAATGCGTCTTCGTAGGATACCCAAAGGAAACTATTGGGTACAGCTTCTACCACAGATCTGAAGGCAAAATCTTTGTTGCCAAGAATGGATACTTTCTGGAGAAAGAGTTTCTCTCGAAAGAAGTAAGTGGGAGGAAAGTAGAACTTGATGAGGTGACAGTCACCCCTCCTGTACCGGAAAGTAGCGCAGCGCAGGAAACTGTTCCTGAGGTGCCTGCACCGACAAGGGAGGAAGATAATGATAATGATCATGAAGATACAGATCAAGTTACTACTGAACTTCGAAGGTCCACAAGGGCACGTTCCGCACCAGAGTGGTACGGCAACCCTGTCCTAGAAATCATGTTGTTAGACAACGGTGAACCTTCGAACTATGAAGAAGCGATGGCGGGCCCAGATTCCAATAAATGGCTTGAAGCCATGAAATCCGAGATAGAATCCATGTATGAAAACAAAGTATGGACTTTGGTGGACTTGGCTGATGATAGGCACGCCATAGAAAATAAATGGATATTTAAGAAGAAGACAGACGCGGATGGTAATGTGACCATCTATAAGGCTCGGCTTGTCGCTAAGGGTTATCGACAAGCTCAAGGGATTGACTACGACGAGACTTTCTCTCCCGTAGCGATGCTGAAGTCAGTCCAAATCATGTTAGCTATTGCCGCATTCTATGATTATGAGATATGGCAAATGGACGTCAAAACAGCATTCCTTAATGGCTTCCTCAAGGAAGAGTTGTATATGATGCAACCGGAAGGTTTTGTCGATCCAGAGAACGCTAACAAGGTATGCAAGCTCCAGCGCTCGATTTATGGGCTGGTGCAAGCATCTCGGAGTTGGAATATTCGCTTTGATGAGGTGATCAAAGCGTTTGGCTTCATACAGACTTATGGAGAAGCCTGTATTTACAAGAAAGTGAGTGGGAGCTCTGTGGCATTTCTCATATTATATGTGGATGACATATTGCTGATGGGAAATGATATAGAATTCTTGGAAAATGTAAAGGCCTACTTGAATAAAAGTTTTTCAATGAAGGACCTTGGAGAAGCTGCTTACATATTAGGCATCAAAATCTATAGAGATAGATCGAGACGCCTCATTGGTCTTTCACAAAGTACATACCTTGACAAAATATTGAAGAAGTTCAATATGGATCAGTCAAAGAAAGGATTCTTGCCTGTTTTGCAAGGTATGAGATTGAGCAAAGCTCAGTCGCCGACCACGGCAGAAGATAGAGAAAAGATGAGTGTCATTCCCTATGCATCGGCCATAGGTTCTATCATGTATGCCATGCTGTGTACCAGACCTGATGTGAACCTTGCCATAAGTTTGGTAGGGAGGTACCAAAGTGATCCCGGTACGAAACACTGGACAGCGGTCAAGAACATCCTGAAGTACCTGAAAAGGACTAAGGATATGTTTCTCGTTTATGGAGGTGACGAAGAGCTCGTCGTAAAGGGTTACGTCGATGCTAGCTTCGACACAGATCTGGATGACTCTAAGTCACAAACCGGATATGTGTATATTTTGAATGGAGGGGCAGTCAGCTGGTGCAGTTGCAAGCAAAGCGTGGTGGCTGCATCTACATGTGAAGCGGAGTGCATAGCTGCTTCTGAAGCAGCGCAGGAAGGAGTCTGGATGAAGGAGTTCATCACCGACCTAGGAGTCATTCCAAGCGCGTCAAGCCCGATGACTCTCTTCTGTGACAACACTGGTGCTATTGCTATTACCAAGGAGCACAGGTTTCACAAGAAGACCAAGCACATCAAGCGCCGTTTCAACTCCATCCGGAATTATGTTCAGGATGGAGACATAGATATTTGTAAAGTGCATACGGATCTGAATGTAGCAGACCCGTTGACTAAACCTCTTTCACGAGCAAAATATGATCAACACCAGAACTCTATGGGTGTTCGATTCATCACAATGTAACTAGATTATTGACTCTAGTGCAAGTGGGAGACTGTTGGAGATATGCCCTAGAGGCAATAATAAAAGCATTATTATTATATCTCCTTGTTCATGATAATTGTCTGTTATTCATGCTTGAATTGTATTGTACGGAAACAGCGATACATGTGTGAATACATAGACCACAATGAGTCCCTGGTAGGCCTCTAGTTACCAGCTCGTTGATGAACAGATGGTCACGGTTTCCTGACCATGGACATGAGATGTCAATGATAACGGGATCACATCATTAGGAGAATGATGTGATGGACAAGACCCAAACTTGAGCATAACACGAGATCGTATAGTTCGTAATGCATAAGCTTTTCGGTGTCAAGTATTTATTCCTTAGACCATGAGGTTGTACAACTCCCGGATACCGTAGGAGTACTTTGGGTGTGCCAACCGTCACAACGTAACTGGGTGGCTATAAAGGTACGCATCGGGTATCTCCGAAAGTGTCTGTTGAGTTGGTACGAACCGAGACTGGGATGTTGTCACTCCGTATGACGGAGAGGTACCTCAGGGCCCACTCGGTAAGACATCATCATAATGAGCTCAATGTGACTAAGTGGTTAGTCACGGGATGATGGATTACGGATCGAGTAAAGAGACTTGCCATAACGAGATTGAACAAGGTATCGGGGATACAGACGATCGAATCTCGGGCAAGTACCGTACCGATGGACAAAGGGAATAACATACGGGATTGAGTGAATCCTTGACACAGTGGTTCATCCGATGAAGATCATTGAGGAACACGTGGGAACCAACATGGGTATCCAGATCCCGCTGTTGGTTATTGACCAGAGAGTGGTCTCGGTCATGTCTACGTGTCTCCCGAACCCGTAGGGTCTACACACTTAAGGTTCGGTAACGCTAGGGTCGTAGAGATAAATGCACGTGGAAACCCGAAAGTTGTTCGGAGTCCCGGATGAGATCCCAGACGTCACGAGGAGTTCCGGAATGGTCCGGAGGTAAATATTGATATATGGGAAGTCCAGTTTCGGTCAACGGGTGATCTCCGGGGGTCACCGGGAGCGTCCCGGGACCACCGGAGGGGCCCCGGGGGTCCACCGGGTGGGGCCATCCATCCCGGTGGGGCCCCTAGGCCGCGAGGGGATGTGACCAGCCCTCTGGGCTGGCGCACCACTAAGGGAGGCCCACCTCCCCTGCGCCTAGGGTTCAAACCCTAAAGGGGAGGGGGGGCTCCACTTGCCTTGGGGGGCAAGGAACCCCCCTTGGCCGCCGCCCCCTTGCAGATTGGATCTGCAGGGGGTCCTGGCGCCCCCCTGGCCCCTATATATATGTGGGGGGGGAGAGGGCAGCCGCACCTCAGCCCTGGCGCCTCTCCCCCCCCCCCCCCCCCCCCCCCCCCCCCCCC